>CM053027.1:378996578-379596578 GCA_028564925.1 Lithobates sylvaticus | reverse complement strand
CATTTTCTAATGTACAACTTTGCAAAAATCCAAACACATGGAGCAGTATGCAAGCAAAAAATCAAACACAAAACACAACTACTTACTTTTTTGAAGAACTCGCTTGATCTTTCTGTACTGATCGGGCTCCCTCAGTTTCAGGTCTGACCAACGTTTCCTCAGTTGCTCCTTGGATCGTTGTACCCCAAAATTATTGTACAGCCTCCTCACAACTTTAGACATGATCTTGGCCTTGCGGACATTGGGGTTGAGGTAAGGCCCATACTTCCCATCATAGTCGCTCCTCTTTAATATGTCCACCATCTCCAACATTTCTCCAAATGACATATTGGAGGCCTTGAATTTCAGGCTCCGGGATCGGGACGTTTCTGCCTCCGGCCTTTCCTCGTCCTCCTCCTCGTTGGTGTAATATTTGGGGCGCACCTGCTGTGTCCCCGCCATGTGCTCTCCCCACTGCGCCGTAAAGAGAAGGGGTGGGGAATAGCCGAGAAAGATCGTCAGGGGCGGGCGGAGTTTGACGCATGCGCACTGTATATAAAACGTCACACGCCTGTGTCGTAGCCACGATCTGTGAGACGAGGGGAGAGAAAGCTCACGCACGAGACGATCGCTAGAACGAAGGTACAATTTGAACTTGGTACATAACTAGCCTAGACTGATTAGACCTTGAGGCTTATTTATGGAGAAGATTAGGAGAGTTTAGCCTGACATTATTTATAGTGTTTTGTGTGGTGTTGTGTCTTGCAGAGATTATGGAGGGCTTCAACCATGTGAGTTTTCTCCCCCTCTTCATTGATAAGTATAGGGAAATGCCCCTATTATGGCAGGCGAAACACCGAGATTACAGCAACAAACCAAAGAGGTACACAGCCATGAAGAAACTTGTGGCATTTGTAAAGCCAACGTTCCCCACGGCAACCGTGGAGAAGTTAAGACTAAAAATTGGCAGCCTGAGGAGTACCTATTTCAGGGAGCGCAATAAGGTCCTGAAGTCCCAAGCATCTGGAGCTGGAGCAGCACAGGTCTATGTCCCCATGCTCTGGTACTATGAGAGGCTCCATTTTCTCAAAGACCATGCTAATGTCAGGAAGTCACTCTCGACTCTTCCTTTCACGCGTCCTTCCATGCACGCCACCCCTGATGAGGCTTCCGAGGAGCAACCTGGGCCTTCCAGTCTGGAAGAGGTGGAGGAGCCCAGCTTGTGGCAGGTATAGTAGTTTTGTAACCATTTTTGGGAATAATGAATGATGTTCACTTAATTCAGGATCCCCAATTGCTTAGTTCCTAAACGTGTTTGACATATCAACAGACAGTAGTGTTGGAGACATTTGGGGCAAGAATCTAAACTGCAGGGCTGAGAATTGTATGGTTTTCTATTTGTAAACATTTTGCAACAGTCACTAGATGAAAATTGTGTGTGTTTGATGAACAAATAACTCGAACTATGTCCCTTTTTCATACACAGGAAGACCTCAGCCAGGAGGTGGCTGTGGAATGTGGCAGTCAGGAGGAGGCAGGGTTAGTGGCAGCCAAGAGGTGGGTAGTGGCAGCCAAGAGGGGGGTAGGCGTAGGAGCCTGACTGTCTACCAAGTCCCTCCCCTCCGCCTTCCCTACAGAAGGGCGAGAAGGGTGGGGGAGGTGGGAGAGTCAGCGCTCCAGCTGATCAGAGATGCTTCAGCCTCCCTACATGCCACACCCACCTACGAGGAGGCCTTTGGCTCCTTGGTTGCCACAAAAATGAAGGGTATGGAGGTGGGGCAATGCAGCATGTGTGAGGGGGTCATCCTCAAGGTCCTAAATAAGGGTATGGCTGGGGGGATGACCCCACTCACACATGTTTGCGATAGGGACCATGCTCCGCCTCCTCCTCCTCCTTCTGCCACCCCACCAGCACCACAGCCACAGCGTGCAAGGAAGCGTACAAGGAAGACCTGAGAGTGACGACCTGGATTCAGTCTGGTCTGAGAGAAGATGGAGCCTCTCGTAGGACCAGAGCCTGGGGACCTAGATGGCATCTGCTGCAGTTCCGGATGTTTTGGACTTCAGGACCAGATAGCACTCCCTTATTATTTAGATAGGTACTCCTCAGGCCCCCAATTTTAGAAGCTTCAAAAATGATGTTTGCCGTGGGGGTCCAAGGCTTTGCAAATTCCCCAAGTTTCTCCATCGCTGCGTTCCTCTTTGGTTTGTTGCTGAGACCTAAATAAAGGTATTTTTGATTTGAAATAATCATTGCCTATGTGTTTTACTTTTCTACAATGACAGTTTATTTGTGAGTAGGCAGGTACATTTCACAAATCATAAAGTCCAATTAACAAGGGGCACCAACAACAAACAAACTTTAAGCAACAAATAGAAATGTTAATAATGTTGTTTTGCTAAGTTGAGACACACAACCCCCCTCAAAATACTAAATAAATTATCCTGAAAATATGTATTCCAAACAAAATAAAAAAATGAGAAATCATCCAAAAAATATAACAAAGATTCTTTTACGATCTGAGGAAAAATAAACATCTAGTCTAGAAATCATGAAAACGAATAAGAAATAAGTTTGGGAGAAGTGCGGGTGAATAGGAGACAGTCAGTGACCTCATCATCCCCTCCCTCCTCGTCACTGGAGAAAACTTTGGCAGTATGCTGCAGCTGGGGTTGAACATGACTGCCATTACAATAACATTTCAATAACTCATTCTGTTTCTTTCATTGTACTTCTGTGGCACCCCTTCTCTCTAGGCTCGTTACTTTCCTCAACTGTCCACAACCAACACTGTTGACTGTAGACACAGAGGCTGCTTGCCCTCTTTTAGTGGCCTGTGAGCATCTGCCTCTCCTTGGTGGCCTTTGGGACATGTGTACACCGCCTGCAGTGTATTAGAAACTGTACTACAGCTGCACTGTATTGTGTACCGTGTGCACCACCAGAAGTGTAGTAGAAACTGTACACGCTGTATTAGATACTGTGTACACCCCTAGAAAAGTAGTAGAAACTGTATTATGGCTGCACTGTATTGTGTACTGTGTACACCACCAGAAGTGTAGTAGAAACTGTACACGCTGTATTAGATACTGTGTACACCACTAGAAAAGTAGTAGAAACTGTATTATGGCTGCACTGTATTGTGTACTGTGTACACCACCAGAAGTGTAGTAGAAACTTTACACACTGTATTAGATATATACGAGACTGTATATATATATATATATATATATATATATATATATATATATATATATATATACATACAGTGGGGACGGAAAGTATTCAGACCCCCTTACATTTTTCACTCTTTGTTATATTGCAGTCATTTGCTTAAATCATTTAAGTAAATTTTTTTCCCTCATTAATGTACACACAGCACCCCATATTGACAGAAAAACACAGAATTGTTGACATTTTTGCAGATTTATTAAAAAAGAAAAACTGAAATATCACATGGTCCTAAGTATTCAGACCCTTTGCTGTGACACTCATATATTTAACTCATGTGCTGTCCATTTCTTATGATCATCCTTGAGATGGTTCTACACCTTTATTTGAGTCCAGCTTTGTTTTATTATACTGATTGGACTTGTTTAGGAAAGCCACACACCTGTCTATATAAGACCTTACAGCTCGCAGTACATGTCAAAGCAAATGAGAATCATGAGGTCAAAGGAACTGCCTGAAGAGCTCAGAGACATAATTGTGGCAAGGCACAGATCTGGCCAAGGTTAAAAAATAATTCTGCTGCACTTATGGTTCCTAAGAGCACAGTGGCCTCCATAATCCTTAAATGGAAGACGTTTGGGACGACCATAACCCTTCCTAGAGCTGGCTGTCAGGCCAAACTGAGCTATCGGGGGAGAAGAGTCTTGGTGAGAGAGGTAAAGAAGAACTCAAAGATCACTGTGGCTGAGCTCCAGAGATGCAATCGGGAGATATGAGAAAGTTGTAGAAAGTCAACCATCACTGCAGCCCCCCAGCAGTCGGGGCTTTATGGCAGAGTGGCCCGATGGAAGCCTCTCCTCAGTGCAAAACACATGAAAACCCGCATGGAGTTTGCTAAAAAAAACACCTGAAGGACTCCAAGATGGTGAGGAATAAGATTCTTTGGTCTGATGAGACCAAGATAGAACTTTTTGGCCTTAATTCTAAGTGGTATGTGTGGAGAAAACCAGGCACTGTTTATCACCTGTCCAATACAATCCCAACAGTGAAGCATGGTGGTGGCAGCATCATGTTGTTTTTCATCTGCAGGGACAGGACGACTGGTTGCAATCGAGGGAAAGATGGATGCGGCCAAGTACAGGGATATCCTGGATGAAAACCTTCTCCAGAGTGCTCAGGACCTCAGACTGGGCCAAAGGTTTACCTTCCAACAAGACAATGACCCTAAGCACACAGCTAAAATAAGGAAGGAGTGGCTTCACAACTCTGTGACTGTTCTTGAATTGCCCAGCGAGAGCCCTGACTTAAACCCAATTGAGCATCTCTGGAGAGACCTAAAAATGGCTGTCCACCAACATTTACCATCCAACCTGAGAGGATCTGGAGAGGATCTTCAAGGAGGAATGGCAGAGGATCCCCAAATCCAGGTGTGAAAAACTTGTTGCATCTTTCCCAAAAAGACTCATGGCTGTATTAAATCAAAAGGGTGCTTATACTAAATGCTGAGCAAAGGGTCTGAATACTTAGGACCATGTGATATTTCAGTTTTTCTTTTTTAATAAATCTGCAAAAATTTCAACAATTCTGTGTTTTTCTGTCAAAATGGGGTGCCGTGTGTACATTAATGAGAAAAAAAAAATGAACTTAAATGATTTTAGCAAATGGCTGGAATATAGCAAAGAGTGAAAAATTTAAGGGGGTCTGAATACTTTCCGTCCCCACTGTGTATATATATATATATATATATATATATATATATATATATATATTATTTATTTTATTTTTTTAATACACTGCCTGCACTGACTGAATATCGAGTAAACACTGAATATATAGGTCTATGCTAAATGCAAAGTATATATATATATATATATATATATATATATATATATTAGACTGACTGTATATATATATATATACCCCCTATGGTATGAACGTTGACACTGACGTCAACGCTTTTATAGACAATAGCTGATGTTATTTTTGATTACTAAGTTACGATTGTGAACTGAATCTGAGTTTCTGGCATCTATATGGGTCTGTCTTTTCAGTATATGGGTCTGTTTTTTCAGTGTATTTACACCATCAGGCCCCTTATGCTAATAATTATGAGAGCATGGTCATAAGTTTGTCCTACCTACCCACTTATTTATTAGCAATTCCCTTTTTTAGTGTTCCCTTGAATAGCAACACATTACTTGTATGTTTTTGACCATTAAATGTCTGGGGACGAGTGTTATCAATACATGTCCCATAGACTTGACTGGCCATCTAATATTTACATATTTGTCATGTTACCACTACTATCTTCAGTTACGTTCACTGAGGATGATATTTTTAAAATTTTCCTTATAGTATCAAACCAGAGGCGTATTACGCTATCTCTGGCAGGTACTTTGGAATTAAAATTCTGTAGCCATTATTGGATTCTGGAGTGGGTGCTTCGTTTTTCCTCTGACCCATACGGTTATTTTTTACTTGGATCTTTGTATTAATTTGCATTATGTCCCCTTCCGGTTTACACCTTGTAATCCGTTTGTATATGTAAGGGCTATTTTCCCTTGTCCAATATGGCCGACAGATGAAGGCGCCAGCAACTCAGAATTGGGCGTCCACTGCGCATGTCTGTTATATAAGGTGGTGAGTCAGCACGCCGCCCGTGCCCCTGGAAGACGTCATCTGTGACGAAACGGCGTAGGGAGAGCGGCGTGCTGACGTCACTACACATTGCGCTGGACCCGGAAGAACACGGGCAGCAATACAAGCCGGCCGGCTATTTTACACGCTACTTTTAAACGACTTTTTGTAAGTGCATTTTCTCTTTTAATTAAATTCTTGTGTTAAGAGATACACTATGGTGCCTATTTTTATTCATCCCCACATGACACCCGTCTATGACCTCTGAGGGAAGCGCTATCCCATACCCCTGAAAATCCTACAACCTCCTCCAGAGACCCGTGGCTGGGAGATAAGCCTAAAGCCCTTGTGATCTCTGTAATAGGAGATCTCTGGATTCGGTAAGAGGCAGCTGCTCTCGGTGGTGGAGATCTTTTTCTATTGGGCCACTTCTTTTCCTTGTGGTGTAATTGAGTGATGTCAACACTGAATTTGGCTACTTTCTTATGGACTTTATGCTAACTATTCAATTTGGCTACTGTTTATGGATTTTATGTTAATTATTTTAGTTGTTGCTATTTTTTATTTATGTTGGGCTTTTGCCTGACTTATGGTCCAACGAGTTATATCCCTTCATTGGTGTATGGTTCGTCATAAGTACACTATTGTTATTATTTATTTATTTATCACCTATTTTGCAATCAACTGATTTATCACTGTTATTTTGTTAAATATTTTTTCACCACATCCCATCATTGGTCTGTGATAGGGTTTTTTTCTTGCAGCGCAGTCATTCATTTTGTTTCTTATATATATATATATATATATATATTAGACTGACTGTATATATATATATCTATATATATATATATATATATATATATATATATATATATAAATATATCAAATACACTGCCACTAACTGAATAGCCTGCCTGCTTAATCTAACTCAAGCTATCTCTCTGTCCACGCCAAAAACACTACACACGGCTGCCATGTAAGCAGCCTTATATCGCGGACTTAGTCCCCCTGAACCATGATTGGCCAAAGGCACCCTACCTTTGGCCAATTATGGCTCTCTTAGCAGAGCGCGCTGTGATTGGCCAAAGTATGCTTTGGCCAATCATCATACAGCAATGCACAGCAATCTCGGGGGGGGGGGGGTTAATTCCTGCTGTGTACACCTTTGGCTGCTGCCACAGCATTACCTGATTTAAACCCATGATTGCTGCGCAGTGATTGCGACACGGTAGTATGGCAATTAGAGATTTAACTCAGGAGTGAGGAGGTGACAGTGATCTTTGACTTCTCCCATGTTGTTCAGGTAGATCTCCACCTCTTTAAGGTTGCCTACCCCTGCTTTAGAGTAAAGAGAGTCAACAAGGCTTGTAGGTCTCTAGGGGGACCTATCCCTAAATTCCTGTTAATTCTGGGTTGCTCTCAAGGGTCCTTGCTTCTCCCCAATGTAGTTAGGCAGGTGGAAAATAAGTAGAGAGACAGCCTCTCATAGTGTAAAAATCCTTATGTACTGTAGGTTTATTTATAAAATAACAAGTCTATAAAAAAGCGTCCCTGAATATAATGTTTATAAAAATCAGCCCTATAGGGTGTGCAAAAAGATAGACTCTGCCTGAGCTCTGGCATGCGTTCCACAAGCTGGGTCGGAAGTGACACACGGGTATACCGGCTTGATGAGTTTCGTCATCAATTAGCAACGTCTTCAGAAGCAGCTTACTACGTTGGGGAGAACATACTGGATTGCAATGGGGAGAAGCAAGGACCCTTGAGAGGAACCAGGAATCAACATGAATTGAGGGATAGGTCCCCCTAGCAACCTACAAGCCTTGTTGATTCTCCTTACTGTAAAGTAAGGGAGTCACTGACATCTGGTGACTGCAGTGTGCAACCATTACAGCACGTGGTGTAATATACAGGGGGAAACCCAGGAATTAAACACAAAGCACCCAAGACTACACTAAAGACTTTTTTTTTTGCACCTTCTTTGCACTATGTCACTCTTTCAAAATATTTGAAAAACATGTGGCATAAACTGTAATTTCATTTTTCTCTCAAAGGTTTTCATATGTTTTTTTTTTGTAGCTTTCAATGCCATCTGCACTATTATAAGGAGTGACATACATTAAAGGCCTATTAATGACCCAACTTTACACCCTATTCTTTGGTCATTTTGTCAAGGACCGTATGTCAGTTATTACAGAATGATAATAGCAAGCAGCAGAGATTCTTCAGAATTATTAAAGAACATCTTGTGACATTCGATGCAAATTGCTGTTATTATATGGTGGTAATAGAAATTGACTTACCTAGAAACTGGGGTAACGTAATTGCCTGGGAAAACTCCAGATGAGCCAGTCCGAAGGGATGTGCCTTTGAACCAGCCATCTTGGCATTTTTCTATGACTCTGTACATTTCTCCCTTACGCAACTCCAGCTCATCATTCTTCTGGGGCTTGTAAGCATATAGGGCTAAATATCTGTATAGAGATTGAATAGACTTAATATTCTGATATAAATTTATAAGGCAAGTATAAACATAGACATTCTTATTAAAATAAACCAATGTGTCTCCCAAGGCTAAAACACTTGTCTACATTGAGCCATCTACATAATGGATCAGTGTAGAGAAATATATGAATAAGTATTCTCCCTAAAATGAATGTGCAGGATGAGATGCGTAGGTATTGATACTGGTGTCTTGTGTTTTACCCTATCAAATTTCAGCTCAGGGAAAGGCCAAACTTGTAAATAGTGCAAGAAACGAAAAACAAGAACACCAGTTGAAATTCTCTTTCAAATTCAATGAATGCATACAGTATCACAAATACCTGTTAATAAAAATAAACAATCAATGGTTTTGACATAATAAATTATACAGCATTTGCAAAAATTTCTCATTACTTTCTTTGGGTCAGGTTTTGATATGTGTATGTACAGTACTCAGCATAAATGAGTACACCCCTTTTGAAAAGTAAGATTTTAATCAATATATCAATGAACACAAGAACAATTTCCAAAATGTTGGCAATACTGAGTTATATAGAACACTTTTTTAGCTCCATTACATGAAAGTAAGGTTAGTGCTATAACTTAGATGACTAAATCTTCAGTTTTACTCAAATTAATTGATGCAAAAATGAATACCCCCCACAACAAAATGCTACATCTATTATTTTGACCTCCATGATTTGTAAGGACAGCAAGTCTTCTAGGCATGGAATGAACAAGTTGGCGACATATTGCAACATCTATCTTTTTCCATTTCTCAAGAACGACCACTTTTAGAGCTTGGATGGAGAGTGATGCTTGGCTTGTCTCTTCAGAATTACCATACCCTGGTAGCAAGGATAACTTGCCACAAATTTGTGGCAGTGTTGAATTGTAAGTCTGTTCACTAGCTGCACATTTTCACTAGAAAGTTGTACACTTGCAGAGCACTTGAAGCAAAAGTTCTAGTTGACACTTTTCCAATTTGTAGCAAATTTGCATACCAAGTCTCTAGCAAGAGAAAAGTTGCAGTGGTGAGTCTCCATAAGAACTCTGCAAGTCTACAGCATGAAAATTCAGCCACAGTGACCCCTGTGATGGGATGACTATAGCACAACATAACTGAACCAGAACTTGTGGCAGACTTGCAGAATGTTTATGTAGCGCCGGCACTTTTTTTAAAGTGCACGCTATGCATGTAAATTTAGTTTTTGCCCAGAACTGTAGTTGAGTTTTGGGGTTAATTATTCTAGGTTGTACTTTGGCATCAGTTTGGCTGGACTGTATTGAAGTTCTGCCTGGTAATAGGTGAGGTGAGCACCTGTGACCGGCTGAGAACGCAGTCCGGTTGGACGCATTGGGTACCAATCTTTCCCCGGAGCCAATCAGTGGGCGCCTCTTGCCCCGCTGTGTATTCCGGGAGAGGGTACTTAAAGTCACGTGGGAAAGGGTTCTGGTCCTGACCAGCCCCGTGAGGGGTCTCGGTCCAGGAGTGTCTGTTGATTCAGCAGTCCTGGTCCTCCTGACCGGCCCCAGAGGTTCTCATGGTCTGGGGTGGGGATCCATCCGTTTCTGAGCCTCGGAACTGGCTAGTTTGAGGCGCAGTAACTGAAGGAGGATTCTAAAGTGTTCCGGTGCCGTCTCAGGATTGGAGAGGCCCAGCAACTCTACATGGGACCAGGGGAGGACTCTTCGGAGGAGAACCACGCACGAGGCTGGCTGCTCGGTAAGAGCCTGGAAGCTGAGATGTATGGACACTAGTTGAATCCGCATTTCCTACGGTATCGCCGGATCGGCTGAGAGATACTGGTACTGTAGGAAAAGTTCCTAACCTATCCTTCCTGAGTTCTTGAGAGAGACTTTTGTGCGTTCATCTAAAGTTTCACAACCAAGTCTGTGGCAGAGACTTTGCTAAGCTGAAGTCATTTGTTGGCTGCTAGATCTACAAACAAGGATCTATCCAACAGTGAGTTATCCAGTTGCGAGTGGCTACTCCCTGGATCAGATTAACCGCTTCCCGACCGCCCACTGCATATATACGTCAGCAGAATGGCACGGGCAGGCAAAACCACGTACCTGTACGTGGCCCTTTAAATGCCTGCCCGTGGGTCGCGCGCGCACCGCCAGCGGCGCGCTCGCGACCCGGTCGGGAGCTCCGTGACCCCGGCCGCGGGACCAGCGGACCCGATCGCCACTGGTGTCCCGCGATCGGGTTACGGAGCTGAAGAACGGGGAGAGGTTTGTGTAAACAAACCTCTCCCCGTGCTTCCTACTCTGCCTGTCATTGATTGGCTGTTCCCGGCCATCGGGAAAGCCGATCAATGATGTCATACGTCAGCCCCGCCCCCTAATGTAAAAAAACACACACACGTCAGAGCCCATAACCCCTCCCCTCCCCCTAGTGGTTAACTCTTTCACTACAACTGTCATTTATACAGGAATCAATGCATGTAAATAGCATTGATTGCTGTATAAATGATAATGGTCCCAAAAATGTGTCAAAAATGTCCGATGTGTCCACCATAATGTCGCAGTCACAATAAAAATCGCTGATCGCAGCCATTACTAGTAAAAAAAAAAATTATTAATAAAAATGCTATAAAAGTATCCCCTATTTTGTAAACGCTATAACTTTTGCGCAAACCAATCAATAATCGCTAATTGCGATTTTTTTACCAAAATATGTAGAAGAATACGTATCGGCCTAAACTGAGGAAAAAAAATGTTTTTTTATATATTTTTTTGGGGATATTTATTATAGCAAAAAGCAAAAAATATTGCATTTTTTTCAAAATTGTCGCTCTATTTTTGTTTAGAGCGCAAAAAATAAAAAACTGCAGGGGCGATAAAATACCACCAAAAGAAAGCTCTATTTGTGGGAAAAAAAGGACTCCAATTTTGTTTTGGAGCCACGTCGCACGACCGCGCAATTGTCAGTTAAATCGACGCAGTGCCGAATCGCAAAAAGGGGCCTGGACCTTTGGCTGCCAATTGGTCCGGGGCTGAAGTGGTTAAGAGAGACATTCATTTGTGTGTCAGTGTCAGCAAGTTCCAAGTGCCTGAGCTTCTCTACCCTTGCCCTCTATTCCTAAATGAGAGACTGTTTTGTTCAACGTTTCATGCAAATAAAAATACTAAACAGGAATTTAAGTGTCAGTCTCCACAGTTACTGGGTACTAACCCTGGGAACCCCTAGACAAGAACGACGAGCTACAAGGCGGTGGAGGTAATCGGTAAGCCCATAAAAACATAGCCACCCCCAGGGGTTATGGGGCTGCATTTACAAAGAAAGTTCATCTGGAGTCATGCAATGTGGACTTGCTGCAATTGTGCAGGTAAGTCAATTTCTATTACCACCATATAATAACAGCAATTTGCACTGAATCACTTTCACCCTGTTCCTCTTCAGAAATGCAACAGTGGCCGTGTGTTTTGGATCATTGTCATGTTGGAAAAGTGCTTGATGACCAAGGGCACGGAGTGATGCTAGCACCTTCTCTTTCAAGCAGTACATCTGTGAATTCATGATACCATCAATGAAATGCAGCTCCCCAACACCAGCAGCACTCATGCATCCCCACAGAAGGACACTGCCACCACTTTGTTTCACTGTAGTCACCATGCATTTTTCTTTGTGCTCCTCACCTTTGCAACGCCATAAAGTTTTGAAGCCATCAGTTCCAAAAACATTTACATTGGTCTCATCACTCCAGAGTCCCACTCTCCCAGTAGTCTTATTTTTCAGCATGGGCCCAGGCAAATTCCAGGTGGGCTTTTGTTACGCATGGGCTTTAGGAGAGGCTTTGTTCGTGGACGACATCTATGCAAGACAATCCTCTGCAGTGTACGCCATATTGTGTCACGGGAAACAATCACCCCAGTTTGGCTTTCTACTTCTTTAGCTAACTGCAGTGAACTTGCATGGAAATTTTCTTCAACCCTTATCTTCAGAAGACGCTCCTGTTGATGTGTTAACTTCCATGGACGGCCTGGCCATCTCTGTGAGATGGTTGCACTTCCATCTTTGTTAAATTTTTGTATCACTTTTGCTACAGTATTCTGACTGATAAGTAAAGCTTTGCTGATCTTCTTGTAGCCTTCACCTTTCTTGTGTAAAGAAATTATTTTCTTTCTTTCTCAGGCCTTGTGACATTTCTCTTCCATGTGGTGTCATTGCTGACAGCATGAAATGGGAAGGGGGAGACCTGTAATGAATAATTAGACTCACCTGTATTTGATTTCTTGTTGATTAGGATTATGTTGTCTAAAACTTTGCTTTGCTCCTAAAGCTGGCCATACATTATACAATTTTCTTGTTCAATTTCCTTTAGATTTACCTTCAACTATGTAGTACAAGGGCCTGCCTGATTGCATACAAAATTGAAAGTGTTTAGGTTTGACCTCATATTATATGGTTTTGGTAAATCGAAAGGAAAGTTGTAGAAGAAAATTGTACAATGTATGGCCAACCTAATACTTCCATTGGGGTGTATTAATTTTTGCAACATGGTCTTGAATGAATTTTTAGGAAAAATACTTTTTTGTGTGTGCAAATTAAAAAATCTTGGTTGCAATCAATAGCCCACATTTGTGGGAGTATTTTTTTTTAGTATAGTGTCCCATAGAAAATGTTGATTCTATAAGGTAAGTAAAGGTTTTCTGACAAATCTTTTGGGGTGTACCTATTTATGCTGAGCACTATATGTACTGTAAGCTTATAAACTGGTACTGTTCTTTCAAATGCAGAAACAAATTGCACTGGTTGCTGTAGTTTATAGCTCATTTTTACCTATTTTATTTTTGTAGCCTATGTAACCTATCCCTTGTTTTGTATTGGCAACCCTATTACCATGTTATGATGAATGTTGCCACACTTCATGCTGGACTAGAGCTGGGAAAGCTCCTGATACATCATGGGAACAGAGCTTCTGCAACTGCTTAAGGCCTGTTTGTATTATGAGGGTTAGAGGTAACCTTATATGCAAGCTTATAACATGCTGAAGGGGTGGCTTCACATGTAAGCCAAGGTTCATATTAGTGATATACACAACACATAAAGGTTCAGAGACATAGAAAGTACTGAGTGCTTGTCTACATCAGATGCATAACTTATGCACAATAATGACACATGCACCAGATGCATGCAAAGTTTGATGCACTAGACATACGTTGTGACAAACCCTATTCATCTGAGGTTATTGGTAAAATGCAGATCAATGCATCAAACTGGAGATACGCAAGAATTTTTTCACATTTCTGAAGAAAACATGTATTTTTACTTGTCATTTGTTTTATGTTTTCTGCAGAATGCATGAGAATGCATAACAAGACACACACTGTGAATGAATCCCAAGAACTTTCCTTTTCTAGAAAAGTTTGAGATTTTTTTGTTGTAAAGGCAAAAGGATTATTTATCTTGATGCATTCCATGCATTAACATAAAAAACCTTGTGTGTGTAGCAGCCTCCCCAGCACCCCCTAATTACTTACCTGAGCCCCTTCTCTCTCCAGCAATGTCTATGATTGTCTAAGCTGTCCGGGACACTCCTCCTGATTGGCTGACACAGCAGCGGCACCATTGGCCCCCGCAGCTGTCAAAGGCAGTCAGCCAATCAGGAGAGAGAGGGGCCGGGGCCAGGTTGGGACTCCGTGTCTGAATGGATATGCAGAGCTCTGACGCGGCTCCAGTTCCCCCCATAGCTAGCTGCTGGCTGAGGGGGCACTCAATACGAGGCAGGGGCCAGGAGTAGCAAAGAGGGACCTGAGAAGAGGAGGATCCAGGCTGCTATGTGCAAAACCAACTGCACAGAGGGGTAAGTATAACATGTTTGTTATTTATAAAAAAAAAAAACCTTTACAATCACTTTAAATACTGCTTAGTGGACATGTAGAATTGTTTGCTACATTGTGCAAGCTCCTACTTCAAAGTGTATGTTCATTATTAACGATGAGCGCGATGTTCGAGTCGAATGTAAGTTCGACTCGAACATCGGGTGTTCGCCTGTTCGCCGAACAGCGAACAATATGCGGTGTTCGTGGCAAATTCGAAAACTGACCGAACACCGTTAAAGTCTATGGGACACTAACATGAAAAATCAAAAGTGCTAATTTTAAAGGCTTATATGCAAGTTATTGTCATAAAAAGTGTTTGGGGACCTGGGTCATGTATCAATGCAAAAAAACATTTTTAAATGCCCATTTTTTTTGGAAGCAGTGATTTTTTTTTAATGCTTAAAGTGAAACAATAAAAATTAAATATTCCTTTAAATATTGTGCCTGGGGGGGGGTCTATAATATGCCTGTAAATTGGCGCATTTTTCCCATGTTTAGAACAGTACCACAGTAAAATGAAATTTCTAAAGGAAAAATTGTCATTTAAAACTGACGGCTATAATGTATTGTCGGGTCTCTGCAATATAGATACAGAGAATTGAAAAAAAGGGGAATGGGATCCCCCCCTCCATTACCAGGCCATTTGGGTCTGGTATGAATATTAAGGGGAACCCCTGATCAAAATGTAAAAAAAAAATGGCTTAGGGGTCCCCCTCAAAATCCATACCAGACCCTTCAAGTCTGGTATGGATTTTAAGGGGAACCCTGCAACAAAATTTATAAAAAATTACGAAGGGGTCCGCCCAAAATCCATACCAGACCCTTATCTGAGCATGCAACTTGGCAGGCCACAGGAAAAGAGGACCTGAACCGCACCAGGCCACATGCCCTCAACATCGGGAGGGTGCTTTGGGGTAGCCAGATCCCAGCCTCCCGCCCTGTGTGAATTAACGGGGTAAGAATGTACCCCTACCATTTCAACATAAAAGTGTCAAAATGGTAAAAAAAGACAAGAGACAGCTTGGGACAAGTCCTTTATTAAAAAATAAAAAAATAAAATGGTGTAAGTTCATGCTGCCAAACAGACCGAAAAGAAAAAAAAAAAGCAGCAACTGATCCGCCCCCTCTGACTGCACGGGGGCTTCCCCATGGTGTCAGAGGGCCACCCGGTGACGTAAATGGGTGATCCCACCCCCCTCCGATGCCACGGGGAAGCCCCTGTGGTGTCAGAGGGGGCGGGGTCACCCAGTTACGTCACCGGGTGGTCCCGCCCTCATTTATATAAGAGCTGTCACAGCGAAGATGCGTCAGTCGTCAGGAGTCTCCCATGGAAGCTGATTGGTTGCAGCTTTTTTTTTTTATCTTTTTCGGTCCGTTGGGCGGCGTGAACTTACACCATGGGACATTTTTTTTTTTAATAAAGGACTTGTCCAAAGCTGTCTCTTGTCTTTTTTACCATTTTGACACTTTTTTTTGTGAAATGGTAGGGGTACATTTGTACCCTGTTACCAATTCACACAGGACGGAGGCCGGGATCTGGGGGTCCCCTTGTTAAAGGGGGCTTCCAGATTCTGATAAGCCCCCCATCCGCAGACCCCCACAACCACCGGGCAAGGGTTGTGGGGATGAGGCCCTTGTCCCCATCAACATGGGGACAAGGTGCTTTGGGGGGCTACCCCAAAGCACCCTCCCCATGTTGAGCGCATGTGGCCTGGTATGGTTCAGGAGGGGGCGGGCGCTTTCTCGTCCCCTCTCTTTTCCTGTGGCCTGCTAGGTTGCGTGCTTGGATAAGGGCCTGGTATGGCTTTTGGGGGGACCCCTATTCCATTCTTTTTACATTTTGGCGCAGGGTTCCCCTTAAAATCCATCCCAGACCTGAAGGGTCTGGTATGGATTTTGGGGGGGACCCCGCGCCATTTTTTTAAAGTTTGGCGCAGGGTTCCCCTTAATTTTCATATCAGACCCGAAGGGCCTTGTATGGATTTTAGGGGGACCCCCACGCAATTTTTTTAAAAAAATATTTGGTTTGGGGTTCCCCTTAATATTCATACCAGACCCAAATGGCCTGGTAATGGACTGGGGGAGGGGGGTCCTATGCTCTTTTTTTCAATGAGTTTTATCTATATTACAGAGACCCCACAATATATTACAGCCGCAATCAGTTTTAAATGACAATTTATTCTTTAGAAATGTTATTTTGCTGCAGTACTGTTCTAAACATGGGGAAAAATGTGCCACTTTACAAGCATACTATAGACACCCCCAGGCACAATCTTTAAAGGAATATTTTATTTTTATTGTTTTACTTTAAGCATCAAAAAAAAATCACTGCTCCCGAAAAAACTTGAGTTTTTAAAAACATTTTTTGCATTGATACATGTCCCCTGGGGCAGGACCCAGGTCCCCAAATACTTTTTATGACAATAACTTGACAATAACTTGCATATAAGCCTTTAAAATGAGCACTTTGATTATTCTTGTTCGTGTCCCATAGACTTTAATGGTGTTCGCGTGTTCAAACAAATTTTTTGCCTGTTTGCATGTTCTGCTGCGAACCGAACCGGGGGGTGTTCAGCTCATCCCTATTCATTATATCTAAATATGGATTTCCAATAATAACAACATTTTAATGTGTTTATTCTCCTTCATAATGCTGTAAAATTATTATGATAAAGAGATTGGATGCATGAATAAATAGCATAAAAGGATATACTCCTCAAATGTAATGTTCCCATATGTAGCTTCTTCTTTCAAGTATCTGCTTAAATTTTGCACAGGTGACTGGACTTATTAGATACCATTCTTTTCCCATACTATCTCCCCTACTATCATAATTATGTTACAATTCTATACTATAACCTAATGAAATCCTTCACATTATTTTTCTCCTCTATGACTATAGGAATGGATGCTGGGAACAAGTCATACCTGATGTACTGGAACATAAAAGAAGAAAACACTTCCATCCTTCACTCTTATGACCCTGTTGTCTCAATAGCAGCATTGACGATGCACAAATTGTAGTTCCTGTTGTTTCTCCTTTCTTTTCCTATTTAAGCTTAGGTAAGTTTTGGATATTAGGCCTTTCGTCGTTCCTGATTCGATTATGACCTGTAGTGTCGGCATATCACTCCATTCAATTTCTTTTTCACCGAATTGTGATGTCATGGCGTGTCTAACTTGGAGATATCTAAAGAAGGAATTTCTCGGGATTGCAAATTGCTCTCTCAACTCTTGGAAGGACTTAAGTTTACCATTTTGGTAGAGTTGGTGAAGCCATTTTATACCACGTCTTTCCCATTCCTTGATTGGTCCCCTTTTCTGTAGTTCCCCCAGTCTGCCATTATTCCATAGGGGTGAGTATTTCGTATACCCGCTATATCCCAGGGTTTCCTTGGCCGTCTCCCAAATCTTACCCATTAGTTCAAAAGTAGGGGCCCTTCGCATTACCTGACCTGCCTCCAGGGCCTCCACTACTGGCCTCTGAAAAAAGTTCCCTAATAGAGTTTCCCTTTTATCGCTTCTACCCATATACTGGAGCTGGGCCGCTACAAAATAGTCAAATGAATGGGGGAGTGCGACTCCACCTTCCCCGTTCGGGAGCTGTAATGTTTTTAAAACTAATGCGAGCTGCTCCTCCCTTCCAAATCAATTCCCTGAATATGGTATCTATCCTATGGAACCATTTTTTATAGATCCATACCGGGGAATTGTGCAAGACATATAAAAGTTGGGGCAAAAAGATCATTTTAACTAGATTGCAGCGGCCCGCTGCAGATAGCGGGAGTTTCTTCCAGATTTTTTGTTTTCTCTTTGAATTTAGTCAAAAGTGGAATTAAATTATTTACTAGGTACTTTTTAGGGTCCTTTGTGATGTACACACCGAGGTATTTCATTTGATTGACTATTTGGAGTCGTCGTGTGGCTTCCTGGGGTAGGACAATTTCCATCTCGTCTATGGGTAAGAGGCTAGATTTTCCCCAATTGATTTTCAACCCCGAAAAGTTCCCAAAGCCTCCCAGTTTTGACATTGTTTCTTTTAATGATCCTTGGACATCTCCAAGCAGTAGTAGGAGGTCGTCCGCAAAGAGGATCACCTTTTCCTCCTCCATCCCTCTTCTCAGGCCTTTTATCGCTGGGCAGGATCTTATGGAGATGGCCAAGGGTTCGATCGCGAGGGCGAAGAGGAGGGGGCGACAATGGGCACCCCTGCCTCGTCCCCCTCAGCAATCGAAACCTGGTAGAGTGGTCGTTATTTATTCTAACCCTCGCCTCGGGTGATTTATACATCAGTTTAATCCAGTTTATAAATGTGGGTCCTATCTGGAACTCACTCAGGACTCTCCACAGATATCCCCACTCCAGGGTGTCGAAAGCCTTGGCCGCATCCAAGGAGAGAATGGCTCTCTGCCCCTCTTCATCAGAGGGTATTTGAAGATTCAAGTGGACCCGTCGGATGTTTATACTCGTGGATCTCCCCGGGATAAACCCTGACTGGTCGGGGTGTACTAGCCCCTCTATCACCCCATTAAGTCTATTTGCCAGCACCTTTGCCAAGATTTTGGCATCAATGTTGAGCAGGGAGATGGGTCTATATGAAGAGGGCCTGAGCGGGTCCTTGTTCTCCTTAGGTATTACTATAATAGTAGATTGCGTCATGGACACAGGGAGTTCTTTCTTAGTTGCTGACCAGTTAAAGGTCTTCAGCAACTCCGGGAGTAGTACCCCCCCGAAGTGTCGATAGACCTCGACCGGTAAGCCATCTGGGCCTGGTGATTTTTGTCCCGCCATTTCCCGCACAATCTGCTGGATCTCTTTCAGGGTTATAGGTCTGTCAAGTATATCCCTATCTTCCTGCGAGAGACCTGGGACCTTCAACTCATTGAAGAAAGCGTCCATTGACTTCCCTCCTCCCTCCTTGTTGGAACTATACAGTTCCTCATAATAATTTTTAAATCTGTTTACAATCTCGGGAGTATGCGTAGATGTCCTGTCCTCGGTAGTATTAATTATAGGTACTATGGATGGTGGTGAATTTGTTCTTACTAAGTGTGCCAGCATCCGGCCTATGCCTTCCCCTTCCCCAAATGCAATTTGTTTATGGAACATATGTTTATTCTCTGCTTTTTTTCACCATTATTAGACGGTATATTCGTTGTGCTTCTACCCAGGCCCCTAGATTTTCAGATGTCGGGTCATTTATATACTGCTCTTCTAGAAGGGTAACTCGTTCTGATGCCCTTGCTTCGCTTTCGAAAGATTTTTTTTTTATTCTTGATATCTGTTGGATCAGTAGCCCTCGGAGGAGTAAGCTTTAAGCGTGTCCCACACTACTCCTTGAGGGGCAGTGCCAGAGTTTAAATTGATATATTCAGCTAGAGCTTCTGATACTACCTGTGGGTCTTTAATGAGTTCCAGCCATGATGGGCTTATTTTCCACTCCCTTACGGAAGTACCCTCCCCTAAGTCCAGGGATACTATCACGGGTGAGTGATCTGAGAGACCCCTTGATAAGTACTTTACATCATTCACCATTATGGTCACCTCCTCGTTACCCAGGGCTAGGTCAATCTGGACAAAGTAGAATATGTTCTGGAAAAGCAGGAGTACCCCCTGCTTTGGGGGTTGTATGTTCTCCATATATCTTTCCAACCTGCCTCACCCATTACCTGGGATAGGCGGTGATCTATCGTCTCTCCCCGTTTTGTCCCTTGTGGGAATCTATCTAATTTCTGGTCAATGACCATATTAAAGTCACCTACTATCAACAGGGGGACTCCCGGTTTGTCCAATGCAAATTCTATCAATTCATAGAGGATATCTGTATTGGAAGGCGGGGGGATGTATATGTTGGCCAAGATCATATTTCTATCCTCAATTGTGCAGTATATAAAAATGTACCGACCTTGTTCATCTATTCTCGTCTGTAGACAATTAAAAGGAGCCCCCGATTTAATCAGAGTACTAACCCCCCGGGAATAGGTTGTGTGGCACGAGTGAAACTGGGGCTTAAACCCTCCCCATCCCAGTTGGGGTGTAGTATTGTTTGTAAGGTGTGTTTCCTGTAAGCATACAACCGTGGCCCTTTGGGTATTTATTGCTGCTAAAGCTGCTGCTCTTTTTCCCCTGTCCCCCAACCCTCTTACGTTCCATGAGCAAATTGTGATTTTCTTTCGTGTTTTCTGTGAGGTTTCAGTCATTAGTGTACTGCGAAATTTTTCCTTAAAAATTGTGATTCTATATATTCCCTATTGCTTTTTAAGCTTGTGCCTGTGCGAGCTACCTGTAACATGCTAGTATATAGTGATAACAAAAAAGAGAAAAAAAATAAGAAATTTACAAAAAACATTGTGTTCTCATTAGTGAGCCTCTTCCATTCCTCCCTCCCCCTTACATTCCTAAGTTCCGTGTTACTCAATCTGTTCAATTCATACCATTTCATCCACTCGTGTCGTCCATCCTTCTTTTTCAAACCTCGCATTGCCTTTCCAGGCGTACCCAGGGGCTTCTTGCTGTGACCTTTCCATACACACAATCTTAGTATCTCTTTAAGTATAGATTTACTCAACCTTTTCCCCCCTCCCTTCCCCACCCTATCCCACCCTCCCCATGTACCCTGAAATTTACCGTAAGTGACAAAAAACACAAATACCATAAGACATCCTATGCACCTGGAGAGCCCTGAGCTGTGTCCCTTCCAAATCCGCGACACCCTGCTCATTGTTCTCCTGTTTCCCTTTTCCTCCCACCCCCCCCCCCCCTTCCCCCCCACCCCCCCCCCCCGAGAAAAACCCCAAAACCGTGCTGTGGTTTAAAGATAGGTATTATAGTAATTTCCACCCCTGACTAAAGGGCAGATAATAAGGAAAGAAAAAAAAAAAAAAAAAGGGAAAAAAAGGGAAAGAAAAAAAAAAAAAAAGGGACTAATACAAAAAGGTGGGGCAGTGTCCTCTCGATTGATAAGGCCATTCAATGTCCTATGTCTACTAGAGTCCCTCTTTATGGGTCTTCAGCCATTCTTCCACCCCCCCCCCCCCCCCCTTCCCCCCCAGAGCAACTACATGACAAAGGCAAAGCTGTTTCAATTTAACCTAATGGAATAACCCAGGTTAATTACTCTCAGTCAAGTCTTCAAAATTGGAAACAGTAAGTGTTATTTAAATGTGCATTTAACTACAAGGTAGAAGATCAAATGAGTAAAAAAACAAACGCAAAGCAATATAGCATATATTATTTTGCAAACAATTCTGCTTTCTACTGCCAGCTAAAGGGCTGGTATAGCATGTGTGCTAGTGTCCATTGTAAAGCAGCCGTGAGGGCAGGTGCATTCTGTTGTTGCAACACAAATAACTGGTTACCTTTTCTTTAATTGAAATGTAGCAAATGACATTTCATTAATGTATGCATTATATTGTCAAAAGTATTGTGACACCTGTCTTTACACGGACATGAACTTTATGGCATCCCAGCCTTAGTCCGTAGGGTTCAATATCGAGTTGGCCCACCCTTTGCAGCTATAACAGCTTCAACTCTTTTGGGAAGGCTGTCCACAAGGTTTAGAAGTGTGTCTATGGGAATGTTTGACTATTCTTCCATCAGTCAGGCCTGGTTCACAGTCTCCACTCTAATTCATCCAAAAGGGGTTTTATCAGGTTGAAGTCAGAACTCTGCAGGCCAGTCAAGTTCCTCCACTCCAAACTTGCTCATCCATGTCTTTATGGACCTTGATTTGTGCACTTGTCCAAATCATTTGGTGCAGGGGAGATTATGGTGTGGGGTTATTTTTCAGGGTTTGGGCTTCACCTCTTAGTTCCAGTGAAGGGAACTCTTAAGGCGTCAGAATAGCAAGACATTTTGAACAATTTCATGCTCCCAACTTTGAGGGAACAGTTTGGGGATGGGACGGCCCCTTCCTTTTCCAACACGACTGCGCACTATTGCACAAAGCAAGGTCCATAAAGACATGGATGAGCGGGTTTGGGATGGAGGACTTGACCTCAACCTGATAGAACACCTTTGGGATGAATAAGAGCGGAGACTTCGAGCCAGGCCTTCTCTTCCATATCAGTGCCTGACCTCACAAATGCGCTTCTGGAAGAATGGTCAAACATTCCCATAAACACACTATTAAACCTTGTAGACAGCCTTCCTAGAATAGTTGAAGCTGTTATAGCTGCAGAGGATGGGCCAACTCAATATTGAACCCTACGGAATAAGACTGGGATGTCCTTAAAGTTCATAAAGGCAGGTAGTCCAATACTTTTGACAATATAGTGTATATGCACCACAGCGGAGCTTCGATGTGTTGAGAAGCACTGGCATGAGGTGTAATGTAAAAAATGCAGCATGTCTGCATTATTTGACAGTGTACCAAAACTCACCTTCACGCAGAAATGTGGTGTAAACACAAATGTGGTGTAAAAAAATTTGCATTTTAACCTAGGCTTGATATGTGCCTGTTTAACCGGTTCCTGACGCCGATGCACGTCGGCAAAATGGCATGGCTGCGCAAATGGGCGTACCTGTATGTCCCTTTGAGTTTGCCGCCATTCCACTGCGTGCGCGCCGCCGGCCGGGAGCTCCGTGAGTCGGGTCGCGGGTCCAGTGGACTCGATGTCCGTGGGAATACCTGCAATCGTCTCACGGAGAGGAAGAACAGGGAGATGCTAATGTAAACAAGCATCTCCCCGTTCTGCCTAGTGACACTGACACTGATCATAGCTCCCTGTGATTGGGAGCTATGATCAGTGATGTGTCACAGCTAGCCCACCCCCCCTACAGTTATAAACACTCCCTAGGACACACTTAACTCCTACAGTGCCACCTAGTGTTAACCCCTTCACTGCCAGTCACATTTACACAGTAATCACCAAAAATATGTAGAAGAATACGTATCGGCCTAAACTGAGGAAAAAAAAGGTTTTTAATATATTTTTGGGGGATATTTATTATAGCAAAAAGCAAAAAATAATGTGTTTGTCACTCCTTTTTTGTTTATAGCGCAAAAAAAAACACAGAGGTGATCAAATACCATCAAAAGAAAGCACTATTTGTGGGGAAAAAAATACATCAATTTTGTTTGGGAGCCACGTCGCATGTCAGTTAAAGCGACGCAGTGCCGAATCACAAAAAGTGCTCTGGTCTTTGGCCAGCAAAATGGTCCAGGGCATAAGTGGTTAACATACTTAACTGCACTGTATTCCAGTGCCATTTCTTGCATTCTGCAGTACCTCAGTTTTATTTCTTCATCCTAAAGCAGTGGTCCACACCTGCATTAATAGTCCCAGCACCACAAAGGAAGGAGGAACAATGTTCTATATTCTTTGGAGGGGCAGCATTGACCCCCTGCAACCTTTAGGGGTGCATGCAGAGGGGTCAAGGCTGCACCTTCTGCAACCCATTATCTCCAAATGTCATCAGAACATCAAACTGGTGGCTGCAAGCATGAGAGTAGTGGCAGTGTCTAGTTATCTCAGTGATGGGTTACATAGGTTTGTACTTCTAGTACAGTTTCTGTACTTCTGCCTGTAAAGCCTGGTACATACAATGAGATTATCAGACAAATGATCGTCTTTTCTTTTTTTTTTTTTTTGCATGCTAGTCTCTATATTAAAAATTAAGAGGTTACTATAGTTATGAAAATTCGAAAGTGATGTAATGTGCAGTATTGTATTTGTATTGTATTTTTGGACGAAAACTGTGCTGATTAAATGAAAATCGTACGCATTTTATGAGAAATATTTTCATGTTTGTCCCTTAGGATAATTTCAGATGAACTGTTTTGATCGTCTCCCGAATGCTGTGTACCAAAGATCAGATTATCGTACAGTCACGTCAAAAGTGATATTTTCCGTCCGATTATCTGATCCTGTGTACGGGCCTTAAGCAGGATAATACTTGCTCTTTGGCTGACTACTTCATGAATATGTAGTCTACAATTCTCTTAGGAGACTGCCATCTTATTATTGTGAGGAGTTGTGCATGTGCCCTTATGATCCAGAATCCTATGCTCCTGATAGGTCCTCCCAACCCTAACATGTTGAAGGGCAGGGGTCAGATTGCAATGGCTCAATTACAAGCCTGGCTGAACAAAATTACAAACCTTTTGGCAGCTAAAACAGTCCACATGTACTCTGTATTTAGCTGTTTGCCTGGAATTTAGCTTAAACCTTTAAAAAATCTATTTTCCTGTAGACAGCTTCCTGTACCATCATGCCACACCTACTTCTTACATGCTTACTAACCAACTGACTTGATGATAATTAAAATGTCAGTTAAAAAAATAACAAAATCTTTTGCAAAGACAAATGCTTATTTTTACTTTGCACTTTACTTTTAGCTAATAACACATTTGTGCATTTTTAAAGGGTATTATTAACTAGACAGATGTAAGAGAGGAATAAAAACATTTTATGTTTTAGAATGACATAGTCATAGGCTCTTACTAATACATTTTTCACATCCATAAATTTTTCATAAATTTTTCATAAATTTTTCATAAATTTTTCATATCTTTTAAATCATCTATAACTTAGCGCAGATATATCATTTTATTTCCATATTCTCTTACTGATCCAAGGCCATACAAGACACCTTAAAATGTTACAACTGTATGCATCTGTTGTGCCAGTGTGACTTTTGATTGAAAGTGGAAGTCCATGCTAAAAACCAAAATCCCTGCATCTACAGACACCCACGATCTAACACTAACCTATCTGGCCCTGTAAAGCAAAAATGAGTATACATACGTTTTCTGAAGCCGATCCAACCCGATCTCCAGCGGCGGAAGCTCTGCAGAGGACACGGCCGACAACGGCTGTGAATTGAATGGGGAGTGACGTCACCCATAAAGTTACTATGGGGCTTCCGTTGTCAGATGTGTCCTCTGCACCCCGTCTCTACAGCGAAGCTGCGGCAGACAGCTCAGCGTGGGATCTGGTCGCATCAGCTTCAATAAAGGTGTGTATAGTGATTTTTTTCTTTACAGGGCTAGATAGGATAGTGTTAGATCATGGGTGTCTATAGATGCAGGGATTTTAGTTTTAGCATGGACTTCCACTTTAAATGTATTATTATGGTTTGCATGCACTATTATGTTTTCCTATATGGGTTGTTATCCCTCTATTTAGAAGCTTGGGAGAATCCCATCCTATGATTAAATTGATTGAAATATTAAAAAATATATTATGACTTTTCAGGTAATGTTTGCAGTTAACAAAAATAATGATAGAAACTGATTTAATAAAATCAGTTCATATTTATTATATCAATCCTACTCCTTTAGGCAATTAACCCCCAACGTTTTGTCTCACTGTTGTATGGAAGAGAATTAACATTCCTGGAAGTCTCTAGAGGATGGGCACCTGACAGCTGCATTGAGTGGAAGGAGTACAAACATATAGGCAGCAACATCAGAAAATGCAACTGAAGTAGATGCAGCAATGTACAATATGGAAAAATGTGCATAACCTTTGAAACTGTAAACAGTCACAGAGCTGTAAGTGGCATTTACAGCCTACAGATATTGTGATATCTGTACACAAGGAAAATTATAAATTCATTAAAATGCATTTTATCCTCTTACCTGTGCCTCCGATCATATATGAATCCTCAGCTAATGTATTCATTCAACTATACCTCGGCCATAGTGTGATTGTACATCATCCCTATTTCTATGGATCTTTTCAAAGCTTTTGTGCTGTAACTTACACATTAAGAGGTAATTGAACCTTTGCTGAGGTCCCTTGTTCTCCATTAAGTGTACTTGTCTTGGGACTTGAAGCTCCTGCTCCAGCCGAAGTACCAAATGTTGCAGAATCCTGCATAAAGAGAGTAAATGAAACAGCACAAATAAATATATACTGCCAGAAAATATAAACTGTATTCCCTATGAGTAAAGTACAAAAAAGAGCAAAAAGAAATTATTTAATTTTAGTGTGAAAGACAATTATTTTGATTTTAAACATGATCAGGTTGTTAAATGTGTTTAATAAGTGCGCAATATAAAAAACCATTCACTCAATACAATGTAAATCCACGACTTGAAGAAATGTTTCATTTCAATACATAGTCATACTGTATGTTATGGGGATACATATAGCTTTACTCAACTGTTGCAGGTTAGAAAACAATTAGAGACTTGTCTATGTGGCAATGTTAGTGTTTCAATAAAGCACATGAAAGGTATGTTTCAAAATCAATTTTAGAATTTTCTAAATGAAAAAAAAAACAGTATATACAAAATATGCATTTTGGTCCTCCTGACATATATACTGTATTTATTTTTTCGAAATAATGTGCCTAACACTAACTGAAATTCTTGGAACTGCTAATTATTTTTTAACATACTCCTTGAGATAATATACTTTGTGAATCATAAATAAATCTACCTTTTGTAGACAGGCATTCCAATAGTCCTGAATCAAATAAAACACTGAAAGGTAATAATGAATGATAAAAGCCCCCTCTCTATTACCATCATTGAATCAGCTTTTGCTATAAATTGTGAACAAAAAGAGGACGTCCTCCGTATTTTCTAAGATCAAATGGCCAGATAACCACAGTTTTAATGAAAGAAAATGGCTTGTTATGTATACATATGCATACAGTGTAACAGCTCTTAACTAGAAGGTGGCAACACTTCAGACACAGAATCTAACTGTAAAGCAAATATTAATTAACTTTAAAGCGTAACTCCACTTTTGTTGAGAAAAAAACATCCCCCCTGGGTGATCTATGTACATTGCAAGGATTATAAAAAAACTTTCCTACCTTTTGGTTTTCTGAAGAAATCACTTCTTGTTCCTCTGTGCCTCTGTACTGATTGGGTCTAATGGGAGGGGTTTCATAATTATCAGTCAGCTGGGCAGCTGCAGAGCACTATTAAGGAAATCTGCAGGGTCTGCATCCATTTAGATGTGTTCCTATTGAAAGTACCTCACCAAAAATGAAATTTTTGTTGCAAGGGATGCCTGAAATCTGACTTGTATCTTAGGCAGACTTCTGGGAAAATTGGTGAACCAATCACACAAACAGGAAATTATGTTTCTGGGGGTGGTCAGCACACATTCTGTGTCCAGAACAACTCTAGGTAGCCATATTACATTGCATTTTCAGAAAATTACAGCAGCTGCAGATTGAAAATGAAAGGTAATTTTTAATGACTACAATATGATTTGTGTTGCAATTGTATACGCTAAATTATTTTTTCGTTATTTGCTATTTTTTTTCCCTACGAAAGTGAGGTTGCCCTTTAAACAATATATAGAACAATTTACTGGAACAGACATTCACCTCTGACATTTAACATGATGGAGCTCAACTGTCAATGGTTTCACAATTATATTTTAGAGGGCCTTTAGAGACAATGGATAAGTGAGACAGCTTTATGCGATAACCTATACGTATGGCACTGTGGAGTATACAGAAAGGTTATAAAAAATCTTGTGTTTTACAGTTGTTTTCTGTGTCAGTTTTCTAAAGTTATATCATTTTAGCACATAAATATTATGTCATAGATAGAGCCATAGCAAGCAATTCAATATACCTTTCTCGCTTACAAATCAAATTGTTAAAGGGTAACTCCACTTTCGTGGGGGAAAAAAAAAACAAATAACAGAAAAATAATATAGCGTATAGAATTGAATGTTATTAAAAATGACTTTTCCTTTTCAATCTGCAGCTGCTGTCATTTTCTGAAAATGCAATGTAATATGGCTACCTGGAGTTGTACAGTACACTGAATGTGTACTGACCACTCCCCAGAAACATAATTTTCTGCTTGTGTGATTGGCTCACCAATTTTCCTAGAAGTCTGCCTAAGATACAAGTCAGATTTCAGGCATCCCCTGCAACAAAAATGTAATTTTTGGTGAGATACTTTCAAAAGGAACACGTCTAAAGGGATGTAGGCCCAGCAGATTTCCTCATTAGTGCTCTGCAGGTGCACAGCTGACTGATAATTATGAAACCCCTCCCATCAGACCTACTCATCACAAAGGCAAAGAGGAACACAGTGATTTCTTCAGAAAAACAAAAGGAAGGAATCTGCAACAAAATTTGCTATAATCCTTTCAATGTACATAGATCACCCAGAGGGGATTTTTTTATCAACAAAAGTGAAGTTACACTTTTATAATGCTAGTTCTTCTAGAAAAACTAACAATTTATGGAGTGCTTTTTATGTTACTGAAAAATGGGTCTACCCCTCACATAGGGTAGAAAGAGACGTATAGATATGATTTTTCTGTTTAACTGCTTCATGACCGCCGGCTGTCAATTGATGGCCATGTGGCACAGCTCTCGTGGCGGGAGGGCGTCATATGACGCCCTCGCCTTTTTCGGCCCACCAGGGGGCACGCGTGTCACTGGAGACTCGATGCGCATGCCCGGCGGCCGCGATGTCCTCCGGGCACCCGCGATTGCCCGGTAACACAGCAGGACCGTGGATCTGTGTATGTAAACACACAGATCCACGGTCCTGTCAGAGGAAAGGAGACCGATGGTGTGTTCTCAGTACAGAGAAACACAGATCGGTCTCCTCCCCTTGTCAATCCCCCTACAGTTAGAATCACTCCCAGAGAACATATTAACCCCTTGATCACCCCCTAGTGGTTAATCCCTTCCCTGCCAGTCACATTTATACAGTAAATACGTATAAATGTGAATGGTCCCAAAAATGTGTCAAAAGTGTCCGATATGTCCGCCGCAATATCGCAGTCATGATAAAAATCACATTACTAGTAAAAAAAAAAAATAATAATAAAAATGCTATAAATCTATTCTCTATTTTGTAGGCGCTATAACTTTTGCGCAAACCAATCAATATACTCTTATTGCAATTTTTTTTTTATCAAGAATATGTAGAAGAATATGTATCAGCCTAAACTGAGGATAAAAATTGTTTAAAAAAAAAAAAATTGGATATTTATTATAGCAAAAAGTTAAAAATATATATATTTTTTTTTCAAACTTGTCACTCTTCTTTTGTTTATAGCGCAAAAAATAAAAACTGCAGAGGTGATCAAATACCACCAAAAGAAAGCTCTATTTGTGGGGCAAAAACAATTTCATCTGGGTACAGTGTTGTATGACCACGCAATTGTCATTCAAAGGGTGACAGCACTGAAAGCTGAAAAATGGCTTGGGCAGGAAGGGGGTGAAAATACACTGTATTGAGATGGTTAAAGGACATATTGCAAAACAGGCACTGGAAAGAGACTAAGCAAAAATGTAATGTGCTGTTGTGTGTGTACATGTGCCAAGTAGGGCTTATTACATTTGCATCTTAATCAATAAAACTATATCAATAGTGAGAGCAGTAGAGTAGCACAGTGCATTCCCTGCATGTAAAGCATCACCTAGATAGAAAAAAATATAACCAAGATGTTTAAGTCCTCATTCAGATGCAATATCACTCTGAATGAATGGCCATTATTGCTGTGGACATGTAGAAAATTGTCTGCTCCTTTCTGCGGCAGAGAGGGGTTGATCTGCCAATTTGTCACTGCAATGCAAGACACATATCAGCATGACTCCGAGCTCTCTTTAGAAACTCCAGCAATCCCATGTTGCCACAAGGGACGTCAGCTTGTTAACAACTTCTCTGCAGGTACTGTAAAGCTTCTCTCCTGGAACTTAAATGGAAAGCAGTCAAACACCTCATTAGTGTGTCCGCTTCACTACTCTGCAGATAGGGGTCCTGAGGTGGACTGGAAGTCAATCTTATCTAGATGTCTCTTCTAGGTAATGAGTTAAAAACCACTTCAACTAATCAGATTTTTGTATATTTTAAAAAGACAAATAAAAATTGAAACGTTTGTAGAATAATAATTAATTGTTTTAGGTCCTTTATTTTTTTTAACACTTCTTATCTTACTATATAGTAATAAAGTACAAGTATACCCATAAAATATTTTTGCTACACAAGGAAATGATGAACATTACAAATATTTTTCAACAGTTCCTACTTCTGGAGTTTTATGAACTGGTGGAAACTTATAGGGGTTAATTTACTAAAGCCAAAATGGCTGTTCATGTTGCAAGGGAAGTTGCACTTCGCAAGGAAATTTCCCCAGAGCTTGATGGATGTGGTGAAATTTCACTTTGCACAATCATGTGAAATGAAAAAAAAAAAAATTGCATTTTTGCTTTCACTTCATTGGATGATGGAAGTCAGCAGAACTTTACCACATTTACAAAGCTCTGCGGAAAATTCTCTTGCAAAATGCAACTTACCTTGCAAAGTGAACAGTCCATGGGCCTTTAGTGGACCCCATAATGACTATAGACTGAGCTTAATAAATAAGATGAAACTGTGTTCACTTGAATTAAATACTCATGTTCTAACAAAAAAGTGAATGTTTTCTGAGTTTAATAAAGAAGAGGAAGCTTGAGTTAACTCTGATCCACCATTTGTGTGCAAAAAAATTTCCTTTTTTACGTGATTGGTAAATAAAGTCAACACGGCTTAAACATATTTAATAAAGTGACTTTAAACATTTTTTTTTACATCAATTGTTCTAAAATATCAAGTACAAAATACCATGGCAATGCTTTTATCAATGTTCTTATGCCGCATACACACGGCCGGACTTTGCATCGGGTAAAACTCAGTCGGCATTTCCGACGGAAAAATTGAAAACAGGCTCTATATCTAAGTCCGTCGGAAATGCTGACAGAAAAAGTCCGATGGGGCATACACATGGTCGGAATATCCGATGAAAAGCTCCCATCAGACTTTTTCTGCCGGAAAGTCCGAACGTGTGTAAGGTTTGTTGTCCTGTGTATGCAACCGATCCTCCGTTAATACACCCCATCACTACTTGTGTAGCGTTTGCAGTGCGGCTATTTCAGGTCACATGCTCTGCTCTATACGTACTACAAATCCTGTAGAGCTGAATGTGTCTGCACATAGATATATAGTCCATCTCAGGGAAAGGTAGCTACATTCTCACACACACAAGGGGGAATGGAGAACAAACAAAGCCACCCTATAACATGAAGTCTAAGAACAGCAGAAGAAAACATGCATTTGAGAGATGAAACAAAGGAAAAGAGAGTTGGAAGGTACATTCTACTTATATTTAAATTATATATAATATATATTTAAACATATTCGATTTAAGCACTGTGCATTGTTATTTTGCTAAATGAACAGACTTTACTCCTGCGTAGCCGAGTTGATCAACTAGATGCCTTGGTCTTCATTGCATACAAATGCAGCATGCTTGCATTTTTATGCAGCGTAAAGCGATGGCCGTTGCGTCACAACATGTTGGTGTACATTAAAATATTTTTTTTTTCTGTTAGTGTTGAATACAGATAAAAAAGTAAACACTGCAATGGATTATTACAGAACCTTGCACTCCAGGTGCCCATGCACATCAGCACACGCTCATTATACACACCATAAAGGGTGACCACTTTTGTAAACAGGTCCTTAGTAAATAAACAGTGAAGAAGAAGAAAATAATTCTGCATGCTAAATTTACGTGAAGTAAAATTGCATTTAAATGAAATGAGACTATACTCTGAATCAATTTGTTTGCCTAAAAAAAAAAAAATTGAATTAGCTTTCAATTACATTAAAACCAATTATCAGCATTGACCCCCAAAAATATGAAAGTGTTAAGAGAAAGCTTTTTGTAAGTGGTTGAACTTTACTATAAAGTGGAACAGAAAAAGCAAGGGGAAATAATTGGTTTTCAGAATCTAAAAATTATATATTAAAAAAAAAAAAATATGCACAGGTATATGTAAATTCTAAAGAAAAACTTGGTCACTTGGAAAGCAATAAAGAAACACTTGCACATAGTTGCATGAATAAGTAATTTTGCTAGATTTTTAAAACCTTAAAGTGGTAGTAAAGACTAACTATAACTATTCCTAAAAATAGTCCCTCCCCTTTTATCTATCATGCATACCCTGTATAAAAAAAAAAAAAAAGATCTGTGTACTTACCTTTTTTTTAATCCAGTCCGATCCAGTAATGTGATTCAGCAGCTCTCACTCCCCTACATAAGGGAACACTTTACAACTGTGAATTCCCAGAGCCATGAGTTTACCCATAGGCTCCCATGGCCCAGCCATTGTAGGTGCTCTTCTCTCTCCACTGCAGCGGCTGGTCACTGCAACAGGGGAGCTGGAGCTAATGGATCATGTGACTGTGATAAAAATTGGCAGGTACAAAGATCTTTTTTTGTACAGGGTATGCAAGATAGGTAGGAGGAGGGGGAATTTAATGTTTATGAGACTAGTTAGAGTTAAAATTTTCTTCCACTTAAATTACAGCATGCAAGTGCCACTTGTATGCAAGTTAGGCTTACAAAGGATGTATAGACCAAGTCTGATTTATTAGAAGAAAGGAAAAAACTACACCCTAGAAGATAAAGTATTACAGCATATATTCCCAATTCTTAAAGCCATCTTCCAGCATCTGCAAAGCTTCAGACAGCACATAAAGCATCCCCAGCTGATATGTGTACAGCTGAATAGAGAGGGCTATAAACACGCATTATGGTACTTTGCAAACACATACAGTATTTATTGCTAAATATTCTGTGAGAAAATTACTGTTGTGCTTTTCAATCTGTGACCTGAAAGAGCATGAATGAGGTAAAAGGTAAAAATGATCATTATTACTAATCTTTAATATAAACCTCTGGAATACTAATTTACCTAATGACTTGGGTTGAAAATTATGTCTGCCCATGACAGCATGCATTTTTGTTTAGGTCCCTTTCACACTACTACAACTTGAAAGTTGCACGATTTTGCCGGGATTTTGCGGCCGCAAATTTGACGAAACTCACATCAAAGTCAGACCAAAGTAGTACAGGGACTACTTTAAAGTCGGTGCAACTTGAAGTCGCATAGATATGAATGGCACTCATTGGAAATCATGGGGTACGACATGCAGTCCCAAGTCACAGGACAAGTAGCACAAGTGTGAAAGGGGTCTTAGTAAAATAAATATTGAAATATTAGGCTAAGATGGAAAAATGTAATTGTTTTTCTGGCATAATAGAAAAGATGCACAACTTTTTTTATTATTATTGTTTGAATAGTGTGAGGGACAGTTTGAACCCTTGCAGTTTATTACTGATACATTTGGGGGATTTCCACAAATGTTTGGTTTTGTAGGACACCAATCATAATGAAAGGAAATTAAGAGATTTCTCCCTGAAGTTAGCCATACACATTTCTATTCAACTGTATGATCAATGCACAGTCTCTTTTAAATTTAAAGTGTTTGTAAACCTCTGAAATGAAAAATGAACAGGTCATATGCCTCTATAGTGCATACTTCCCTCAATCCAAAGAGTGTAATTTCTCTCTGATCTCTCCTCCCTGTGTTATCTGTGTGAGTCACTACTGAGCCACTACTCGATACCAAGCACCTTAGCAGACAATCTAACCCTACCTCATTCTACTAACTAATATGTTTTACTGCTCTCATTAGAAAGACCCCCCCCTAACTTTTTGACCTGTCCTATTCTGTCCCCCACTTCTCCAGGAACTGGCTAGCCTTTATGCACCAGCACACTAATAGGCAGAGCTGTCATAGCCACACTAGGGAGGGAAAGATAAAAAGAGACAGTTAGTCTACTGGTTAGTACACCTAGAACTAGAAGAGTAATGATAGCTGTTTTTCTATTCTGCTAGAAGATTTTAGGTGTACAGACTCAGCACCATATTGTATAGGCGGGTGTATGCCAATCCTAGCAGATTTACCAGCCTAGACCATGGCTATACAGAAATTCTGCCCTACAGATCTGTAGAAATGTTCGTGCCAGCTGCAATGAGTCAACTCTATCATGAAAACGGAATAATCTATGTAAAGTTTTGGTGTGTTAGCAGTAGGGATGAGCCGAACACCCCCAGGTTCGGTTCGCACCAGAACCTTCGAACCGACCGAAAGTTTGCGCGAATTTTCGAACCCTATACGTTATAATGGACGCGAACGTTCGAAATCAAAAGTGCTAATTACAACGGCCAATATGCATTTTAATGTCATAAAACAGGTTTGGGGACCCGGGTCCTGCCCCAGGGGACATATATCAATGCAAAAAGAACTTTTAAAAACTAACGTTTTTTCGGGAGCAGTCATTTTAATGATGCATAAAGTGAAAAAAAAAAGTGAAATTTTCCTTTAAATATGGTACCTGGGGGGTGTCTAAAGTATGCCTGTGAAGTGGCATGTGTTTCCGTGTTTAGAACTGTCCTTGCACAAAATGACATTTGTAAAGGAAAAAAAGAAGCCATTTAAAACCACTTGCGGCTTTAATGTCATGTCTTGTCCTGGCCGCCATATGGCTGAAAATCCTTGAGAAAAATGGCATGGCTACCCCATCACCCCCCCCCACCCCAGCCCCTTTGGGTCTTGTATGGATATTAAGGGGGACCCCGCACCCAAAATAAAACCCTATACCTACAACCCTAACCCTATATACTCTGAACAGCAGTATATAGGTGGTGCAAACAAGACACGGACTGTAGGTTTGTTCTTAAGTAGAATCTGAACAGGTACATTATGAAGTGTAGCTCCATCCCCAAAAAATCTATTTTTAAGCTTTTTGGAGAACATAGGGAGGGTTATCACCCCTGTAACATTTGCTGTCTTTGCACATCTGTTCAGAACATGTCACCTCACTTTCCGTCCCAATGACAAATGTTTTTGGAAAAGTGGGGTTTTTATTGAAACAAGGATTGGTGATAAAGCATCAGTAGGGAGGAGATACCTTTTTCCCAAATTAAATCTAACAGGATAGAATTTCCCTTCCTAGGGTAGATTTCCTCTCACTTCCTGTTTTCTCTTTCCGTTTGCAAGTAGGAGTCGTTTGTAAGTTGGATGTTTGAAAGTAGGGGCCTGCCGTATATACTCTGCAGAAATTTGCCCTATTAGATGTTGGTGTAGCCACAAGACTGGTGGGCACAGGAATGGGCCCTGCTGTGAGTTAATAGATCAAGATTTGTACTTGCATGCACCTGTTGAACCGGGCAGAAAAATTGGGCCTTTGGTGGTGGTGGTGGTGGTGGACGGTGTTGCCACAAGACTGTAAGCCCTCACAGTTACTCTTGGTGGGCGCAGGAATGGGCCCTGCTGTGAGTTATTAGATCAAGATTTGTAATTGCATGCACCTGTTGAACAGGGCAGAAAAATTGGGCCTTTGGTGGTGGTGGTGGATGGTGTTGCCACAAGACTGTAGGCCCTCATAGTTACTCTTGGTGGGCGCAGGAATGGGCCCTGCTGTGAACTATTAGATCAAGATTTGTAATTACACGCCCCTGTTAAACAGGGGCTGAAAAATTGTGCCTTAGGCATTGGTGCTGGTGCCACAACACTGCAACCCCTCACAGATACTGTACTCTTAGCACAGCAATGAGACCTGTTGCAAAGCATTGCCTAAAAATTGTAATTACACGCCCCAACAGGGGCTGAAAAATTGTGCCTTAGGCACTGGTGCCACAACACTGCAACCCCTCACAGATACTGTACTTGGAGCACAGCAGTCACACCTGTTGCGAAGCATCTTTTTAAAAAATTGTAATTACACGCCCCTGTTAAACAGGGGCTGAAAAATTGTGCCTTAGGCATTGGTGCTGGTGCCACAACACTGCAACCCCTCACAGACACTGTACTCTTAGCACAGCAATGAGACCTGTTGCAAAGCATTGCCTAAAAATTGTAATTACACGCCCCAACAGGGGCTGAAAAATTGTGCCTTAGGCATTGGTGCTGGTGCCACAACACTGCAACCCCTCACAGATACTGTACTCTTAGCACAGCAATGAGACCTGTTGCAAAGCATTGCCTAAAAATTGTAATTACACGCCCCAACAGGGGCTGAAAAATTGTGCCTTAGGCACTGGTGCCACAACACTGCAACCCCTCACAGATACTGTACTTGGAGCACAGCAGTCACACCTGTTGCGAAGCATTTTTAAAAAAAATTGTAATTACATGCCCCTGTTAAACAGGGGCTGAAAAATTGTGCCTTAGGCATTGGTGCTGGTGCCACAACACTGCAACCCCTCACAGATACTGTACTTGGAGCACAGCAGTCACACGTGTTGCGAAGCATTTTTTTTTTAAAAATTGTAAGTACACGCCCCTGTTATACAGGGGCTGAAAAATTGTGCCTTAGGCACTGGTGTGGTGGCATGGATCATTGAGGAGGAGGAAGAGGATAGTCAGTGAACATAAGAGGACAGTCACTCAGCATCAGCATAGGCAGTCTTGAAGGGATGTGACATTATAAATTATTCCGTTATATCCGCTTCAGGTGCCTGGTAGCTGGTGGTGATCCAAGACTGATTCACTTTGATGAAGGTCAGTCGATCAACCGAGTCGGTGGACAGGCGCACCCTATGATCGGTGACAAATCCTCCAGCAGCACTGAATGTGCGTTCGGAAAGAACGCTGGAGGCAGGACAGGCCAGTAGCTCAATTGCATACTGTGCAAGCTCTGGCCAGTGATCCATCCTCAGGACCCAGTAAGCCAGAGGATTTTCGGTGGGAAAGGTGTCCAAGTCTGACCTTGCCCCAAGGTATTCCTGCACCATGTATATCAGACGCTGGCGATGGTTGCTGGAACCAATCATACCTTGGGGCTGCGGACTAAAAAATTGTCTGAACGCATCGGTCAGACGTCCACCTTCCCCACCGCTCCTTCTGCTACTGACCGAAGCCTCAGCAACTCGTCGTCCAGGACCAGGAGTTTGTAACCTCCCAGTTTCTGGGAACGCGTTGCACAGACCTTTCTGCAAGGCCTCCCTGAGATGTCTCATTCTCTGCTCCCTCTGCGACGGCAAGATAAGGTCCGCAACCTTACCCTTGTACCGTGGATCAAGGAGAGTGGCCAGCCAGTAATGGTCCCTCTCCTTGATCCGAAGAACACGAGGATCCTTCCGCAGGCTTTTCAGGATCAGGGAGGCCATGCAGCGTAGGTTTGCTGAGGCATTCGGTCCGGAGTCTTCTGGGTCACTGAGGATGACATGATCGCCAGCCACCTCCTCCCAGCCACGTACAAGTCCACTGGTTTGTTGGGACTGTACATCATCCCTAAAAGACTGCTGCTGCTGATGCTGAGTGCCAGGCTCCACCTCCATGCTCACACAATCCTCCTCCTCATCCTCATCCTCTTCCTGTGTGATGGGTGGGACAGAAGGAACACTGTCCGGATAAAGGGGGCCTTGAGAGGCAAGGAAGTCCTCCTCTTCCTGCCTCTGTTCTGCCTCAAGTGCCCTGTCCATTATCCCACGCAGCGTATGCTCCAACAGGTGGACAAGAGGTACAGTGTCACTGATGCATGCACTGTCACTGCTCACCATCCTCGTGGCCTCCTCAAATGGTGAGAGGACAGTGCATGCATCCCTGATCATGCTCCACTGACGTGGGGAAAAAAAACAAGCTCCCCTGACCCTGTCCTGGTGCCGTAGTCGCAAAGGTACTCATTGATGGCCCTCGTGTGCAGTCGCTGCAGCATGGCCAACGTTGAGTTCCACCTGGTGGGCATGTCACATATTAGGCGGTTCTTGGGCAGGTTCAGCTCCATTTACAGCTCAGTCAGCCGAGCACTGGCATTATAAGATCGGCGGAAATGCACACAGACTTTCCTGGCCTGCCTCAGGACATCCTGTAAGCCTGGGAACCTGCCCAAGAACCGCTGCACCACCAGGTTGAGGACGTGAGCCATACAGGGCACATGGGTGAGCTGCTCCTGTCGCAGGGCGGAGAGGAGGTTGGTGCCATTGTCAGAAACGACCATTCCTGGCTTAAGCTGGCGTGGCGTCAACCACCTCTCGGCCTGCCCCTGCAGAGCTGCCAGAACCTCTGGCCCAGTGTGGCTCCTGTCCCCCAAACACACCAGCGCAAGCACGGCATGGCATCTTTTTGCCTGCGTACTTGCGTAGCCCCTTGTACGCCTACGGAGCACCGCTGGTTCCGAGGACAGAGCACTGGAGGAAGAAGAAGAGGAGGGGGTGGAGGAGAGAGGTGTGTCACAACCACTAGCAGTAGTAGCATTTTGGAGGCGTGGTGGCGGAACAACCTCCAACACTACTGCACCTTGTCCTGCATCCCTCCCAGCTGCCAATAGAGTGACCCAATGGGCCGTGAAAGAAAGGTAACGTCCCTGTCCATGCCTGCTGGACCATGAGTCAGCGGTAATATGCACCTTACCGCTGACCGCCCTGTCCAGCGAGGCATGGACATTGCCTTCCACATGCCGGTAGAGAGACGGAATCGCCTTCCGTGAGAAAAAGTGGCGTTTGGGAACCTGCCACTGAGGAACCGCACATTGAACAAACTCACGGAAGGGGGCCGAGTCTACCAACTGAAAAGGCAGCAGTTGAAGTGCTAGCAATTTAGCCAAGCTAGCATTCAACCGCTGGGCATGTGGATGGCTGGGAGTGTACTTCTTTCGACGGTCCAGCAGCTGGGGCAGGGAAATTTGCCTGCTACAATCGGACGTCGGTGTACTGCAAGTACTTGGTTGTGACACACCTAATTCTACACCTTCAGTCCTCTCAGAGCAGCTTTCAGAGAGGACTGAAGATGTAGTGGGGATGGAGATCCCAGCTGATAAGGAGCAAGGAGAGGTCCGCTTAGTTCTTTGGTGTGGGTCTTTTATGTGTGCTTGCCAACGAGCTGCATGGCAGGTCGACATATGTCTGCTCATGCTTGTGGTGCCCAAGCGGCTGATGTTTTGGCCACGCGAGATACGCTTGAGACAAATATTGCAAATAGCAGTGGTGCGATCTGAGGCACTCGTCTCAAAAAAGGCCCACACCAAAGAACTTTTCTGATAACGTGCAGAGGCAGCGCCCTGCACAGGCGGAGCTCTGCGGTGTTGTACAGTTGCTGTGCTGGCCTCTAGCTGGCCTCCAGGGGGCATCCTGCCTCGTTGGACATGTGACGCCGCATCCTCCTCCTCCTCGTCCTCCTCCTCATCCTCTCTCCCTTCAGGCACCCACGTGGAGTCAGTGACCTCATCATCCCCTCCCTCTTCACCACTAGAGCAAACCTGGCAGTAAGCTGCAGCTGGTGGAACAGTACTGCCAGATTGCTGTCCTTCAGCATCCCCTCTCTCTGCGCGCACACTACTGACTTCCTCAAGCTGGGTATCATCATCCGAGCCTTCGAATCGTTGGGCATCCTCCTGGAGCATGTACCCAACACTGTGCTCAAAGAGTTCGGGGGACTCCTCAGGAGGACATGGTGGGTCTAGGGAAGGGGTGGCTGATGATGCCATTGAGTACGCGTTGGCAGCTGCTCTGCCAGTACCCTGAGCCTGGGTGAGAGAGGATGAGGAGGATGAGGAGGGCTTGGTCATCCATTCTACCAAGCCTTCAGCATGATGCGGCTCCACATGTCCAGCTGCCGAAAACAAAGACGCGCGTGTCCCATGGCCACGTGCTGATGACGATGCACGACCACGTCCACGGCCATGGCCACGTCCACTAGAAACAGAGCCTGCCTGCCCTGTGTTCTTGCCTCTGCACGCTCTGCCTCCCCTTGGCGGTCTTCCAGCCATTGTAGTCAGTAGTCCTGTGGGTGCTGCTGAGAAGAAAATATAGGAGCTCTGTGTGATGCCACTAACACACTAGAAGTCCTATGGGTGCTTCTGCAAAGAAAATATAGGAGCTCTGTGTGATGCCACTAACACACTAGAAGTCCTGTGGGTGCTGCTGAGAAGAAAATATAGGAGCTCTGTGTGATGCCACTAACACACTAGAAGTCCTATGGGTGCTTCTGCAAAGAAAATATAGGAGCTCTGTGTGATGCCACTAACACACTAGAAGTCCTGTGGGTGCTTCTGAGAAGAAAATATAGGAGCTCTGTGTGATGCCACTAACACACTAGATGTCCTATGGGATCTTCTGCAAAGAAAATATAGGAGCTCTGTGTGATGCCACTAACACACTAGAAGTCCTGTGGGTGCTGCTGAGAAGAAAATATAGGAGCTCTGTGTGATGCCACTAACACACTAGAAGTCCTATGGGTGCTTCTGCAAACAAAATATAGGAGCTCTGTGTGATGCCACTAACACACTAGAAGTCCTGTGGGTGCTGCTGAGAAGAAAATATAGGAGCTCTGTGTGATGCCACTAACACACAATTGAAGTCCTATGGGTGCTTCTGGAAGAAAATATAGGAGCTCTGTGTGATGCCACTAACGCACTAGAAGTCCTATGGGTGCTTCTGCAAAGAAAATATAGGAGCTCTGTGTGATGCCACTAACACACTAGAAGTCCTGTGGGTGCTGCTGAGAAGAAAATATAGGATCTCTGTGTGATGCCACTAACACACTAGAAGTCCTATGGGTGCTTCTGCAAAGAAAATATAGGAGCTCTGTGTGATGCCACTAACACACTAGAAGTCCTGTGGGTGCTGCTGAGAAGAAAAATATAGGAGCTCTGTGTGATGCCACTAACACACTAGAAGTCCTATGGGTGCTTCTGCAAAGAAAATATAGGAGCTCTGTGTGATGCCACTAACACACTAGAAGTCCTTTGGGTGCTGCTGAGAAGAAAATATAGGAGCTCTGTGTGATGCCACTAACACACAATTGAAGTCCTATGGGTGCTTCTGGGAAGAAAATATAGGAGCTCTGTGTGATGCCACTAACACACAATTGAAGTCCTATGGGTGCTTCTGCAAAGAAAATATAGGAGCTCTGTGTGATGCCACTAACACACTAGAAGTCCTATGGGTGCTTCTGCAAAGAAAGTATAGGAGCTCTGTTTGATGCCACTAACACACTAGAAGTCCTATGGGTGCTTCTGCATAGAAAATATAGGAGCTCTGTGTGATGCCACTAACACACTAGAAGTACTATGGGTGCTTCTGCAAAGAAAATATAGGAGCTCTGTGTGATGCCACTAACACACTAGAAGTCCTTTGGGTGCTGCTGAGAAGAAAATATAGGAGCTCTGTGTGATGCCACTAACACACTAGAAGTCCTGTGGGTGCTTCTGCAAAGAAAATATAGGAGCTCTGTGTGATGCCACTAACACACTAGAAGTCCTGTGGGTGCTGCTGAGAAGAAAATATAGGAGCTCTGTGTGATGCCACTAACACACAATTGAAGTCCTATGGGTGCTTCTGGAAAGAAAATATAGGAGCTCTGTTTGCTGCCACTAACACAGTAGAAGTCCTATGGGTGCTTCTGGGAAGAAAATATAGGAGCTCTGTGTGATGCCACTAACACACTAGAAGTCCTATGGGTGCTTCTGCAAAGAAAATGTAGGAGCTCTGTGTGATGCCACTAACACACTAGAAGTCCTGTGGGTGCTGCTGAGAAGAAAATATAGGAGCTCTGTGTGATGCCACTAACACACTAGAAGTCCTATGGGTGCTTCTGCAAAGAAAATATAGGAGCTCTGTGTGATGCCACTAACACACTAGAAGTCCTATGGGTGCTTCTGCAAAGAAAATATGGGAGCTCTGTGTGATGCCACTAACACACTAGAAGTCCTGTGGGTGCTGCTGAGAAGAAAATATAGGAGCTCTGTGTGATGCCACTAACACACAATTGAAGTCCTATGGGTGCTTCTGGGAAGAAAATATAGGAGCTCTGTTTGCTGCCACTAACACAGTAGAAGTCCTATGGGTGCTTCTGGGAAGAAAATATAGGAGCTCTGTGTGATGCCACTAACACACTAGAAGTCCTATGGGTACTTCTGCAAAGAAAATGTAGGAGTTCTGTGTGATGCCACTAACACACTAGAAGTCCTGTGGGTGCTGCTGAGAAGAAAATATAGGAGCTCTGTGTGATGCCACTAACACACTAGAAGTCCTATGGGTGCTTCTGCAAAGAAAATATAGGAGCTCTGTGTGATGCCACTAACACACTAGAAGTCCTATGGGTGCTTCTGCAAAGAAAATATGGGAGCTCTGTGTGATGCCACTAACACACTAGAAGTCCTGTGGCTGCTGCTGAAAAGAAAATATAGGAGCTCTGTGTGATGCCACTAACACACAATTGAAGTCCTATGGGTGCTTCTGGGAAGAAAATATAGGAGCTCTGTTTGCTGCCACTAACACAGTAGAAGTCCTATGGGTGCTTCTGGGAAGAAAATATAGGAGCTATGTGTGATGCCACTAACACACTAGAAGTCCTATGGGTGCTTCTGCAAAGAAAATGTAGGAGCTCTGTGTGATGCCACTAACACACTAGAAGTCCTGTGGGTGCTGCTGAGAAGAAAATATAGGAGCTCTGTGTGATGCCACTAACACACTAGAAGTCCTATGGGTGCTTCTGCAAAGAAAATATAGGAGCTCTGTGTGATGCCACTAACACACTAGAAGTCCTATGGATGCTTCTGCAAAGAAAATATGGGAGCTCTGTGTGATGCCACTAACACACTAGAAGTCCTATGGGTGCTTCTGGGAAGAAAATATAGGAACTCTGTGTGATGCCACTAACACAGTACAAGTCCTATGGGTGCTTCTGGGAAGAAAATATAGGAACTCTGTGTGATGCCACTAACACAGTACAAGTCCTATGGGTGCTTCTGGGAAGAAAATATAGGAACTCTGTGTGATGCCACTAACACAGTAGAAGTCCTATGGGTGCTTCTGGGAAGAAAATATAGGGACTCTGTGTGATGCCACTAACACAGTAGAAGTCCTATGGGTGCTTCTGGGAAGCAAATATAGGAACTCTGTGTGATGCCACTAACACAGTACAAGTCCTATGGGTGCTTCTGGGAAGAAAATATAGGAACTCTGTGTGATGCCACTAACACACTAGAAGTCCTATGGGTGCTTCTGCAAAGAAAATATAGGAGCTCTGTGTGATGCCACTAACACACTAGAAGTCCTATGGGTGCTTCTGCAAAGAAAATATGGGAGCTCTGTGTGATGCCACTAACATACTAGAAGTCCTGTGGGTGCTGCTGAGAAGAAAATATAGGAGCTCTGTGTGATGCCACTAACACACAATTGAAGTCCTATGGGTGCTTCTGGGAAGAAAATATAGGAGCTCTGTTTGCTGCCACTAACACAGTAGAAGTCCTATGGGTGCTTCTGGGAAGAAAATATAGGAGCTCTGTGTGATGCCACTAACACACTAGAAGTCCTATGGGTGCTTCTGCAAAGAAAATGTAGGAGCTCTGTGTGATGCCACTAACACACTAGAAGTCCTGTGGGTGCTGCTGAGAAGAAAATATAGGAGCTCTGTGTGATGCCACTAACACACTAGAAGTCCTATGGGTGCTTCTGCAAAGAAAATATAGGAGCTCTGTGTGATGCCACTAACACACTAGAAGTCCTATGGATGCTTCTGCAAAGAAAATATGGGAGCTCTGTGTGATGCCACTAACACACTAGAAGTCCTATGGGTGCTTCTGGCAAGAAAATATAGGAACTCTGTGTGATGCCACTAACACAGTAGAAGTCCTATGGGTGCTTCTGGGAAGAAAATATAGGAGCTCTGTGTGATGCCACTAACACAGTAGAAGTCCTATGGGTGCTTCTGGGAAGAAAATATAGGAACTCTGTGTGATGCCACTAACACAGTACAAGTCCTATGGGTGCTTCTGGGAAGAAAATATAGGAACTCTGTGTGATGCCACTAACACAGTACAAGTCCTATGGGTGCTTCTGGGAAGAAAATATAGGAACTCTGTGTGATGCCACTAACACAGTACAAGTCCTATGGGTGCTTCTGGGAAGAAAATATAGGAACTCTGTGTGATGCCACTAACACAGTACAAGTCCTATGGGTGCTTCTGGGAAGAAAATATAGGAACTCTGTGTGATGCCACTAACACAGTACAAGTCCTATGGGTGCTTCTGGGAAGAAAATATAGGAACTCTTTGTGATGCCACTAACACAGTACAAGTCCTATGGGTGCTTCTGGGAAGAAAATATAGGAACTCTGTGTGATGCCACTAACACAGTACAAGTCCTATGGGTGCTTCTGGGAAGAAAATATAGGAACTCTGTGTGATGCCACTAACACAGTACAAGTCCTATGGGTGCTTCTGGGAAGAAAATATAGGAACTCTGTGTGATGCCACTAACACAGTACAAGTCCTATGGGTGCTTCTGGGAAGAAAATATAGGAACTCTGTGTGATGCCACTAACACAGTACAAGTCCTATGGGTGCTTCTGGGAAGAAAATATAGGAACTCTGTGTGATGCCACTAACACAGTACAAGTCCTATGGGTGCTTCTGGGAAGAAAATATAGGAACTCTGTGTGATGCCACTAACACAGTACAAGTCCTATGGGTGCTTCTGGGAAGAAAATATAGGAACTCTGTGTGATGCCACTAACACAGTACAAGTCCTATGGGTGCTTCTGGGAAGAAAATATAGGAACTCTGTGTGATGCCACTAACACAGTACAAGTCCTATGGGTGCTTCTGGAAGAAAATATAGGAGCTCTGTTTGCTGCCACTAACACACTAGAAGTCCTATGGGTGCTTTTGGGGTGCAATGCTGTGCTAACAGCACTGCGGTTGGTACTACTGAAATACTGTACTAACAGTAAAACACGCACCAGACTAATCCCCAGCAGCAGCTAAAAACACACTAACCAGCAGCAATGGACGATCAATGATCAATGACAGGTAGCAATGGTTTAGCAAATAAATAGCCAATGGTTTAGCAAAGTAGAGCAAATCTTTCTATATGAATGAATCTAGCAAAGACACAGAATCAGCCTGATCTCTCCCAAAGCCGGAACTCATGTGACCGGCGCCGACGGCGTGGCGGCCTTTTAAATGGTGGGGCGTGTACTAAAGCCCCTGAGCTGTTTTGGCTACAGGCGTCCTGCCTGTAGCCAATTATGGCTCTCCGAGTTTCCGGCGCTGTGATTGGCCAAGCATGCGGGGTCACAGTGCATGCTTGGCCAATCATCAGCCAGCAATGCACTGCGCCGGCCGCGCCGGCCGCGCCGGCCGCAATGCATTGCGGGGCCGCTCGCATCACACGAATGTGATGCGAGCGGCCAAAATAGTTCTGTGCTCGCCGAGCGAGCGAACGCCCGGTGCTCGATGCATCGAGCACCGGGCCCATCCCTAGTTAGCAGGACAGAGTGTGTGTGTATTGGTTGTGCCCTTGTATTTAACCCCTCTTAACCTTGTTACACTTACTTATATTGTGTCATCACCATGATTATTTAGTATAGAAGCGGGTCCATTTATGATGCTTGTTTCAGGGTCAGACAGTAAATGCAAAGTCAGCCAGAAAATTCAAAGGACTATTACATATTTAATGATATTAACCTGCAATTAGTGTAGATGACATCTTGAATGATGATAACTAGAACTGCAAGCATTCATTATGTGCAAGTCATCTACTCCATAAAAAAGTAAAAAGGCATGAAAAAAATGCAATCTGGTCCCAGAAGACTGGTAGAAACACTCATCACCCTCTCTATGAAGTCACCAGGATATAATAATGACACTGATGTTCACTTATTAATGCTGCAGTGGCTGACATGGTCTGAAAGCTGAGATAAGCAGCTGCTACTCTGCATAAAAAAAAACAGGAAAGGGATTGCAGGAGCCCAAGTCTCAGAACTTACAATGAAAAAAGCTGAACTCTCCGGAGATATACAAAATACCATTTAATTTAGTTATGTAATCTTTAAAAAAATAGAAGAATTTTTACATAGTACGAGCATGCGCATACATTTGTCTTTATATCAGCCTATTTAATGTACTGCGGAACTTGTTACTGGATAAGGCCTCCTTCACACAGCCAGACAGTTTGGTCCGCTTGTCAGTTTTTCAGGCAGACTCTATCGGACCATCCATTTCCCTTTATGGAGCGACTGGTGTAAACAGACATGTATCCATTTACACCCACCAGCATTAGATCCTATTCGCTAAAAACAGACGTTTCCCATCTGTCTGACAGATCGGATCGGATGACAGTCAGATGTAAGCAGACAGGTGGTCCATTTACATCCAACCGCCCATAGAGGAAAGCGGGCTGTGTCTGCTCTGCATCAGCAAAGCGGAACTGTCATATGGCTGCTCAGCGGGGATAAGTGGACAGCCCACATTCCTCTATGGGTGGTCGGATGTAAACAGACCTCCTTGTCCATAGAGGAAAGTGGGCTGTGTCCGTGTCTGCTCTGTATCAGTGCAGCAGACATGGACCTGTCATCTGCCTGCTCAGCTGGGTTTAGCGGACAGATCCCCCACTGAGCAGGTGGATCTGCTGGCGGAGTCTACTTGTGTGAAAGAGCCCTAAGCATGGGCGTCCGCAGATAGAGGCAAGGGGGGTCAAGTGCCCCCCCCCTGGAATCGGCAAGGTGTCTGCACACACACACACTGGTGTCCACGAGCAGTCCTTGCAGGCAAGGCAGGGAGGAGAGGCGGCACCAGATTGTGAGCTGCACTATGCTCATAACACTCAGGAGAAGCTCTTAAGCAACTTGCCCAGCTGTCACACTGCCCCATGCTCTGACCTCTGATACAGCCGCACACTGAACTGAGGCTGTGTTTGCCTCCTTCTCTGTAGCTGCAGCCATACCAGACAGGAGAAGGACGATTCTCCCAGGTTTGGCTGCTGTCCAAGTCAGGGTGATCAGTCAAAGCAGCAGGTGGGCAAGCAGGAAGATAAAGTTCCCTCAGCAGCCACTGTCCAGCCCAACAGTCACCAGAGCTCACCCCAGGCCAGCTAAGAAGTTCCTGAAGCCATGGAAGCTGCCATTAAGGTGAAGTGCTAAATGATATTTGTAGAACAAGCTGGGTCAGTGTCAGCTTGTTCTGTGTCATGGTCGGTCTGTAATCAGTGCTTGCAGATTACTGTTTAATTATCAGTATCCAGCAACTCTGATAAGACCCCACACCAGGACAATTATACTACTTCACAGGCTCATTCCAAATCTGTAATGGACATTTTTAAGGCTACATGTTTTGATTGCAAAGGAGGTGAGCATCTGCAAGAATTAATTTCTGACCAAGCATGTGATCAGTTACATATCCTTTAAGGTCAGTTACAAATGTCTAAAAATCTCTCACTCAGTATAAATCATTTTGGGCATTCTGTATGTAGCTGTTAATATTTTAGAAGAAATCTGTATTTTAGGCTAACTAAAGACACCCAACATTAAGCGCAGTTTGGCATCTTCTCCCTAGTCACCAGATAAACTTGTCCCAGCACTGGGAGTGCTGCAAGGTCAGTGTCACTGGGCATAATAGGAGACAGTAGCATTTGTATGGCCACAAAAGGAGTTAATATCATCTTTATGCTATTGTGCCCATATAACTGCTATTGAGGCACACCAGCATCTATATGGGCACAAAAGCAGCTATATGGGCACAACAGCATAAAGATGCTATTTTGTATGTGTCCATACAAATTTTAAAATCTCCACTGTCTTAAGCTAATGCTGCACCATGCAGGTGTATTTTTTTTTTTTAATTGATTGATTGCCTAATTGTATGTTTATTTATACCTTTACTTGCTGTGGTCGCTCGCAGCATATTTTGCATGGTTTTGCATGTGGCTCAGATCACCATGGCAAAACCAGGTACACTCTCTACCCCAAAAAGTGCCAAATGTGGCAGTGGAAGGGGGGAGGGTCCAAACAAGTAGTGCTTCCCCTTTTGGGTGGAGCTCTGCTTTAACACTGCCACAAGCCACCAATAGGGAGGGTAGAGTGAAAGTAGAATTCCAGCTTGCACTAGCCTTAAAAACTGCCCCCCCCCCCCCGTCCCCTTACCCCTTAACACCTATGCAGACTAACCTATTTTCAGACTGTTCCAATCTGGTCATGTTATCTCACCTGTGTGATCCAGCAGCATATGCAGGGGAGAGGAGGGAGCACCAATAACAACTGTGACATGGGAACCTATGGGTGACATCACCTCATCAGGCTTTATCACCCGTCGCCAATCGATTTCTCCCCTGCAGCCGCTGTTGACTGACACAGGTGGGATCACACGACCAGACCTTAAAATGATGCCCCCCCCCTTGAAAAAAGTTCTGCGGATGCACATGGCCCTAAGAGAGGAACATCCCTCCGAGGGCTCTATTGCTTTGCAAAGTGCTCTCTGTGAACATGCTAACTGGAAAAAATTGGGGGGCAGCTATGGCCTCATCAGTGTTCTGCTCCTTTTTTAATTACCAGGCAGTAATGTTTAAAGTGACGCTAAACAATATCCGTAGTCTCCACAAATAATCCAGTCTTATACACTGCTTAATGGCCCTGTAAATAATTTTCCATGAAATAGTTTCTTACTGTGTTTTTCTGCCTCCTTGTAACACCTTCTGTAAGTTTCTGAACATCTCCTTTCCCCCCTCAACCTTGGAGATGTGCACTGCTTTATGCAACAACCTAACAGGGGTTATATCTCTCCCTTACTCTATCCAAAACTACAAAAAAATGCTTCCAGTTGGACTTTAATAATAAGGAAACCTGTAACAGTAGATGTGAGGTTATTATTCAAAGAAACATTGTGTTTTGTGTAACACTTTTTGCTAATTTATAATCTGGCAAGTTTATAGACTGTTCTGTTATTTAAAGCTGAGTCAACGCAAATATAATATTTTGGTTTTGTGGTTGCCAAGAAGTTGAATCCAGTGCTGGCCTGCTATAACTTCTAGGGATTCTAGTTGTGAGATGTACTCCACATAATTCCTGCCCTTGGTTACAATGCCAAATGGTGTTGCATTCCCTCAATCGATTTTCCACAATGTAGAATAAACAAAGCACTGGAATGTACTGCAAAGAAGAGAAGAACTTTCATAATGGTGTTATGGCTGGAAGGGGACAGAGAAACAAACTACTGTGTGGACTTTTCCACCATTGGAATATCCTGTAGATACAGTATAAGGCCAAAAGATGAATCAAACTTTTAGCACCCACTCAAAGCTGTTTTCGGTTAAGATTTCGGTTAAGTTGTCCTGTAAACATTGTAGTCAGTATAAACTGAAGTAACACTGACCGTGTCGCGCAGGAAACCTGCTACATGGAGAAACATTAAGTGCAACTGGGAACCATATGACAGTATGCAGTAAGAAAAACCAGATGAACCTAGTTATGATAGATTAGACGCAACTCTGTAAAGGTGAATTGGGTGGAAGTTCTTCCCATGAATTTGTATAGGAGACAGGAGAAAGCTTGCTGCTTTTGCCAGTAGGCAATACAAGTTGTTGTGGTTCTGCAGTAAAAATTATATAATAGAAATAATTCACTACTATTCTAATTAAAGTGGAAGTAAACTCCCTTGGTTGATTTGTAATAAGTCTTACCTATAGATACAGTAAATATCTTGTGCACCGTGTAGGAGATATTTACTTGCAAAGCCACTGGTAACGTCACCGACACATGCGCTCTTGAGGAACAGCATACCCATGCCATGAACAGCAGCTCCCACGTGCATGCACGGGAGTGACGTCATCATGGCTCATCCAATTTAAGGATTGGAGCCTGCCAACTGGAAGGAAGATCAGGTGAAGATGGAAGCCCTGTCAGCTGAGACAGGGCACCGCTGGAGGGCTTTGTTCTCAGGTAAGTTTCACATTAAGAGCAATGCATACTAGCACATTATAACATTGCCTTGCAGGTTTTTTTAGGGGGTTTTTTTGTTTTGTTTTTTTATGGCTGTGGTTTACTACCGCTTTAAAATATATTTTAGGGATTCTAAAAATGTCAAGAGGTACTTGAGATTAACCAACCCATAGCAGAAAGTACTTGGTAGGCACAAACTTTTGCAAAGCGCTACAAACTGAGAATCTCCATATCCAAGTGATATCCGAGCTTGCTTATCATTTAAGAATATCAGAAATTATGATTCTAAATAACATCCCCCCTTTAAGGATCACAAAGGGCAGTGATTTATTTTGCCTGCCATCTCTTCCTTGTGTGTTAAAAGTTTAAACTGTATGTCATTCCTAAAGCAATATATTACATAATTCTAAGTGTCGAACTTTAGCACAGTGATTTGACCATTAAAGAGATTGAGTTCTGCCTGCATCTTCTGTGATTTCTGCCAACCAGGTAATACAGCTATATGTTTGTTCCAGGACTGCTTTAAAACACATCTACCTTTAATGCATCTTTTTCCCAAATGAGGTTTCTGATGGCTAAAGTGATAAGTGTGCAAGTGCAAGACACAGCAGCAATTCCAGTAGCACACTAGAAGTAATTGCTTCAGCAATAAGCTGAGTGTTACTATCATCAATAAAATCACCAGCCTGAAATCTCTATTCTAACTTCAAAGCAAATCTGGAACTGTCTCACCGCAGGCCACTGCCATTTTCATTAATTCAGAGGGAAATGTACTTCTATGTCTACGATGCTTACTTACATCTTATCTTGTGCTCTTGCTTATTTATTAATTTTTTTTCGTTATATAAATGATGCAGACAGGGCTGGCTGACGGCTTGAGGAAAGGCTGCTCCATAACAAAATATGACTTGGTAAATTTCTAATGACCTTTGAGATTCAGTTCAGTAATTTCCATGCTCAATAAAACAAAGACATAGGCAATCACTTTTTAATGTTTCATAGAACTGTGCCTGGCAAAGCATTTCTATGGCACAAATATTCTCTCTGTCACAAAGCATTTCACTTTTTGGATGTTGTTATTTCAACTCAGCAGTCCAAAACAAATTGGAAATTAAGTGGCATAACAATTCTAAAAATTATAGAGATGTTTTCAGGGTAAAACAACATGGTTTTGCTCAATGTGGTATCTATCCTAAACTTGGACCCTCCAGATTACTTGAGACATTCCGATGTATCCCTTCATTAGGAATTAGGCTTGACTTAAATTCCAATGGGGCGGTATTTTAACAATTATTATATTATTTCAATAGCAACCTAATAGTACATCAATTCAACTGTCTGAGCAATATTATTATTTAAATTGTACCTACCGCACAATTTTTTTTTCCATTTTGATTAGGGGGAGGAGGTTTTTTAGTGCTGTCTGAGGTCTCCTGGGGGTGATTCCTTTTCATTTACTACACTGGTAATAACACTGAGGGAAAATCTGCAGCAGGACACCAGAAGGAATAAAACATACAAAAGGTTTCCTAGCCTTATCTTAAATCTCCCTGTTGGAGATTTACCTGACTTCCTGGCCTGCTGAGAAGATTGTGAACCTTGTCACTAGGAGAGGAAGTCATGTCATCCCCAGACAGCAGTGAAAACCTGACAGAGGTTCCAATCCCTAAACCACTCTATCAAAAGCTTAGAAAAAGTTGTAGACCAATACAATTTAATATCGGAGGAGCCTGAGCTGCATGCATATGTAGTGGAATGCACAAGTCTTATTATAAACATGGCATGTCTTTATCAGGTTAAAATTGTACTATTTTATAACATTGCTGCACTCAAAAAATAATTTTATAATGAAGCTTGAATTTTTTTTTTTTTTTAAATCACGGTACATTCAACATCAAGTTCCATTAATCCAGTAATCAAAATTCAAGTATTATAAGTATGAATAAGGGAAGGGAGAATGGGTAGTGCCAAAATCTGATTTTGAATCTGTTTTAAAAGGTCAAAACACATGAAGTAGTTGTTTGAAGTTTACAGTGACCTGGCTGATATGCATATAGCTGACATTCAGTTTTCGCAGTTTTAGCAACAGTTCCCACAACAGCCTACATTTTCACACTGAGATGATTGCTGATGAGCACCAACACACTGTCTTAGATCTCTCTTGTCCTCACCTTTGCCTTTTTATATTGTTTACTAGGCAATAACATTCCCAATCAAAACTACAGTATAAAAGAATTGCAGAAACTTCTGTGCCTTCACCAATAGTCCCATGGCTTTTTAATTTCTAAATCAGTACATAAATATTTCAGAGCCTTTACCACTATTGGAAGCAGTGCATTTTCTTTTTCCCTATTATAATTTTCAGTACAAATACAGGGGCTTTTAAACTAGGTGACGGGGGAGGGTCCAGACATAGAGATAGCCAGTGCACAACAAAGTTCAGAGGGTAGTATTGAGGGCAAAAAACTACGAGGCACGTTCACTAATGTCAGGAATTTTGGCTGACAAGATGGGAGAACTAGAGCTGCTGTTGTAAAGGGAGGATTTAGATTTTGTGGGAATTTCAGAGGCTTGGTTTAACAGCTCCCATGATTGGCTGGCAACCGTTCAAGGGTATTCCCTATATCACAGAGCTATAGAGAATACCAAGAATGATGTATAAGTGAATGTGAGGGATGAAATCCCTAATGGAGCAAGGGAGGAGGTGGAATCCTTATGGGTAGAGCTTCAAAGGGAGGAAACCAAGGGGGAAAGTAATACTGGGAGTATGCTATAGGCCCCCTAACCAGAAGGAGGAGGGCAGGCGGATTTTCTATTAGTTTGGAATGGCAGCAAGGATGGGAATTGTCATTATAATGGGGGATATTAAGTATCCAGACATAGACTGGGCGGAAGGAACTGCGCATTCAGCTAAAGCTCGCCATTTCCAAAATGTCTTGCATTACAATTTCATGGGCCGGATGGTAAATACACCAAGAAACAATGTGTTACTCAACCTACTGATTACTAACAATAAAGACCTGATCACAGACGTGGAAATAGGGGGCAACTTAGGAAACAGCAATCATAGGTCAATTAGTTTCAGCATAAATCACACAAATAGCATAAATCACACAAAAAATCACACACGGGTAATACAAAGACACTGATTTTCAAAAGAGCCAACTTCCCTAAACTGCACTCCTTGCTAGAAGATATTAAATGGATTTAAAATCCTAGGAACAAAGAACACAAAGGAAAAATAGGAGTGCTTTAAGACCATATTGAATAAAGGTATTGGCCAGTGTATCCCAATGGGAAACAAATTTAAAAGAGCTAATAAAATTCCTGTATTGCTTAACTCCAACTTAAAAATGCATATAAAAGCAAAGGAGAAGGCCTTTTAACAATACAAGGGTGAGGGGTCATCATCAGCATTTCAACTTTACAAAGAACGTAATAAGAAATGTAATGGTGTAATCAGGGTGGCTAAGATAGAACACGAAAGGCACATAGCGGAGGAGAGTAAGAAAAAAAAAACCAAGACATTCTTTAAGTATATAAATAGTAAGAAAGGGAGGTCAGAACATATGGACCCCATAAAGAATGATGAAGACAATCTGGTTAAAAAAGATGGAGAGATGGGGAAGGTTTTGAATTTATTCTTCTCCTCAGTCTTCACAAGGGAAACGGGGGGATACAGTAACCAAGACTGCAATGTTTATCCGTGTGACATGACACAAGAAGGACCCTCATGGTTAACAGAGGATAGAATTAGAAATAGACTTGAGAAACTTAACATTAATAATTCACCGGGACCAGGTGGCTTACATCCGAGGGTCCTCAAGGAACTCAGTTGAGTGATTGCCAGACCATTGTTCCTAATTTTGTCTATTGACTGGAATGGTACCAGCTGATTGGAGAAAAGCCAATGTAGCATCAATATTTAAAAAATGGCCAAGATACATCCCTGGGAACTATAGACAGTTAGCCTAACATCAATAGTTTGCAAGCTCTTGGAGGGGATGATAAGGGACTATATACAAGATTTTAGTAAAAGAAAATGGTATTATTAGCTGTAATCAGCATGAATAATCGTTCTTGCCAAACCAACCTATTAACCTTCTATGGGGAGGTGAGCTGCCATCTAGATAAAGGTAGGCCTGTAGGTGTGGTGTATCTGGATTTTGCAAAGGCATTCGATACAGTTACCCATAAACGTTTACTGTACAAACTAAGGTCTGTCGGCATTGACCAAAGGGTGGGTACATGGATTGAAAACTGGCTACGAGGGAGAGTACAGAGGGTGGTGATAAATGGCGAGTACTTGGAATTGTCTGGTGTAGAAAGCGGGGTCCCCCAGGGTTCTGTCGTGGGACCAATTCTATTTAATTTATTCATCAACGAAAAAAAACAATATTTTTTACTTTTTGCTATAATAAATATCCAATTTTTTTTTTTCTCCTCAGTTTAGGCCGATATATATTCTTCTACATATTTTTGGTAAAAAAAATTCCAATAAGCGTATATTGATTGGTTTGCGCAAAAGTTATAGTGCCTACAAAATAGGGGATTGATTTATTGCATTTTTATTATTATTTTGTTTTTAACACAAAAAATGCGGTGATCTGCGATTACTAGTAATGGCGGTGATCTGCGATTTTTATCATGACTGCGATATTGCGGCAGACACATCGGACACTTTTGACACATTTTTGGACCATTCACATTTATACAGCGATCCGTGCTATGAAAAAGCATTGATTACTGTATAAATGTGACTGGCAGGGAAGGGGTTAACCACTAGGGGGCGCTGAAGGGGTTAATATGTTCCTTGGGAGTGATCCACCATTTACATACACAGATCCACGGTCCTGCTGTGTTACCGGCAATCGCGGGTGCCCGGCGGACATTGCGGCCGCCGGGCACGCGCATCGAGTCCCCGGTAACAGGGCGGGCGTGCACACGCCCCCTGGTGGGCTGAAAAGGCGAGGGCATCATATGACGCCCTCCCGCCACGAGAGCTGTGCAGCCTGGCCGTCAATTGTATTTGCGGACAATACTAAGCTAAGCAGGGCAATAACTTCTATGCAGGATGTGGAAGATCTAAACAAATTAATGGGGTGGGCAACTACCTGGCAAATGAGGTTTAATGTTGAAAAATTTTAAATAATGCATTTGGGTGCCAAAAATATGAATGCAATTTACTCACTAGGGGAGAACCACTGGGGGAATATAGGATAGAAAAGGACCTGGGGGTCCTAGTAGATGACAGGCTCAGCAATGGCATGTAATGCCAAGGTGCTGCAAGAAAATCCAACAAAATATTGGCATGCATTAAAAAGGGGATTCACTCCAGAGATAAAAAGATAATTCTCCCACTTTACAAGAGTCTGGTCCGGGCCGCACCTGGAGTATGCTGTCCAGTTCTGGGCACCAGTCCTCAGGAGGGATGTTCTGGAGCTGGAGAGGGTCCAGAGAAGGGCCACAAAGCTAAAAAAGGGCCTGGAGGATCACAGCTATGGGGAAAGACTGCAAGAACTGAACTTATTCTCCCTGGAGAAGGGACGCTTGAGAGGAAATATGATTTCAATGTACAAATACCGTACTGGTGGCCCCACAATAGGGATAAAACTCTTCCGAGCAAGGGCATTCACTAAAATTAGAAGAGAAGTGGTTAAAGCAGTGTTCCGGACGAATTTATACTTTTTAAATAAATATACCCCTATAATGCACAAGCTTAATGTATTCTAGTAAAGTTTGTCTGTAAACTAAGGTCCATTTTGTTAGTTTATAGCATTAGTTTGTTATTAGACATGTGCGATTCGTTTCGTACGAATTCGTAATTCGTACGAATTTTTCGAAATTCGTACGAATTTACGAATCTGTAGTACGAATTTTTTTTTTTACGAATTCCGTACGGAATACGAAATTCCGTTTACGAATTTCGTCGCCGAATGATTCGAATGAATTCGAATGAATTCGAATGGATTCGAATGAATTCGAATGACAAAGTGTCATTTTTGCAGAAAAAAAAGCCATTTAAAAAACAGTCATTCATTGATATAAAAAAAGAAAAAAGCGTAGGGGTCCCCCCAAATTCAATAACCAGGCCCTTCAGGTCTGGTATGGATATTAAGGGGGACCCCAGCCAAAAAAAAAAAAAAATGGCGTGGGGTCCCCCCCAAATATCCATACCAGACCCTTCAGGTCTGGGATGGATTTTAAGGGGAACCCCGCCCAAAAAAAAAAAAAAAAAAAAAAAAAAAATGGCGTGGGGGTCCCCCTCAAAATCCATACCAGACCCTTTATCCGAGCACGCAACCTGGCAGGCCGCAGGAAAGGAGGGGGGACGAGAGCGGCCCCCCCTCCCGCCTGAACCGTACCAGGCCACATGCCCTCAACATTGGGAGGGTGCTTTGGGGTCCCCCCCAAAGCACCTTGACCCCATGTTGATGAGGACAAGGGCCTCATCCCCACAACCCTGGCCGGTGGTTGTGGGGGTCTGCGGGCGGGGGGCTTATCGGAATCTGGAAGCCCCCTTTAACAAGGGGACCCCCAGATCCCCCCCCCCCCCTGTGTGAAATGGTAAGGGGGTACAAAAGTACCCCTACCATTTCACCAAAAAAGGTGACAAAAATGGTAAAAATGACAGGAGACAGTCTTTGACAATTCCTTTATTAAAATCTTCTTTCTTCTGGTCTTCCTTTCTTCATCTTCTCCTTCCGTCATCTTCTTCCATCTTCTTCTTCCTCCGATTCGCTTCTTCTTCCTCCGGTCTTCTCGTCCTTCTCGTCCGGCTTCGTCCTTCTCGTCCGGCATCGTCCTTCTCGTCCGGCATCGTCGTCTCTTCTCGCAGGCCGCTCCTCGCAATGGGAGGCTCCCGCTCTGTGAGGTGAAATGGTAGGTGAAATGGTAGGGGTACTTTTGTACCCCCTTACCATTTCACACAGGGGGGGGCGGGATCTGGGGGTCCCCTTGTTAAAGGGGGCTTCCAGATTCCGATAAGCCCCCCGCCCGCAGACCCCCACAACCACCGGGCACGGTTGTGGGGATGAGGCCCTTGTCCTCATCAACATGGGGACAAGGTGCTTTGGGGGGGACCCCAAAGCATCCTCCCAATGTAGAGGGCATGTGGCCTGGTACGGTTCAGGCGGGAGGGGGGGCCGCTCTCGTCCCCCCCTCCTTTCCTGCGGCCTGCCAGGTTGCGTGCTCGGATAAGGGCCTGGTATGGATTTTATGGGGGACCCCACGCCATTTTTTTGGCTAGGGTTCCCCTTAAAATCCATCCCAGACCTCAAGGGTCTGATATGGATTTTGAGGGGGACCCTACGCCATTTTATTTTTATTTTTTTGGCTGGGGTCCCCCTTAATATCCATCCCAGACCTGAAGGGCCTGGTTATTGAATTTGGGGGGACCCCTACACTTTTTTTTATCAATGACTTCAATGAATGACTGTTCTCTGTATTACGGATCCAACAATTCATTTGCCCGCAAATAGCTGCGACTCGTGATTTTAAATAGTTTTTTTTTTCCTGCAAAAATGACACTGCAGGAACAGTTCTCTATATTAGATATACTGAATCTCAAATCATTCGAAGCATTCGTTATATCCGCTATTATAATTTCTTTCATATTAGTTGAAATTAGATATTTGTTAGTTACAATACAACATTCGAATTGTTCTCTGTATTACGGGAATCGGCAATTAGCCGCGAGTGATTTTAAATATTTTTTTTTTCCTGCAAAAATGACACATTGTACAGAGAGAGTTCTAAACACAGGAAACCTGCGCCCTTCTATATACTATATACTCTATAGTATGCCTATGAAGGGGGGGGGGGGGCATGTTTCCCGTGTTTAGAACTCTCTCTGTACAATGTGTCATTTTTGCAGGAAAAAAAAATATTTAAAATCACTCGCGGCTAATTGCCGATTCCCGTAATACAGAGAACAATTCGAATGTTGTATTGTAACTAACAAATATCTAATTTCAACTAATATGAAAGAAATTATAATAGCGGATATAACGAATGCTTCGAATGCTTCGAGATTCAGTATATCTAATATAGAGAACTGTTCCTGCAGTGTCATTTTTGCAGGAAAAAAAAACTATTTAAAATCACGAGTCGCAGCTATTTGCCGGCAAATGAATTGTTGGATCCGTAATACAGAGAACTGTCATTCATTGAAGTCATTGATAAAAAAAAGCGTAGGGTCCCCCCAAATTCAATAACCAGGCCCTTCAGGTCTGGGATGGATATTAAGGGGAACCCCAGCCAAAAAAAAAAAAAAAAAATGGCGTAGGGTCCCCCTCAAAATCCATACCAGACCCTTGAGGTCTGGGATGGATTTTAAGGGGAACCCTAGCCAAAAAAAATGGCGTGGGGTCCCCCATAAAATCCATACCAGACACTTATCCGAGCACGCAACCTGGCAGGCCGCAGGAAAAGAGGGGGGGGCGAGAGCGGCCCCCCTCCCGCCTGAACCGTACCAGGCCACATGCCCTCAACATTGGGAGGATGCTTTGGGGGTCTAAGACCCCCAAAGCACCTTGTCCCCATGTTGATGAGGACAAGGGCCTCTTCCCCACAACCGTGCCCGGTGGTTGTGGGGGTCTGCGGCGGGGGGCTTATCGGAATCTGGAAGCCCCCTTTAACAAGGGGACCCCCAGATCCTGCCCCCCCCTGTGTGAAATGGTAAGGGGGTACAAAAGTACCCCTACCATTTCACCAAAAAAGTGGCAAAAATGGTAAAAATGACAGGAGACAGTCTTTGACGATTCCTTTATTAAAATCTTCTTTCTTCTTTCTTCATCCTTCCGTCATCTTCTTCCATCTTCTTCCATCTTCTTCCATCTTCTTCTTCCTTCGATTCGCTTCTTCTTCCTCCGGTCTTCTCGTCCTTCTCGTCCGGCGTCGTCCTTCTCGTCCGGCATCGTCGTCTCTTCTCGCAGGCCGCTCCTCGCAATGGGAGGCTCCCGCTCTGTGAGGCTCCGCTCCGCTGACAGGTCTTGTATAACGAAGGCACCTGGTGACCCCGCCCCCCCTCTGACGTCATGGGGAAAGCCATAGGGAATCCCACATGACGTCCCCGTGCGTCAGAGGGGGCGGGGTCACCAGGTGCCTTCGTTATAAAAGACCTGTCACCCGGAGCGGAGCCTCACAGAGCGGGAGCCTCCCATTGCGAGGAGCGGCCTGCGAGAAGAGACGACGATGCCGGACGAGAAGGACGACGCCGGACGAGAAGGACGAGAAGACCGGAGGAAGAAGCGAATCGAAGGAAGAAGAAGATGGAAGAAGATGACGGAAGGAGAAGATGACGGAAGGAGAAGATGAAGAAAGGAAGACCAGAAGAAAGAAGATTTTAATAAAGGAATTGTCAAAGACTGTCTCCTGTCATTTTTACCATTTTTGTCACCTTTTTTGGTGAAATGGTAGGGGTACAAAGTACCCCCTTACCATTTCACACAGGGGGGGGGCGGGATCTGGGGGTCCCCTTGTTAAAGGGGGCTTCCAGATTCCGATAAGCCCCCCGCCCGCAGACCCCCACAACCACCGGCCAGGGTTGTGGGGATGAGGCCCTTGTCCTCATCAACATGGGGACAAGGTGCTTTGGGGGGGACCCCAAAGCACCCTCCCAATGTTGAGGGCATGTGGCCTGGTACGGTTCAGGCAGGAGGGGGGGCCGCTCTCGTCCCCCCTCCTTTCCTGCGGCCTGCCAGGTTGCGTGCTCGGATAAAGGGTCTGGTATGGATTTTGAGGGGGACCCCACGCCATTTTTTTTATTTTTTTTGGCCGGGGTTCCCCTTAAAATCCATCCCAGACCTGAAGGGTCTGGTATGGATATTTGGGGGGGACCCCACGCCATTTTTTTTTTTTTTTTTTTTTTTTTTTTTTTTTTTTTTTTATTTTTTTTTTTTTTTTTGCTGGGGTCCCCCTTAATATCCATACCAGACCTGAAGGGCCTGGTTATTGAATTTGGGGGGACCCCGACGCTTTTTTTTTTTTCTGCAAAAATGACACTTTGTCATTCGAATTCATTCGTTATATCTGCTATAATAATTTCGTTCAAATTAGTTGAAATTCGATATTGGTAGTTGGATTTACTAACGATTCGTAACTATTCATAACGATTCGTAACGATTCGTAACTATTCATAACAATTCGTAACGATTCGTAACTTGAAATTGAAATTCGATATTTGTAGTTGGATTCGAATTGTTCTCTGTGTTATGAGAACCAACAATTCATTAGCCGCGTTAACGATTCGTAACGATTCGTAACGATTCGTAACTTTACTAACGATTCGTAAAAAAAATTACGATTCGTCCGAATTTCGTATTTCGTACGAATTTGAACGGAATTTCGTACACGAATTACGAATTACGAATTTTTTTATATACGAAAACGGGACGAAACGAAACGAAACAAATTTTTTGACAGTTCCCATGTCTATTTGTTATTTTATAAACTTCCAGCAGGCCGTGGCCATCTCAAGTGTGGGCATCTGAAGCCAGACTGTATTTCTTCCTGGATCTCATCCTTGCAGATCTCTCACATGCTCAGTGCAGCACAAGCAGTGTGATAGGTTTCAGGTCAGGTTTCCATTACGGCAGTGTCAGAGGAAGTTGCCGCTCCTTAGCTATGCAAACCTCTCCTCCCCCTCCTCCCTCCAGGAAACAGGAAATAAATTACAATTGCATTATTTCTTGTATTGCCTACCTGCAAATGGCGTAGACCAAGTAAAGATGAATTTCTATGACATCACATCGCCCCCCGAACATCGCATCACAACACCCCCAGAAAATCGCATCACATCGCCCCCAGCAAATCGCATCACAACACCTCCAGCAAATCGCATCACATCGCCCCCCGCAAATCACATCACAACACCCCCAGAAAATCGCATCCATTCACCCCCAGCAAATCGCATCACATCGCCCCAAGCACAGCGCATCACGACACCCACAGCAAATCGCATCACAACACCCACAGCAAATCGCATCACATCGCCCCAAGCACATCACATCACAACACCCCCAGAAAATCGCAACACAACACCCCCAGCAAATCGCATCACATCGCCCCCAGCAAATCATATCACATCTTCCCCAGCAAATCGCATCACAACAACCCAGCAAATCACATTACATCGCCCGAAACACATCGCATCACAACACCCACAGCAAATCGCATCACATCGCCCCCCAGCAAATCGCATCATGTCGCCCTAAGCACATCGCATCACAACACCCCCAGCATATTGCATCACATAGCCCCCAGCAAATCACCCATCAAATGAAGCCACCTGTGCCCGTCATATGCAGCCACTTGTGCCCCCATCAAATGCAGCCACTTGTGCCCCCCATCAAATGTAGCCACTTGTGCCCCCCTCCTCATATCAGGGTCCCCAGAGAGCACCCCCCTTCTCACATCGGGGTCCCCAGACAGCACCCCCCTCCTCACATTAGGGTCTCCAGAGAGCACCCCCCTCCTCACATCAGGGTCCCCAGAGAGCAAACTCTCCTCACATCAGGGTGCCCAAAGATCACCCCCTTCCTCACATCAGGGTCCCCAGAGAGCACCCCCCCTCCTCACATCAGGGTCCCCAGAGAGCACCCCCCTCCTCACATAAGGGTCCCCAAAGAGCACCCCCTCCTCACATCAGGGTCCCCAGAGAGCACCCCCCTCCTCACATCAGGGTCCCCAGAGAGCACCCCCCCTCCTGAAATCAGGGTCCCCAAAGATCACCCCCCTCCTTACATAAGGGTCCCCAGAGAAAGGGCGGGCAGCAGAGAGATGATGTAATCTCTCTGCTGCCTGCAGCTCTGCATAGTGAGGGCAGAAAAGCAGAGACGTTCCCATGGCACCGCTCTCTCTCTCCGGTTCTCCCATGATGCCCGCTCGATCTCCGGTGCTGTCTGCAAAAAACTAGGGGCTACTCCCTGGCTCCAGTCCTACCGCAAAACTCTTTCAATTTCTCTTCCTCCCGGATGGTGCAAAAACTCCTCCTATTCGCGTAATTTCCTATTTGCCAAAAAACGCAAGATTTCGGCAATAGATCCAGAGCTGTCAGTGTGTGAGGAAACAAAAGCCGATAACCAGCTTTCCTGGGACAGGGGTCATTTACATTATGTAGTGCAGCCCCATCATTGCCAATCCGTGTCCATCAGTGCAGCATATTAGTGCCCATCAGTGCAGCCTCATCAGTGCCCATCAGTGCAGCCTCTTCAGTGCCCATCAGTGCAGCCTATCAGTGTCCATCAGTGCAGCCTATCAGTGCCCATCTGTGCAGCCTCACCAGCGCACATGAGTGAAGGAGAGAGTAGTGTCAGCAGAACAAGCATATGGACAACTACAGCTCCGGAACTTGTAACAAAGTATTAAGATATTAGCAGACTAGTTCTTATTTGCTGAAATAGCTGACAAGTGATGTAACTACTGAGAAAACAGAAAAAAAGGCTGCTACAAGACCCAGCTGAGTAGCAAGAGTGATTATAGAAAATAAACATCAGTAATTGTTCTTGTGTGTTGTCTCAGTTTTTTCACTTGGAAAAAGCTTTCAAATTTATGCTTAGGAAACATCAACTACGGTACTTCTCTGATTTATCAGTTGATTTATCTAGCGGAGCTACAAAAGTTTCAGCAGACAAGAAGGGACAGACTGTGAAAAGCCTTATAGCACACAGCTATTCGTAGATGTTCTCAAGACAGCAATACACCCTCTAGGAGCCACCCTGTGCATGCCACGCCACTGTATCACATTGTTCCACCTGGGATGAGAAAATTACCATGTGGGACATAGTGTACATACACCTATTGCTTGTGCATACACTAAATTTGGATATCATATATTATTTACTTCCCTTGCCCAGACTAGATGCCTATTGGTGCTATCTACGGTGACCACATCTTCAAAAAAAAGTAAATCCTTCTCAACACAAAAATTTATTCAATCAAGGATAGGAGATCGTATTCACATGCATCACCTCCCCATAAAAGAAACATTTCAGAGAGAGAAGTAGAAATGGGAGTATTAAGGTGCAAATTAATCAAATTGAGAACAAAATCTAATTTATGAATTCTATTTAATATACATCAAATTGAGAACAATATATTTGACACACTGATGCTTTGCTGGGATGTTTGCCTGGAGGTCTTGATAGTCCTCTGGAGTTGTGCTTACATTTGGGTCATACTGTACATAAAATCTTGCAAAAGCTCCGGAGGAAGCCATAATTGTGACGAAACATGTAGAGTCGAGAAACTTTTGTACAACAACCATATGAATTATTTCATGTTGGTTTTAATATAATATATTTTAAATGATGTATATTAAATACGATTCATGAATTAGATTTTGTTCTCAATATGATTAATTTACATCTTAATACTCCCATTACTACTTCTCTCTCTGAAAGGCTAGAAACATCAATTTAATGTTTAATATGAATATTCCCGAATACCCTAATATTTTTTCATTAGAACTGCACTGGTAGTTCCCATTCCTCCTCTATAAATAAACAAACTTTAATTAATTACCTCTAAATTATAGGTAAGAGATTGATGCTAATACATTGGAATACAAGTTCTCTTCCTTCTATGTTTGAGGTTAAATCTCATTTAATAAAGCTTTTCAATATTGAATTGATCTACCATAGCTTAATGAGTCAGTTACTGACAGTATTCTCATTATGGATTGCTGGAAAATCTTCCTAAATTCTATATCTGTTTTGGAGGTGAATAAACCATTGGATCGACAGTTCCCATGGCAATTGAGATTTAAAGCATGTTTAAATCCAAAAACAAATATATCTTTTATATATATATATATATATATATATATATATATATATATATAAAATTTTTGTATATTATAGCTTACTATTCCTTAGATGTTGTGGCATTCATTTTCATCTGTTTAGTTTTTTTTTTTCCTTTTCTTAATCTGGTAATCCTGCCAGCAACACACATTTCCCTCCCCTAGGGTAAATTACTCACCGTACTGTATATATGGAGGGACAGTGGAGGAACCTATGCTGCACTTCTAATTTAGACAACATAACACCTTCTGTTCTCCTTATCTTCATAATAGAGGGAGTAGGTGTTATTCACAAATAAGAATTGAAAAAAAAAAATAATTGTAATTGCTAAGTAAAGAAATGCACAACTCAATGGCATAATAGTCATAAAAAATACTATGCTGCTATAGAAAAAGGCAGCATGGCAGGATAGGTAATTATCATTGGAATCTCTATGCACCATCACTGGAATCTCACAGCACCAGCATACTGAATCCTCTACACTTAATAGTACTCTGCAACCCTTAAAAAAAATAAAGTGGGGGGTGGGGGGCGCTTTGGAGTGTTCTGTAATGACAGCTGTGAGTACTTTATATGGTTTTATTCCAACATAGTATTCAATGCTAACAACTGTTAGATAGACCCAAAAGCATCAAGAAAAATAAGTAAGCCACAGCTTAGTTGGCATGCATTTGAACACTGGAGATCATATTCCATAGTATATTACACTTGTTAGTAAATCAATGTAAATATACTTTAGCATGTGCATGTACTTTTATGTGCACAGTATATTCTGTAAGCATACAGTTTCCTTGTTTGCGCACAATCCACCAGTGTATGCACCTATTCTTCAAACCCGGCCCATTGTGTGCAATAGTGTGCCACTAGGGAACTGCATAAATTGTTAATTAGATAATTAATTCATTAATAATAATAATAATAATAATATGGTTGGGGTAAGCAGTTCCGTAAATAAACACACTGTTGCTATTCTTTATTTATAAGGCAAAATAATGTTGTGTTAGTATTCCTAATTTTAAGAGCTCATGGCATAAACTGTTTAATTGAAGCAATAAAGCATGATTAGGCTCAATATACAGGCTATTCAGACTGATTATTTTGACTACGTGATTGCTACAAAAGCAAAATGATGCCAAGCCCAATAATAATTTAGGACTCTGTAATGGATAAAAAGTTATTACAGCAAATCTAGTGAGATGAGAGTTGGAGAAATACATGTGAAGCTGTTTTCTGTTGGGGGTGAAGGTAGGCTCAAATGTGCACTTGTGCTGGTCAAGTCTCCTATATTATTTCATACACAAAGCAATGCACATGCCAGAGTTTTTTTTTTTTTTTTTGCTTTATTACCAGCAGCAGACCGAACCATGGCAGACATTGCACAATTTTGCTCATCTGGCTGTAAAATAGGCAACCCTGGCCAATCTGCCACCTAAAATATACCCGTTGCACTGTTCGATGTGATTCATGTTGATAACATTTTTGCCTGTACAGAGCCAAATGACATGCACAGTTCTGACCTTCAATTCCATGTGGTAATTACCTGTGCCAGCCAGTAACAGGCATGTCCAATGATCAGCAATTGGAGGAGTGAAAAACTATGCCCTCTGCTTCCACCTGCTGCTTGCCCTAACAGGAATAGCCCTTAAAGAGGATGCCTTGCTTTTTTTTTGGAGGGGGGAGGGAATATTCCAACCGCCTAATTTCCAAAGTGTGTCTTGTTTTTTTATCCCATGCTTTTGTGTGCTGTACAAACTGAGATCCAGAGGGTTCAAGTGCATCCTCCTGATTCCTACAAAGACAACACACCTCTTCATTGACAGCTCTTTTATCTTCCTTCCTTACTATACAAGTGTATCATGAGAGTATTTATTCGAAAGCATAGTTCACCTTTACCAAAATACTGCCTAAGCATATAAGGAAAGTCTGTAGATAAAACAAGTTGTGCAGCATGGAAGCAAATGAAAGTTGAATATTGCCCTTGATATAAATGTAGGCCATTTAGATACCTCATGAAGCCTGACTGGAAAACTTCTAAGACATTGTTAAGGACATTGCTAAGAGCAGCTTAGAGTTACTACTTACTTTCACTGGCACAGTTCACTTCACAGTTTGTTTTTATCTACAGGTGCCCTGTATCTGCTTAGGCAGTTATTTGCTATTTGCCCTGTATCTGCTTAGGCAGTTATTTGCTAAAGGTGAATTAACCCTTTAATTATATACAGTATCTCACAAAAGTAAGTACACCCCTCACATTTTTGTAAATATTTTATTATATCTTTTCATGTGACAACACTGAAGAAATTACACTTTGCTACAATGTAAAGTAGTGAGTGTACAGCTTGTATAACAGTGTACATTTGCTGTCCCCTCAAAATAACTCACAGCCATTAATGTCTAAACCGCTGGCAACAAAAGTGAGTAAACCCCTAAGTGAAATGTCCAAATTGGGCCCAATTAGCCATTTTCCCTCCCTGGTGTTATTTGACTCATTAGTGTTACAAGGTAATCTCAGGTGTGAATGGGAAGCAGGTGTGTTAAATTTGGTGTTATCGCTCTCACTCTCTCATACTGGTCTACTGGTCACTGGAAGTTTAACATGGTACCTCATGGCAAAGAACTCTGAGGATCTGAAAAAAATAATTGTTGCTCTACATAAAGATGGCCTAAGCTATAAGAAGTTTGCCAAGACCCTGAAACTGAGCTGCAGCGCGGTGGCCAAGAACATACAGCGGTTTAGCAGGACAGGGTATTCTCAGAACAGGCCTCGCCATGGTCGACCACAGAGGTTGAGTGCACATGCTCAGCATCATATCCAGTAGGGGTGCAACGGATCGTCGCCAATCCGTGATCCGAACGGGTCACCCAGTTCGGATCGGCACACCCCGCGATCCGCGGCCTCGGCCTTAGGAAAGGCCGTGGCTTCGGCCTAGCACCGGAGCGGAGGCCATCTTGGTACACCCGGCGGCCTTAGGAAAGGCCGCGGCTTCGGCCAAGCTCCAGGGCGGCGGCCATCTTGGTACACCCGGCCGCTGTTTACAATGTGATCGATCCGTCAAATGACAGAGCGATCACTTGTAAACAAACTCTGCATTACCCAACCAATACCCTGCATTACCCAGCTTATACCCTGCATTACCCAGCCAATACCCTGCATTAACCAGCCAATACCCTGCATTACCCAGCCAATACCCTGCATTACCCAGCCAATACCCTGCATTACCCAGCATATACCCTGCATTACCCAGCATATACCCTGCATTACCCAGCCAATACTCTGCGATACTCTGCATTACACAGCCAATACTCTGCGATACTCTGCATTACACAGCCAATACTCTGCGATACTCTGCATTACCCAGCCAATACTCTGCATTACCCAGCCAATACCCTGCGATACTCTGCGATACCCTGCCAATACTCTGCGATACCCTGCCAATACTCTGCGATACCCTGCCAATACTCGGCCATACTCAGACAATATTACAGTGGGGGAGATGACGTGGATATTACAGTGGGGGAGATGACGTGGATATTACAGTGGGGGAGATGGCGTGGATATTACAGTGGGGACTATATGGTGGCGGAATTTTCACAGGTTTTTGCAAATTCAATTATTATTTGCTGATCCGAAAAATGATCCGATCCGTGACTCTGATCTGAGGATCGATCCGATCCGTGAGTTTTTTGATCCGTTGCACCCCTACTGCATACTGCATCAAATTGGTCTGCATGGCTGTCGTCCCAGAAGGAAGCCTCTTCTAAAGATGATTCACAAGAAAGCCTGAAAACAGTTTGCTGAAGACAAGCAGACTAAGGACATGGATTACTGTCCTGTGGTCTGATGAGACCAAGATAAACTTATTTGGTTTAGATGGTGTCAAGCGTGTGTGATGGCAACCAAGTGAGGAGTACAAAGACCAGTGTGTCTTGCCTACAGTCAACCATGTTGGTGGGAGTTTCATGGTCTGGGGCTGCATGAGTGCTACCGGCACTGGGGAGCTATGAATTGAAAGAACCATGAACGCCAACATGTACTGTGTCATACTGAAGAAGAGCATGAGTGCTACCGGCACTGGGGAGCTATGAATTGAAAGAACCATGAACGCCAACATGTACTGTGTCATACTGAAGAAGAGCATGATCCCCTTCCTTCAGAGACTGGGCCGCAGGGCAGTATTTCAACAAAATAAGGACCCCAAACACACCTCCAAGACAAAAACTGCCTTGCTAAAGAAGTATGAGGGTAAAGATGATGGACTGGCCAAGCATGTCTCCAGACCTAAACCCTATTGAGCATCTGTGGGGCATCCTCAAATGGAAGGTAGAGGAGCGCAAGGTCTCTAACATCCACCAGCTCTGTGATGTCGTCATGGAGGAGTGGAAGAGGACTCCAGTGGAAACCTGTGAAGATCTGGTGAACTCCATGCCCAAGAGGGTTAAGGCAGTGCTGGAAAATAATGGTGGCCACCAGTGATGTAAGTAACTGAGTTAAAATAAACGGAGTTACTTAACGCAGTTACTTTAGAGGGTAACGAGTAATCTAACTGATTACTTTTCCCCTCATAGTAACGCAGTTCCCATTACTTGGGCTGAGTTACCTCAATTACATCTACTGCCACTAGATGGCAGTAGTGTGATTCCGGTGTCCTGCCAAAAAAGTTCCCCTGCCCGATAAGGACCCCCTGTACTGCGCAGGGGCAGCGCTTGCGCAGTACGAAGGACTACGGAGCTCACGAAAATTGCCGAACCTAAACAGCTCTGAGTGAACTCTACACCGCGCAGATGCAGTTAACATGTAATTGTACGAGGCGATGCCGCACGCTCCCGATGCTCGTGCTACTCTGCAAGGGGCGTCTATCTTGTAACTAAGGGGTGGGTCTAGTATTACTGTAACCAAGGGGCGCGTTTATTATTATTGTTATATATCGAGCTCCGCCCATTAATTTAACATTCGCCCTCTTCTGTAGCCATCCGCCCCTTACACGATATAATAATAATAGACCCGCCCCTTGCTTACACGCTATAACAGATCTGCCCCTTGGTTAGAGTAATAATAGAGCAGCCCCTTGGTTACACGATATATAACAATAATAATAAATGCGCCCCTTGCTTACAGTAATAATAGACCCGCCCCTTAGTTACCCGTATAGAATATAAAAAAAAAGTCACAGTTACTTTGCTGCGTAACTAATTACTTTTCCAATGTAGTAACTGAGTTACTAACGCAATTACTTTTTGGGAGAAGTAATTTGTAACTTAACTAATTACTTTTTAAAGTAAGATGACCAACACTGGTGGCCACACAAAATATTGACACTTTGGGCCCAATTTGGACATTTTCACTCAGGGGTGTACTCACTTTTGTTGCCAGCGGTTTAGACATTAATGGCTGTGTGTTGAGTTATTTTGAGGGGACAGCAAATGTACACCGTTATACAAGCTGTACACTCACTACTTTACATTGTAGCAAAATTTTATTTCTTCAGTGTTGTCACATGAAAAGATATAATAAAATATTTATAAAAATGTGAGGGTGTACTCACTTTTGTGAGATACTGTATATACCCAGAAACAAAAATTTAATATGTTGCAGCTTACCAGTCTTTAGATGTCATGGCATTAGTTTTCTCCTTTATTTTCACCTGGTGTGACAGTTACTGTCTTAGGGTGGCTACACTCACTGCTCTACTGTATCTATGGAGGAGCAACATACTCACCCTTAGACAGCAGAATTATCAACCTATAGAGAGTAGTAGTTAGGTAGTGTTAGATAGACTAGTAGCTTTAGATGAACATTATATACTGACTAATAAAGTCTAACTCCAGCTAACACATTTTGAGCATTTACAAAAACAGTTATGATTTTTTCTTTTGGGGGTAAAGATTTTAAAGTGACACAAAACCAAAATCCAAAATGTTCCTAAAGGGAATCATGTTCTGGTGACAGCTGTCTGCTTTGAAGAGACCGCCTCACACTTTTAGCTGTGTATCCGGGAGAGGAAGGGAAGGACCCCGCCTAAAGGAATAGAGGCAAAAAAAAAGGAACTGTCTTAACCATCCTCTATCCAAAACAATCCAAAAAATATGGCTTTACAGATGCTTCAAGGTCTACTTCCACTTTTATTTTACCTGTGTGGTTTACACTAACTTCCCTACTATTCCAAGAACTATTTAGAAGACAGCATGTCCAGCCACTCTATAACTAATATATCCATAATAACTATAAGTTGTATAACCATAACACACAACTGCAATACATTTTCCTCTTTTAGTTTTCCTCTTCTATCCACATTTTGACATTTGCAGCTACATACAGTAATATAACTGATGGGATAGGGGGTAGAGGGCATTTTCTAGAGAGATCAGCAGACTCTTTATAGTTCAGGAAAGCCATTTTTCTATTTTTTGTTTGGTGATCTAGATCTGTACAGTTGCATAGTTACATAGTTAGTCTGGTTGGAAAAAGACACAGGTCCATCCAGTTCAACCAATGCGAAAAGGTAAAAAGTATTATTGCATATTAAGCAGACCACAAGTCACCCCCATTCAAACATTTGAAGTGAAATTCCAGGCAAGAATGATAATCTCCCACAGATTTGTGTGTTTACTGATATCTGCTTCTGTATTATCCACTTGTTTCTTAGTTTTCTACATGGTTGATTAGAAAAAACTATCTAATCAAGCCTTTCAGGACCCCTCCTCTCTTGGACCAACAATGATTGGCTTGCACAACAGCTCGCTGCCATTTCCATGTGCCAATGTTGGTCCCGGTTCTTCCAGTAGTCAGTTTCAGTTCTCCCAGCCAGCCACCTCTGCTCTGCCCCACTCAGCCCTCCCTCTCATCTCCCCTTTCTGATGCATGCATTCTCTTGAATGAGAAGATGGTGTACTCGCCCACCAAGCACTCTGTGTTTACCAGTGCAGCGGGATTACGGGCACTTGATGAGAGTAACACTGACTAAAAAAAGGTATGAAAACATAAATTTTCAGCTTTTAGCACATGCCAGGAAGCTTAATGATTGGTTAGGTTGAAGTGTCCGTTCTTTAAGTTTACACAAATGTGCGGCTTTTATAAAAGAGTGTCATCAATCAGGTGTTCCTAGGGCAGGGTGATATTTAAACACAGCTCTGTCAGATGGTTTAGTAAAGAGGACAAGACTGACCGTAGAACATGTAAGGATAGACAAAGCTGCCTTGAAGATGCATACCCATGGGAAGTCATCTTTATCATTTCTTTACCACTTTTTAAGTCAATGATCTGGAGTGAACATGCATATCAAGTGCCTGGACAGAAACCGATAGTAATAATAAAAAAATTAAAGATAAAGATAATTGTAATGGCAAGATGTCTAAAATATATGTACACTATCTGCAATCATGATTAAACCTACTTTTTATACTCCATGTTGTTCGTGCAGCTGCAGTCATTTACTAAATTTTGAGGAAAGGGTTTGCAGAAATATACGCTTGTTTGCACCTGGTGTTAATGGACATGCATTACTTGGAGCATATACAGTACTGCACTGGAAGATAGCAGCCATATTGGAGACATTAATTGCTCAGTCCCTGACAACCATATCAATGTGTACAATTCTGTAAAAATTATATTAACCACTGCAGCTCCTGAAGATTTCCCCCCCTTCCTGACCAGGAAATTTTTTGCTATACGGTACTGCGTTACTTTAACTGAAAATTGCGCAGTCGTGCAACACTTTACCCAAATAATGTTTTACTGTTTTACTGTAGTGGGGGGGGGGGGGGTGCTTGTACTATGGGAAGGCATATATGTCTGTCCCTGCTTTGCAGGAACACAGGATCAATGCCTTCCTTACTTACAGAATGGTGATTTGCCTTGTTTACAGATCGCTGTTCTGCCCGTGTGTTGAATGATCAGTGGGTGCCAGCGGACATCGGGTCCAGGGGACAAGCTGATCAGCTCCTGCTGTGTAGAATCACAGTGGGAGCGAACCTCCGGTGGTGCACACTCGTGACTGATACCGGAAATACAGAATCACATATAAATACATGATCCTGCGCAGCGTGGCCACCCTGTAGCACTAAAAGTGCTATAGGGCTGTCGGCAACTGGTTAAAGTGTATGTAAAGCGAAACTTTGTTATTCTTTTAAAGGGTTTCAGTGATTAGCTCCATGGAGTGCCACATTCCTAGATAATTAAAGAACCAAAGATTCCCCTTAAAGCCAGACTTTAAAGGCACTAGACCAAAGTAGTGACATAGATAAAAAAATAATAATTTTATCAAACACACATCAATAAAAACATTTTCATGGAATGTATAAGACAGAGGTGACTGAAGATGCACAAACTGGTAGATGAAAAGATGACAACATAAAATGATCTCCATCCAACGCGTTTCACAGTTACATTACAGCTCCTTCATCAGGGTTAAAGGAGATATCCAGTGTAGCCACTTTCAAGATGTACATTTTCCACTTTCAACATTCCACATTGTATTAAAAAGAAAGACACAGTCTCAAGAGCTCCTGCTTATCTAGCCCAATCTCGTAAATATCACAGGTTGTATAGTGAGTAATGAAGTCGTAGTTCTAAAGGAGCATTGCCAAATGCTCACCTCATAAGAGGGAAAACAGAATTCACTGAGGCCTAAGGGACTAGATCCTGTGAGAGTAATTAAAAAGTGCTTGCACTCATACATCCATTGCCAGGATAGAACCCCCGTGATGACTGCTATTCAAAGGGGATACTGTCAAGCAGTGTGAAATTGTTTGTAGAGGAGCGTGCAGTGAGACAAACCATTTCACAATTCTTTACCTCTGATGAAGGAACTGTAATGTAACTCTGAAACGCGTTTGGTGGAGATCATCTTATGTTGTTCTAGGTGTAGCCCTAGAAACCTATGTCATCTCAACAGTTCTCTTCTCTACTCTGCTATCGACAGCCTCTATGACAAAATCTCACCCCTATCCTGCACCAACCTAGCCACTTCTGTCTACAATGCCTCACTTCTACCCTCACTGCCCCCCTCACTACACACAGAATCAGGCCCCAACCCCTTCAACCTTGGCAAACAGATGATACTAAAAGTCTGAAAAAATGTAGTCGTGCCCATGAGTGCCTGTGGTGTAAGACTAAGTCTCAGAGAGATTTAAACCAATATAAATCTGCCCTCCAAAAAATACAATTCCAGCCTCCTCACTGCCAAGCAGACCTATTTTATCACTCTCATTAGCAACTTATCATGCCGTCCCCGTCAACTCTTCTCTACCTTCAACTCTCTACTTCATCCTCCCCCGCCTCCACTCGCCAACTCACTCACTGCCCAGGAGATTGACAATCATGTCAAACAGAAGATTGATACAATTCGCAAGGAGATCTCTACTGTTCCGATACCCTCCACGCTTTACACTTCATGCCCACAGGTACAATCTTTACTTCCCTCTTTCAACCCCACCACTATAGACGAGGTTGATAAAACTACTTGCTAATGTCCACCTTACCACCTGCCCTCTGGATCCTGTTCCTTCACAAATGCTATGTTCACCCTCTGGCTCTATGCTACACTCTCTAACCCACATCTTCAATCTCTCCCTCTATTCTGGCATATTCCCCAACTCTCTAAAACATGCACTTGTCAGACCCATACTTAAAAAGCCCCCACTGGACCCATCCAATCTTAACAACCTACGTCCCATCTCCTTGCTCCCTTTCTTATCCAAACTCCTCGATACTGCCTTTGATACAGTTGACCACCTCCTCCTCCTCAAAAAACTCAACGCCTTTGGTCTCCGTGACTGTACTCTTCGCTGGTTCTCTTTCTACTTATCCACAGGGACCTTTAGCGTTTCTTACAACTCTGCTTCCTCCTCTCCTCTTCCTTTCTCGGTTGGGGTCCCCCAAGGTTCTGTTCTTGGACCTTTCATATTTTCAATCTACACCTCCTCTCTGGGTCAGCCTCTCATGGCTTCCAATACCACCTCTACGCTGATGAAACCCAAATCTATTTCTTTACCCCTCAGCTCACTCCCTCTGTCTCCTCACGTATCACTAATTTACTTTTAGATATATCAGTCTGGATGTCACACCACTTCCTCAAACTCAATCTATCCAAAACCGAACTTATAATTTTTCCTCCCCCATATGCCCCTTCCCCTAATCTCTCTGTCAAATTCGATGGCACAACTATAAGCCCATCCCCACATGCCAAGGTTCTAGGTGTAGTCCTGGACTCTGAACTCTCCTTTAATCACCACATCCAATCACTGTCCAAATCCTGCCGCCTCAACCTCTGCAACATCTCCAAACTACGCCCCTTTCTAACCAATGACACAACAAAGCTCTTAATTCACTCGCTGGTCATCTCTCGCCTTGACTACTGCAACTCCCCTCTCATTGGCTTACCTCTACATAGTTTATCACCTCTTTAATCCATCATAAATGCTGCTGCCAGACTCATCCACCTTACTAATCGCTCTGTCTCTGCTACCCCTCTCTGTCAATCCCTCCACTGGCTTCCGCTCGGCCAAAGAATTAAATTCAAAATACTAACAACTACAGGGGGTCCCCGAGTTACGAACTCGTTAGGGACTGCCCGCCTGTACTTAAGTCGGAAATGTTCGTAAGTCGGCCGCGCATGCGCAGACCGACAAATACGACCATTTCCGGACATTTCCGATGTTCCGTCCAATGCCGTTCTGCGCATGCGCGGCAAATTACGGACATTTCCGAAGTTTTCCGAGGCTCCGAATGGCCGCGCATGCGCAGAACGGCCGGAACACGGCGGAAAATGGCGGAGGGTCCCCGCAGCGCCTCGTTCGTAAGTAGGGGATGTTCGTAGGTCGGGCGTTCGTAAGTCGGGACCCCCTGTACTTACAAATCCATCCACAATTTAGCCCCCAGCTACATTACTAGCCTAGTCTCTAAATACCAATCTACTCATTTTCTTCGTTCCTCTCAAGACCTTCTGCTCTCTAGCTCCCTCGTCACCTCCACCCATGCTCGCCTCCAGGACTTTTCCAAAGCCTCTCCAATCCTATGGAATGCCCTACCCCAATCTGTCCGCTTATCTCCTACTCTATTGGCTTTTAGATGATCCCTGAAAACCCTTCTCTTCAGAGAAGCATACCCTACCCACACCTAACAACTGTTTGTTAATTTTCTCCATCAGCTCAACCCCCACAGTTATTACCTTTTGTTTGACCCTCCCTTCTAGATTGTAAGCTCTAACGAGCAGGGCCCTCTGATCCCTCCTGTATTGGTTTGTAAGTGTACTGTCTGCCCTCATGTTGTAAAGCGCTGCGCAAACTATTGGCACTATATAAATCCTGCATAATAATAATAATGATAATGTTGTCATCTTTTCATCTATCAGTTTGTGCATCTTCAGTCACTTCTGTCTATACATTCCATGAAAATGTTTTTATTGATTTTATATCTATTTCACTATACTTGTGTCTAGTGCCTTTAAAGTCCCGCTTCCAGGGGAATCTTTAGTTCTTTGTTATTCTTAGTTTTGAATAGAATGTGAAAGAGTTAGAAAATCTGTCAATTTTTATTGCTGTCTGTGTCTTTAACGGAGAGATTCAAGCCCTCAAGATTTGTCTGCATAATCATTGGCCCTGGACCATTTGTCCAAAATGTTTTAGTTGTCACAGGAAAAGAAACTGAGGGTGAATATAGAAAATGTATAAACCTGTTTTGGTGACAACTGTCATGTGATGTGACTCCTTACTGTCAGGAGATCTTTCATGAGATTTCCTCTTACTTCCTGTGTTGTCTGAAGGGAAATCTTGCCAACTGGACACAGACAACAAATAAAAAAAAAATCACTGGGGATTTTACATATTGGTTGCACATGGTTTAAGAAAGCAAAGTGCTACCCTTCATCCTATTAGTAATAGAAACATATGGGCATGAGTCAGAAATCTCTGCTTAGTGCAGATATGCTTATATTCTTTGGAACATAGGCATAATAAAAAAAAAATTAAAAAGCTTCAGTAAATGTCTTTTTTAAACATTGTGGTGATATATTGAGATTGAATTTATCCTCTTTCAAGTCTGTTTAGTTTAGATCATTTTACTGATATAATGCTGTGTTTGATCTGTTCGTCAACATCATAAAATTTGCATGGTCCTAATTTATTTACACACTTCTCTTTGAATTCAAGATTTGTTTCTTTCATAGTTAGAAATACTTTGGTTGTATGAAATCAACTTACAATGTTCTCTTTGATTTTTAACATCTTTTGTATCTATAAATAAAAGCTGAAATGAAATTTGCCAACATCAACAGTGTACTAATGTTCACTATTTTGTTCTGCTGGCTAGAAAACAATAGGATCAATTGGATCCTGTTCCATGAAATCCTATTCCTTCACAATTCTATTTTTTAAACTGTAAATAAGTAAAGAAAATCCACCAACATGACAATCTGGTTCCAGTTCTGGTCTGATGAATCTATTTCTCATTTAAGGCCAGCGTGTACTTTTTATTAGTATTATTTCATGGAACTGATCAATTCACACATACTAGTCTAGTATCAGCTACAATTTTATGAACTTCTTCATATATCATCACACAGCTACATATTTTTCATTGCATCAGAAACACAGGATCATTGCTGCTTGATAATCTGTAAAATGGCTCTTCAATAAAATTGCAGCAGCCAAAACTAGTATTTAAGAATATATCTATCCTATGAATTCACATGTATATAATTTCTTCTTCCTTCTAACTGGCCTATCTGTGTAGCAAATACTTATACTCTGCAGTGTCTTCCTGTTACTCCTGCAGCAACAGGCAACAAGACCAGTTGACAGCACCAAGGGGCAGCGCAATTTTTTCCAGTGTAATTTTGCAGTACATGGAAACTAGCGGTCCTATTCATGCACCCAGTACAATGTACAACTATCCTGTGGCTCTCCAAGTCAACTAGCCAAAGATTGAGCCAATGGTGGTGGCTCTCCAACCAAAACAATATTCAGAATGTTATTGATTATACCTATGACATACTGCCTGCATACAAAGCTTGGTAATTTGTTAACTATAGCCAAATGTCCCCTTAGTTATGTAATTTTATTTCAACTAGAAGGCTGACCCTGGCAACAGAGTACTTGCTGGGAGCCAAATGAGATCATCTCACAATGGTACAACACAGCAAGCACTACTTAATGCAGAGCTCAACCCAAAAGTGAAATCTCTGCTTATCGCCCCCCCCCTCTGGTGCCACATGTGGCACCTTTCAGGTGGGAGCGGGTGCCTGTTTTTGACAGGTACCTGCTCCCACTTCTGGGTGGTCTCGCAACGGCAAAATCACCTGGAAGTTCGGCCCCCTCCTCCTTCCCCTGCCGCACAGCCATTCAGAAAGAGCAGCGTGCTTCACACATGGGCAATAGGAAACCAGCTGTGAGGCCGTAAGCCTTCATTGCCGGTTTCCCTTAGAAGCAATGGTGGCGGCCAATGGAAAAATCGGCTGAGTTGCTGACATCACAGGATCCCTGGATAGGTAAGTGTCCTAATATTAAAAGTCAGCAGCTACAGTATTTGTAGCTGCTGAATTATTATTTTTTTCTGAAGGAGGGTAGACCCCCACTTTAAGCAGCGCAGAGGGGTTGTTAGGATGGCTGTAGCAGATCTACCTGCACGGATTATTTGTAAATGTATGCAACTCTTGCTTTCTGCTTATTCCTCTCCTAACAGATAATCAAAAGTGCTATTTATTGATGTTACAGTAGTTAAGAAAGAATCTAAACCTATCTCCTTCCTGGTTGTCTTGGTATGCTAGTATTTCTTGTGACAGAGTCATTTACTTCAGAATCTGTGAGTAAGCTTGGTGGGAGTTTTGCCTCTGTAGCTAATTAAGTTGATGACAAGCTTGAATTTAATTCTGACCTAAGGTTTTTCTCTTGAATCAGCTGAAACGTTAATCTGAAACGGTGGAATTATCATATACGTCAAGTGAGAGAGGCAAAAAGAGTGGGAGCCAGATGGGCAAATAATATCTTGAAACGACAACCTCCAGCTAAGTTCAATGCATCAAGAGTTCATTTAAATAAATACTCTGTAGCTTATGACTTTATACACCTGGCATTTAAAACAACTCTAGTGTGTTCCAATGAATTTGTTTTATGCATACATGTTGGTTTGCCTTGTACACAGCTGTTCATGCCAGAGGTGAGTTTGATTCTATGTTAATTGGTGGAATTTTAAAGTTAATGTTAAAGGAGGGGAAATAACCATTCCCAAAGAGAGGGCTGTGCAAGTCTGTTATTCATGGTCCACAAACATAATGGCTTTATTCATCCAATATTAAACAATAAAGCGTAAAGTATATGCAAATAGTAATAATAGACTTCTCTTATTTTCTCTTCCTTGGTCTATTAAATTTATAATTATTTTCTCTACTTTGGTCTATTAAATATATAATTAAAAGTATTTAGTAATAAGAACAAACATTGCAAGTTGATCCTACCAGAAATTTAGTTCTGTCATGTGCACTCTGCAGTCATATTTTAAATAATTTTCCAATATCAAGCCGCGCTGTGAACTAAAAAAAGTCACAAATCAAATACTGTCCCCTTATGTAAATAAGACCGTGAAATAAAAGACAAATCAAATAGTGAATGATTGATGGTCCATTTAGATTGTAAGTTGATCTCCTCCATGCAGATATCACACACAACACCCAAGAGTAGTGATAAAAGAGGCTGCCTTCCACCTCTACACAAAGTGCCGCTTACCAGCTCTTATGGATCTCTTAATTATAGGAGATCGTATGCGCCTATTATTTTCTCTATGGATTTTCCTTTAGGTCCTTAAGGCCAGGTTCACACTGCTCCGACACAGAAGTCGGACGACTTCCGATCCGACTTTGTCCTATGACTTCATGTCCAACTACCATTTGACTTCAATGATTGGGATCTGACAATACCAGGCCCTTTGAGTCTGGTATCAATCTTGAGGGGGGAACCCCATGCCAAAATTTAAAAAAGAAATGGCATGGTGTTCCCCCCACAATCCATACCAGACCCTTATTCGAGCAAGCAGCCCTTCAGGTCAGGAAAGGGGGGGAGGCCCCCTCCTCCTGGACCATACCAGGCCACATGACCTCAACATGGGGTGGGTGGGTGCTTTGGGGTACATGTTATTGGGGACAAGGGCCTCTTCGGAATATGGAATCCAGAACAAAGGGGCCCCAGATCCCAGCCTCCCTATGTGAATATATATACATTGTAGCCCTACCCATTCACCAAAAAGTGTAAAAAATACATTAAAACAGTACACAGGTTTTTGACAAAGTCCTTTATTAAAAATTAAAAATGTCCCCCGTCATAGCTCCAACGTGTCTCCTTTCTCCGGTGATGTCTTCTCCCTCTGCTGCTGATGTCTTCTTCCTCTGGTTCTTCTCCCTTCTCTGGTTCTTCTCCCTTCGTTGCTGTCTTCTACCTCATACTCATTCATATAGGGGGGATCTGGTGGCCCCCTTCTCAAAGGGGGCTTCTAGATTCCTATAAGCCCCCTGCCCACAGACCCCGACAACCACCACCCAGGGTTGTTGGGAAGAGGCCCTTGTCCCCATCAACATGGGAACAAGGTGCTTAGGGGTGGGGAGTGCAGAGCCCCCCCATACCCCAAAGCACCCACGCCCCCATATTGAGGGCATGTAGCCTGGTATAGTCCGGGGGCTCACTCGCCCCCCTCCTCTTTCCTGACCTGAAGAGCTGCATGCTCAGATAAGGGTCTGTATGGATCTTGGAGGGAACCCCACGCCATTTTTTTAAATCTTGCCATGGTGTTCCCCTTCAAGATCCTCAGAGCACAAGTCACATGCCACAAGTCTGATCAGTTAAGACGATGATCCAACTTGGATGCAACTTACATTCAAATCAATGGGCTGAAATCATGCCCAAGTCGGACCAAAGTAGTGCAGAATCCTTTTTCAAAGTCGGACCGACTTGTGTCGGACAAGTTAAGATGGCTCTCATAGGGAACCATTGATTTATACACATCATGCGACAAGTGCTCCCAAAGTCGGTGCGTATGTCGCACCAGTGTGAACTGGGCCTTAAGGTAATTGCAGCACCCTTTTGAATTTCCCATCTCCACACTCTGATCCATATACAGTATAGTCTTTCTGTCATCCTAGGTTTAATGACTACTACAGATGAGCCTTTGTCAGATGGAGAAGAGGGTGGCGGGCATTACAAGGACTAGGGAGTAAAAGGGTCGTAATCAATTTTGGAATCTTATTTTCATATCACTATTTTGGAGTAGAGGATTGAATTTCTTAGCAGCACAAGACCTGGTGAATTCCAAAATGTAGATGTTTGTAAAAGCACAAAATGGGATGGACAAGAAAGAAAAGCTCTTACCAAGAAATTCTGCAATATTCAATTTCTGTGCAATACATTCCTGTCACACAAAATGAGATAACTTATATGAGTTGCTTTGTTAGCTCTACCTTTGTTCTAATAAATGATCCAATGAGATATTTTGTCAAAGGCAAAAAATAAATAAATGATTTCTCAAAGCAGAAAGGGGTTTACCCCTTATCTATAGCGCAGAATTTCCTTTTTTTTTCGAACCTATTAATTTTTTCGAACAAAATATTCTTTGGTTACTACCTCACATGTGACTACCTGACCATTTTTTGAAGTGAAATTTCTTAGCTCTACGTTGTAGTACAAGAAATAAGTCTAGTCTAAGCCTTAATCCTGTTTTTGCTCTCCTTTTTTAGGTGGTTTTATACATCACCTGTAAAGGCACTTTTAAAGAAAATAATGTCGTCCAGGCTAGCTATCTACTGTCTTGTCTTTCTTCCTCTCATATGCACTCCTGTGGGCTGAAGCTATTAAGCTTTCATGCACAATAGCTTTGCATTATGTATCCAGGGGTGCAGTTATTTATGATCCTTACATCAGATTCATGTCTTTCAGGAAACTACCCTGAGGTTTCACATTATACTTAAAAGTAGAACAAAAAATCTTGTACATTTGTTCCTGTCAAAGATCCATCTCTGTGTCTAGTTGACTGTAGATCACTGTATCTTCAAAAAACATATTGCCTTAACTTTCTCAGCAAAACACAGAAGGAATATCTCCAGGAATGTTGATCATTTCTAAAATATGTACGTTTTTAGTGGATATTAAACAGACAACAAAATATCCAGGTATACTTTTTTAACCACTTAAGGTCCACCCTATAGCAGTTTTACTGCTACAGGGTGGCACCTCTGCACGGATCACACACAGCGAGAGCCGGACAGCGGGTACCATGGACTCGATGTCTGCCGGCACCAACTGATCATCGAGCAGAGAGTTAGAACGCCTATATAAACAAGGCAGATTGCCGTTCTGACAGGAGGAAAGAGATGAAATTTGTGTCCCTGTCAAGCACTTAATACATTTCATCACTTCCCCTAGTAAAAGCACCTTCCACAGTGTAGTAAAACACTGGTTACACACACATTTAACCCTTTGATGGCCCCTGATGTTAACCCATTCCCAGCTGGTGTCATTAGTATAGTGACAGTGCATATATTTAGGACTGATCATTGTATTAGTGTCACTGGCCCCCAAAAAGTGTCAAAAGTGTCAGTTAGTGTCAGAATGTCCACTGGAATATCACAGTCCCACTATAAGTCGCTGATCACCACCATTACTAGTAAAAAATAAATAAGTCCCATAGTTTGTAGACGCTATAACTTTTGCACAAACAAATCTATATACGCTTTGGGATTTTTTTTTTTTACCAAAAATATGTAGCAGAATACATATTGGCCTAAATTTATGAAGACATTTTTTTTTTTTTTTTTTTTACCAAACGAAAGCTCTATTTGTTGGGGGGAAAAAAGGACATACATTTTATTTGGGTAGAGCATCGCACCACCACGCAATTGTCAGTTAAAGTAATGCAGTGCTGTATCGCAAAAAAATGACCTGGTCATGAAGGGGGTAAATCTTCAAGTGGTTATACATACAGAATACATCAGAAACTTTTCACATCAATGTACAGCCATTTTTTTTTTTTTTATGATAGCTTACATAGGTTTTGTTTTACTTTCTCTTGTGAAAACATTTAACTATTTTTGCCATTGAAAAAACTGTTCTTTTGAAGTAGCCACAGGCTTATTTTAAATCAAAACCTGGTCAATGTTATTTTGTATTTAGAATGAAGAAAAAAGGGGGGAAAACTGTTTCTAAATACCCTTTCCTCATGGGACTGTGGGAGCACCGTTTCAAGGCTTTCCCTCACGGGGGAAGAGCGGGAAGGTCTTTTATAGGTCGCCTGACCTGTCAAAGGTCAGGTGACCTCTTGCCTCTGGGAAAAATCTGTAGTTTTAGAGAGGAAAAGACCTGGGAAAAGAGGGTTTGTGTCTGGGATTTGCCCGGCGCACAGATGTAAGATAGTAAGACTGGTGCCAAAACACCATATTTAAATGCTGCAGTTGCACTGAGTCTTTGCTGTCTGATCTGACACTTGTACCCTGTGAAACCTATTCCTGAGAACCTGATCTGATTCCTGTGTTTGACCCGGCTTACTCTGACTACACTTGCTCTCTGTTACCCTAACCCTGGCTTGCCTTATTGACTTTGTTTACCTCTTCACTGCTTGATATCCTGTTGCCGAACCTTGCCTGCATCCTGGCCATTCTCTGCCTGTCGTTTATGTCTGCACCTGATCATCTGTTACCAAACCCAGCTTGTCTGACCACGCATTCAGTGTCTCCTCAGCTCTGCATATACCAAGACTGCTTCCTGCTTCCTGTATCTTGCTGCATCAGTTGAACTGACAACACCTGCCTTTTAAACCTGCTGGTCTATCCTGGTGACACATCTACTGCACAGAAGACGATTCAAGCACCCATACACTGCCAGGCTCTTGTGGCTACTATTGCAACATCGGTGGCCCTTGAGCCGGGGGTGTACGAGAGGCCTTCCCACTACACGTCAGGCTCATCCATCAGGTATGTGACATTTTACCTCAGTGAAAAGCACAGGTTGTGGTGTTGCCTCCCTCCCTAGCCCCAGTACACAGCCCCTCTCCCCCTGCACAGTAGACAGCCCCCATCCAGTATACAGCTCCCCTTCCCCTGCACAGTACACAGCCCCACCCAGTACACAGCCCCCCTCCCCCTGCATAGTACATAGCCCCCATCCCGTATACAGCACCCCTCCCCAGTACACAGCCCCCCTCCCCCTGCACAGTACACAGCCCCCATCCAGTATACATCCCCCCTCCCCCTGCACAGTACACAGCCCCCATCCAGTATACAGCCCCCCTCCCCCTACACAGTATACAGCCCCCCATCCCGTATACAGCCCCCCTCCCCAGTACACAGCCCCCCTCCCACTGCACAGTACACAACCCCCATCCAGTATACAGTCCCCCTCCCCTGCACAGTATACAGCCCCCCATCCCGTATACAGCCCCCCCCCCCAGTACACAGCCCCCCTCCCCCTGCACAGTACACAGCCCCCATCCAGTATACAGCCCCCCTCCCCCTGCATAGAACACAGCCCCCCACCCAGTACACAGCCCCCCTTCACTCCCAGCAGACCCCCAGTCTCCTGGGACAGCGCTGCCAGCATTCTGTACAGTTAAGAAAAAAATCACTGCCAGCCCCTTCTACACTGCTCCTCCTGTGTCACTCATATTGTAAAATGAAGCTTCCATATACCTCAATAGCTCAGTTTTTTTCACTGACTGCCCTCCTCTGACGTTACATAGATGGTCAAGTGCCCGCTCTCCTCCTCCAATCTAAAGCTACACTCAGAGGAGTAAGAGCAGCGGGAGGAGGAGAGCAGCCAGAAAAAACTGAACTATTGAGATATTTACAAGCTTTGTTTTTACAATGACACTGACACAGTAAAAGAAGGGGCTGGCAAGTGATTATTTTCTCAACTTTAGACTATGCAGGCAGCGCTGTCCCAGGGTCAGGAGAGATGGGGCGGCCGGCCTGACACCCCCCAATGGGTGGCTCCCAGGGCAAACAACCTGATCCCCGCCCCCTGTTGGTAAAACATAGTATTGGTGTATAACATGCAGGCAAAGAGGGAAAAAGTGCGTGTTATATGCTGATAAATACAGTATATAATGTTTGATACTTTTTTAGAATGTAGTGCCATATTCTGTTCCTAATATCTTTGTTTCTTAGCACTTGTTACTTTAGGGTTTTATAAGACGTGAAAAGAAATAAAAAACGGTGACAGTTCAAGCATAAGAAAAAGCATTTTAAAGCATATGTTTCTTTTCTTCTAGTCAAAAAAGGTTTCCTTTTGTTCTTTGTGATTTTTAAGGAACTTTTTAAAGAGTACTCTACTGAAGAAACTAAATGGAATGTGTCTTTGAAATTCAGTTTATTGTTTGTGCTTTTGAGGAACAAGTTTTTCGTTAAATGTCCAAGGTTCAGACAGAAAGTTAATTAAACTTTTTGCAGCAAAAAAATAAAAAAAATCTGCTTCTTTCTCTCATCTTGTAATTGTTTCTTTCTTTAACGCTTTCCATTCACTTCCCACTCCCAGACTGGGAGGAGAGCCATTTTACTTAACTACTGCATAGAAAGTTAGAGTGGTTCTAAAGTCAGAATGCATTCTATGCATTAAGATAAAACACCTCCTGTTTGCACCAGCCCTCTCATCCCCCCTAATACTTACCTGAGCCCCATCTCAAACCAGCGGTGTTGCACAAGAGTCTCAGCTGTCCGGGACTCTCCCTTCTCATTGGCTGAGATGCAGCAGCAGAAGCAATTGGCTGTCACTGCTGTCAACCACAGCCAGTGATGCGGGAGCTGAGCCATGCTCTCTGTGTCTTATGGACACAAAGAGCCAGCTCAGGAGTGTGCACGCATGACTGCCCCCACAGCAAGCAGCTTGCTATAGGGGCACTCAGCAAGGGGGAGGTGCACAGAGCGCCAGCGGGGGACTTGTAAAGAGGAGGATTGGGGCTGCTCTGTGCAAGACCACTGCACAGAGCAGGTAAGTATGATCTAATACTTACCAGAGCCCCATCTCGATCCAGCGATGTTGCATGAGAGTCTCAGTTCAGTCTCAGTCTCATTGGCTGAGACAGCAGTGGGGCGCCATTGGCTCATGCTGCTGTCAATCAAAGTCAGTGAACCAATGAGAAAAGAAAGGGTGTGGGGCTGAACAGCAGCTCGGCTCAGGTGCCCCCTTAGCAAGCTGCTTGCTGTGTTTGCACTCGGCAGAAGGGAGGGGCCAGGAGCGCTGGTGAAGGACCCAAGAAAAGGAGGATCTGGGCTGCTCTGTGCATAAACCACTGCACAGAGCAGGTAAGTATAACATGTTTTTTATTTTTAAACTAAATAAAACAAGACTTTAGTATTACTTTAAGATCTCCTGCCCAGTCCAACAGGGTTCGTTAGTGTGTCAGGGCTGTGTACATTTCAATGCTGGATAAAATTTAAAATCCTTTAGCTGGTAAAATTGCTCCCATATATGCGTGTCATTTGTGTATTTAGCTGTGTGTAGAGTTAAGCTTTATCTATTGGTTCAGATGGGTTACTGTACTTTGCTCATTGGTTATTAAATATGGGTTCCTGTAAGTTTTTGTATCGCACTCTTTGCTTTACTATAGCAGTCTAAATATGCATTAGGAAATCATCAGTCTTCTCTAGCTTGTCTAGTCAAGTGGCATTAAAATAAAGAACTAAAATAGCCTTTTTCATGATTTTCCACACTTTCGTCTTATTCTCATGCCAGCAATGTCTAAAAATCATTTTCCGCTTTGCTGCATTTTGAACATCAGCATTGTCATTAGCTCTTCAAATGATTATAAAATGGCCTCATCTTTATTGGATTTCCTGATTGCTAGGAAACATAACTGTTTTTTGAGTGGCACGTTATGAACACCCACCAGTTGGCTGAAGTTAAAGTCAGGCACATGTATGATAATGCACTGCTTGTTGACAATAAAATTTTACATGTGCAGTTCACCAATACACTATTCAGTAATTTTATTCACTCGAGTCATTTATCATTCAGCTGGAGATTAAACTATATCAAAGGTACCAATGGTGTCTCCCTGTCCTCCCTTGGTCTGGTTTCACTAAAGAGTCAATTGGAGCAGAAAATATGGTATGCTTAAAGAGCATGATTGCATTTTAAGGAGCAATACACTGCCTAGGTAGAGGAGACTACTAGTATAGTAACTTGGAAAGCAATCGTGAAACATTTAGAAATGGGGGATAAATTACTAACGACACAGCGATTGTTTACTTAGCAAAATTAATATTCACTGAGCCTAAAATAAATAGATATGGCTGTATTCCCTTTAATTGAACAATCATTTGCTAGCAAAAATCCTACTTGTTTAATTTCATTCACACATGATTGAGTATTGTGAGTTTACCTTATCTACTATAATTTGCATTGTAAAGTGAACACACACTTTCCAAGTCAACACTTACTTTGCTTGGTAAAAAGCTGCTTTGTCTCTAGTAAATCAACCCTAAAATGTCACTTGATTCATCTGCCTACATAATCCTGTGTTAAAGTGAACCTTTTTAAACAAAAATGTGCAGGCTGCCATTGCTGAACTCCTATTGAAAATATTTGTATCCAGGCCATTACACCAAATCTCTGACTTCCCTATCATGACACAGTGACCTAGGAAAAGTCAACCTACACCTAGAAGTCTTCATATGTCTACATGTACTGTTAGTACTTATGGAAAAAAGATAGCAATCACTTGTAGCATAAGAGGTCTACAGTAATAAATCCTATACATTAAGGTAATAAAACTTCTGCATGCAACTACTACCCCTTTCCCCCCTTTCCCCCCAGAGTCCCATTTCATCTACCTGAGACCAATCTCAATCCAGTGCTGTGCCTGAGAGCAGAGACTCTCTCCATTCTCTCCTTCCTCACTGGCTCAGAGACAGCCGCAGGAGCCATTGACCAAATGAGGAAGGAGTGGGGGCGGGGCGGGCGGATCTAGGTGTCTATGTAAGCAGCTTGCTATGGTGGGCATTTAGCGGGAGGGGGGAGCCAGGAGCATCGGTGGGGGACCTGAGAAGAGGAGGATTGAGGCTGCTCTAAAGAAAAACTGCACAGAGCAGATGAATATAACTTGTTTAAAAAATAAAATGTTATCCTTTACAATCATAAATGGAGAAGATTGGGTAATATTACAGCTTCCCACATTACAGAGTTTCTAGGTTTGTGTATTCAGGAAGCTGTGTTTAATCATACAATGTCCCTTCTGATTGTACTTTATTATTTCCTGTCAATGCAAGCTTAGCAATGTGCTCAGAAAGGCTAAAACGAACACTCAGTTAACCAAGTGCTTTATCTCAACAGTCCTTAAGCTGGTATGCTGTACAAAAAGCCTCATACTCAGCCAATAAAAAGGAAAATCTACAGCTCAAAATGCAACAATGGAATTAACAAGCATAGAAAGTGATGAAAACACCATCAAAAATTAAGTTTAGTCAGAGGAAAAAAAAATATAGATTAAAATATGTACTCCCTAAAAATATACTATAGTTTCTCTATACAGAATATAAATGCAAATATTTTCGATGGCTTTTTAAAAATCCTGTAGTAGCAAATTGTATGGCTATATTTTGTAAGCCATTCTATAGAAGCAAGCAACAAACAAGCAGAACAGAAGATGCTTGCACACATAATGTTCACCTAATGGAGTGTAACAGTTACTGTCACTATAGAGACCAGTAGGGTGACACAAGCTGATCTTTCATTCACAGTGTAGAAGCTGATCTAAAACCAGCTAAGGAAACTAATACAGCTTAATGGGGCATAATCTCTTTAAGGCCTTCTATCTGCTTAGTGTGAATGAATAATATATAAATGAAGGTGGCTTCCAGAAAAATATTCAGCATGCATACTTTTACGGCAGCCTCATTTCGAATAAAGGCCAGATGGAAGCTCCAAATACAAATAAAATCTCCTTTTGGGTAGTCTAGCTAGCCACTTTTCAGGATATAAAAAACATGAACAAATTAACCTTAACATAACTAAAGCACATTTTTTCCTGGACAGAGTTTACTGTTACTTATGCAGAAGGTACATTCATGGAGAATACCAATCGGTTGGTGCTTGTAATAACTTCATGTCTGCCCAATAATGTTGGTGGATCAATGGGGATTCAGAGCTAATGCATGGTTACCAAGAAAGCAGTTTTCTCTAAAATCACTACTAGCATTTAAAGTGGTTGTAAACCCATTACAACCACTTTAACCTACAGGTAAGCCTAGGTTAAGGCTTACCTGTAGGTGCAAGAAATATCTCCCGAACCTAAAAGGTTTAGGAGAAATTTTCAGAAATAGAGGCACCATCGAGTGCAGGCGCACTGAGCGTGCCGTTTCTAACGGCGATCATGCAATTAGTGGCGGCACCAGCACGCATGCGTGGGAGTGACGTCATCGCGGCTCCGGCCAGTCACAGCGCCAGAGCTGCGATACCTGGAAGTCACTCCGGAATAGATGGCGGCATCGGAGGAGGGGAACGAGGACTACTTCGGGGGCTTCGATCTCAGGTAAGTAATTCATTATGAGCTAGTATGCTATGCATACTAGCTCATTATGCCTTTGTCTTGCAGGGTGTATTTTTTCAGAGAATTTACTTCCTCTTTAAGATGGGTCAATATACCTTGGAAACCATTTCTGTGACCTTTAGTGGCATATGGGTTGGCGGGAGGAGCCACAGCTTGTGTTGGGAGACCTGGCATTGACACACCCAGACATGTCGGATATCAAAATGGCCATACCTCTGCAGGGACTTGAAGACTGGAGTCACTGCCTGGTGGAAAAGTAAGTCTTCTTGTTTTACAGGGTGCACTCAGCTTTGCAGTCTTTGTGACATAGCAACAGGGTTGCTTTAAAGAAAAGCTAAGGACAGAATGTATTTTTTAATTTGTACAATGTTTGAAAAGACTAGAACATCTGGCAAGTTTATACAGTATTGCTTTATGTGTCCCCACTGGGCGGGTTTGTCCAAATTTATTGCGTGGTATTGGGACAGGATGAAAAGGTATGCTCATTGAGTACAGACAGCAGCAGACCTTTTCTTTTCTTCTAATGCCGTGTACACACGAGCAGAATGTCTGACAGAAAAAGTCAGACAGAAGATTTTCATCGTATATTCCAAGCGTGTGTATGCCTCATTGGACTTTTTTTTTTTCATAAATTCCGACGGACCTAGAAATGGAACATGTTCTAAATATTTCCGACGGAACCAATTCTTATCGGGAAAACCGATCATCTGTATGCTGTTCCGACAAACTAAAAATGACGCATGCTCTGAAGTACGAGACGGAAGCTATTGGCTACTGGCTATTAAACTTCCTTTTTCTAGTCCCATCATACGTGTTGTACGTCACTGCGTTATTGACGGTCGGACTTTGGTGTGATCGTGTGTACGCAAGACAGTTTCAGCGGAATTCCATCGGAAAACCGGTCGTGTGTACAGGGCATAACTCTTGCCCGCTTTAGACTTCAAAAAAAAACATTTGTGGCCTGATTTCCATCTTAAATTAAAGGTCTATCCAAATCCAAAGACAAGAGAGGGGATTTGTAATGAATGCTATCACCTTTTTAGATAAAGCCAATGTGCATAAATATTGCACAAAATAAACTAATATCACTTTGCCCACTAGGTGGTAATGAGAAATCTTAAGACCTCTTTAACCACTTGCCATCCGCGCTATGGCCGAATGACGGCCACAACGCGGATCTCAATTCCCGGGAGGCCGTCATATGACGCCTCCCCTCTGCACGCTCCCTGCGCGCGCCCTGTAGTGCGCGCGCGGGTTGCGCTTTGATCACCGAGTCACTGAGACTCGGGTGATCAGCAATACGAGTAAGGGGCGGCTCCCGGCCCCTTACCATGTGATCAGCTGTCAGCCAATGACAGCTGATCAAATGATAAAAACAAACGCTCGGTGATCGTTTTTTTTTCTCCTCACGCTGACAGTGGAGAAGAAAAAAAAAAGCCGATCACCAGCTTATCTTAAAGGGACATCGGTCCCACCTTGCAATCCCCACAAGTGGCACCTTGCAATGCCCATAAGTGCCACCTTGCAATGCCCATAAGTGCCACCTGTCAATGCCCATAAGTGCCACCTGTCAATGCCCACCAGTGCCACCTATCAATGCCCACCAGTGCTGCCAATCAGTGCCACCTAAAAGTGCTGCCTATCAGTGTAACCCATCAGTGCCCATCACTGCCACCCATCAGTGCCCATCACTGCCACCTATCGGTGCCCGTCACTGCCGCCTCATCAGCGTACATCAATGACGGACAAAAATTACCCATTTTATATTTTTATAACAAAATTAAAAAAAAAACTTTTATTTTATTTTTAAATTCGGTCTTTTAAAAATTTTTTAACAAAAAATAAAAATCGCAGAGGTGATCAAATACCACCAAAAGAAAGCTCTATTTGGGGGGAAAAAGTACAGTGGGTACAGTGTTGCATGACTGCGCAATTGTCATTCAAAATGCGACAGCGCTGAAAGCTGAAAATTGGTCTGGAAAGGAGGGGGGTTTAAGTGCCCAGTAAGCAAGTGGTTAATTCAAAAGGTGTAATCATCCTCAAATTCAGGTGTTGCTAGGACCACACATGAACACAATGAATACATGCACATTTGTTCAAAGTTGGATGAAAAGTGAAAAGTAATAGGTAAAATAGTAAACAATGGGAAAACTTTTGTTTTCATATTTTTTGTTCACTCAAAATATGCCTCTAAATGGAAACCTTGACTAGGAAGACATTTTATTTAAAAAGAATACGTAAAAAAAAAAATTGTCTGCCTATCATATTTTTTCAATGACTTTATACTTTCTATGTACCGACCTAGAACAAGCACAATATACAGTCTGCTTTCTGTATGATTTTTTTAAACTTCGTGCTTGCTTTAGGTCATTGCTTCAGAATATACTAATGTCAGAGACAGATATGCAACTGGCAGCTCTGGTGTTTCTCTCACTACAAGGTTTCCTTTAAATTCAGCACTTGTCCTTTGATTAACCAGCACCGATGCACTGGGTTAGGGTTTCCCCTTGAAGAACAAGGTTAGGATTCCTTATTTACATTTCTCAACAGACAAATTAGCTTACATTGGCTAACAGAGCTATTTATTAGACAAGGTTTCAAGCTCCAAGGTTGTCTCAACAATTAGAAAGAAGTATATCTCACCAGTGCATCAATATATATAACCATGTATTCAATGAGGTATTAAAAGTATCCTTATCTACTATCTTACAGAGGCACTTGATATAACTTTATATATACATTTTCAAATACCTAATATCACATTGTAAGTTCCCTACCTCAGGCAGCCTCTATAATCTAATTTCAAGCCTTCTTCTACCAAGGGCAACCCCCCCCCCCCCCCCCCCCCCCCCCCCCCCCCCCCCAACGGGTACTACAATTTTATGTAATGTCAAAATTAAAGTTATATATTTTTTTCACAAACCAAGTATTTGTTGTTCTCACACCAGGTAAAGAGTATTTAAAATTGGAAGCATATCTCTGCCCTGCTAAAAGGAGATTAGCTCAGTAGAGCTTGTCAATGTCGTTATTCCATTAAAAGATATCACAGAGAACAGATGTATTGATGCATTCGCTGAATTAATGTGACTTGTACTTTGAAAAGCCTCCTCCTCCTTTTCAGCCTCTTTCTCTCTGCTCACGTTTGAGATGTCAGATGCAATTTGCACAGTTACCTAGGTAAATTGCTTGCCACATATTAAAATACCTCACATGCTTAAACTCAAGATGTCCATGCAAGTGGGATAAAAAGCGACCTCACTACATATGTGCATTCAGCTGCTTGAGTAAATATTAAGGAAACTATGACTGCTTTTTATTTTGCTACACCTAATGAACAGATTGTTTTCCCTGACAGGGATTTAACATCTAAGATATGATTAAAATGATTTAGGAAACAGAAATTTCAGTGCTCCAAACATCTTTATATACCTGTATTTCATAAGCATATACCAAAAATTGAAACTCAAAATAAAGCAATTCATAGAACAATGATTTACTGGTAAATGTCTTATGCCAAAAACTTGAAAAATAGGAACACTATTTTATCAGCGACCTTTTATCACCTCTTCGGCCAATCAGTTCTGAAAGAGGGTCTTTACTATTAAATATTTACTATGCGTGCATTTCACAGATTCCCCCAAAAGTGGATATCATAGAGTGTCTCAAAGAGTTTGGCCCCGAAAATCCCTGTAATGATGAAATTATAACTTTATATGTTAGAGTTATCTCATACAATCCATATATACCAATTATTTAAAGATGGTCTTTAAATTTCACCACATATATAAAAAATGTATTACGTGATTAAGTAGTAATAACAATATTAATAATAATAGCAATTACATTTTCCAATCCTAGAAAGCAGCACAGAGAAAATGTATATACACTGTACAAAAACTTACAGATATATTGTTCTCTAAAACAAGAACATCCTCTTAACAACTTTCCAAGAGGCACTCTTGCATGAGAACAGTTTCTCAAGGCTAGATCAAAAACAGATAAGCAGTATTCTGAGCTGCCTAAGAATTATAAATTACAGTAGCTTTCCTTAATTTAAAATATAGCTGATGTCCACGGCACATGAGTAATTTGTAGCTGTATAGGTATGTCCAGTTAATGCAGCAGCTCTGTAGCCAGCTAAAGACTGCAAAGGAGCTTCTGTACAAACCTCAGCCATAAAATTGCGTGTAAGACAAAGGTAACATTTCATTAAGCAGAATTAAATGCAAAACTTTTTTGGGATATAGTAAACGGGGGTTACACCCCCTTTAAAATTTGTTTTGCCATCTGTATCCCCCTGGGGAGATTTCCCATCACCTGTACTTTAGCTACAACAGGAAGTGAGAGGAAATCCTTCCAAAGTGAGAGAATCCCTGGTTGCCACCAAGGTCCTCAGAAAAAGTGTCCTTATTAATAGATTTCCCCTCTATGGGATGTTCTTTCACTTACACTTACTTTGTAAACAGGATAAATAGTGACAAATCGCGCTAAGAGGAGCACAGACAGCAATAAAAACTGACAGGTGTACTAATACCTCTCCATCCCTATCCAAAAAAAAAAAAAAAAGTCTTTAGTTGCCTTTAGTTATACTTTATGGTATAGATTCAACTGAACTGATCTAGATTAAATAGCAGTAAAAATGATTTTTATAGTGGAAGCTCGGTCAAATCCTAACTAAGCTATACTAAACCTGCTCCCACCGCCATTCTAAGCCCTATACTAATTACATTGTAAAGGAAAGATGTGTATACTTACCTAATCTAAGGTTCTGTGATCGGCTCCCAGTGCCAGCTTCAGGGGAGAGGAGGGACAGCTATGGGTGACTTCATCACGCAGGCTCTGCAGCCATTGTTGCTGCTCTCTCCTCTCCCCAGAAGCCGACCACTGGGGAAATCATGTGACTGTATCAGAGTGCCCTTAGATTAGGTAAATATATAGAGTGGTTAGTATAGGGTCTAGAATGGAGGTGAAAGCAGGTTAGGTTTTGACCAGACTTCCAGTTTAAATCTTGCCCTGAAATAAATCATTTTTTTTAGAAGGGTGTGTGTAAAAGCACAAAATATTGAAACATACAATCATAGAAATGTAATTAAACAATGACCAAGCACACAGCTTACTAGTATTGTGGCTCCAGATGTCTGGATAGGATAATCTGACTGACACAATGTAACTAGAGTGAGAAGTAAGAAGGCCTCAATATTCATGAAATGCCTGAGGAATAAATGTAACCCTTCGCCCTACTGTGCATCTGTCAGTAATAGTCAAGTGTGAATGAAATAGAAGCACTATCTACCATCTGAGACCAGACATCATTAACACCATAGGGAATAGCGGACATTAGAAAGGTTCAACCATGGACATCTCCTGTCAGACAATACCCTGACATTACAGTCTGTGATTTATTTCAAACAGTATTTAAATATAATTTCATTTTTAGGAATTTTAAAAACAGCAGCTTTTCTCACAGCAAAATTGTTAGGTTGCAGATGGAAGCAGGTATATGCTGTGAGTTTGTTAGAAAAAGATCAGTAGTAACAGTCCAGTTGCACTTTCAAAAGCAAAAGGTTAGGGAAATAAAGGAGTTAGTGACATTCAAAACTGCTTTTAGTATATATTTGTAATTGGGATGAAGACATGAAAGGTTAGATATAAACTACTTAGAAATGTAAAGCCTGATTTATTTGGAGATTAGAAAAATAAACATCAAATTACTCTGAAGCTAAGCATGTTAATATGTGAACAATAATTATTAAATATCATGCCTAATAACCTTCCAAAAGCCATGAATAACAAGGTGCGTCTACAGTATACTATGGCTGATTTATAAAAAAAGAAGTAAGAAAAAGTATCTGTGTTGCCCAGAGCAGCCAATCAGATTTCAGCTGCCTTTCTTCTAGGGGGAATTAAAAAACAAGAATTGGAATTTGATAGGTTGTAATGGGAAATACAGATACTCTTCTCTCCTGCACTATAAATCTGGCCACATGAAGTGTGATCCTAGGTATGCTGTCAAAATGAGGGCAACACAAATTTAGTACAGATTAGACAATTAGAATTGCCAGATTTAGGATTAGTAGACATTGAAATGAAAAGTCAAAGCAGCATGTAGACAATGGCCATTGTGGGCACATGTATTGAAGCATACATGTCATCACAAAGTTCACCAGCTTAGAGCATGACTGATGAGCTCAGTTTCATCAGATGCCATCTACATGGGTGCTCTATTCCGACTATTGCCCTCATGTGGCTACTGTACAAACAGTTACCTGGACTGGAGCACTGGATGAAAGTTGAGCCACGCCTCCGATTCTGGCAGCAGCGCGCGGATCACTAGAACTGATCAATACTGGAGCACTAATTTCCATGGAATGCCTGTTATTCATGGCATGGGAGGATTTGTGCGTCATACTGAGGGCTGTGAAGGAGTGTCGTTTCTTGGCATTCTTCTTGATGTCCACATGCCTCTGGTTAGCACTGACAGCTCCGGTACTGCTTAAAGGAGGACTTGAGGTCAACCTGACTACCATGCTGGCATCAAGTGAGATAGGGACCTCATAGCCTGGTGCTGTAGATATGCTTGTCTTGTCCTTCTCAATGAGTTGTTTGGCTGTCTTGTTCAGCTGAGTGTAGAAGGGGGACATTAAGGGGAAGAAAAAAGAATATAAGTTAAATTGCTGTCATCTTGCATCTTGTTGCTTGTTTCTGCCCTTTTCAGCTGAAAGCAACTTAAAGGCTTTGTGCGGAAGCAGAAAAAAAAAACACATTATCTGAAAAATGGATACACAGATTAGAACAAATAAACAGACACAGTGCCAAGGTCAATGAATTTGTTATTAAAAATAACCTTTACAGGATAAAGGAAAGATGGAAGGATATAGAAAGGGAAGATGGATGCCATTATAAGGAAATATTGCCCCTTGTCAGGATATTATTTATAGTTATAAAGTAAGGTACATGAATGTATATGTATTTGTATAAATTGTGTATAAAATTAATAAAAAGTGATTGAATACAAAAATAACCTTCATTATTTCACTACATTCTATAACCTATAATTACATACATATTTCTCATTAGAGAATGCCTTTCAGAAAAAAATAAAGACCCGATCAAAGGTTAATGCAATTATTAGTTCCCAATATTTCTTATCTGTTGACCGTGTATTCCAGACCAGTCTAATCACAGGATTTTGTATGGCTGTAGGTATGTCCACTGAGTGGACACATCACCAGTGCTTGCAGCTATAATCAATGTATACTGCCAGGGATGCAACATAAATAAATAGATAAATAAATAAGTCACATATCCTATTCATTATAGTGTGCCCTTTAAGACTCAAATGTTTATAGGGTCAGTGCAACCAAAAGTGATATTTTAGCTACGGGCAGCCAGCAAATAGCTTTTTTTGTACTTCATTAGCAAAATCTCTGTTTTAACACCCAACTGTTTTACTCTACAGCATTTAACAAAAGCTGAAATATCAATAATGGCTAGGCTGACTCTTTAACAGATTACTGACAATAACTATATATAGTGTGGTGATTGACATACCACTGTGTCTCTGCCAAGCAGGTATTACTACACGCTTTTCTTGTCCTTGGGGATTTCTACCTCTGTCGAATGAGCAGAGGAGAACGATCAGCTTTCAAAAATGCTAACAGCAGCATGACTTTATTAAAAATGTTATGCTCTCCTCCATGCCAGTGTGACTTTGAGAATGAAGGCCCCTGAAACCCCTTACTGAGAGGGATCCTTGACTAATAGAAGTATGCAGTGAGAGTTGACTTAATGCAGGAAAGTTAAGTAGCTCCATCTGTATTGGCTACAAGGATGTGAGGTGAAGGGACAGAGCCTGAACTCTAGAAAAAGACTACGTTGAGGCCTGGAGAAATTCAGCCTTCAGAAGAGTTGTCTGCCGACCCACCCACTCTGTGATAATTTGTCACAGGGACCTTACCAGCAATTAAAATGGATCTAAAGTGAAAACATTTTTTACTTTAATGCATTCCCTCTATTAAGGTAAAAAAAAATGTATAGCTTGCTGTGCTCACCCCTCCCTAAATGCTTACCTGAGTCCTCAATCGATCCAGCGCTGTGCACGGCTGCATCTCTTCTGTCTTCTCTCCCTCTACTCACAGGGAATGAGGCAGCAGCAGGAACGATTGGCTTCTGCTGCTGTCAATCAAATAGCGTGAAAAGGGAGTGGAGGGGAAGCCTGGGCCACGCTGTGTGTGTGCAATGCCATTGCTCAGCGCAGGTAAGTATAACATTTTTATTATTTTAATAGAAAAATTGACCTTAGAATTGCTTTACATTGCTTTAATAGGTTATGCCCTCTATTTGAATTTAGGATCAGTCTAATGCCTGTCTGACATGATAAGGACAGGCCTCTTAGCCTATGTCAGTTTATGGTTTTCATGTTCTCACAGTATAACTGTGACAGGCACTGGTTATTTGTTACATTTGGAAAAGTTCAATAAAGCTGTGGACTCGCCCTTCTCCAACTTAAAGGAGAAGTCCAGCCTAAGCTCGTTTGGCGCTCCAGTGAGCGTGGGGCGTGGGGGGGGGGGCAGAGCAGAGAGCTGCTGATTGACAGCCAGCAGCTCTCTGCTCAGGGAGCTGTGAGAACTGAACCATCGGTGGTGTTTGATCGCTCAGAAGTGCCAGGGGACAGATGCAGCATCGGTCCAATGCTGCATCCACCTAGGTAAGTATAAAACAGCAAAAAAAACATATACTTCTCTTTTAATCTGCCTTTCGGTCATTTTTAGGCAAGGTATGTATTTTTAGTTGCTTGTGACTGAGCTGATTCTTCTTATCAGTCATGTGGTACTCATTTGTGGTTATTCTGAAGTGATTAATTTTAATGGGGGATATGTGCATTACCTTTCACAAATTACCTAACACAAAGCCTTATAATGTTGCACTTTTCTCCTCCAATAGGGTGTTCCACATTGCAGAAAAAGACTGCTTGTTAACTCAATAGTGTTTTGTTGTCCTACAACAATACCTCAGATACAGGGATGGATATTAGGAGACAGAGCCTCAAACACATAAATCTTGAATCAAGGTCAAAGTAATTTAGAGAAAATAATACATAATAACCAAGGATTTCCATCAGTAGTCACAGCTGATGAAATTATCAATGCAGTGACACAAGTTAAATCAGCTATGCTAGATTTACCATATTCTGAAAACATGGTCTGTTGGGGGTACATGAGCAACAGAGTTGAGAATCATTATGCTAAGACACTTGAGAACATTAGATGTGTACTATTAGGTTTTCTGCTATAACAAGAAAATGTGGAGATATTTGGGCTGCGTGTACACTACCAACGATAACTTTGAAAGACTGAGGCTCAATGAATGATGTTTGGATAGTCTCAATCTACGTATCTTTGTTCTCCAGTGACGCCAGTTTCCTCAACACGTGTATATACATAGAAGAATGAGATTGCATAGGTATGGAGGAGTCAGGAAAAAGTAAGGTCTGACAGCAGCTGCTTATTTAGTTGATACTTGACCACTCTAAAGCACATAGACAACATGCAGACAAATACATGTAAAACAATAACATCAAACAGGTAGAAAATAATGGCAAAAGCCATAAAAATAACAAACTGCCAGTCAAGGGATACAGGAAGCAAAGCACTGGGATATGATTCTAGTTTGTGTCAAGAGAAGACAGGAAGTCAGGTCAAGACTATGACAAAACATGATCATGTCAGGAAAAAATCTAAACTATACTGCAACACATGGGTAAAATGTTGGATCAAACTGAACAATACTTGACTGAGCTAGACTAAAGACAAATGCTAGGATAAAAAAGTAAACACTATAGATCCAAACTGGGATTGGGCAACACCATTAGCCATGTAAATGATTGATTACAATGGGCATCTTCTTAAGGCTCTGGGGAGCAGAGAGGGGCTAGAAGAATTGCAGGATGATGCAAGCTTTATATACAGTCAAAAGATTATACATATACTGTACTTAGACTGGCTTCACACTGCAGCGCTGTGGTTTTCAAGCACCCAACAGTTTTAGCTGCGGTCCCACAGACTTTCTATTTCTAGTGCATTTTTTTTAAAGCGCACCAAAAATGTAGCATGCAAGACTTTTGTTTCGCTTCAAGAAAAGGTGCCAAAAACACACAACCTTATAAAAAGGTCAATAGGACCACAGCTAAAACTGCATGTAAAATACACCATCGCTGCAGTCTAATTGCTTAAGTGTATATTTATATTGATTGTGGCTTAAGTTATAAAGTGGGTCCATGCACAAGAAGGCTTAAGTACAGACTATATGTAAGAAAAAATGTATTTGGAGATACGGGACTATCAAGGGTACATAATTACAGAAAAATTCATATATGATAAAAATAGTATTTTATTAACACACAAAGAATAAAAGGAGATATGTTTAAATGACTTCGTATACAACAGTACAGAATATCAAAGTTCAGGGGTTTATGCATACAATCCCTAATGGAACTAAACATATAAATATACTAGAGACACGTGAGTCAAAGTACTTGTCCATTTGTTCTCGACATGTTTCGCCAGAGTGGCTTCCTCAGGAGACAAGGATAAAGTACGAATGTAAGGTGAGAAAGGTTTATGAGGATGTTTTCTTGTTTCTAAGGTATGCATATAAAGAAAAAATATAAATAAATGTATTATACAAAAAACAGGATTATATATTTACAATGATGCTGTATAGACATATAAGTGCAAATGCTATGTGTAAGAAAGAATTCTCCCGAGTATATGCCCGACCTCTTACCTCCAAATTAAGAGAGTCTACATATTCCCAAGGACATCAGACATAAAGGATTATGGCAGATCCGCGGCAAGGCGTCCTACCCAAGACTTCCACAAGGGGCTTATACCCAAAAAGCCCGAGCCAAGATCAGTGGCTGGAGAGCCGTAGGGGGAGAGTAAGATCCTATTAGTCTAGAGTTGGATTGTCATAGGGCCTGTAGAGTACAAAATAGTACTTATTGACTACATGCATAAGATAAGAATTTAATAAAGAGCCAAAATATCGGAGGCAGTTTGATCAGGTCCCGTATTATATCTAACTGGACCTACCTCAATGGTATCTTGTTGAAGAAAAGCTTATAGGAGGCTCGGGTCTGCCTTCAAAGAAGGAAGGGAGAGACACTATTTTGTAAATGTCAAAAAAAATGACAAATAAATTTCTGTAAATAAAAGGAAAGAAAGGAAAAATTCTAATAAACATACCAGATTGTATATATATTATCTCTGCTAAATACCCCAATGATTTCTAGCCCACCTACCTTATGGTGGAGTGCATAAGTCACCAGGGCATGATGCTGCAGAGATTTTCCCACTGATAGCAAAAGCTCCCAGTAGGGGGTAAAGTGTACCCACCGGGTCCTATAGAGTTTATATAGGTATTAGTTAAAATACATTTAATAGGCAGTAATATGGAGGAATTCCTCCGTAAACAAAAATTAAAGCCAATGTAGTTACCTAAGGTAGGGTCTCTCCACGTTTGCCGAGCCTCCAGTTCTCACCACAGCCTGACCTCCAGTCAGGCTGGGTTTAAATAGTCTCCCCCCGTGGCGCCTATTGCGTGGCGTGTGACGTCACGCCACGCCGGCGTCACGCGGACCTATTGGCGGGAAACGATGCGGCGCCGGCCAGCCACCCCGAAACCGGAAGTGAACGTCATTCACCGCCGGAAACGGAACCGGAAATAGATGTTACCCTCGGCGCACCGCTTGCACAGGCCTCCTGTGGACATCCTCTGCTGACAATACTTGTCAGAGAGGAGTCCATAGGGGCGGGATGGAAATTTGGCGTGCTAGTGGGTCAGACCGGCGCCGCAGAGCGATCCCCGCTCCGGATGCATGATGGGAACCAAAGGCCGCCACCTGATATGGGGGCGCGCATATAGCCCCACCATGCATCCGGATAGAGTCCATACGGCTCCCCTAAGCCCAAAACTCCGGCCCAATGGGTCCACCCCCCCCAAAACACCCCCCCCCCCAAAGAGGAGAAGAAGTGTAGATGTAATTGAAGCCCGGGGCAACGAAATTGCCGCACATCTATCGAAACAGAAGAAGAAAAGAATGCATAAGAGGATGCATGAAAACATTGTCAGAACACCATAGCAAATGCAGTTATCCAATACAGCATATTATTGGTTTGTATGCATGAAATACACTAAGGCATCAGTGTGCCCCTAGATGGGCCACATCATTGCCTACTCCAACATAAATAAACAAATAATAATAATGATAAACAATCATATGTTACTTCACCCCTACGCAGAGGGGGAAGTCAAAAACGAGAAAGGATAAAAAATAAAGAACAAAAGGATGAGCATACTCTCGGTCAAAGGTGGGCGGAACCGAGCATAGCACCCTAAGAAAGGCCAGTACAATAGTGCTGGCAGGGATGCCTTTACAACATCAAAGCCTGAGTTGCAACCCACATGTGACTGGAGGGGAGAGCAGGGGTAGGGGATAGCCAATGTCTGGCCGGGCAAGTCCTTTCAATTAAAGGAAAGGTTTAAAGCTGATTCCCTCATTGAGGCCCGGATACCGGGTCGCTTTTAAGAGGTAGATCCATCTTGTTTCAATTTGTAGTAATTTCCTATCTAAGTCACCCCCCCGTTCTTGTTGGGGCAAATGTTCCAGGCTGTAAAAGCCCACATGGTCAAGATTAAATTTGTGATATAAGCCGACATGGCGGCTAATGGGGGTCTCCATTTTGTGTTTGGAAATAAGCGATACATGGTCTCTTATACGGCAAAAAAATGGGCGTTTTGTTTTCCCTACATAAAATGCTCCACATGAGCACTTCATCAGGTATACTGATCCCACAGATTGACAGTTTGTTCGGTATTTTGGGGTCCAGGTTTTGCCGTCCGGCAAATCTATACTCTTGCCCTCTATAATAAAACGACAAAAGTTACATTTACCGCAACGGTATGTCCCTGGAATTTTTTTAATAGGCACCTGTTCATTTGTATGATGACTGCTTACAAGAGCATCTCGCAAAGAGCGTGATCTCTTATAAGTAATTTCTGGATATGGTTTGATGTACTTGGAAATTTTTTGATCAGTAGATAAGAGATACCAGAACTTTTTATAAATATTGCGTACCTTTTTATGTTGTCTATTGTACTTAGTAATAATTCGTGTGCTGTCCTGCGTTTTCGCTCGTCTAGGTTTATATAGCAGCAGCTGTCTATTAATGCCCACTACCTGGTTGTAAGCCCTCCGGAGGCATGTTTTACTGTATCCTCTCAATAATAGACGATCACGTAAGAGGTTTGCCTCCCGCTGAAAGTCAGCGAGGTGCGTACAGTTCCGTTTAATCCGTAAAAACTGACTATAAGGAATGCTCCTGGTCAGCTTTTCCGGATGTGAGCTGAACTTTGATATTCTGTACTGTTGTATACGAAGTCATTTAAACATATCTCCTTTTATTCTTTGTGTGTTAATAAAATACTATTTTTATCATATATGAATTTTTCTGTAATTATGTACCCTTGATAGTCCCGTATCTCCAAATACATTTTTTCTTTCATAACAATTTGGGATGATGGTACAATATATATACAAATAAATAATGGAGAGCAACACAGTCTAACGAGAACTTCCAAAATACAGACTATATGTGTTTTTCTATAACTGGATAGGGCTAAAGAGATTGATTGGGAAATGTAAAATGTGTTTTTTTTTTTATTCTATGTGAAAAAGTAAATCCTTAGCTGCAAATCTGTTCCACAGGAATCCTTGAACATGCCACTATAAGATTCTCCTCCCTATTAAATTTTTGCAGCAACCCACCACAGTAAAAAGTGAAGCATTGGATGGTCCAGAAATGTTCTGTATAGGAAACACCTCACTATTGAGTTTACAAATGATTTGTGAGACTAATGATAATTTAAACTGTGGTTCCAAAATTAGCACCCACTGTAATCTTGAAAATCTAGATCATAAATGATGAGCTAAGTCATGTGAGCGCTGTATTAATGATAAAGATACTACTGCAATAGGCCATTGTGTGTGTAGCGGTAGTCTCATTTATGGGTCCTGAACTCCTGTTCTACTGCTGTGGATCTTCACCCTGAAAAAAAAAAATTCCCTTCTCTTCAACCCTCCTCCATTCCACTATACAAATATCTCTGTCTTTCTTTGTTTTAACCTTTTTTTTATTGTAGAGATTTTGGTCCTGCTCCCCATTGCTCTATTTTCACCTAGGCGAATGCTGTGCTTTCTGAGATATGCATGCCAAATCCTAGGAGACATAGTCTACCATTCATAAAACGAGGAGGGGAGTGAGCCTAATGGTGCATCATTAGCTGAACCCTGAAAGAGACGGAAGCTTCCCAAGGACATCACAGAAGAAAATGGCAGCACGGAACCCGGGCGGTGGCATCAGAGAAGTCAATCTCAGCAGGGCAACACTGGGTGGATGGGTATCTAAATTGTGTATCTTGCCTTTACATAGCTATATGATGTTTCCTAAACCACAGACTTCCATGTCTTCATGTATTATTCAAGCAAGTAATAGATTTGCAAATACTACTAATAACTAAAGTATTGAGAAGTCCAATACATACAGTAATGTTAAAGGGGATTTTGATTTTGGACATTTGATTTAAGAGTTCTTCTAAAGGAATATGTACAGTCTGAAACCGTCTGTGCTAGCACATAGCAAACTCAGATTCTTCCTTCCATCTCCCAAACTGTAAAGGGTGAATGTGGTAACTATAAGGAATCACACATTGGGGCATTTCTATTCTCAGACGCATAAATGAGGGTTTTGGTGCCTTGCTATTTCATCAAATGGTGCATTCAAATGCTGCCAGGTAAAAGTGTTTGGAAAATGATTTCTACAAAAAACAGCAGCAGGATAAAATGTAGTTCCACTTTAAACTGTTGTAGCCACTAGAAAGCCTATAGATTTATTGTGCACTTATTATTTTCTATAATTCTAAGAAAACAGGTCTTTTGTAAATCAATAAAATTTCTGCCACAGTGAGAGCTGATTCATCATCTCATATGTACTAGTCTCATATTTTATATTGATTTAAAGTAAAATGTGCACTATGGAAAGCCTATGTATGATTACATATCTGAAATCCTTGCAGTAAGAAATCTTGAATATCTTTTTAGCAATAGCTTACAGGCAACATGTTAAAACGTGTATTTTTCTTATCTATGACACATACAGTATACTAAAATGTTTACAGAATATAGAGCCTCAGATAGCTGTCCCTGCCGGGGGAACACAGTGATTACTGCTAGAGGCTATGGCTGCTGCCAATAATCACATACTACAAATCTGACATATTTCTTGTGCCCAAGTCGATCTCTGCTGAACCGGCCGAGATTCAATCCATCTATGGCTGGCTTAAATGAGCACAAGAAGTCAACAAGAAAATAAAGATTAAAAAAAGACCGGGAGCAACCTACCCAACAAACGAAAATTCCATACCCATAGAACATATATAGTCCAAATTTCAAATTACTGGAAAATGTAGAAAGCTTGGGTGAGCCATTGAATGCAGCCCTTGTGTTTTATTATTATTAAGCCTTCCCAATTGACACAATAAAGCACAGAAGAAATGTGCATAGGGCGATATAAAGTTCATCCTTATGCTGCACACATGGCTAATTAATGACTCTAAACTAGGTTAAGGAAAATTAATCTCCAAAATATTATAAACCACTATTTATCTTTGCAGGCAAATGACAGAGCTTTTCACCATTTAAAGTGGAACAGAAAAATACACCCCATAGAACAGCAATAAATAACCGCTTCCAGACCACACACTTTATTATGTCTAAAGGCTCATACACCCATATACACTATACATGAGTCCCTGTTAGTTTCACAGTATTAAACAATAAGCACAGGAGATGAACAGCAAGAGCCAAGTTTAGAAAATAGAAAAGTCCATTTTTGGAAGAAATCTTATTTTAGCTGTTTGCATTCCTTAAGCCATTAATAAATGTCCTGGAACTAAAAAGGTTTAAAAAAGTTCACAAGTGATTCAGGAGGCTATGGAACTGCTCAATCATTTTTTGGGACTCTGAAGTTCCCGATCTGCTATGAATTCCTTGATCTGTTCTGAGATTAAAGAATCCATAAGCATCCAGCTCTAAGCATTTCCCAGTTCACAGCTGTCAGAATCCTGGGTACAAATGCTGGGTAAAAAAGTTAATCAAGCATAGTCTTTGTTAGCCCCTTTATGATAGCAATAAAATGAAATAAAAAATGGCAAAAAAATGTAATTATAACAAAAAAAAATAAAAAAGTTGCAACTTTGTCACCCCATGCACAAATGTAAATGCGCAAGTGTACGTAAACAGTGAATGCACAAAGCATGTTAGGTATAAGCACAAATGATGGAATGAGAGCAATAATTCTAGGGCCATTATTCAATGTTAACTCTAAATGTATAACCTGAATATAGTTTTAAAGTATCACCTATGGACAATTTTGGATATTATCGTTTTTTGCCATTTCATGGAGGCATGAAATTTTAAAACTTGAGATGCTTGGTATCTATTTGCTCAGTGAAACCCCATGTTATATATTTGACCAAAAAACTGGGTATCATGTTGTGATTTGTGCTTATGCGTGCTAAAATTAATTCTGTTGTATTTTTCCTAAGAATAAAGATCTGATAAACAAAAATTGTTACTGACGCCACTTTATTTTTTAGCTTTCTGTTTTCAGAAAATATATAATTATTTTTAAGTATATTTCTAGCAAAACAACACAGGTTTTAAGTGCTGAAATACAAAATCAATTAAAGGGGATGTTCTATTATCAATTAGATGGGATGTGCATGTAGCTAGGTGCTTGTGTAAAAATGGAGAGTAAAAGACACTGGCTGCAGCTGTTCTCTGTGGCTGCTGATTTGTGGTGCTGGACTGGTCAACAACTATATCAGGAAGAAGAGGGAGCTGCTGAGCTGTTCCCGTGAAAACTGTAGCCCAGAGGAGAGAGAGACTCCACTGTAATCAAGAGATTTTTAACTGCATTTCCCAAAGAGAGATTGCCAGGAGGATGGGAAGAGCTGTATTTCCTCAGGCTGTACAGGACACAGCTTCCTCTTGCCATAAGGGAGACCAGAGAGTGCACATTGTTGTCCAATGTGCACCACTGCTGCTGTATATCGGTGGCCTGAGCAGAATCTGGAGCGATGAGTTCAGGGGTAGCCGACAGCCAGAGTACCCTGGTTGGAAAGTGGACCAATTGCTATGTGTAACTGGATGGTGAGCTGCAAAATAGCTGGGACTGGTAAGCTCCTTCTATGGGCATTTACTATGTGCTGTTAGAGGGACTGATCCCTTTAGAAACTGAAAATACAGCCATCTAGTAGCCTTACTGCTGCCTGAAATCTTGACTGGGACTATTCTCGCGTGCGCCAACAGTATTACTGGGCCCTAACGCTAGCCGGCTGAAGAGTTAGGACTAAAGACTTTACAGCTTCTACAGAGATACCTTCATCTATTGCTTATGCTGCCAGGTACCTCTCAGGGGATATTGCACCATATCCTAGCCATTTTCCTAGAGTGCACTCTAGACTAGTTATAGTATAAGTATTCATAAAGCAGTTACTGCTTACATGCATTGTTTATTTCTGATTATGCTTATTTATGCGTTAATCCCAGTCTAGTGGTACAGAATACTATTCTAAGTTACCTTGGCAGAGTTAATTTATCATTAAACGGTCATGCTCTTATAAGTGCTTACAGTAAAATGTCATTCAACCAGGTGTGTCAGAGGGGCTGAGGTTGTTCTTGGAGCCAAGGAGCAGAAAAGAGAACACAAATTACAAATTGCAATTTGGGCTGTAGAGCAGTGCGGCAGGGGCGCGGCAGAGTGATGCACATTTTAAATTAACTTTATTTGACGTGTAAAATTTGACACATCATTTATATAACTGCACAGAAGTGGGGTGCAGTGCGCTTCTGTGCAGTTACATGTAGGACCAAGCAGAGTGGATCGAGATTATGCAAACATAATGCACAATATTGCACCGATCTGAAACGCAGTGTAACACTGCATTTTGGTCTGAACATGACACAGAAAACAACTGTTTTCTGTGTGTCAATGCAGTTATCTTCGTTTTTACAAAAGAAAAACAGGTAAAAACCCAGGAAACAGTACATAGTGTGAATGGGCTTTAAGTCCATCAAGCAATACACACTCACTGCACAGTTGCTACCATACATTGTATAGTATCTAGTTAAAGCCATATGCAAAGAATTGGATTTCCTACACTAATGATTCATGTCCGGTATCTGATTTATATCTTCAGTCTACTATTTTGCCAAGTTGTCAGGATAACAGAAGTATTAAAAGATGATTATGTGTAGTGACTTTTGTAGCATAGCAATATCACTTACAGAATGCATATATTGAGGGAAATATGTAGGCTGAAATTACAAACCTTGTCCTAAAATCTGAATTCTCTGGCTGCCTCTGGCTTCAGTACTTACTGAATTAATGACTGAAAACAGGCACAGAGCAATAATGAGTTTTGAAGCCATTAGACCAGTATGACAGTACAACAGCATAAATTAAAAAACAAAGTTGGATCAGAAAAGATCAGAAATATCAACATATTTATTTTTGTCAGCACAACTTTATTTTAAAGAAGTTTCCTACTTTCAAGAATAAGACAGAAATCCAATAAATATGTCCCCATTGCTATACAGCAGAGGTGATCCTAGTCAGATATACTGGTGGGGACTGCTTGGAACTGCTCAGTTGTATGCAAGGTAATGCATCTAAGCCACAGAAATGTACTGCTGTTTAATGGTCTTCTGAGAATGGCCTATGCCAGTATGGCACTGCATGAACTAAACAACAATAGATTTCCTAATCTGTATTTTGACCCCCTGAAGAAAGCTGATTGGCAGTGGTTCCAAGCAGGGAGAACTCCACTGGGTAGAAGGACTGGATTACAGATTTCCAGTTGCTGCATATGAGTGAAAACCTCTGAAACTGTTTGACCTTCTTTTACCAGGTGCGTCAAAACAAAAGGTATGTAAAGTCTCTCAGCTCACTTTAAAAAAAAAAAAGTAGAAAACGCCTGTGCCCTGTCAACATGCTGCAGGGATGGGTCCTTGCTATCTGTGTAGTAGCAGCAGTTTCTCTGATACACCCCCTGCTGAGTCACAGTTAAAGCTTTCAAATCAGCAGGGAGTATAACTCTGCTGATTGCAGAGTTGAAGATTTTAGGCCAGGATTCCACTTTTGTGATGCATGTATTTGTTGTGTGCCATTAATTTGGAATGCTACCCAATGGAAAGGAGTTTCCCCTTGGTTTATACAGGGCATTAACCAATTATTAAAGTTAATCTAAGGCCACAACTCTTTATTTTTTTCTGTTTGGATAGAGTATGTTATACTAAAGCAGAACTGAGCCTAATTGCACAGATACATGGGTCCAGTAGGTATTTCATACCTGAGGGACCACTGTGAAAGCTGAAAATCACTGTAGTAGTCGATATTACTACAGTTATCACCATGATCATCTGGGTCCTGTGCGGCTGCCCTACTGCACACCAACCACAAGGGGCCACTTACTCAGCATTGTCGCCAGTTACAGAATGCCTTATATATTTAAATAAACACAAGGTCTTCCCTGATGGGATATTTATCTTGGCTACGAAAAAGCCTGTATGCTATCCCCATACTTGGAAAGCATAGAAGAATGTGTTTTAGGGTGTCATTTTCAGTATGACTATGCTGTGTGGGAGAAAAACCTAGTTAAATTGGCAACTTTTTATAAATTTTCTTAATTTTCAAAAAAACATTGTGACAAAAAAATAACAAAACTTCAAAAAACTCAAGAAATTAGAAGGGCAGTCAGTACGCCAGGACTAATCAATTATGATATATACAGTATATTCCATAGTTTGTAGACTTTCACACTAAATAATATACACTGATCTGGGTTATCATTACCAAAGAAATGTAGCAAAATACATTTTGCCCTATATTTATGAGGGAAGCTTATGTATTTGCAAAATGTTATAACAAAATAAATCATGTGGTTTTTTTTTAGTTATATAGTAAAAAAATAAAAAATAAACTCTGGTGAATAAATAGCATCAAAAGCAAGCTCTATCTGTCATCAAAAAAATGATGAAAATATAATTTGGGCACAGTGTTGCATGACTGAGTATTTGTCATTCAAAGTGTGACAGCACTGAAATCTGAAAAATGGGCTAGGCCGGAAGGTGAAAGTGTCCGGTATTGAGGTGATTAAAGGATAAGTTCACCTTTGGAATATGTTAAATGCTCACCCATTTTTAGTGTGGAACATGTAAAATGTTCCAGCATCTGCAGCCTCTCCCCCATGATCCCCCCTCCTTGTGACAGCAGGCAGGGGATCCAGTCCCCGTGCGTGTTGTCATAATTTGGAAAACAGCACAGTCGTGCATCCGCCCACAAGTCCACGTCATTCATTCACAGTTTTCTGTGAATGAATGCCTACAAGTACCATCAGCCATTGCAGCTGACGGCTTGTAGTTCTCAATGAACTATGAGGGTGCTGGTAAGCGCTCTAGCAGTCCATTGATTCTTCCTGCTCTCAGGGAACTGCCTGCCCGCACAAAGTATGAGCAGACAGCTGTGCTGAGAGTCTGTAGGAGCATGAGATTGCACACGTGATCTGCTTATGACGGGTGCAATGCTCTTTAGACTCCTTATAAAAGTAAATGCACACTATCAGAAAAAAGGTTGAACTTACCCTTTAAAACTTCCTGTCCCAGAGATAAAACAGGCAAGTAAGACATAATCCCTTCTCAGTGAAGGGAAATCTGCCTTCTAAGAAACATACCCTCTGTTCCTACAAATGTATTTGTGGATTTCCTATTACCTTCTAAAGAATTGGAAACAAATCAAATGTGGAACCACTGGGAGGCACAATGGACACTTACCCCTGGTCATACAACAGTGGCACTTCCAAAGATATTCTATACATTTAACCGAAAAATAATAATTGAACCACAGTTCATGGACTTTATAGGCACAACCAAACTGAGTAAGATAAAATACAAAACTTTATTGAGCCACAATAAAAGCTTAAAACCGTTCAGGTTTTGGTGGGGGAACTCTACAGGGAGGGGACTCTATTAAGATCCTTTTAATCAAGCTCTACCTATGGCCTGTCCCTAGCTATGCTTTTGGTGGTCTCCTATATTAGAACTAGTGTCTATAAACACTTTTAGTCCACAGTTGTTTAGTCCACTTTTCTCCTTTTCCCCCCCATTTTGCCATACAACTGTGGCCTCCAGGGGGTGGGCTGTATTCACCACTTGCTTGGGGATAATTGAATCCATTATAAGGGCTACTCCCCATACCTACACATAGATTAATTACACATTTACCTGATGTTTGATATTATATGGACCTTGGCCTTTTGTGTGCAGTTTCTCGTGTGACATACTGTACCGGGATATTGTCTCCAGCCAACGCTTTTGTAGCATTTCTATGTTAGCACCCTCTTCTCCTGAAGAAGCAAAATATGCGAAACAAGCTGAGCTTTATGTGAAGGGGTGGTTGAACCCTCTACCAACTTGTATCTTCCTGGTACAATGATTTTTATTGGCATATAAAGAAACAACAACGCAGGGCATATAACATTAGACACAATGCAGAATTTGCATGAAAGCACAGAAAAAGATGTTTCATAAAGTACAGACTATTAACGAACCATGATCCACCAACCCAGATCGAGGACCAATGCAAAATGCCTGAGCCGCAAGACTCAGGTTATCAATTTGTATCTTTAATCAAACAGTTTGTTGTATTTGTATCTGCGCCACCACCCTTATTGACACATGCTACACTGTTTTTAACCTGAATAGTTTTAAGCCTTGTTTGTGTCTCAATAAAGTTTTGTATTTTATCTTACTCGGTTTGGTTGTGCCTTTAAAGTCATGAACTGCGTTTCAATTAATATTTTTTGTTTATATAACATCACTTTCTACACTAGGCTCAATGTTCACTAGGACAAATGTGAAGGGTGAATCTTCTCAGAGAAGATAGACAACAATATAAACCTGAGAAGGGTTTTAACTTCTACATTTTATCTAAAAAAAAGTATACTTTAATCTTCTTGCACTTAGTAGCATCATCCATTCTTATGTCATTCAAAATGTCTTTTGCAGTCTTTGAGCAAGTATCACATTACAGGGTTAGGTTGGATTAACATAATTAAAATGTCTTGGCTTTGAAAATTATTACTTTGGACTTAGAGTACCTAGAGAAGCACACATTTTGATAAATTAACATAGATTGTAACAAGGCCTTGAGGTTCCTAGTATTATTATACATTACTATGCTATGCAGGTAGCACAACTAGCTCGACCATATTTCTCAAACAGCTCTCCTCTGGGTTAGTGGGGAAGTGATTGTTCACTTGTATCAATTATTAGTGTTCTGTGCCCTGAGGTGACTTTAATTTAATACCTGTCCAAACATATCACTGTTTAGTTGATGAAGTTTCCTGTCAATCTAAAATACGGTTTTCATTTTTATTTCCCCATGTTGTACCTGATGACTTTTCTAAAGATCTCTTTTTTTTAAAACTAGTATGTTAGACCTTTCTAGATTTCAATGCTTGACTGGTTCATGGAGCTGGTGCATCTATTTCTTCTTACTCCTAGTGACAGGAACCAGGATCTAGGACTGTCTCACACTGAAATCTTTACTTCCTTGCTGGGGTCATTGGTAAAATGCAGGACACTCCTTTGTGAGCCTCTGTACCTATGCCTAACACTGGTGGTGACATATAGGGCCCACATAAACTCATGACAATTGATATCTAAAATATGTCTTTTGTTATCTTTCAAACTGTCAGCACTTACCGAGATATTGGCATATTTTATCTGCACTTTTGTAGTGAACAAATTCTGTACTTTATCTTGGCAATGATTTCATCTGTATCGCGGGAATGAAAAAATGTTTTATACTGGAACAGCATGTGCTGAAAAAATTGTTTCATCATTCACTAACTAAATAACACAAATGAAAAAGCACACAGAGAAGCTGAAATAGCAACCAAGAACGTTATACGTCCCATTTTAGCCATTAATCAGACAATACACTGTGTATTGCTCATAAATACTGAGCTAGAAAGATAGCTTTATTATGTCCTAAAAACCTAAAGGCAGTCAAAAGAATGAATTTATACAACTTTTAGAGTCTGTCATATTCACCATCAAGCATCCACATGTCCTTTACAATTGTTTTTTTTACTGTATTTGCTCAGTTATATCATACACTTATGCCCAGTGAAAGTACGCTGTACATGAATATTTGTTCTGTGCGAATGGGACAAAAAAATGTAACATTATTAGGCTATTTTCTGTGCTGGACAAATGATTTTCAATGATCCAAAGAGGGAAATACCACATTTGGCTACTGGATAGCTACCACAAATTTTTAGGTCATCAAATTAATATCGGCAATAAAGAATTATGGATTTCTATAACATTTGACGTTTTTTATTTTAGCTTTATTCTGCTTTTACACAGCTGAAACTGATTTTTTATCTAACTCTTATGGCGCGTACACGACCGGACTTTCAGGCAAACTAGGTTCGACGGGATTAGTCCATCGGACAATCCGATCGTGTGTGGGCTAATCTGTTTGTTTTTCGGTAATAAAATCCGGCAGACCTAGAAATAGAACATGTTTCAAATCTATCCGATGGACTAAATTCCGACGGACTCAAATCGGGAAAACTGTTCATCTGTGTGCTGGTCTGACGAACCAAATACAACGCAAGGGCAGCTATTGGCTGCTGGCTATTCTTTACTCCCGTTTATGTCACCACGTCAAAAACTAACAGACTTTCAACCGGACTTGGTCCGTTCATATGTGGGCAAGTCTGTTCGCTCGGAAAGTCTGTCGGAACTCCGCCGAAAGTCCGTCGGACCTAATTTGCCGGAAAGTCCGGTCGTGTGTACACAGCATTACTCTAAAATCTTTAATTCTTGCATTTCTGGTGCGCTGTATTTATCAAGGTTAAAAAACAAAAAAAAAAAACAAGAAAAAAAACTGTAGGGCCTAACCACATATTGGTAAAGTAGGCTGAAAAACTCCATCTGAGGGACTCGGTGGTCCTGTCCAATGTCAAAGCACTACCTTCCAAATTGACCCACTATAGCAAAGGACTCTTAAATTCCTTAGTAGGGATACAATAATTACAATCCTGGCAGCAATGAAAGATGTTAGCACTCTTCTCAATGATGCCAACGCTTATGATTCACTTAAGATGACAGCACTAGTTGTTATGGGAAAAAGGTGATGGACTATTTACAACAGCAAGAAAAGCTATTGATCAGACATTGTACCACTGTTTCTGGGAAGCTACAACATGCCTGTACAGACTTTTTAAAGCAGAGTTCCGCCGGCGAAAAAAAAAATGTTCACAGCTACAAATACTGTAGCTGCTGACTTTTAATATAAGGACACTTACCTGTCCAGGGACCAGCCAATCGAATCCCGGGCGCTGCCGGTAAGGGAACCAGGCAGTGAAGAATTTTTAGCTTTACTCCTGGTTCCCTACTGCGCATGTGTGAGTCGTGCTGAACATTCTGATTGGTCCCTGCTGTCTTCTGGGACCTGTGTGTCTCCCAGAAGACAGCGGGGGGAGGAGGATTTGCCAGACATTGCGTAGATCGCCACACATTTTCCTCGGAAGTGGGAGCAGATACCTGGATTTGACAGGTATCTGATCCCCACTGAAAGGTGCCAAATGTGACACCGAAAGGGGGAGGAATCCGAACAGCGGAAGTTCAATTTCTGGGTGAAACTCCACTTTAAGATGCACAAGAAGGTGCCCATCTAAGAATGACTATCACCAGCATTAACTCTGTCATATATAACATTGTAAGGTATCTGGCTACTAACCTATCACCCTTAAATGGCAACACAATACACCAAATTCAAAACTCTTCTCTTGACAAGAACTTGCCAATAAGGTGCATGGATTGAAGTTAGAGCCAGAAGAGATAATGGTGTCCTTTTATGTCACATACCTTTACACTTATATACCAAGTAAAGGAAATATGAAATAAGACAAGACTTTTGGAAGCAGCTCAACACCACCAATTTCATATACAAGGATAACTTCTACAGACAGAAACATAGCCATGCTAGTATCTCCCATTGTCACTAACCTGTACATTGAAGAGATGGAGAAAGGAACTGTGAACTCCTTCAGGGGAATAACACCAAGTCATTGGTTCAAGTTTATGAAAGATATGTTAGTCAATATTAGAACAACAGAAATACAAGCCTTTTGGTGAACACAAACTCTGTAATATCAGGCTGTGGTTGTAATAAACCGCAGCAAAGACGTGGGACCACTGAACAGATGGGATGCATAGAACGTATGGAGTAATATAGTAGTCCTATATGTATGGAGTGTTGGAAAAACTCAGAAGGAAGATCCTATAGCGTATATAGTGCAAGAGTTTTTTATGTGCAATATAGTGTATATAGTGCAGGAGCATGCATTGTACAATATAGTATATATAGTGCAGGATTGTGTAATGTAAAATATAGCATATATAGTGCAAGAGTCTTTAATGTGCAATATAGTGTATATAGTGCAGGGGTATGTAATGTACAATATAGTTTATGTAGTGCAGAAGTCCGTATTGTATAATGTAGTGTATATAGTGCAGGAGTCAGTAATATACATTTAGGAGTGTGTCATGTATAATATAGTGTATATGGTGCAGGAGCATGTGATGTACAGTATAGTGCAGCTCTCAAATTTTCCACTACCTACTCGCATTTTGCGAGTGGAAAATGAGGGCTGTCGAGGAGCTGGGCTTCCTGGGAGCGGGGGGCGAGCTTTGCCGTCAGGCGGGGATAAATGGGAGCCATTTTCCCAGAGAAAGAGAGTGTGGAGAAACAGAGAGGGCGGCTGGATTATCATAGTGGAAGAGAGCGTAGAGAAAGAGGAGAGCCAGCTGGACCACAAAGCGGGGTTTGCCCGCTGTAACAGGTTACATTAGAATTGCAGTCTGCACGCCATCACACAAAGCCCTTCCCTCCTGACCCCGTACCTGTGACAGACAGAACGCAGTCAAATGCCAGGGAGTGTTCTGTCTGTCACAGGTGCGGTGTCAGGGGGGCGGGGCTGTGTTTGACAGCGCACGGACTGCAATTGAGTGAGGCTGCACGGGTGAGGCTGCAATGATGGACACAGGTGAGGCTGCACGGGTGAGGCTGCATTAGTGGGCACTGGTCACGCTGCATTGATGGACATGGGAGAGGCTGCATTGATGGGCATGGGTGAGGCTGCATTGATGGGCACTGGTGGCAACAAGTTGTTGTTAATATTTATTTGTGTAACTTAATTCTGCATAAAACATTAAGTGTAATTTCATGAGAATTTATGAGGGCGTGTATAGGGGTGGGATCAGGGGCGGGGCATGGTAGAGGTTGGGTGGGGCAACTGGTCGCGAGTAACCCTTATGGCCTGGCTAGTAGCTCAGGACTTGGAATTTTGAGCCCTGGTATAGTGTATATAGTGCAGAAGTCTGTTAAGCTGTCCATAGAAAGTTTTTTTTTTTTTTTCTTGTTCAACCAGAGGGTTCCCCTCCAGGTCAGTCTGTCCTCCAGTATAATTCCCCCCAGGTCAATCTGTTCCCCAGTATATTCAAATAGATGATTTTTTAGGTCCTTTAATAATTCTTTGAATGTTTATCAAATTGCTGTTTTCACTAAAAAGTATAATAAATGATTATTAGTGAAGATTAAACACAATATAACTTACAAAATTCCTGTTAAATTCCCACTAAGGCCTCATTCACCTGTGGCATACTGAAGTGTACGCCCATATGAGGGCCGTGTTTACGAGCATGATATGCACAGGTGTTTCCATTCATGTCAATTGGGATGCAGTTGCTGCTCCCAGTTTGACGTGGGTGCCAAATGCAGAAAGTGTGAGTTCAGAGGCATACACCTACACGGATGTCAAATTGAAAGCAGTGGCTGTGTCCATTCAGATTGACAGAACACCTGAACACTCCACAATGGCACTCTGGGGGTGCTAGCTTCCTGCCCAACATATTTTTTTTTTATGTAGCTGTCAGATAGGCAAAAGCAGCGCTGTATTGCTAGTATCATACTGTAGATACTGTCATAGTCTGACAGCGGCAGTTCAGAGCCAAGGGAAGGCTTCTCCTCCTTAGTTCCAGTCACATGATACAGCCGAGGAGAGGACATTTCTCACTCTGAAATTCCACTGATTGGTAAGGAGATCTACACTAAAAAGGAGTCTGTACAGGGGGCTTAGCCTTGGAGGGTGGTCTGTACTTGGTGTGTCTGCACTGGGGGGGGGTTTGGCTGGGAGGGAAGGCAGATGACAGGTCTATGCCCACTTTGTTTTTGCAGAGTAGAATCCAATCAACCGAAACAAAGAAGGACAGATCCCCTTACACTTGTTTTTAGTGGACCTGATAACGTCAGAGGTAAGTGGGTGTATGGACTTTCCGATCAGGTCCTCCTGAAAAGCTGACAAGTGGACCTGATAGGAATCAGTTTTGAGGCACCCTGTACTAAAGGGTTTATCTGGGCAGGGGAGGGAGATTCTACCGCAGAAGACTTACACTAAAGGGCTCTGTACTGGAGGGGGGGGGGGGGGGGTCTGGTCAGGCTGGGGGCAGTCTCCACTGACCATGTTCTTTACTGAGGAAGCCTATATTGAAGGGTTAGGATGTGAGGGGGATTTTTACTAAGGTGATGGGGATTCAGAGTTATAGAAGAAGATCTGTAAGAAGAAGATCTGGGGGAGAATCGGTCTGTTGGTTGAGATATGTACTTTGCAAGAAATGGGCTTGGGGGTTGGGGGATTTTTTCTGGAAGGAGGGAGTAATTTTTGATTGTGCAGTTGCCTTTGCGTTACACAGTCATGAGCCTAGCACTCTCTGCGTTGTGAGAGTATAGGTAAAAGCACTGTTGATTATGTGTGCTGAGTATACAGTGAGCAGACTCAAGTTTTATTTAACCATGACCCTTTAAGCCCCTCTGATTGTCAGTGAAATTTGCACATGCCACTTTGTTCCTTAAGTTATTTTTGTGTGTGTTGGGGGGCTGGGGGGGAATGGGTTGTTGAAAAATGTTCATCCCCAAGTGTCAGATATGCCATGATTAAAGTGTAATTTTGGTAATTAATTACATATCCTTGTCTTGTAGGTGAGATTTGCCGCCTTCACTTTTTGTCCCAGAAACACAACAGGAAGTAAGAGAAAATCTTTTCAAATTTAGGAGGAAACCATAGCCATCATGAAACTGGTATCTTCATTTGAAGAATTCTACTTGCCTTCTGATCCTGTTACAATTTTAAAATACAGGATTTTACCAGCTCAAACTGAGAAATAGAAATCTGACAAGTGTTTTATCATTTTTCCACAACCTAAAACTATATACAAAAAAAACAGTGTGGCTATACATACACTATAAAAATATTTAAAAAACACCTCTGTGCTATACTCCCCATTGCAGTTAAAGCCATTATAATTAGTGCAGCTAACCCAAAAGCACAAAGTTAACAGCTATGACAAGAATATCTAACCACTGGAGACCCTAAAGCTAAAGAGAAGCAAACAGGGACCTCAGCTCACCAGTCTCTATAACTATTTGATATATGCCTTTTGTGTGAGCTAAACACAAGTCTTAAAGTCTACCTTTCATTAACAACAACCTATTAACGGGAACCTCAGCAATAAAATGAAGACAACCAAGTGAGGGCTGCACATAATTTTAGCTTTCCTTCTACGTCCTACATGATCCTTGAATTGTAGAGTTTTTTCAAATGCACATTTTGTACACTTATTACCTTTATTGAGAGGTTGCCTATACCCTTCTTTCACATGCTTTCCTACTGGGCAACAGGGCCACTCATTATCATGCTGGGGCAGCTAAAAATGCAGTAGGCAGTGAACCATCACCATCTCTTCACAATGCTTGGAGATGTCAACATTTTTAAATTAGACCACACTGTGATTCAGGGTATATGAGAAGAGGCTTAAAAGGTATGCACCTGAATATTTTGCTCAAGCCTAGAAAAGAAAGATGGCGTGACAGGTAGTCTTTTTTCATCGAGTGCCCCTTTAAAATGCATACCAAAACCTGAAGTGTCTGGTATGGATTTATGGGGAATCCGATGTTGTTTTTTTCTTACACTATCCTTATCCCTTTGCTGACAGCTGGATGTGCCAGGTGGGGATGAGTTGCTAGAACACAGATGGGTGTCAGCTCCCTAACAACCAGGAACCCTGATCAGTAAACTGTCACATTTAGTAGAAATATCACAGCTAAATGCTTTACTTCCCACTGCAGCTGGAGGATTGCTTAACTCTTTTGGTCGAATGTCCTTAAAGCAAAAGGCAGCTAATAGAAACTTACATAACACATACATTATAAAAATTATCCTAAAATGTCCCCTTGTATAATCTTGATTATAATAAAACACAATATAGTGATTTATTAGCAAATCTGCAAATCACATTTTTTGGTAGAGTAAATATAAAACACACCATTTCTTCCAAGCCAGTGCTATAAGTGACATGTGTAGATACACCTGCCAAGTATTAAAATGTCCCTGGAAATTGTATTTCGAATAATAAAATTATTGTTAGATTAAGTCCTGAGCTGACATTTCCCCAAAGCCTCAAAATGTCATATACACTTTATGATCTGTAAAGCATTTTTAAAGTTTGGATTCTGTCCATTTCATATATTAAGGCTCCAAAACCTTAAAGACTGAAATAACAAAATCACTTATTTGTGCACAGGGAGTTTAACGTGACAGCTGGATAATATTTAAACTGTCACAGATAATTTCACTTATAGTATTAAAGCAGTATTAAACCCAAAAACAAAAATGTAATACAGTGCAGTTTACCAATCCTTAGATGTAGTGACTGCATTAATTATTTCTGTAATAATTCCCTCTAATTTCGCCTGGTGATCTGGCCAGTAACACATCTCCTGTATTAGAGTGCAGTTTTTTTTTTTTGGGGGGGGGGGGGGGGGTAAAGATTTTACATGAATAAAAAAAAAGATGATCATGGCAAATACCCCTGATAGTGTTAGGTCTGGTTCACACTGGAGCAACATGCGTTCTGACTTTGAGAGCACATGTTGCATGACATGTAAAAGACAACGATTCCCGATGAGAGCTATCGATGAGATCTATCTTAACTGGTCAGAGTTGTGTGGGTCTGACTTTGGAAAAGGTTTCTGCACTACTTTGGTCCGACTTGGGAGCGATTTCAGCCCATGGAACCCCACGCCAAAATAGAAAAGAACAGCGTGGTGCCCCCCCAAAATCCATACAAGACCCTTATCCAAGCATGCAGCCCAGCAGGTCAAAAAAGGGGGGGACGAGCGAGTGCCCTCAAGAACGATACCAGGCCACATGCCCTCAACATGCTGGGGGGGGGGTGCTTTTGGGCAGGGGGGGTCCTGACAGAACAGTAGGAGGAACATTTTTTTTATCCATACTCATTAACATGGGGGGCGGGTCCACGATCTAGGGGGATCCCTTTCTCAAAGGGGGCTTTAATATTCTGATAAGCCCACTGCATGCAGACTCCCGCAACAACTGGCCAGGGTTGTAGGAAAGAGGCTCTTGTCCTCATCAACATTGGGACAAGGTGCTTTGGGGTGGGGGGGGCATGTGGCCTCGTATGGCTAAGGAGGAGGGGCCGCTCGCTTTTTCCTCCCTTTGCTGACCTGTCGGCTGCATGCTCAGATAAGGGTCTGGTATGGATTTTGGGGGGGACCCCAGGACCCCATCCTGTTTTTTTTATTTCTGCATGGGATTTCAAAATCCATATGAGGCCCAAAGGGGCTGGTATAGATGGAACTTGAATAAAAAAGTATCTGGCGCTAACTAGAAATTATAAATATTAAAAATATTAAAAATAGTGAACAGAAATAAGTGTAATAAACACACTCAATGAATAACACTTCCAGGACCGTGTAAAAGCTAATGTGCTGGGCAATCAGGTACAAGTAATCTTCAACATTCATAATATCCAAAATTCTTATAAAGTGCAAACAGAACTATAAAGTGCAAAAGTACTCCAAAAGTGCAATCAAAGTCCAATAAAGAGAATAGAATCTCCAAGTGACAGTGAAAAGTGCATGTGCAGCATGATCTAACGAAATCCACTTCATCCAATTGCTATCACGATTCATGGTGCGCCACTCGTTTCCCCCAGCCTCTCACCTTATAAAAAGACCCCTACAGGTCAAGACAAGCCTTGGTATGAATATAACTAGGACCCTCAGCGATTGATCGATTCCCACAGATATCCACAGCAATACCGGTACCAGGGAGGACTTCAGGCTCATCCGAGGTAGTATCTATGCGTTTTGTGGAGATGTCCACTCATCAGGAGCAGTACAAAATGGCTAGATCTATATTGGGACAAATAATGAGTGGACATCTCCACTAAACGCGTAGAGCCCCAGCCTTATGCTACATCATCGCAATCATGTGATTTTGAGATTAATCAATATGGACTTGTATTATCACCAATAACATAACTATGTTCATTATAAATTGGAATGATTTTATTATATTTATGCATTTATCACCATTATATTGTGAATTATGTTGTCATTATGTACAATAAATTGTTAAGGTGTTACCGTTGTTTATCTTGTTATCCTTATTATGCTATGCATATTTGTCTCAAATCCATTAACATGTGATTGCATATTAAATTCCCTTAGCCGTGCTTCATACAAAGTCCCAATAACCCACAACTGTGATGCCAGTGAGGTCTGAGAATGGATTGTGTTGCTGAACACAAGGTCACCCTCATTTTCCCAAAAATCAAAAGTCAGTAGCAAGACATTCAGATAATTTTTTTTGTGTGTTTAACCACTTCCCTTCTCACACCTGTTCACCCCTTTGGCCCAAAACAAATGTTAAAATTCTACTATGGACCTGTTTATCCGGCAATAACTTTGTCATTACATATGATAACAAGATAATTAATGCATATATTTTTTTTAAAGTGTTTGTAAAGGTGCGCAGCAGCCCCCCCCCCCCCCCCAATACTCACCTCAGCACAATCTTCCTCAGCTCTCCGCGGATGCACCTGCCCCATTGGCTAAGACAGCAGTGAATTGTCAATCACAGCAAGTGAGCCAATGAGGAGAGAGAGGGCGGGGCTGAGGCTACTCGGTGCCCCTGATGCAAGCTGCTTGTTCTGAGGGGACTTGGCAGGAGGGAGGGACCAGAAGCACCGGTGGGGGACCCGAGAAAAGGAGGATCAGGGCTGCTCTATGCAAAACCACTGCACAGAGCAGGTTAGTATAACATGTTCGTTCAAAAAAATGACTTTAACCACATGTCGACCCCCCGCCGTCCTGGCAGAATGGCTCTCCTGCGCAAATCGCCGTCACTGTACGGCGGTCGCTTTAAGGGGTATAGGGGGCGCGTGCCCTCTGCATCACTGAGGAGCCGATGCACGTGCCCAGTGGCCGCGATGTCTGTCGAGCACCCGCGATCGCTCCTGACAGAGCAGGAACCGGGATGTGTGTGTGTAAACACACAAATCCACATTCTGTCAGGGGAGAGGAGACAGATCGTGTGTTCCTAGTATATAGGAACAACTATCGGTCTCTTCCCCCAGTCAGTCCCATCTCCCCACAGTTAGAACACACAGCGAGGGAACACATTTAACCCCTTAAACGCCCCCTAGTGTTAATCCCTTCCCCACCAGTGACATTTATACAGTAATCAGTGGCTATTTCAAAAAAGTGTCAAAAGTGTCCAATCTGTCCGTTGCAAGGTCACAGTTCACATAAAAATTGCAGATCACTGCCATTACTAGTAAAAAATAAAAAAATTATAAAAATGCCATAAATCAATAACATATTTTGTAGGCGCTATAACTTTTGCGCAAACCAATCAATATACGCTTATTGGGATTTTTTTTTTACCAAAAGTATGTAGAAGAATACATATCAGCCTTTTTCTTTTTTTTTTTTTATTGGGATATTTATTATAGCAAAAAGTAAACAATATTGTGTTTTTTTTAAAACTGTTCTTTTTTAGTTTATAGCTCAAAAAATTAAAACCGCAGAGGTGATCAAATACCACAAAAAGAAAGCTCTATTTGTGGGAAAAAAACAACATCAATTTTGTTTGGGTACAGCGCTGCATAACAGCGTAAATGTCAGTTAAAGCGACGCAGTGTCGTATCTCAAAAAATGGCCCAGTCAGGAAGGGGGTAAATCTCTTTAAGGACAGACCAGGCTTTCCTTTGGTGATATTGTCTTCCAAAAAAGAATTTTTTGCAATCCTTAGGCTGCTTTCACACTGGGGCGATTTGCAGGCGCTATTGCGCTAAAAATAGTGCCTGCAAACCGACCCGAAACAGCTGTTGCTGTGTCTCCAGTGTGAAAGCCCGAGGGCTTTCACACTGGAGCGGTGCGCTAGCAGGACGGTAAAAAAAGTCCTGCTAGCAGTATCTTTGGAGCGGTGAAGGAGCGGTGTGTTCACCGCTCCTATACCGCTCCTTCCCATTGAAATCAATGGGACACCGCGGGGTTACCGCCGGCAAAGCGCCGCTGCAGCGGCGCTTTGCAGAGGTTTTTAACCCTTTTTCGGCCGCTAGCGGGGGTTAAAACCACCCCGCTAGCAGCCGCATACCGCGGGTAAAACGATGGTAAAGCAGCGCTAAATATAGCGCTGCTTTACCGTCGCCGCCCGCACCGCCCCAGTGTGAAGTCGGCCTTAGAGAAACCCACACTCTCCCTGTTTAAAGGGGCCTGAAAGTCAACTGGATTCTTTACAGTATTCCCCTGTTTAGAATGCAATGACCAAATTGGCTGTAAATTCTAGCTCGCCCATAATGTATATTTTTATCAAAAGATAAATATAAGAAAGAAATATGATTAGACAATAAAGCAAGCCCCTGCCCCAAACTTTGCATTTTATGTTCAAGCTAAGGCTCTGAGCAGCTGCACCACACTCCAATCTTTATTTAATTTTGTGCAGTTTTGGCTGGAACGTAAAAAGCAAAGCTTGGGGAGGAGGGGCTTGCTTTATTGCATACTGTATAAGCAGATCACATCACTTAGGAGTTATCATTCTTAGCTGCAGGCAGTCTAATATGCAGCTGAAAACGATGAATTATCTAGGCAAGTACCAACTACCCAGATCTGCCTAGACACAAAAGAATTATACAAGCATTGACGTAGTCCTTAAACAACCCCATCTTCCACTCTGCCCAATGATTAACCACTTCCCGCCCGGTCAATAGCAGGCAGTCTAATATGCAGCTGAAAACGATGAATTCTAGGCAAGTACCAACTACCCGATCTGCCTAGACACAAAAGAATTATACAAGCATTGACGTCAGTCTCGATGTACACCAGGGAAGCCCCCAGGACCACCAGGGAAGCCCCCAGCATGTGGATGGCCAGGTACATCCCCCATGGCCATCCACATGTTAAAAAAAAAATCAAAAATCATATTAATTAAAAAAAAAGGATTCCCAGCAATGCCACTCATCAGCGTCCATCATGCCACCTATCAGTGCCCAACCCATGCCCACCTATCAGTGTTACCTATCAGTGCCCATGCATGCCACCTATCAGTGCCCATGCATGCCACCTATCAGTGCCACCTATATGTGTGCATCAGTGCCACCCATAAGTACCCGTCAGTGCCTATGAGTGCCCATCAGTGCCACCTGAGTGCCCATCAGTGCCGCATACCAGTGCCACCTATCAATGCCCATCAGTGCCACCTAAGTGCCCATCAGTGCCGCCTATCAGTGCCCATCATCAGTGCCACCTCATCGGTGCCCCCTAATTGGTGCCACCTCATCGGTGCCCATCAGTGCCGCCTTATCAGTGCCCATTAGTGCCGCCTTTCAGTGCCCGTCATTGAAGAAGAAAACGCACTTATTTACAAAAAAAATTAACAGTGACAAAGAAAAACTTGTTTTTTTGCAAAATTTTCTTTTTTTTTGTTTGTTGCGCAAAAAATAAAAATCGCAGAGGTGATCAAATACCACCAAAAGAAAGCTCTATTTGTTGGAACAAAATGATAAAAAAGTTTGGGTACAGTGTAGCATACCGCGCAATTGTCATTCAAATTGCGACATCGCTGAAAGCTGAAAATTGGTTGGGCGGGAAGGTGTCTAAGTGTCTGGTATTGAAGTGGTTAAAGAGTTAGGAACTATCCAGAGGTAATCAATACATGCAGCAATTATTGTCAGAAACTGTCTAAAACAAAAATCATCCTACAAATAATCTGCATGTGTATTAGAGCCAGCAGTTTAGCCGTAGCCTAGAAGAGACAAGATACAGATTCAGGTTATCTGTGTCAGTTAATGATTTTTATTACTATTTATTCCACTAACATTTGCTATCTCACTTTATACTGCAACAAACAATGACCTTTCCTACTGACAGATTTGTAGCCTGGAGCATATGGACAGAGACATTAACAGGGTTTTGCACGCTTCATCGCTGTCTTCCCTACTAAAGCTTACATAGACGCAATATTACATGATTTTTAAAGAAGAAAAATATGCAACTCAATATCTAACATAAGAACCTACTTATAAACTTTCAAAATAGTTGCATTGATATCTTAATTATCTTTATTACAATGTTCCACTGCCAGGGAAGGCATAATCATGTATTTACCAGTAAATTATAGTTGCCTTGAATAAACTAGTTTGATATATTTTCTGGACTTTGTTTCTGAGATGTGTGGGTCACAGAACTCAAAATATCTCACCTAGCGAGTACAGATAATGAAAAATGTCCAAAATGTCCACTACTAAACAGTGGTTCAAGTAATTTCAAATGTTAGAGCAAATCCGGTTAACATTGGGTCATCCAAGTCGAATGTGGTTATCCTAAAATATATACGAAAAGGCAAAAATATATGTAGCGATACCCCCAGTTAAGAGCCGCTGGTTTGTTTTGGGTCCCTGAGTACAGCTCCACCAACCCCCCGGCAATTTGCTCTACCCGCTCTGGCACAGTTAGTAAAGGGGTATGTATCTATGCACATATAAATATCACTTATACTCTAAGTGTAGTGGAGTCAAACTCACAAGCAGACTGCTGAGATAAGAATAACTGGCTTTACTTTGGCAGTAAGGAAAGAAATAGTAACATGCATTTAACATTTGACTTACAACACATTAGCAGGTCCCTGCAATATGCACTTTAACATGTACACACATATGTATCAAACTAGCAATGGGAAACGGAGCGCCAAGTGTAGCGACCATCTGCTATGCACCCCTGAGGTGCAATAAATCTATCTGTGCCTACCTAACGGACCAGGCCTGATCCCTAGCAATAGAGCTCAGTCCTTGAATTAGTACAGTATTCTTCACCGGCAAGAGAACTGTAGAGGTGGTGCACATGTAGCTTTAAATGGTGTATTTGTAATCCACAGAAAGAACATCTGCTGCTCTGAGGTAAATTGTGCCTTGGCAGTTCAATAGGCATAAAAGTGTATGTAGCAATGTAGGATGAGCTTTTTAGCTCGCTCACCACTCCTGGGTACCGTCCTCAGCTCCGGCCCCTCCAATGGCGGCATCCGGCCTCCTCCGTCACAGCCCCTGCGCTCCGGTCCTCTCTCCGACCGACCGACTGTAGGGAAAAGTCTCCGCTCCGCTGCTGCTGACACTGAGGGGTGAGAGTCTCTCTCTGTCTGCTGCAAGGCCCAGGCTTCAGGCCTTCAGCAGTCCCGGTCCGCACAGGTGTCTCCTCACATGCAAGTCTCTGCGTCACCAGCCCAGTCAGAAGAGGAAGAGGCGGTCTCTCCCCTTCCCTTTTATCACCTCCCCCAGAAGCCTCTCGGGCGGAAATGACCATCCTCCCGGGAGCCTGGGGAATTATGGGGAATGTAGTCTTTTCCCCTAAAAGGGGTACGACCCCGCTACACACTCCCCCCACTTTGAATCTTTGGTCCCCAAAGACATTGTTCAATCTACAAGCTTCTTTGAGACAACACGTTCACATAATTCAGACAGAGGAGCCTCCCACCAATTAACATAGGATGGGGAGCTGTCCTGTCCACAGGTCACTTCAGTGTGGGCGACCTGTTTAACTGTGCCAGAGAGTGAGCTGGGGTTGCCCTCCACCAAATGAACAGTGGATGGGTCAGGGCGTTCAGCACTTCTCCTTGCTGTGGTAACAGAGTCCTCTGAACTTTTTCCCATTTGGGGGTAAGTCAACTTCTTGGGAGGCCTCACAACTCTGCGAGCTCTCTGTTCTCTTGGGACTTCTTCAGGAACACATTCTGGCAACATCTCTGGTTCTGGAACATCTACTTCTTCTTCTTCTGAGTAGAGACCAGGGATATCTTCCCAGCACTCAGGCACAACACTGAATGGAACAAACTCTGTGGCTTCTGGGTTCAATGTTTTATCTTCCACATCCTCAGTAGGTGGAAGGTCTATGGCGGAATTTCCTAGATTTGAGGAAGGCCATAGCCATTCAAGTTCTCCTCTTTCTTCTTCTGCTGATTGGGGGTCCTTTCCACCCCTAGTTTGGGATGTCTGAGACCGAGTATTAGGCCTGGGAGTATCCAGAATGGAAACAGATTCAGGTACGTCTCTTGCTGGAGGTATTCTGACTGCTTCAGTGAGTGGGAGCAAGTGATTCCTATGCCAGGTCTTCAAAGGCCCCACTCTTCCTTCTGGCTTCAACTTGTAGACAGGCAATCCTGGAAGTTTTCTACAGATGATATATGGCTCTGATTTCCATCTATCAGCAAGCTTGTGTTTTCCAGGGATCCCTAGATTGCGTAACAGTACACGGTCCCCAGGCTGTAGGTCCTGTACTCGAACCTTCAAGTCAAAGTTCCTCTTATTTCGGGCCCCCCTCTGGTCAGAGGCCGCTTGAGCTTTCTCATAAGCTATCTTCAAACTGTGCCTCAATCTGTCCACATATCCTTTGTGGGAGGCAACAGAGGCATGGTCTAAGGAAATGCCGAAGGCCAAATCCACTGGCAATCTTGCTTCTCTCCCAAACATAAGTCGGTAAGGAGAGAAACCTGTCACATCACTTGTGGTGCAGTTGTAGGCATGCACCAGAGCTGAAATGTGTTGACTCCAATATTGCTTCTTCTCTGCTTCTAAAGTCCCCAACATGTTCAATAGGGTCCTGTTGAACCTTTCAGGCTGGGCATCACCTTGAGGGTGATATGGTGTGGTTCTAGTCTTCTCTACTCCCAGAGAATCTAGTAGCTTCCTGATCAGGCGACTCTCAAAGTCCCTTCCTTGGTCTGAATGGATTCTCTGTGGTAGTCCATAATGAACAAAGTACTTCTCCAAAAGTACCTTGGCTACTGTAGAGGCCTTCTGGTCCTTGGTTGTGAAACCTGAGCATAACGGGTGAAATGGTCGGTTACCACCAGAACATTTCCCAATCCACTCAAATCGGGTTCAAGGCAGAGAAAATCAATGCATACCAGATCCATTGGGCCTTGACTCTGTAGATGGCCCATTGGGGCAGCTTGATGGGGTAAAGTCTTCCTCTGAATGCATCTTGCACAGGAATGGCAATACTCCTCCACTTCGGCCCTCATGCAGGGCCAATAAAACCGGTCTCGGACAAGTTGGAAGGTTCTCTCTGCTCCCAAGTGACCATGCTGGTCATGCAAAGCAATCAGCACTGTCTCTCGATGCTTTTCGGGGAGAAACAGCTGCCACTTATCTTCTGAGCTATCAGAGGGGCCCCTTTGGTAGACCACTCCCTGATGCACCTGTAACTTGTCCAACTCTCTCCTCAGTAGGCGAGCCTCTTTGGAAGGGTGATTTCAAAGTCCCTCTGGACTCTTGTCTTCCAGTGCTTCCAGGACCAATCTCCCCATGGGGTCTTCCAATTGGTCACACCTTAGCTCCTTCTTGGACAGCTTCGGTAGACACTCTTCTTCTAGTTGAGTTACCCCACAGTAACACTTTGGGACTCCCACTGTGGTAACTCCTATCTCTTCAGCTCTGGATCCTCCTCTGGCTTGGAGTTCAGCCCCCTGACAAAGGGCTCGCACTCCTTCTGGTGCCACTTGGGTCCAGTCTTCCCAGTCTTCGACCATGACATGGGATCTTCGGGACAGGGCATCTGCATCCCTATTTCCAGCCCCAGGCCTGTACTTGAGGCTGAAATTGAATCCAGACAACGCCGCCAACCATCTGTGTCCAGTTGCATCCAGCTTGGCGGTGGTGAATAGATAGGTTAAGGGGTTGTTATCTGTCTTTACAGTAAACTCGGCCCATAAAGATAGTCTTTCAACTTGTCAACTACTGCCCATTTAAGGGCTAAGAACTCCAACTTGTGGGTGGGGTAGTTCTTCTCGGAGGGGGTCAGGCTCCGGCTCACATAGGCCACTGGTCGTAGCTGGTCTTCATACTCCTGGTAGAGTACTCCACCTAGGCCCTCATGGCTGGCATCAACATGTAGCTCATATGGTCTAGTGGGGTCAGCATAGGCCAAAACTGGGGCTGTGTGAGACTTCTCTTCAAGGTCCTGAAAGCTTCTTCACACCTTGAGTTCCATTGGTCTTGAACCGACTCACCGGGCCTCCTAGGCCCCAATCCATCTTCCTCTCCTTCTGTCTTGAGCAGTTCGTTTAGGGGTTTTGCAATGCGGGCAAACCCATCCACAAACCTGCGGTAGTAGGAGCAGAACCCCAAGAAAGATCGAAGTTCTGTAACTGTTGTGGGTCTTGGCCACGAAGTAACTGCCTCCAACTTCTCAGGGTCTGTAGCCGCTCATTTTTCAGACACTATGTGTCCCAGATAGTTCACAGAAGACTGATAGAACCGACACTTCTCGGGGGAAAGTTTGAGTCCCTCTTCACTGAGCCTCTTCAATACTTTCTCCAATCTGGCTTCATGTTCTTCCAAAGTTTTTCCAAAAACAATGACATCATCCAGGTACACAAGGACTTCTATGAGGTTCATGTCTCCAACTGTCCTTTCCATAAGGCGTTGAAATGTAGCAGGAGCTCCAGATAGGCCCTGAGGCATCCTGTTGAACTCAAAGAACCCTACTGGGGTTATGAAGGCAGTCTTTTCTCTATCTTCTGGATGCATGGGGATTTGATAGTACCCACTCTTGAGGTCCATCACACTGAACCACTTAGCTCCAGATAAACTCTGCAAGGCATCCTCTATCCTTGGCGTGGTGTACTGGTCAGGAATGGTCCTCCTGTTGAGAGTTCTGTAGTCAATGCAGAGCCTCAATGACCCATTCTTCTTCCTGACTACCACAATTGGGGAGGCATAGGGGCTTCTGGACTCCCGAATCACTCCCGTCTTCTTCAGTTCCGCAAGCTGCTCCCTCAGATCCTCCAGATCTGCTAGCGGGACTCGCCTTACTCTTTCTCTGAATGGCTTGTCCTCTTGCATGCGGATTCGGTGGTACAGCTGCAATATGGCCAATTCCCCCACAATTAAAACAGATCATCTCTCCATAGTCAGGTGGGGATGCTGGTGCTGAAACAGTTGGAAACAATTCCCTCCTGCTTGTCTCTTTCTTGGGACTGGGCGTCTCTTTCGCCACTAGAGATGTCAGTATCTCCATCATCTGGGACATCTGCAACTTCAGGGCATCTACTTCTGTCTCTCTTTCTGGGGTTAAGGCCGACCTGACCGTGGCCACTGGAAGTTTTGTAGACCCCATCACTTGCTTTTCCCGTTTCTCTTCCAACATGGCCTCTTCTTCTCTGACCATTCGAATGAGATCGGGGTAGTCCAGACTCTTCCCATCCTGCCGGGTGCGTAGTATTAGTGCGACAGGGTCTAGGGGTTGGGCTCCCCTGACCACCTGCTGGGCACGGGCTTCGTCTACCTTCCCCGGATCTATCCCCTTCTTCAGGATAATCCTATGCAGGATCTTGTCTATACGTCCCATGTACTCCGACAGCTTCTCCCCTGTCTTCTGGTAACAGTGTTCCAGTTGATAGGTAAGTTCTGTGACTTTTTCTGTCCCACCAAACACACTTTCCAGGATGTCTATGTAATCCTGTGCAGTGCAATCTTTCTTGCTTGTCTTCAGGTTGCGTATGGCCTCTAAGGCAGGCCCTTTTAGGCTCTCAACAATCCTTTGCTTCTTTCTACCTTCTGAGACCTCCCATTCTTCTAAGGCCTGTGTGGCACCATCTAACCACTCTTCAAATCCCTCTTCTCCCGAGGGTACAGGTTTCCTCCCTGAAAACATCCGGAGTTTCCTGTATCCCGACATCGGGTAATCCCCGGGGTCTCTTCTGCACTGAGTCACAATCTCCCCTAGAACAGCACACAGTTCTGCACTAAGAGTGGTCTGTGCGGGTGCGGGACTTTCCGCGCCCTTCTGCTCTTCCTTCTTTGGGGATAGGAGTGTATGTGTGTCTCAGCACTCAAAAAAACAATGAATGAACCATATGGCAAATAAAGGTCACTTGGCCGGAAGTGGGCTGTTCACGTCGTTGCGTACTATATACGTACTGAACGTATTGGTGTCGTCGCGCATTTCCTGCGCGCCGCCGCTCTTTGCGTCCTGGCGCATTGTACTGACGCCATTACGTAATCAGCCGCCAGCTACCCATAGCGTGTCATACCCGGATATCCGGTCCACAGAAGACCGTTATTGGACAATTTTTTGGCGGGAATATTAGTTCCCGGCCTTGGATTGGTTCCGCGGTCCCAGTTTAGGACTGGTCCATCAACGGGGGTTTTTGTGCTATATTTGTTCATGAGATTGGGACAACATTCATACATTGGCCCAGAGAATCCATCTCATAACTAGGATGTATCCAGATGTGTTCGCTTGCCATCTAGTATGTTTTACATTCTTAGAGTTTTATTCAGTATGTATGAACAATCCAGAACCTACCCCCCGTATTGCATTTGGTTCAGGTTGGAGGCGTTCACTTCCTGCCTTGGACCAAGGGGGCGGTTCTAGTTTTGTTTGATGTCTATAAATTGTTGGAGGCAATGTGGGGGGGCCAGAGATATGCCCCTGTGGAAGACTTTAGTCGAAACGCGTCGGGCCAGCTATCCTACGCCCCTCATATTGCCGAATTTCTCATTTATATTGTCTCGAGATTTTATTTGTTTTTAATTTTCACATGCATATGTGAATAAATTTATGCCCATTTGACCTGCACCATTGGAGTGGTCTCCATTTCTTATTCCATTTCCCCGGTCTCCATTATCATTCTTGTGACCATCGGATGATTGAATGTTGAGCATACCTACCTTGCTGACTGATCCAGTGCACAGTTCCTGAAATCGTTGGAGTTCCAGTCTGCGGCGGTTTTCCATAGATGCAAGACGTTTCATCTTTAAGCCTGTCTGATGTGGATGCTGTATGGTACCCACATCCAACGTTTCCGGTAAGAGTATTTACGCCTCATACTGACATCAGTCAAGCATATGTTTCCAGTCTGTTTCCATTGAGTTGACCAGAAGGACCTACCCTTTTGATGTTATCACTTTATGGACTTGATTTATATTATTTTGTCTTTACTGGAGTTATTTCCAGCACCATTATTTGCCATATGGTTCATTCATTGTTTTTTTGAGTGCTGTGACACACATACACTCCTGCACATGTATTAGCGCTACAATTTCTGGATCTGCACGTATTTTGACTTTGTTTGTTTTGTTTGTTGGCAGCTTCTGCATGGTTTATATTGATTAGCGCGGTTTTTTCCCCAATTTATTCTTCTTTGGGGATAGCATAGTTTTCACTGGGGAACAGTCTCCCTTGCGCGGCAGCGCATGCAGCAATTGATAGGTCTGACCATCCAGTGCTCGTATGCTTTGGCTCCTGAACTGCTCTGGAGTCTCTTCCTGCCATTCTACTAGGGCGTATGTATACCCGGCATCAATTCTCATGTCCATTATCCGTGACTTGTGGCATGGGGATAGGGACATTATGAGCTGCTTGACTGCCTCTTCCTGCCATATCCCTGGCAGTTCAATGACTGCTATTTCGGCTGGATCAGTGCCCCATATTGTGGACCACCGTCCCACTTCTATCGGTCCATGCCGGTACCTTCTGGCGGCTTTTCCCGCTGTCTCAGGATCCCGGATTACGAGCCCCCACGTGTAGCGATACCCCCAGTTAAGAGGGCCGCTGGTTTGTTTTGGGTCCCTGAGTACAGCTCCACTAACCCCCCGGCAATTTGCTCTACCCGCTCTGGCACAGTTAGTAAAGGGGTATGTATCTATGCACATATAAATATCACTTATACTCTAAGTGTAGTGGAGTCAAACTCACAAGCAGACTGCTGAGATAAGAATAACTGGCTTTACTTTGGCAGTAAGGAAAGAAATAGTAACATGCATTTAACATTTGACTTACAACACATTAGCAGGTCCCTGCAATATGCACTTTAACATGTACACACATATGTATCAAACTAGCAATGGGAAACGGAGCGCCAAGTGTAGCAACCGTCTGCTATGCACCCCTGAGGTGCAATAAATCTATCTGTGCCTACCTAACGGACCAGGCCTGATCCCTAGCAATAGAGCTCAGTCCTTGAATTAGTACAGTATTCTTCACCGGCAAGAGAACTGTAGAGGTGGTGCACATGTAGCTTTAAATGGTGTATTTGTAATCCACAGAAAGAACATCTGCTGCTCTGAGGTAAATTGTGCCTTGGCAGTTCAATAGGCATAAAAGTGTATGTAGCAATGTAGGATGAGCTTTTTAGCTCGCTCACCACTCCTGGGTACCGTCCTCAGCTCCGGCCCCTCCAATGGCGGCATCCGGCCTCCTCCGTCACAGCCCCTGCGCTCCGGTCCTCTCTCCGACCGACCGACTGTAGGGAAAAGTCTCCGCTCCGCTGCTGCTGACACTGAGGGGTGAGAGTCTCTCTCTGTCTGCTGCAAGGCCCAGGCTTCAGGCCTTCAGCAGTCCCGGTCCGCACAGGTGTCTCCTCACATGCAAGTCTCTGCGTCACCAGCCCAGTCAGAAGAGGAAGAGGCGGTCTCTCCCCTTCCCTTTTATCACCTCCCCCAGAAGCCTCTCGGGCGGAAATGACCATCCTCCCGGGAGCCTGGGGAATTATGGGGAATGTAGTCTTTTCCCCTAAAAGGGGTACGACCCCGCTACATATATACAGGTATATTCTGTACAGCTCTCCAACACATGCACATTTCCTCATGTTTTATCCTTTAAAAAAGTTCATAAAAATACCCGTAGATTTGCCAGAAATACACTTGCTCCAAAATTTCTGTCTGGGCTGACAACACAGTGGAGCTAATTTACTAAAGGCCAAATAGACTGTGCACTTTGTAAAGTGCAGTTGCACCCTGCAAGTGCATTTGCTCCAGAGCTTAGTAAATCCCGTGCAAGGAAAGCAAAAAAAAAAAAAAATGCACTTTGCTTGCACATGATTGGATGATGGAAATCAGCAGAGCTCCCCCTTATTTACTAAGCCCTGGAGCAACTGCTCTTGCAGAGTGCAATTGTACAGGGGGTTGAAAGTGCATTTGGAAGTGCAGTCACTGTAGATCTGAGGGGGACATGCAAGGAAAATAAAAAACATACTTTTAGCTTGCACATGACTGGATGATAAAATCAGCCGAGCTTTCCCTCATTTCAGATCTTCCCCTCAGATCTCCAGCGACTGCACTTCCAAGTGCACTTGCAGTGCACATGTAGTGCAAAGTGGATTTGCCTTTCATAAATAACCCCCACAGTCTGATTTCCTTTAGTAAATCAACCCCAGTGCCTTTGCTGAGATCTCAACCAACGTTGCCCACCTTGCCTGCTAGCTTGCAGAACTACAGAACTCCTCCGATTTCCTTACCCCTCTTAGCTCTACTCCAAATGCATGCACTGATTTCTTTCCCAGCAAAACAATGCTGATGCCTTGACTTCCAAAGGGTTCCTGAAAAATGTAGTTATGGGGACATGCTTACATTGATAAAAACTGACCTACCAGCACCTGACTCTGCAAGAATTTGAAAAGCCTGGTAATGAGCCAGAGAGAAAAAAAATCTGTTTTACTTTACAGAAACAAGGTAAAAGAAAAAATAATGCTGGGGCCATCTCATCTGTGTGAGTGTTGGGGGGGGGGGGGGGGGGTAACTTCTTTGGGTAATGGTTGGACATACGATTTTATTTTTACAAAAAATATGCCTGCCTTTGACTATAGTCCCCTTCAAACTTCATGAAAACTTTGTTTAACATGAAAAAGTAATTCCTGGAATCAATAAAGTACTGCTTGTCCCCAATAATTGCACAACTTTGACTCAAATTACTGGGGGCTATAAATGCTCTTAAAAGCCAACTAAGCCTTTTTAACCCCTCACTGCACAGAATCATCAACAAAAACCACGGTGGCAGAATGAATGCAACGTCTGTATATTTCTAGCAGTAGAGCACTTCAAAGATAAAATGAGCCTTTAAATTGACATTTGCTAAAATGACCTTTGGTAAAAGACAGTTTGAACAAGTAATCACAGAGTTATTGTCTGACAAGTCAATAAAAGACTCACTTATTTTGGAGTAGTGGTTGATAAGCTCAATTATGTCACTAACGTCAATATAGTGCTGAGCAATGTAAATGCTAGATTTCTTCAACTCCATAATAGTATCTTTTCAAAAGACTGGTAAATACAATTCCTGCTGAAGAAGTATTGTCAGCTAGAGAATTGTTAATTATTTTCAATGTATGAAATGTACAATGTATGTAATACAATGTAGATGGATCACTAAACAGTATGTTATCAGGCCATAGTGGTGATGCTAATGTAATGCTACCAATAATATATTACATCTATAGTAACCCGATTTTTGTTTTATATAATAGAGGCTGCATTTTCCATCAAACAGATTTTGATTGTGAATGACTGAAATGATTGGACTCGTTGCTTAGTCTTCATGTGAAAGGCACATTAAATATTATTAAAGCACCTAACTTCTGCATAGCTGGGACTACTATACTTGACTATGCTACTGAACTTAAAGTGTATGTAAACCCTTATTGGTTCTTATTTTGTTGTTTTTTTTTTTTTTAAGGATATCATTGTTATATCTGTTTGATAAGTTCAAAAAATACTTGTTGGCTATGCCAAAAATCTTTTGTGTTCTCTGTCTATGCTGCATATATCAGACAGCATTGTTTCCTGTTGTCAGGATCTATATCTGAACCTGGCACCTCTACAGTGTCTGGCTGTGGCTCTTCTCACTGTGCCACCTAAGATGCTGGACAGCTCCCTGTCTCATTTCTTGAAAGCCCTTGCTATGTATTTAGTTTCTGGTAAACCTTGAACTATTTGCTCCTCCTAGTAATATATCTGCCCTTTCTGTTTGCCAGTTTGTTGTGCTCTCTTCAGTATTAATATCTTGCTCCTTTGCAATGCTGCTGTACTTATCTTTGCTACAAATTATTATTGACCCTTGGCTTGTTCATTGACCAGAGTTTCACCTGATCCCATACAGCTACTACTTGTTACTGATCTTTTTGCTTGTCAGTAAACTACAGTTCTGCCTAGAAGAGAGGAAAAGATTGATCGCACACTTGAATCCAAAAGATCCTATAGAAATTTCTTCATCAATTTTTATCTTTATAAAGAAATTTCTAGAACATCTTTTGGATTCAAGTGTGCGATCAATCTTTTCTTCTCTTCTTAACCACTTCCCGACCGCCCCCTGTATATATACGTCGGCAGAATGGCACGTACAGGCAGAATCACGTACCTGTACGTGACATTCTTCCGGCGGTTGGGGGGTCCGATCGGACCCCCCTCCGCCGGCGGGGACGGTCGGGATCGCTTCAGGAGCGATCCGGGACGAGGGGACGGCCAGTGGTTTCTGGCCACCCCCCTCGCGATCGCTCCTGGCCAATGAAAAGCTTCCCCTTCCTGTCTATTGTATAGACAGGAAGGCGGAAGTGATGTCACGCTCGGTGCGCCGGTCTATGTGACCGGAGACGCCGAGCGGCGAACATGTAAAGGTTAGTGCACAAACAGTACACTGACACCAGTACAGTTAGGCACATATTCCACCCCCCTGTCACCCCCCTGATCACCCCCCAGATCACCCCCTCCCCCCCCAGTCACAGTGTCACTAATTGCAGTGATCATTTTTTTACTGATCACTGCATTTAGTGTCAGTGTGACTGTAATAACTGTCAGGGCAGTTAGTTTTAGGTCCAAGGTAGCCCCCTACCCCCCCCTAATAAAGGTTTAACCCCCTTGATTGCCCCCCAGGTAACCCTTTCACCCCCTTTTGCCAGTGTCACTAAGCGATCGTTTTTCTGATCGCTGTATTAGTGTCACTGCTGTCGCTAGGTAACCATTTTTTTTTTTTAGGTAACCGCCATGTTTATATAGGTTCATAAATAGTTTTATAGGTCAGGTACCCCCATATTACAACCTAAATAAAGGTTTTAACCCCTTGATTGCCCCTAGAGTTAACCCTTTCACCAGTGATCACTGTATAACTGTCACTGGTGACGCTGGTTAGCCAGTTAGTTATTTCGTTATTTAGGTTCCCCGTCAGGTTTTTATATAGCGTCAGGTACCCCCATATATTACCTAATAAAGGTTTTAACCCCCTGATTGCCCCTAGTTAACCCTTTCACCCCCTTTTGCCAGTGTCACTAAGCGATCGTTTTTCTGATCGCTGCATTAGTGTCGCTAGGTAACCATTTTTTTTTTTTAGGTAACCGCCATGTTTATATAGGTTCATAAATAGGTTTATAGGTCAGGTACCCCCATATTACAACCTAAATAAAGGTTTTAACCCCCTGATTGCCCCTAGAGTTAACCCTTTCACCAGTGATCACTGTATAACTGTCACTGGTGACGCTGGTTAGCCAGTTAGTTATTTCGTTATTTAGGTTCCCCGTCAGGTTTTTATATAGCGTCAGGTACCCCCATATATTACCTAATAAAGGTTTAACCCCCTGATTGCCCCTAGTTAACCCTTTCACCCCCTTTTGCCAGTGTCACTAAGCGATCGTTTTTCTGATCGCTGCATTAGTGTCGCTAGGTAACCAGTTTTTTTTTGTATTACTGTTACGGGTGACGCTGGTTAGTTAGCTTGTTTTTTATACTGTCAGGGCACCCGCCATTTATTACCCAATAACGGTTTAACCCCCTGATCGCCCGGCGGGTGATATCAATTAGGTTTTAGGGTCAAATAAGGTCTGCGTCGCCCCAGGTTAGTGCCAGTACCGCAAACACCCACGCACAAAGCATACACCTCCCTTAGTGGCACAGTATCTGAACAGATCAATATCTGATCTGATCAGATCTATACTAGCGTCCCAGCAGTTTAGGGTTCCAAAAAAAACCGCATTGTTAGCGGGATCAGCCCAGATACCTGCTAGCACCTGCGTTTTCCCCCTCCGGCCCACCCCCGCCCACCCAAGTGCAGTTTCGATCGATCACTGTCACTTACAAAACACTAAGCACACATAACTGCAGCGTTCGCAGAGTCAGGCCTGATCCCTGCGATCGCTAACAGTTTTTTTGTGGTAGCGTTTTGATTCAGTCGCTTCAGTCAGGAGCTTTTTTACCTGTGAATCTCAAAAAAATAAAAAAAAATAAAATAGTTGTCGTTTTATTGTTCTCTCTCTCACTCTATTCTCTCTCTATTGTTGCTCTTTTTTTACTCCATTCTATTCTGCAATGTTTTATCATGTTTTATCATGCTTGCTTTTCAGGTATGTAATTTTGTTTACTGTGTTTTAGTGTTAAGCATTTTTTTTGTTTTCAGGTGCGCCATTCAGTTGCAACGCGGATTTATTTATCTTGACAGCAACAGCGTTTGCTCCCACGATACATAAAGACGCGACTCCAACGCTGTAGGAGGTGATTTCACCACCACAGTTAAAAAAAAGAGCATATATGCCGAAGCATGGGGGCAGCAGGGGGGGGGAGGAGCGATTGGCTCCTAATGCCACGTACATACGGTCGAAATTCCGACCGTGTGTACACGGCATAACTTTTGCGGGAGGATGCCCCCATGCATCGGCATATATAAATGGTGCATGTATGCCCATCATTAGAAGTGGGTGGATGAAGGGAGGTATTCTAATGGTGGGCATACCCACCAATCAATCTCTTTTTTTCGTTCAGCCAAGAGGCTGCATGAAAAAAAAAAGATTACAATATATGTCCAGTATGTTGCTGGACTTTGAATGGTTATACCAGAATGATGCCTGCAGGTTTAGGTATCATCTTGGTATCATTCTTTTCAGCCAGTGATCGGCTTTCATGTAAAAGCAATTCTAGCGGGTAATTAGCCTCTAGACTGCTTTTACAAGCAGTGGGAGGGAATGTCCCCCCTCCCGGATATAAAACCGCGCCATTGGGAAATTGGGAAAGCATTTTATCACACCAATCTTGGTGTGGTCAGATGCTTTGAGGGCAGAGGAAAGATCTAGGGTCTAATAGACCCCAATTTTTTCAAAAAAAGAGTACCTGTCACTGCCTATTGCTATCATAGGGGATATTTACATTCCCTGAGATAACAATAAAAATCATAACAAAGAAAAAAAATGGAAGGAACAGTTTAAAAATAAAATAAAAAAGCTAAATAAATAAAAAAAAAACCAAAAAAAAAAAAAAAAAGCACCCCTGCCCCCCCTTCTCTTGCGCAAAGGCGTACACAAGCGTTGGTCTGGCGTCATATGTAAACAGCAATTGCACCATGCATGTGAGGTATCACCGCGAAGGTCAGATCGAGGGCAGTAATTTTAGCAGTAGACCTCCTCCGTGAATCTAATGTGGTATCATGTAAAGGCTTTTAAAGGCTTTTAAAAATGTATGTAGTTTGTCGCCACTGCGTGTTTGTGCGCAATTTTAAAGCATGTCGTGTTTGGTATCCATGTACTCGGCCTAAGATCATATTTTTTATTTCATCAAAAATTTGAGCAATATAGTGTGTTTTAGTGCATTAAAATAAAAAAAAGTGTATTTTTTCCACAAAAAATGCGTTTGAAAAATCGCTGCGCAAATACTGTGTGGAAAAAAAAAATGCAACACCCACCATTTTAATCTGTAGGGCCTTTGCTTTAACATTATATATAGTGTTTGGGGGTTCAACGTAATTTTCTTGCAAAAAAAAAAAATATGTTTTCATGTAAACAAAAAGTGTCAGAAAGGGCTTTGTCTACAAGTGGTTAGAAGAGTGGGTGACGTGTGACATAGGCTTCTAAATGTTGTGCATAAAATGCCAGGACAGTTCAAACCCCCCCCAAATGACCCCATTTTGGAAAGTAGACACCCCAAGCTATTTGATGAGAGCAATGTTGAGCCCATTAAATATTTTTTTTTTTTGTCCCAAGAGATTGAATAATTAAAAAAAAAAAAATATATATATTTTTTTTTACAAAAAGTTGTCACTAAATGATATATTGCTCAAACATGTCATGGGCATATGTAGAAATACACCCCAAAATACATTCTGTTGCTTCTCCTGAGTACGGGGATACCACATGTGTGGGACTTTTTGGGAGCCTAGCTGCGTACGGAACCCAAAAACCAATCACCGCCTTCAGGCTTTCTAAGGGTGTAATTTTTTTATTTCACTTCTCACTGCCAATCACAGTTTCGGAGGCCATGGAATGCCCAGATGGCATAAAACCCCCCAAAATGACCCCATTTTGGAAAGTAGACACCCCAAGCTATTTGCTGAGAGGTATTGTGAGTATTTTGCAGATGTCGCTTTTTGTCACAAAGTTTTGAAAATTGAAAAAAGAAAAAAAAATTTTTTTTTTCTTTACTTTCTTCATTTTCAAAAACAAATGAGAGCTGTAAAATACTCACCATGCCTCTCAACAAATAGCTTGGGGTGTCTACTTTCCAAAATGGGGTCATTTGGGGGGTTTTTGTGCTATTTTGGCATTTTATGGCCTTCGAAACTGTGATAGGTAGTGAGGAGTGAAATCAAAAATTTGCACCCTTAGAAATCCTGAAGGCGGTGCTTGGGTTTCGGGGCCCCGTACGCGGCTAGGCTCCCAAAAAGTCCCACACATGTGGTATCCCCATACTCAGGAGAAGCAGCAAAATGTATTTTGGGGTGCAATTCCACATATAACTATGGCATGTGTGAGCAATATATCATTTAGTGACAACTTTTTGAAAAAAAAAAAAATCTTTTTTATTTTTGTCTTTATTCAATCACTTGGGACTAAAAAAAAAAATATTCAATGGGCTCAACATGCCTCTCAGCAAATAGCTTGGGGTGTCTACTTTCCAAAATGGGGTCATTTGGGGGGGTTTTGTACTTCTCTGCCATTTTAGCACCTCAAGAAATGAAATAGGCAGTCATAAATTAAAAGCGGTGTAAATTCCAGAAAATGTACTCTAGTTTGTAGACGCTATAACTTTTGCGCAAACCAATAAATATACGCTTATTGGCATTTTTTTTTTACTAAAGACATGTGGCTGAATACATTTTGGCCCAAATGTTTGACTAAAATTGAGTTTATTAGATTTTTTTTATAACAAAAAGTAGAAAATCTCTTTTTTTTTCAAAATTTTCGCTCTTTTTTTTTTTTTACCGTTTATATCGCAAAAAATAAAAATCACAGAGGCAATCAAATACCATCAAAAGAAAGCTCTATTTGTGGGAAGAAAAGGACGCAAATTTCGTTTGGTTACAAAATTGCATGACCGCGCAATTACCAGTTAAAGTAGTGCAGTGCGAAATTGAAAAAAGACCTCTGGTCCTTTGGCTGCCAAATGGTCCGGGGCTGAAGTGGTTAATATTGCCTACGGTGATGAGACGGGATAAGCACCTTGGATCGGGTGTCTCCATTTTTTGCCGGCTATGTTTTGATTGTTTACTCTCTGCTTTATCCACTGGCTGACACACGCTTTTCCTATTCCTGCTGGGAAATCCAGAGTTCCACAACCTGGCATTAGCTCGCAGTGAAATTCATCTCCACTATCAGGAGCTCTGGTGAAGCCTGGCTAGTGCTTAGACCCCGCACCTTGGGTGAGCCCACATCATCCACCAGAGGGATCTACTTGTGTGTTAATTTAGCTGACTGAGTGAACCTCTCTACTGCTACAGCCACTGGCCTATGAGCCTGATCCCGGACCACTACAGAACAGCTCCCACCTATGTTATAGTAAGGAGGTTGATTTGTTCACTAGTCCTAATGTATTCCCTGTGTGACAATATTTGTTCTTCCATAGATGCAATACAGTGAGTGAGTGTTGTTGTCCTTGGACAAGAAGTGTGTTACTAACAGGATCACAAGGCAAAAAGAAAGGGAACAATCCTGAAAAAAATTAACCCAGACACTATAACCTAGCAATGGTAAGCTGCTATATATTACATGTTTGCTGTTGGGATTAGACAGACTTTATGTGGGTGAAGTGGGCAGACTGAAAAAAACATTTTATAATTTCTGGGCTAGTGGCTGGCAAAGGACTGCTTTATTTACAATGAAATTCCTTAAAGCCCAACTGCCAAAGCAGCTTTTTTTTTAATTTTAGATTTACAGGGTTTACAGCGAGTAAACACTTCTATCAAGTTTTCATGGCTGCCTGTGAGATTTCACATTACTTCCTTTCCCCGTAACAGAAGTGCAATGGTTGTCACTGGGATGAGAAGACACAAACAGTAAAGAAAACACACACAAAATGTGATCTTATTTCTGTTTTGTGCTTTTGTGATGTTTCCCATCACTTTTTGTGTTGAGAGAAAGTGAGGTGAAACCTCCACAAACTACAAATAAAAATGTTACTGAATTTCTGGTCTTTTTCTACTCTGTCCAAAACTGAAATACAAGTTTTAGATTAAAGCATTGGGCTTTAATGGGTTTTTTATTCTTTCGGGAACAACATAGTATCCCCTGCACATCCGTGATAATGCCAAGCCGTACAGATTGTTCTGCTTGAATTTGTGACAACCAGATGCTTTCTGCATGTGCATAAAACAAGGCCACCCTCCAGGATTTGACTCCCATGGAGGTCACATTCAGGCCTCTGGATCCACCATTACATTGTGTTTCATGGTTCTGCAAGGAGCTTCTTTCCCTACAAGGCCCATCCTACCCATATTATCTCTCACGCTGGGAAATGGATCTATGATCTAACCTTAAGAATAAACATAAGGATACATTTCTGCAACTTTCACACCCTCTCCTCTAGATTCCAAGAGGCCAATAGTAAACTTCTCACATGTTGGCACCTTACTCTAGCTAAGCTTCATGCCATGTTCTCATCAATTTCACCTCAGTGCTGGAGAAATTGTGGCAGTTGTGTCCCGCATGGCCACATCTGGTTGGATTGTCTGTTTAACCGCTCATTTTGGCAAGATGTGATTCAAACGATCTCTGTTAGAGAAGGGGTTAACCTCTCTTATGACCCCTGGTCAATTTTATTCCATTGTACAACCAAACCAATATGCCAATATAGGAGATCAATAATACCCCACCTATTTAACGCAGCTGAAATCCTTATTCCTGCCTTTTGCGGACAAAAAAATGGTTCCCACATTATGTCAATGGCTTCATAAAGTAGATGAAATATGTCTCTTAGAGGAACTGACACATATTGCTAGGGGTACTATCACCAAACACTCCAAGATATGGGCCTGCTATATAATTTACGGTCCATAACATATACAATTGTACAGTATTTACTTAGTTAACGGTCTGTTGTATAGATGTCTTCCTCGGACAACAACAATCACAGGCCATCAGATTTCCTATACCCCTCTTCCGCTCTCCATATCTTTCTCTTTTTCCTTTTCTATTGCTCCCTTATTCCTCACTTTCTATTCCCTTATATAAATGTGACAAACTTCCTGCTCTCCATTGATTTTGGCTCATATATTCTTGAATATGGTGATTTATTGTCTGTTCTGCGATATATGACTACCTAATGTTGATTGTACCACATGCTAATATCACATTTCTTACTATGTATTCCCAGCTCACCCTGTACTTTGATGTACTGTTTGACTTTTTGTATTTGCCATCAGTTTGCAATTAAACAAATAAAAAACAAAAACAAGACCACAAATTTTTCCCAAAGGCACAATTTTCACCATAATACAGCTCCAGGCTCAGATAAATTTACAATGGTTTACAGGTGAATAGGTTTTCCCTTTTCATGAAGAAATAATGCCAGAAAAGCATTAAACAATATGTGTTTTCTAGTTAGTATTCTCACAGTGTCATCAAATGGAAGAAAAAATAAATAGTTTTCACTGAACGTACCAGATGTCATTGCAAATCGCCTTTGTCATTGAGCTGTTAGTTGAGAAAATAACAGTAAATGCAGAGTTTATTAGTATTACTGTAGTGTACAATATTTCTATGATTTGAACTTCAGTTTCTGTTTAAGAAAACCTACACTGAAGATACCTAAGTATTTAATTGCCCCAGAAGTTTTAAAGATTGTCAGCATGCAGTAACATACCAACATCTATAAAGACGGAGAGTGTTCCCATACTTTTCTGTTTATTGTATGAATTTTTGTGCAGGTTTATGAGGAGAGAACACACTGGTAAATTAGGGTTGCTCAATAACAGGGCTTCCAGTGGGCTAATTGGTCCACTTTTGCTCAAAGCAATTAACAACTAAATCCTACTTTAATAAAGTCTTTCTTTGCACTATTGTTCAGTACTCATTGGAATCAAAGCTCAAGAGTAATTAAGTAGTAGCAAAAGTATCCTGGGTACTAGAAGTGAAAAATATTTCCATTACCATATACATTCTGAGAAAGAATAATTTATCATCAACAAATATATTCCATGCCTGCTATAGGAAAGTAGAAAAAGTCGGGATATAAGAACCTATAAAACATATTTTTTTATTTCTCACATGAGTGTATCTTCACATAATTTAATGCCATACTACTCCATCTGTTAAAGCTTTGGCTTCTTTTGAAATATTATGTTCTAACATAGCTGGTAAGAAGTAGACAATTTCAAATATTTTGTGATATCTGGCTTATTCTGACTGGAGTGTGGGGATATATTGATTGTTTAAGTGATGTCCTATTAACAAAATAGAGCAAAGGACATCACTTAAACCAGCTTTTATGGTTAGTCAATAGTCATTTGTCACAAAAACGGTATATACATTCACTCGGGGTAAATATGAGGGTGCCCACAACTGCCAATAAAATTATATATATATATATATATATATATATATATTTATATTTATTTATATATACACATATTTATATATATTATACTGTATATATATATATATATATATATATATATATATATATATATATATATATATATATATATATATATATATATATATATATATACATATACATACATACAAACTAAAATTTAAACTAGCCTAGAGAAGAAAAAAACTGCAATGCTATTCCTCCAAAAGAAACCATTGGTAAATTACGGACTTCAAATAAATTAGGCTCATACAATCTCATGGGTCTTATTTCACTGCTGCCTATCACTCCGTGGGTTCTAAAGTGTGCACTAGCAATCATAATCGTATTTGCAACCAGGACTTCTAAGGTTTATATAGAGAAGAGGTCTACATAGCACAGCTTTAGTTATTTTCTTTAACTACATGAGCTCCAAAAATCTGCATTATTTATTCTTCAATAAGACCCATATCACAAAATATGTATGTTGATCTATGTAGAAGGTGGCAAGCCAATGTTGTGAGTACAATAATAGATACTTATTCCTATGAAGCCTGGAATATTATCATAACTATGTAAAATCTGACCAGTGATTTACTTTACTGGTTGCTCATGATGTTTTGGTATTAAAGAATCTTCACCTATAATTGTTTTGATTGAAACAAAAGCAGCAGGACTGCATCTCAGTTTAATGCCTTTTGAACCTTCACAGAAAGTGGTTCTAAAGTCTACTCATTTTTTACCTTAATGCATTCTATACATTAAGGTAAAAAAATGCCTCTCTATCTGTTCTCCCCCCACCCCTAGACACTTATATGGCTCCTCTCACCAATCCACCACTGTTCCAGGTGCAGGGCGGCTCCTCCACTTCCTGGTATCACAGGAAACTGTAAGCAGTGGGAGCCATAGGCTCCTGCTGCTGTCAGTCAAAATCCTGTGAGGAGGGTGCAGGCATGGCTTAACGGTGCTGTGTGTGTTTCTATGGATGTACACAGCCCAGCTCAGGAGCATGCCCACACGGGTGCCCACTTAACAATGCACTTTTTGAGGGGGCACTTGGAAGAAGAAGGAGTGAACATCACCGGAGGGATTGAAAAAGGGGAGGTAAACGACCATTCTGTGCAATACCATTAAACAGAGCAGGTAAGTATAATAAAAAAATTATTTTAAAGGAAAAAAATATATATATCCTTTATTATGCTTTTAATTAACCCTATGGATATAATCAGTATGTGTGGCAAGAAGGAACACATTTCCATCACTGGAGCCTACAGTATCCCCTCTTTTGCATGGAACCTTTTTTTGTTTCATTGAACATGAGCTGGTTAAGAAGCTTGGAAAAAATATATAAGGAAAAAATATATAAGATGACAATATATTTTCGAATGATAGCAAAAGAAATATGTGTGGAATCACACAGGTAAAAGCTGCCATTTTGCCTCTTCTGCCTATACAGTATGTACAAGCCTATAGCACAAAAAAGAATGGGACAACAGTCACGTAAAGTCATAGCAGGTGAAACTGGAGGTGCCATACTTATCTATATCTTTGGGTTGCTGCCTTCTGCTTTATTAAAGCAATTGCATCACTTTCCTATGACTTGCGAGGGCAAGAAAAATGATTGAAAAGGAAAACTCTCACTTCAGAGCAATAAAAATTGATACTAGTAAGAAGGAATGCTGGGAATCGTTGCTTGTCTCCAAATCTCTAACAAGAGAAACCATTGAACATTAAACTGCAATTACCAGATCTATCATGTCCGGCCCTAAATGTATTATCTGTGCTAAAAGAATCAAGTCTTGTGACACCTGAAATTGCCAGCAGTGCTCTCACTGACTGACAGTTATTACAGGCAATTCTAATTCTAGAGAGACAATGCAGAGGTGGATATATCCTTGAAAGACTACAGAAACCATGAACCAGGGTCACTGTGCCTGAGGACTTGTTTCACAATCTACAAGTGTTTTTTTTTTTTCCTCAACAACATACATGACAGTTTGATGTATATTGAACAGAATGGATTTTCATCTACATTTTGATGAAATGGTAGTTTTAGTGATTAACACTAACTAAAGACATACGGCATAGGAGACCCTGGGGCTGATTCACTAAATGATTACAATGTCGGTTTCTTTTAAATCCCTGGAACTGGACAGGCTATTTGAAGGGAACAAAATCCATTATAAATACATTACTCCTTTAGTAACTCTGTGAACCTCAGAAGCAGGGTGATTCATGAGACAGGAGAAAATATAAAAAGCTGAAAAAGTTATATTCAATAGAAATTGTTATTATACAAGTTGTCCTGATGTATCTCACTACTGAATTAATTTTAAAATGAATTAAATATTTACTGGGTACTATGTGAAAATGTAGAAAAAGTATTGATTTCAGATAATGAGAAAAAACTTTATATTTTAATGATACTGTAGCATATTTTAAATGCATTGACATTTAAATTTGTCACGATGATTAGATTTGCTGCTGGTTATACAAGGTATTTTCCAACTTTAAATGTATTGCTTGTGTGACTCCAGATTAAGCATAGAATAATAAATTCAACTAGCTACATACATTAAAAAAGATAGCTGGTCACAAGATAGCATTTGGTGATAAAGAATCTGTAGGAATGCCTACGTTCCTGTGGCTGCTGGTCTTGTATGAGCATCTTAGATGAAAATCCTGTTCCATTTTTAATTTGCAATTGCTCTAAATATATCACACTGATACTGCTATTAGAATGAATTAACTAAGTTCATAGGCCAGTTATGATGTGGAGGTTACAGGAACCAAGAGCAACCAGATGTCCGTTTACTCTGGTCCTCAGAAAGAAGACCCATGACTGGTTTCCATGGGCTGCTGCTCTTTAGGAATTCTTCTTTGCCTTACCAGCTAAATCTTACTGACTGTTAGGACAGCATGGCTGACAGTATACTTCCATTCAACAGTAAACTCATCTGCATGCACTATGGCAAGCAAACAAAACTAAGTTTATTTATTATAATAAGTAATTTCTTATGCCGCGTACACACGAGAGGACTTTTCGACAGCAAAGGTCCGTCGGAACGAATCCGTCTGACAATTCGATCGTGTGTGGGCTCCATCGGACTTTTGCTGTCGAAAAATCCGACAGACTTTAGAAATAGAACATGTCTTAAATTTTCCCGTCGGAACTCCGCTGGACCCAGTTCCTATCGAAAAATCCGCTCGTCTGTGTGCTATTCCGACAGACAAACAACGACGCTAGGGCAGCTATTGGCTACTGGCTACGAACTTCCTTATTCTAGTCCGGTCGTACGTCATCACATTCAAATCCGTCAGAATTTAGTGTGATTGTGTGTGGCCAAGTCCGTTCATTTGAAAAGTACGTCGGAACTCTGTTGAAAGTCCGTCAGAAAGACCATCGGACCTAGTCCGTTGAAAAGTCCGCTCGTGTGTACACGGCATTAGAAACATCATAAGATCACTTTTTTTGTATATTCTGTATTTAAATGAAAATTTGACCCAGTGACATCAATTGTTTATGGGGTTGATATACTAAAAAATAATAAAGAATGTCACCTTATCATGTGTAAGACGAAATCCTGTTTTTTGTTATTGAAAAAAACAAACTTTTATACATTCCTTTTGGTCAGTGAAGTATCCCATCAGAAAAGTTTGAGCTTTGCCTCTTCAGAGAGGCCTGATGTTTAGGCATAGCAGAAGCAGTGAAACCTGCTATATGTATGCGTAGACACCCCTAAGTAGTAACTTTGTAAAGACTGCGTTATCATTCAAGTTCTGTAAGAGTTTATAACTCAATAACATACTTTTCATACTCTTTCTAGGTGCCAATTAATTAGGTGTAGATGAAAAGCAGTCATCGATTTTACAATCAATAATTTTAGTTTTAAGTTGTGCCAACACATTGAAACCTATACAGGGTGTATCTGACATCCAATAAACCTTCAACATTTTTGAGAAGGGGAATGAAATGTAATTTATAAGATCCAAAGGCTTATTAAAAAAAAAAAATATATATATATATATATATATATATATATACCTATATTTCTGACGGATTTATATACAAATCTCCTGCTTTGGATACATTTAATTTACATCATTGAATGCACAATTTGTAAGAAATAAAAGTTTTCAGTAGAGATCCGTCGGATCATGTCCGTCGTACTTTGTCCGATGTCTGTTTTGCGTACACACGGTCGGACAAAGTTGTCGGAAAATCCGATCATTCTGAACGTGGTGACGTTTGTTGCCTACGACGGGACTACGTAGAGGCTAGTAGCCAATAGCTTTGGTCTTGTAATGTGATCTGAGCATGCGTAGCACTTTGTCCGTCGGACGATCGGATTTGGTGTGATCGGACCGTGTTGTCAAAAAATCTATCCAGCAGGAGATAGGACTTTGTCCGTCGGACAATCCGACGTACACTGTCCAATGGTGCATACACACGGTCGGATTTTTCAACAACATTGTCCGATCGGACAGAATCCATGCGAAAATCCTACCGTGTGTATGGGGCTTTAGAAGTTATGCCATTAACATTTGAGCCCTCTATAACTCACTGGAGAACCTTTTTCATTATAAGGGTAAATAGGATAAAATACTGTTGGGGAAAGTGGGTCCATGCCTACTTATTTTACATATGTAGATTGTAAAGGAAATATTAATAATAATTTTAATAATGACCAATGAACAGATGTGCAAATAAATTATAAATGTAAAGGGACACTGGCATTTTGCAAACTCTTGGGAGTGTTTCCAGATAGCCCTCCAGCAACAAATGCTCACCAATCCACTTGACCTCGTCCTCTCCCTGCTCCACTGCTGCAACAGAGCAGGTCTTCCTTATATTGATGGAAACTTGTGAAATCTCCTATGTGACACTGCTTGGCCAATCACCAGACTTGAACACTGTCATGTGGAGGAGGCGAAATATGTTTGCTTGACCAGGTCAGGGACAGCCTGAAAATAAAAAAGGTATCTAAAATGCTTACAAGTGATAATATCAATGACTACTAGGTGTGAAGGGTGTACCACTGGCTGTAGGTGGCTCAATATGCACTTGAGGTACCAGTCTGCCCTGCTGAACGTGTCATGTCAGAGAAGACCTGTGGTGCATCAGGTGGAATTTATGACTGAGAAGCTGAGTTTTATTAAAATGAATCAGACTGAGAGCGCATTTGTGCGGACTTGGGAACAGATGTGCTCTGAGCGAGCTCCGCACACTGCTGGCCCAAAGCAGCTATAAACAGCGCTACCTTTCAGGAATGAACACTCAGGCTTGACTGGAACACATCCCTAGCCGGTAATGCAACGGCGGGTGACGGGTCAGCCCACAAGAAGGCCGTATAGGATATAGAATGGAGCGGCGGGGCCCTCCTCCGGCCAGAAACCTCAGTCCAAGATGGCACCAGAACGAGGAGAACCATGAGGCGGCTCGATCTCAGATACATCCAAGTCGCAGAAGAAGGCAGCCAAACGGACCCAGCCTGACCCAGCCTGACCATATCAGGGACCCCTTCTCATCCCAATCCTCCGGGGACCTGGACACTGAAAAACAGGTAGAGTCCTTATCGCAGCCCCATCACCTGTCATACAGGGACATTCCAGAGCCTGTAGACTCCCCCGGTGTCCTCCATGGATAGAAACATGGCAGAGATGACAGATCTAATCTTCAGCCAATACAGCCCTGATAGAGAGCTGCCTGCACCCCAACCTACACCCTATGCTGGAGATTTCTGCAATGCTGCAGCAAGAACTATGTAAAGCATGTTCCATAATTACCACTGGTTTCAAACGTGACATTCAGGGCATAGGAGAAAGGTTTCAGACGATTGAGTCCAAGATGGACAGCACAGTCACCAAGGTTAATCAGAATTCCACCATGATTACTGATCTCCAGGGCAAATTAGAGGAGGCCTATACTAAAATCGAGGATTTGGAAAAACGGTTTTGCATGTACAATGTGCGCATAAGGCCTGCAATAGACCGGATTTGTCATTATTTGAAGCACCTATCCAGCTTTTCACAGACCTAGCCCCATCTACAGTACAAAAACAGAGGAACATGAAGACTTACTGCAACAGCTCATGAACAGATAAAGTACAGATGGGCATTCCCATTTAAATTGTCATCCTCATACAAGGGTAGATCTCACTCCTTTTCTACATTCCAAGATAATGAAGATTTGTTACTGTAACTAGGGATCATTACATGGGACTCCCAAACCGCCTCCCCCTCCCGCCAAGCAAATCGTCTTTTTTCCCCACTGTGGCAAGACCCAAAAACATTGTCGGCTAACAAATCTTCCCCAATCACCTGAATCCAGCATGACTCTACTTCTCGAAATACAGGGGTTGATAAAGTTCTCCCAGTTGGGCTAGATAACACCTGTTGCTGGCAGTGGAACCGCCACTGTTGTCCCCATTGCACATTTTTTGTGCAGTTCAAAGTTATGCTTAGATAATTATCTGAATAGTCTACATTAAATAACTTTATTGCTGTTTCCCAGTAATGTATTCTGACTATCTCCTCAGAGGGTTGTTCTATGACCCCCCTATGCTCATAATCCCAGAGCACAAATGGCGGAAATGGAACCAGCCTGCTCTGCACTTCTGGACCATGGGACAAGGAGATCTGTTCAGAAAATAGAAGTTCCAAACTGTTAAACTGGTTATAGTTTAGTTCCTGTTCACTTAACAGTTTTTGGCCTTTGGGTCGGGGTGTACACACATGCCCCCCTTAGTGAGACTACCTTCCTTCCTTCCTTCCTTCCTTGTGAAGGTACCCTTGCGCATTGACTCCGGATGGGGTTTCAACCCAAAAAAACAGTATCTATATAAGGTTTATTATGCGATATAACATGGGCCTAAGGCCAATTGCTCAACTTTCCTTCATTCACTTATTCTTCCCCTCCCCCCACCCCGGATCCTGACTCCATGCTCTGACCTTATGTTCCGGTCCTGGCTAGTACGAAATATGGTACCACCCAACTCAGAGGTTCCACCTCTTAACTACATGATACGAGCTAAGAGTGTTCTGCCCTATCACGATGGCTAAGGTATATTCCACTAAGTACTCCATAGTTACCCACAACGTCCATGGCTTTAATACCCCTGTCAAAAGAACCAAAGCTTTCCAATACTATCACGCACAGTGAGCTGATATACTCTTATTGCAGGAAACTAATTTTTCTAAAACCTTGGCTCCTAGATATCTGACTGCCAAATACCCACAACATTATTTATCCTCTGGCCCAGAAAAAAAAAGGGGGGGGGGGTGGCAGTTTGTTTCTCTAAACAGACCCCTTCCACACCCATCACTATAGTTAAGGACAAAAACGGACGATATTATGATGGTGGGACACCTTCATGACCAATTGGTTTCATTAATTTATTATTATGCCCTGAATTCTGAACAGGTAGAGTTCTTTAGCAAGATGCTTGAGGTATTGATGCCCAAAGTATGGGGCAGGTAGTCATGAGCAGTGACAGCAATATTTAGTTAGATCGGATCATGGATAAATCAAACCCTACTAAAATGATTCTTAAGCGAGCACCCAGTGGTAGCAGTAAAGTAACACACCTACTTCAATTGTATGATTTGATCAATGCCTGGCAGGAGACAAACCCCTTCGCTAGAGACTACACACACTTTTCGCAGGTACACCATACATATTCTCATATAGACCACTTTTTTGTGCATACATCTTTTCTTCCGTTCATAACGTCAGTGAACATTCTGTCCATCCCCTGGTCGGACCACTCCCCGATTAAACTATCATTAACTGGCCTCTGGACTAAACCACACCCTTCTCCATTGCGATTTAATGTAGCCTTATTAAATGATCCCACATTATATGCTGAAATCAAGAAAGAGTTTTCTGGCTCTCCTTCGAACACTATATGACACACCAATGGCATCTTTTATGCTCAGGGGTACTCCTCCCGATCCCTCGATATTCGAAGGGGAACTTGGCAGGGGTCCCCTTTACCTCCACTGCTATTCGTTTTTGCAATGGAACCGCTGGCAATAAAGATCCGCTCCTGTCCAGGTGTTAAGGGCATAGAATGTGGAGACAGGGAGCATAAGTGCATACTTTTTGCTGACGATATCTTGATGGCTCTGTCTTAACCTATTACCTCCCTCCCCAACCTATATGCAATTCTGAAACCATTTGCAGGCATCTCAGGCCTTAAAATCAACCATGATAAATCAAGGGCACTGAATATCTCTTTGCAGAGTTCCACCCAGAAAGCACTCAAACAATCCTACCAATTTCATTGGGAGCCGGAAAGATCTACCCTGGACCCTACCCTGACAGTGGACCTAGCCCGACGGCAAATCCACCCTCCATCGTCGTTCAGCAGACTACACTCAACTTGTTTGGCACTATACCAGTGGCGCTTGCCAGATCTGACCTGATGACATTCCAAAAAAAGATTCTTAAGTTTATATGGGGAGACAATCGACCCAGGGTGAACAAGTGTACACTGTTCACACCAAAACAGAAGGGGGGTCTCGGACTGCCCGATCTGCAGAAATATTTGTATGTGGCCCAACTGGCCAAACTTACTAAAATTCACTCCCAGCAACCCCAGGCACTATGGATGACCATGGAATCTTATTCCTGTTATCCCAAACCAATTTCGCATATGATGTGGTTGCCGATGAAAGAGAGGCCAATGATTTTATGGGACAGACTGTCGAGGACTTAAATTCGAATCGCACCACAATCCACTAGCTCCCCTTTTGAGAAATGGAGAGTTCACCCGAGCCTCACCCCCCTGCTTTTGAATGGTGGTCCAATAAGGGCTTCATACGGATTGCAGATCTTTGTGATCAAAAAGTTATGCTATACAAAAGATTGCTGATAGAAAAACACCAATTACCAAACTCTTAACTCTATAGGTACACCCAAATACACCATTATATGCAAACCCTATCACGCAAAGGTGACCTCGTGACTATAACTCCTATGGAACACATGTCGACAATATGATGAAATTAGGGGTCACATATCCACAATACATACTATTTTAACGTATGTCTCAGTAAAATTGACCTATGTGACTCAATGGGGACAAGACTCTCAAGAAACTTTGGACCCCGAAGAATGGCACTCGATAGCAATGACAGCTTCTAGATCACTCATCAACACCTCAATTATAGAAACAAATTACAAAGTTTTACTGAGGTGGTATTTGGTAATGGCTTGATTGGCTGCTTTTGTTCCTGGGGCTTCTAGGTGCTTTTGGGGCTGCTGTCAGGAAGGGGTGGCATACCATATATGGTGGCAATGTCCTAAGGTACAGAGATTCTGGATCAGGGTTTATAACTTAATTTACACTCTCACCCAGACCAACCTGACCAAATCCCTGAGGCACGTACTCTTGGGTAGCAAGGTAGAGGAGGCCTCCAAAACTCATAGATGACTTCTTACGGTCATATTCATATCAGCCAAAATCACAATAGCTAAGAACTGGAAGTCAGCAGCCATACCATTTGATCAACTCAAACATAAACTTTCTTGGCTCATGCTAAATGAAAGACTGGTGGCAATTATGCAGGATAAAATTAAGTTGTTTAATAAAGTATGGGACCCATGGATCACATACTTAACGAATGATCCCCGGACAATCACTGACTAGGACTTTCCCTAAATGACATAGCATGGAGCGTGGAGTCCTCCCTCCTTTCCTCTGCCGATCCTGCCTCTTAAACTCTCTGATCCCCTCTTCCCTTCCTCTCATCTTCTATCCTTTTCTTCTCCTTTGGGACCCTGGTATTGTGGAGCCTGACCTGCGTCCCTCCATGGCTTGGGGATGGGGCATCCCGACTGACTGTTGGGAGGGCATGTGTCTCCTGACATGGGGGCATGCTCTGGGGCCCATAGTATGAAGTTGACATAAGGATACAGAGTATAGTATAAAGCTCAAGGAGGATAGTCCACCGAATAGTTTGTTATATAGATCAAAAACCGACAATGTAGATAAGGCAATGTTGACACCAGGAACTTTGGTATCTGCCAAGGTCTTTACTCACTGTACTGTGAAAACTTGAATAAAAACTATTGAAACTAAAATGGATCAGACTTAGATCACAGAGGACTACCAAACACCCAGTGATGTTACTGATACATCAATACATTTATTTATATACGTTTAAGTAAGAAATGATAAAATGCTTTTTGAGTATATAGGGATAGGGCATGGGATTGCAATTCACCTGGTGAGATGTGTGCAGTGCTTTGGATGCACAGTGTTTTAATTTTTTTTTTCCAAAGGATGCAGTGAAATGCTAAAAACAAAGCAGCTCTTAAACAGACTGTCAGCAACAACTGCCTGATGTGCTCTAATTACCCCGAGCTAAAATGTACAATCTAAAAAAAAGGGGAAAAGACCCCAACTAATAGAAAATAAGGTATGTTCTCACTTGATACATATTATTTTTTTTCTCTTTTTTGACATAAGTTCTAATTTGAAATACCCTTGCAGGTCATTTGATTTTGGAATGGGAGGCTTCAAACAGAGTGGATCTTTTATTTTTATGGAACTTTAAAAACAAGCTAGTGAAAAGCCAGCTACAATCAGGAAATATTCCCTGTGAAAAAAAAACACATGCAGCCTGTTTTCACTGTAATGCGTGTGGACAAAGACAGACTGTAGAGGGGCTTCAGGACACATAAAATCAGCAGATCCAGAGATATAAGCTTTTAACTTTGAGGCATAGCCCACAAACATCAAGTTTTCCCCCATCCCTACCACCTTGTGATTCATCTGCACACCTAAGAAGCAGGGTGGGCTGAAATTTGTACAATGTTGATTTTTTAGAAAAAGTTTAGATCTGCATAATGCTTCAGCAATTTTTTCCCCTCAGTTCAGTTATAATGAACTTGTCTTGTGACAGTCTAACTTTTATTTTAACCTTTCCCGAATCAGTTAAAGTGGTTGCAAACCCTTACATATAGCCAGTGAAGTTACAGGCCCCAAGTGATATACAAGATGAAACAAATCCTACTACAAAAGTTGTACCTGTTTATCTGCAGCCAACTGTCCTGTACAGCCTTCTACAACACACAGATAAAAGGATTTTTTCTCAGCAGCTGAAAGCTAAGGTCATGGATTTGACATCAAAAGCACTTCAGAGCTAGAGCATGGAGCTGAGGGTAATCTGAGAGATGAAAGTGAAACTTGAGGAAACTTGAGGAAACTTGAGGAAAGTGACATTCCCCTCTTCAAAGCTTCAGAGAAACATACAGAGATAAAGGTATAGGTCATTTGCTGTGTGTTCTGGAGGGGAGAGGGGCGGGATGTCTTCAAGGAGGCTGAGGTTTCAGCTTAATCTATTAAGAGTGAATCATGAATATCCCAGATCAGAAAGGAACCAGACTCTGTGTTTTGGATTCAGGTGAGTACACACTATAGTGGGACAGGCATGTACTGGCCTTTGGGACTACCGGGAGTCAGTGGGCCGGTTTCAGTGACAGCCTGAGCCTGTCAAAGTAATGGCTGCGTGGCTTCCACCGTGCAATCATCCCCAGCTGTTCCATGTGTCCTCCTCTTCCATGTTCTCCTCCTCTGCCCCCAGTGTGCTCCGGCCGCTCTTCCTGTCCCCTGTCCTCCTCCTCCACCCCGTGTGCTTTGGCCCCTCCTCCAGTCCCTTGTCACCCCCCCCCCCCCAGCAGCTGGCTTCCCTCCGCTCCTCTCCCGCCGGATTCTGGGGGGATGTGTCAGGATGCAGAGCAGAGGAAGGGGCTAGTAAATATGTAATTTACCAGCCCCTTCCTGGAACTGACACTCTGCATCAGTTTATGAATGAACAGGTGGCGATGTCTCCTGTCCATTCATCTTCAATGCTGAGACAGCAGAGAAAGGGACTGGGGAATTTGTGTCCTCAGTCCCTTTCTCTGTCTCAGAGGGGATATGTATAAAATAATAAACTGCTGACACCACTCCCGTCCTACCGACACTGTTCACTGCCCCCTCCCCTCAAAAAGCATTGTGAAAAAAATGTAATACAAATACAAAAAAATAATAAAAAAAAAAAAAAACTACTGACACCATTCACTACCCTATACCCCCCCCCCCCCCCCCAACCCCTTCACCAGAAGCACTGTGGGAAAAAAATATATAAAAAATTATAAAAAAATAAGTAATAAACAACAAAATTGTAAAGAATAATAGATAAAAAAATTAAAATAACAAAACTACGGACACCGTCCACTGCCCTACTGACACAGTTCACTGCACCCCCCCCCCCCCCCCCCCCCCCCCAATCACTGTGAAAAAAATAAAACAAAAATAAATTGTAAAAAAATATTTAAAAAATAAATAAATAAATAAAATGTAGCAAAGTTCATGCATGACGTTAGCCCTCCCACTTCACGCAGTGTGTGAAGGAACGGAGGAGAAAAATACAGAGGAGAAAAAGTGAAATAATAAAAGAGGTAAGTTGTGCATGTTTGCAAATTTAAAGTGGGCTGGTCTGGATGAAGTCCAGGGCCAAATTTTTGTCCCAGTTCAGCCCTGTAGTGGGATGTGTTCAATTTTAATGCCTGAGGTTTGCAACCACTTTAAAGTAGATGTTCACCTTTAACCAAAAAATTATTTCACCAGATACACCCACTCTTTCCCCAGAGAGCTGGATCACCTCCCTACATATTCTAATCTAAGTAAAAACCCTAAAGTTTAACTTGACTCTAACGTTTTATTCTCATCACATGCCTTGAGCTAATCTTAAACCCTTTCTACTGACAGTAACACGGGTATATGAAAATAGTGTTTTTTGTATTTTATTAATTTCTTTCACTCAATGTTTATGGCCCTCGGTGGTTTAAAACTGTAAAGTAAGTAATTTCAGAGCTTTGTACTTCGGTAAATGTTTTGAAGCGCCTTTGTAATTGTAAACTTGATTCCTACTATAATGATATATACAGAAGTACTTTAATACTTTTCATGGAATTAAGTAGGTTTGCCCCTCAGTAGACATAATCTGGCAGAAGATTCAAACAAGAAAGACGCCGCTCCAGGTGAGCAGTGACTACAGTCTGAATTTGCTGGGTGCAAGCCACGGCCCGCCACCGATAATCAATAGGAAGAAAAGAACGGCTGCACACTACAGGAACATAACGATTATATTATAATATAATAATTATAATAAATAATATTTAAAAAAAAGCAATAAACAGCCAACAAAGACTGAGTGTACGAACCCAGGAGGTGCCGTGTGCGTTTCACACTGACCTCAGTGCTTCTTTAAACCCTGTGGTGTACAGCCGTTCTTTTCTTCCGACATTATTTGGCCCCTTTGAAGAATTCCATTCATTTTGGCCCACTGGTACATTTGACATGCCTATTATACGTCAAACCTAGCTTAATTTTAAACCCCTAACCTAATACCTATGAATAAATGACTCCTTGCAGAACCTTGCTTATCTAGTCTAGTGGCTGAGGCATCTATGCCAAGAACTACTGGTCTTACTTTGAGATTTAACAGCACAGAGACCTTGGTGCAGAAAACGACTGATTGAAGAGAGCGAGTTCATCTTAAAAGTTAATGATGAAATCCGTCTACCGCTGCAACAATAATACATTTGTCCAATAAGTATGTTGTCAAGCTTTCGCTATAACTTAAGCAGGAATTACTGCAATGATCTATTAAAGCAATTCCCTCCTCGTTAGCTTTTGTAAATTCTGAACACATTTTTGCATGAATATCTTGATGGAAAGGCCATGACAAGCAAATTATTTTCTTGTCCTCTAGCATCTTTGGAAACACAGTATGATACATTTTCTCTGATAATAAGCTAGACCAATATATCCCAAGGATGGCTTCATGAAGCTTGGAGCATCAGGTATGTGTATTGAATGGTGCACATTCCAAGAGCATAAAAAGTGCTAATATACAAGTAAATACAGGAATATTTGTTGTTCAAGCTTGGTTAGGACGATTATGTATGCTGCAGAAGAAGAAAACGTATGCTCCCTCTAATATAGTGTATTGCTTAAAGTATGCTGTCTGATTTAAGCGATGACAAGCAATAGTAGCGGTATACCGATTCATCTCTCAGGCAGCAAGGTTACCCCATATATTGAATTTGATTGTCATATATACTTTCACATCCTGTAAATTATTTGGTCTGAAATCAATAAAGGTTGGGATTTTATAGAGGATTCAAGAATGATCATTTTATCTTGCATAAAGCTAAGAGGTCTTTTCTTTTTATACCACCCATAGAAACCCCTATGGTGTTGTTACAGTCACCTGCAGTCCTGACAGTCTCAATGTATGCAGCTGACAACAATTCCAAATCAAATGGAACAGGGAGAACACCTAGCTTTTGCAGACACAGCACACTGATGGCATGAAGAAGGGCAAGTGATGTATGTCACAATACTTCTCCTTGCATTCAGTACTTAAGCACACAGTCACTGGTCAAAAAAGCAAGGCAATAGAGGCGAGAGTTAGGAAACAGAATGTAGGGAGCAAAACTCTTATGCCGCATACATACGATCGGATTGTTGTCAGACTTTCCACCAACAAATGTTGGCTAGCAGGTTCTCAAATTTTCCGCCAACAAATGTTTGTTGTCGGAAAGTCCGATCGTGTCCGTCAAAACAAAAGTCCACGCATGCTTGGAATCGAGTATGAGCCAGAAGCACTCTTCTTGTAAAACTAGCGTTTTCACGTATGTCTTGTATGTCACTACGTTCGTAATTGTTGGCCAACATTTGTGTGACCGTGTGTATGCAAGACAAGTTGGAGCCAACATCCTTCGAACAAAAATCCACAGTTTTGTTGTCGGAAAGTCCGACCGTGTGTATGGGGCATTAGATTTCTCACACTACCTGGTAGAACAAATGGTCCTGTGATGTTTCTAATGAGTAAAGGAAAAGTGTAAAGACTAAAGCAGCATTCATTTTGCTCTAGCTCCATACAATGCTCAAAATGTGATACTCTCATTCAACACTGGTATCCATTGTGGAAGTGTAAAGCCTCGTACACACGATCGGATTGTTGGCCAACAAAACCGTGGACTTTTTCCAAGGGCGTTGGCCAGGAACTTGTCTTGCATACACACGGCACACAATTGTTGGCCAACAATCACGAATGTAGTGATGTACTACGTGGCTTTTCGTGTTAGCAGAAGTTTGGTGAGTGTTGATTCATGCTTTTCATTCCGCGCTTTTCAGTTTGTTTCTGAACGGCCGTTCGTCAATCAGACATGTTGTGGAATCGGTGGAGATAATGTGTTATTTATTATTGGCCTTGGAGTTATTGCTTTGACCCAAGTCCAGTCCAGGAACAGGAGGAGGAGGATTTCTTGGACCAAAAATTGGTTGCTTATATGCAATTGCTGCGGGAGCTCCAGGAGAATAATCCAGATGATTTTCGGAAATTTTCTCTGGATGACAGACCCCTGCTTTCATCAACTATTGGCATTGTTGACCCCCTATATTAAGAAGCAGGACACATGCATGAAGCTTGTATTTTATTTTTTGATTGAATAATAATTTGATTTGTTATATTTTCTATATTTTTGGATGCATAGAATGCACTGTTTTGTTAAGTTCTATTGGCAGATAACATGTCTAATTTAATTTGTTTTCTTTTTTTTAATGCACAATAAAAAAATTGTGGAGAATAATACTTGGCTATGTGTTTTACTTCAAATGACAGTTTGGGAGTAGGCAGGGACATTTAAAAAATACAATGTAAAATTAACAAGGGACACCAACATAGTTGTATCTTTGATATAAAAAAACTACGGGATAATGGTGTTGTGGTAACTTGACCAAAATAATTAAAAAACATAATAATATTATTCTTGATATCACTTGATATCACTAGAAAAAAAAGCCTTTGTAAATAAGTTTAGCAGAACTCCATCAGTATCACCAGCAAAGCAGCTTCATTATTATCCCTTTAACCTCCCTGGCGGTATGATTCTGGCTGGAATTTAGTGCTGAAAGCGGTACAATTATTTTGCATGGAAATTTGGCGTTTTTATATTGTAGGCCTGCAATTCTTATGAATAACTCACTTAAATCTGTCCGAACCAGAGTCTAGTAGACATCCCGGGTATGATAAAGTTTGAAACACAAAATAATAAATTATAATATAATAAAAATATATATAAAAATGATTCAATAATGTAATCAAATCAAAAACACTGAAATTTGCTCAGTTGCAGAATAGTCGCTGTCATTAAATTTATTGTTTGATGATAAATTGTGATTTTATTTTTTTATCGGTGTTTTCTAGCTGGTCTAAAACCACTTTTGACATAAAGGGGACACTTTTTGGTTGCTATGGACAATCTCCAGTTTCCAGGCAGAAAAAAAATCTTTTTATTATATAAAATGACATGCATGGCACTGGGCAGACCACTAGGGACAAAGGGGGTGTGTATTTTTTGTATACAGTACTGTAATCTGTAAGATTACAGTATTGTATATGTGTTGTGTTTTTAAACTTTTTTGAATTTGGCGCCGATCTCCGCTCCCGTGCGTCGTAACGTCACAGGGAACGGAGATCGGCGGCACCCGGCACTGTGTGAATCGAGCGAGCGGACGGCTCGCTCACACAGCGGGGAGACATCGCAGGATCCAGGGGAAAAGGTAAGTAACTTCCCCCCCCTGCATCCCGCAACGCAAGCCCGAGTCTGGCTCGGGGTTACCGCTCCCAGCATAAAAAACTGACCCCGAGCCAGACTCGGGGTTACCGCCAAGGAGGTTAAAGAAGAAGAGAATATGCGCTGCATTTCGACATTTCATAATTTGCCACGTCACAAATGTTAATTCTCAATTAGTTTACAAGACAGACCGCTTCTGGCTCATCCTTGCTTCCGAGCATGCATGTTTGTACTTTGGACTTTTGTCTGATGGAATTGTGTACACACACTCGAGAAAATCCGACAACGGACATTTGTCCGTGGAACATTTTAAAGCCTGCTATCCAACATTTGTCCGCGGAAAATCCGACAACAATTGTCCGATGGAGCATACACACGGTCGGATTTTCCACCAACAGCCTGTCATCACAGATTTCCTGTCGTAAAATCTGATTGTGTGTACGAGGCTTAAGCATTCTTGTTCAGTCGGATTTTGCTTGTCCCCAAACCAGAGGGACATACAGTAATAACGGTCATTCTCTTACCTCTACATACAGAATGGGAAAAATGCCAATCTTGTCTCCCAACATTCCTTCTGCCCAGTTATCATCAACACGTCTAATCACAGTCAGGATTTCATCCTAGAAAAGATCAGAAAAAAATACAATTGTAGGGATCACTTAAAGAGAATCTATTATCTTTTTTTTTGTCAGATATACATTTAGGGCCATTTCACACCATGAATTGCACAGGAACGTGCTGTGTGTTCCTGTGCGATTCACATGTTATCAGAGTGCAGTGAGATTTCAGTAGACACGTACAATTTATTTAGTTACAAGTCAAAATTTGGGCAAGATTTACATTATTCAGAGATTTGGACGTATCCAAATCTCTGAATCACAATAGTAAAAACTTTCAATTATTCTGAAATAAATTATAACACAACAAATGTGTTCATATTCATTTGTTTCATTCGGATAACATGATGCGATAGTTTGGGGCTTTGGTGTTTCAAACATCCAAAATAACGAGATGACATAAGAAATGACCTGAATAGATTCAGATACATTCACTTTTATTTTGCATTAATATTTTCCATTACATTTCCACCACACGGTTGGTGATAGGTAGTCTGGGGGGCCCGTAACCATGAGGCAATATTACACAGGTGATTTTTCTTATATATTCCCATCTTATGCAACAAGGAATTATATTACAAAATGTTATTCACCTTTTTTCAAGATTTTTTGCAATGGATAGAGTTTTAAGAAATTGTAAATGATGGGTATTTTCTGCAATATCACTAAATATGCAATGTGATCTGCTGTTAAATATCAAATATTGATTTTTCTATATGTAAACTTTTTCTTTACATACAGCTACAATATTTAACAAGATCTAAGGCCCTGATGAAGTGGGGCAACCCGTGAAACATGTTAGCCATAAGAAAAGTCGGATCTCAAATTCAGGACAACATCACACTGGACAACCAGTTTGCCAATTTGTTTTTAAAAAACAAATCCCTTTTAAAAATGGTATAATGTTTTGAATAAAGATATGTGAAATTTTTTTTTAGAACTATTTGGTCAAGTGGTTATTAAACTTAAGAAGGTACATGGAAAGTCCTAGACAATTTTGTATTTTTATATTTGCTTTTCAAGGGATGGTACCTTCTTAGGGGAATTAAGTGGTTCACGCTCTATCCCTACACAAAAAACGCTTAATAAATACAGTAAGGTATAAAAGTGAAATAATAAATAATAATAATTCCTATTTTCTGTGCTTGGGTTAGATGGAGGTGGATCCATCAGAATCTCAGAATCATGACATAACAAATTAATCCAAAATTAATTTTGTTCCTTGAATGCAGTTGATATTGTTCAATCATTGGACTAGCAGTCATGGCTCAGAGTACATAAACAATCTCCCGAAATAATGACTTAACATGTTAAAGTGAATATAGCCAATATTACGATATAACTTACGAAAATACAAATCAATTCAGAACAACAAATATGTGAAATTAATCTGAACATACAAAACAAATTTCAAAAGCGAATCATTCTAGCATACTGAATATGACTAAGCAAACTGATTTACTTAATAAATGGAACCGAAGCAAAACAAAACAAATGCAACTGTACCATGCAATGTAGTGCAGGGAAAGGCACTGCGTTTGCGACTTGCGTGTGTATTGCCTTAACACTGACATCAGCTGCTTTTCGCAAGTGCTGTGGACTTTGAAGGCAGTGAGGGAAAGTCATATGGAACATGGATTTCCCGAACCACATTCTGGTATGAACTATCCCTTAAAGGAGATCTGAATGACAAAAATTATGTTATTAAAGGGGTTGTAAACCCTTGTTTTTTGTTTTTTTTTAAATAACAAACATGTTATACTTACCACCGTGCAGTTCGCTCTGAGTGGCTCCGAACCTCCTCTTCTGGGGTCCCACGGCGGCGCTGGTGGCTCCTCCCCACATTGAGCGTCCACGTTGGAGAGGCGCTCTCCTTGGTGGACACCCGTGCAGGCGTGCTTCCGAGTCCCACATCTGTGTCCATTCACACAGAATGCAGGACTCGGCCCCGCCCCCTGGCACTGCATCATTGGATTTGATTGACAGCAGCGGGAGCCAATGGTTGCGCTTCTATCAATCTATCCAATCAGGACATGAGACACCAGCTACAGATGTTGTGCTCATTCCTGGACAGAGGATGACAGAGTCCAGGTAAGTAAAATGGGGGGGGGGGGGGGGGGCTGCAGCACTAAAAAGGTTTTTCACCTTAATGCATAGAATGCATTAAGGTGAAAAACCATGAGGGTTTACAACCCCTTTAAGGATACTTCACACCGGAACGTGGTTCACATTTTCCTCACCGCATTCAAAATACACTGCATTTGCGTTCCGCAACTGGTGTCAATATTAACTTAGCGACACCCCAAGCGCAGGTTACAAATGCAGTTTATTAGTAGTACCATGTGATCCCGTTGCTGTCCGTGGTACGAGCTGGCCCTAAATGTGTATTTATGTTTTAAAAACCTTATTTCTGGGTATCAATTGTAGTTATACAGCCATGACCAGCCATTACCAGCCATGTACATATAAGTACATAAATCAATCCCAAACTCTTTGGAGTTGATTTACTAATAACAAAAAGACTGTTCACTGTGCAAGGGAATTTTCCCCTAGCTTAGTGAATGTGGTGAAAATTGTACAATAATTTGTTTCTTGCAAAGTAAACAGCCTACTTGCCTTTAGTAAATCAAATCCTTTCAATTTATTATTGAACCGAATTCCATTCTATGATAGGTTGATTGTTTGAACTGTGGACCAAACAGGAATTGCAGAAAGTCAGAAGTGATTTATACATATTATTGGCTATAAATCTGTGCAGCTGCTGAGAATTGTTTTAACCCCAGTAACCAGTATTGCTATTCTGTATTCATTCACTTGCATTTTTGTAGAACAGAAGAGAGGACAATAAAGCCATCTAGGTGAATGAACCTTAAATAAATCCCTAGCAAATTTGTGAATACTTTAGCTTACACTCTTTAAAACTTTACATACAGCAAGTAAAATAATAATTTTTCTTGGTAAATATATTTCTAAAGATGCTATTGACATGTAATTGTCGGTAACAACCAGTGCAATCCATGTGTACAAAGAAACCAAAACAAATACATTCAGAAATTAAGTTATGAGTAATAAAATAGAATGGCACAGGGAAAAAGTCTTGAATACACGAAGAAAGGGAGATGAAAAAGGACATGGACCGGACCAAGACACCAGCTGAAATAGATCAGTAATTAGAAAGCAATCCCAACTCTTGTCAGTGCAAATCAATATTAGCTGGTTCAGTCTTAACTGATGGCCTATAAAGAGGTGTCTCATTACCAAGGTGTCACACAAGAAACATCTCATGATGGGTAAAAGCAAAGAGCTGTCGCAATTACCTTCACAACCTTATTATTGCAAACCATACTGATGCCATTGATTACAGAAGGATTTCTAAACTTCTGAATGTTACAGTGAGCACTGTTGGGGCAATAATCCGGAAGTGGAAAGAACTTAATTTCACCATAAATCGTCCATGACCAGGTGCTCCTCAAAAGATTTCTGACAGAGGAGTAAAAAGAATTATCAGAAGAGTTGTCCAAGAGTTAAGGACCACTTGTAGAGAGTTTCAGAAAAGACTGGAATTAGCAGGTACAATTGTTTCAAAGAAAACAATAAGTAATGCACTCAATCGTCATGGCCTGTATGTACGCTCACCACGCAAGACTCCATTGCTGAAGAAAAAGCATGTTGACGCTTGTTTAAAGTTTGCTGCACAACATTTAGACAAGCCTGTGAAATACTGGGAGAATATTATCTGGTCAAATGAGACCAAAATTGGATGCCATAAAATACATCATGTTTAAATATCAAATGGCACTGCTCATCACCCCAAAAACACCCCCATACCAACAGTGAAGTTTGGAGGTAGGAACATTATGGTGTGGGGCTGTTTTTCAGCATATGGTACTGGCATATTTCATATCAATAAAGGAAGGATGAATGGAAAAATGTACCAAGACATTATTGATAAAAATCTGCTGCCATCTACCGGGATGATGAAGATGAAACGAGGGTGGACATTTCAGCAAGACAGTGATCCCAAACACAAAGCCAAGGAAACTCTCAATTTGTTTCAAAGAAAAGAAATAAAGCTGCTAGAATGGGTCAGCCACTCACCCTATGTACCGCCAAAAGAAAATCTATGGAAAGAACTAAAGATCAGTTCATAGAAGAGACCTATGGAACCTTCAAGATTTGAAGACTGTGTGGAAGAATTGGTCCAAAATCACACCTGAGCAATGCATGCAGCTAGTTTCTCCATGCAGGAGGCATCTTGAAGCTCTCATTACCAACAAAGGATTTTGTAAGAAGTATTAAATACATTTCAGTTAGCGTGTTCAATACTTTTTCCATGTGTCATTCCATTTTATTACACATAACCTAATTTCTGAATGTATTTGTTTTGGTTTCTTTGTATGTATTTATTGTATGGGTTGAAACCGACATGTGGTGAAAATTGTGCGGCAATAGCACCTTTAGAAATATATTTACCTAAAAAAATGGTGACGTGTTCAATAGTTATTTTACCCACTGTACAGGTATATACTTTACTACTTTGCTGTTTTTGATATAAATCAAACAAATATATGTTTTTTTTTTTTCGTTATTCTGTTTTAAATATTAGGCGAATACATAAAATATCCTACATCTCAGCACTGATAGGAAAGACCTATGGTTTAAAGTTACAATAAAAACTTTACATTGTACAGCATATATTATTCAGAATAAAATAGTCTGACATGGTTCTGGCTCAGATTTAACAGCGATGGGTTTACTAAACTTCTCTCACACATTTTAAAACTATACAGCTATTTTCCTTTTCCATCAATATTCGCCTAGTTAATGTACTTTGTATAAAGCAGTCCCTTGGCAAAGGTTGAGAAAATAAACATTTACATGCCATATTTCATAATGATTGAATTAACATGACAGGGGTGTAACCAAGAACCCAGCAGCATCATTCAGCAGCTGTTAGTCTGGCAATCCCTCATGCTCTCCCTTGTCGGTATGTTTACAGAATAAAATCTGCCACTAATAGCTTCTATTTGAGGATATACATTCTACGCCCAGAGGGCAGAACGAAATGATCGTGTAAAAATGACATTGCTCTTCCCAAAAGGACCCTTTGCTACCACTGCTGTGCCGCTTTATATAGTAATATAAAAGGAAAAGAAAAAAGAAATATGATTAATCTCCCCAACAATAAGGCTATCTAAAGCTTAAAGGACAAAAATGTGTCTGCGGGAATAGCTATAACTAAAGTAAGTTTGCCAAACGTGCTCCACCAGCACACATGCCGGCGCTCAGCGGTGCACAATAGAGTTGAGCTGCAGTGTGTGAGGTCACAGGAGAAGGTCTCTTTTCATCTCACTGTATGGAGTGATGAGAGTGACATGACAAGCTCCATATTAACCCACTTTGCTTGTAGTTTAGGAAATAACATTCAATAGCCACCCACTGCTCGGTAATCAAAGGCAGAGGACTGCCTGGCAGACTGAGGACGGACGCCTTTTATACACTGCAGCTCTGAGCCTGCTTCCACTATTTTTCAATATCTTTTCTGTTTTTCACTTGGAGCTCTTTCCTCAGTGGGATTTCTGGTCTCTCTGCAAGTGACCTACTTTAAAAGTAATGTACTCCTCTAGATTTCTTGCATTATTTTTCCTTCTTGGTACGCGATAAATCTATCATGTCAGAAATGATATGCAGATGTCATAGCGAGTTTCTACCACTGGTGATCAAATAATACTAGTCAGATGTCTGAAAGGAACAGAACGACAGAAGTCCAAGTCTAGCGAAATATAATTCATGGTGATAAACATGATCTACCCACATACACTATATTACCAAAAGTATGGGGATGCCTGCCTTTATACACACATGAAATTTAATGGCATCCTGTGAAGGAATATAATGTACATACTGATAATCAGAAAATGTCTATTTGCTTATGTGTATACATGTTTCTATGCAACTCCTTACTTATGTAGTATACAGATTGGCTTTCTGTTTGGAACTAAAGATGGCGTCTATACCCTGCATCCCATGCGTTAGAAGAATGCAGACGTGACGACATAACCAGCTTCAATCAACCTTCAAGCATCAAGTTTCTCCATTTCTCTTGTATTTTAACCGCTTCCCGACCGCCCACTGCATATATACGTCAGCAGAATGTCACGGCCAGGCAAAATCACGTACAGGTACGTGGCCCTTTAATTGCCTGGCCGTGGGTCGCGACCCGGTCGGGAGCTCCGTGACCCCGGCCGCGGGACCAGCGGACCCGATCGCCGCGGGTGTCCCACGATCGGGTCACAGAGCTGAAGAACTGGGAGAGGTCTGTGTAAACAAACCTCTCCCTGCGCTTCCTACTCTGTCTGTAATTGATCAGCTGTTCCCTGTCATCGTGAAAGCCGATCAATGACGTCAGACGTCAGCCCCGCCCCCTAATGTAAAAAAACACACACACGTCACAGCCCATAACCCCTCCCCTCCCACTAGTGGTTAACTCTTTCACTGCATGTGCCATTTATACAGGAATCAATGCATTTAAATAGCATTGATTGCTGTATAAATGACAATGGTCCCAAAAATGTGTCAAAAATGTCCGATGTGCCCGCCATAATGTCGCATTAAAAATGCTATAAAACTATCCCCTATTTTGTAAACGCTATATAACTTTTGCGCAAACCAATCAATAATCACTAATTGCGATTTTTTTTTACCAAAAATATGTAGAAGAATACGTATCGGCCTAAACTGAGGAAAAAAAATGTTTTTTTATATATTTTTGGGGATATTTATTATAGCAAAAAGCTAAAAATATTGCATTTTTTTCAAAATTGTCGCTCTATTTTTGTTTATAGCGCAAAAAATAAAAACCGCAGGGGCGATCAAATACCACCAAAAGAAAGCTCTATTTGTGGGAAAAAAAGGACGCCAATTTCGTTTGGGAGCCATGTCGCACAACCGCGCAATTGTCAGTTAAAGCGATGCAGTGCCGAATCGCAAAAAGGGGCCTGGTCCTTTGGCTGCCAATTGGTCCGGGGCTGAAGTGGTTAACCAATGAGATGTACCTATTTAGACTGAAATAGCAATGAAGTATCTTTCTGTATAAAATATTAACACCGCCCAGGAATAAACCAGAAGTTAGAAGTAACCGAGCTGAACGTGTCTCAGAATGTGCTTACTTCTAATGTGCATGCACATTTATACTTTTTAATTAGAAACAGCAGCAGATAACCTTGAACTAGATTGTAGTTCTTATCCATTTCAATCCCAGTCTTAGTCCGTAGGGTTCAATATTGAGTTGGCCCACCCTATAACAGCTTCAACTGGTCTGGGAAGACTGTCTACAAGGTTTAGGAGTTTGTCTATGGGGATGTTTGACCATTCTTCCCGAAGAGCATTTGTGAGGTCAGGCACTGGTGTGGACGAGAATGCCTGGCTCACAGTCTTCGCTCTAATTCATCTCAACGGTGTTCTATCAGGTTGAGGTCAGGACTTTTTGCAGGCCAAGTTCCTCCACCCCAGACTTGCTCATCCATGTCTTGTTGGACCTTGCTTTGTTTGAGCTGACCCATTCGGGTAAGTTTCCATCACACATGTATGGATGATATCCTTGGGCTGGGATAATATAGTTTTTTTTTTTTAATTCCCCATTTCCTGCAGCTGGCATCTACCTAAAAATGTTTAAAAGTCAATGGCTGTAATTATTCAGTTTAATTTAATTAGCCTTTATGGACCTTGCTTTGTGCACTATAAAGGCAGGTGTCCCAATACTTTTGACAATATAGTGTGTGTGTGTGTGTGTATATATGTGTGTGTGTGTGTGTGTGTGTATGTGTATATATATATATATATGTGTGTGTGTGTATATATATATATTTTATATATATGTATATATATATATATATATATATATATATATGTATGTATACACAATATATATATATATATATATATATATATATATATATATATATATATAGAGTAACTCCACTTTTGCTGAGTGGAGTAGAAAAAAGCTATCCCCTACATTGCAAGGATTGTTAACAAACTTTGGCGTTAATTCCTACCTTTTTCTGCTCTGAAGAAAAAGCTGTTTGTTTGGTTATGTCACTTTGCAAAGTGAATCCGAATGGGAATGGCTTTTTTCATTATTAATCAGCTGATGTTTTAATGTGGAAAGTTGCTGGGTCTGAATCCCTTTGGAATTGATTAACCCTTTGGAAGCATCTCACTAAAAATGAGTTTGTCTGTAGCAGATGCCTATAATCTGACTTGCATCTTGGTACAGACTTCTGATAGAATCAGTGAGCCAATCACACAAGTAGGAAATGCATTTCTGGGGAAGTTCTGTACACAAAATGTATACAGAAGGCCTCAAGGTTGCCATGTTACATTGAATTTTACAGATAATTACAGTGCAACATTCAATTACAATATGGTTTATGTAGCAATTCTATACGATATATTATTTTTTTTTTATTAGCTATCTTTTTTCCACAAAAGTGGAGTTACCCTTTATGGATTCTTTCCTATACATAACTTATTGAGATCTAACACTCTAAATGTTTTTTGTATTGTGTGTGTGATCTTTTGTTCTAATTAATGGGGGTGTCAGCCCCCACTTTTTGGTATTTATATTAGGTTTCCACCGATACCATTTTTTACCGGCAAGTACGAGTGCTGATACCGAGTACCAATACCTTTGTGGTGCGATTTGAGACCATACAAAATGAATGGGCTCAAATTGCACTGCAAAGGATCGAATGCGATTTGAACAGGAATGCGGTGCGATTCCTGCCCGAAACGCATGCAGTTTCCCACAACGCTCATGTGTGAACCCAGGCTGAAGTCACTACAACAACCCTGGGTTCACATAGGGGCGGCGCTGGAAACTGCATGTAATTCGGTCAGGAATTATGTTGCATTCCTGTTTAAATCACACGTGCAGTACTTTGCAGTGGGATTTGAGCCCATTCATTTTGTATGGGCTTAAATCACACCGCAAAAGTATCGGTGTTAGATATTGGAGCACTTGCCCGAGTACAAGTATTTGGGCAAATGCTTAGTATCGGCACCAATACTGGTATCAGTATTGATGCAACCCTAATTTATATATCTATATCTATATATAGATATATGAACACAGGTATTTCATTTTAACATTTCTCATTAGTCCCTGTACTCTGAATAGTAATCCTATTGATAGCAATCTGTAAAACAGTTTATACCAGGCAGGGAATTTCAGTTTCCAGCTTCAGTATCTCTTTATACAGCAATACAAATTTGCTACAAGTTCTAACCCTTTCCTACTATGTTCAGAACTAAAATAAAAAGTTGTGGCTATAGATACCATGCAAGTGTAACCAGATATGTTGGGATGGCATTATACATCACAACAGATGCCTCCGAGTTCTGGAGGCTTCCTCTGGTGCTGATATTTTTCGATGAATTAAAATTATTGTGATTATATCTACCTTGTTTTTGATAAAAGGCATACATGTTAAGGAGAAATTCCAGGTATAGATATTTAATACATACTGTAGTTACATTGGTCAAGTTTGGAACCTGGAAATCTCTGAAGTAGACAGTGCTACTCCAATGATCTCCACTTGCTTCTGGGTCCCACACTGAGTGGCTGTCCTGCTGCATTGTGAACATAGGAGGTCGGTAACTCGGCATGGGTGCCATTCAGAGAATGCTTTCCCACTTCTGAATGAATGCAAAGCATTCTCTGATTGAACAGGGTGGACAGCATAACATAACCGCCCCACCACTTCCCATCTTCCAATCAGAGAACACTTTGCCCGCATTCAAAACATTCTCTGAATGGCACCCATGCCAAGTGGCCATTGATCAGGTTTGGTAAATGCATAGTTGCAAGCTGGACCAATGTAACATTGTATAACATATCCATACCTGGAATTCTTCTTTAAAGGCCCCTTTACACATGTGTTTCTGTTGAGGTGCACTATTGTACACATGTTATTTCGAGAGCTAATGTGAATTGATTTAACACAACTGCTTCATTCAAAATGGGCTGCCATTGCACAGTAACAGGAGAAAAAACATACCTGCAGCATTTGTGTTGTGGTGTGCTGCAGCAGGGGTGCATTGCAGGCTACTTGTGCAATACGGTGTCAATTCTAAAGGAATGCACTAAACAGTGTATGGTGTTACGATATGACGTCACATTACATCATGTGTTTGTGTGAAGCCAACCCAGTTGTCCAGAGTTAGACTTCTTTTATAACTGGGAGAGTATTTATATTTTTAGATATGCAGTTGAAAGAGATGAGTGCTATGCAAACTATTTTATCAATGTGCAGTAAAGACATAAAAAAACTTCTGTGCTTAAGTGGTAATTATATATGTTCATGTGGAAAGGCATGACTGCCCATTACATAATCAGACTCTGCTTCCCACTTTGTTGTACTACATAATAGTTGTGCTTTACAGTTCATCTCTCTCAATTCATGTGTCAATCAAGACTGACTCAATGGGAAAAATGCAATATATACGCTGTTATATCAAGAGTCTCTAATCAAGAAGTCTGAGCGACTACAGTGAATTATACATTTCCCTGATTTCCAACAATGGAGAAATGTAAGAGCAAAAAAAGAAAAATGAGAACGTCATGTAAAAAAACGAAACATTAAAATAATTTGCTTTCTAAAAGGGACAAACTGATACAATGGCAAAAATCCAGAAGGTTTGGGAGCCATAGATAGTGTCTTACTATCCACCTAATTTTTGCCCAGGCTCATTGACCCTATGATTATTGACGCCTTTTAGCCACTCAGGTCCCACCGCTCTCCTGTCCCACATACAACTCCCCTCGCCCCACCCCTTTTCCCTTATCTCTCTCTTTACCCTCTTCCTATGTTGGTAGTGAAGAAGGCATGGAATTGACAAACTAACCCTCTCCACTCTTCCATCTACCCTCATGTTCCTTTTTCTTTTTGGAGCCACGTCGTATGTTGACTCTCTATTCTTTGCATTACTTTACAGAATTACTGTAGTTGTTACAGCTTAGTTCAAGTATTTCCCATTGATGGCATATTTTTTACAAAATCAAGTTCCTCATGCGCTGCAATATAACTAACCATACTTTGTATGTGTTTATTTTTTATTTTTTTATTTTTTGGAAACAAAAATTACATTGGAAAAATTAAAAAAAAAAGGTCTAGCTCGCAAAGTAATAAATTTGATAAACCCTATAATACCTGCCAAAAAATGGATTTAATCCGTTAGCAGCAAATAATGAGCTGTGTTCTGCTTGCATTTATTTTCATATAACAGTATATATGACACTTTAGTATGACAAACAGAGGATCACTGTCATTTCTGACCATGCATGAGAAAACATAACAGGTGTCACATAGACTACATCAGGGGTCTTCAAACTATGGCCCTCCAGTTGTTCAGGAACTACAATTCCCATCATGCCTAGTCATGTCTGTGAATGTCGGAGTTTCACAATGCCTCATGGAATGTGTAGTTCCACAACAGCTGGAGGGCCATAGTTTGAGGATCCCTGGACTACATGGTGAGACCTGGAGTTAAAAAAAAGTAAAGAGTGGGAATGTATCAAAAACAGAACCAAGCATGCCATGAACAGGATTGTGTCTCAAAGTTGACTCAAATGTATTAAAAGCTTGCAGGTGATGAGAAAAAGTATTGGGCTCATTTAAAAAAAAAAAAAAAACAAGAATCTATCAGGGTGTGATTTTTAAAACTGGTGTTTGCCAGGTTTTTGACGATAAACATTTTTTTAAGCTTTATTCCTGTCTTTACTTTACTATGTGTATTTATATTCTGTCCTGTTACCTTTAAATATGGAGGCTTTCTTTTTATTGCTTGAACTAGATGGACTTGTGTCCTTTTTAAACCTGACTAGAACTACAGTTTGTAGACTAGAGTAAAAATTACATTAATTCATTAGTAAATAAGTTACAAGTACCCTTTTCACTAATTACTTGAAATCCCTGGATGTTTTATTTTTTACCGCTAGCCATTTTTTTTTTTCAATCTGCCCGTGTATATAAAACGAAACATCATGAAAATTAGAGCAGAAAACATGCAATACAATCTCAATGCGTAAGGTAAGTTCTCATTAAAATGATTCATCATGTCCTAGGCTGCAAATGGGTTTAGTAATTGCTTTCCCATTTGTTGTGCTCTCTTGCCCAATAACATGCACAGTACTGCTATTTAGGAAAACCTATTTTCTGGGAGAGATTCTCTTATGTGGGTTTAATTCCAATGCCATCAGGACAAGTCTGGTAACCACACGTGGAAAATGGGAAACTCATGTTAGCTTTTTACAGCTGTCTTGGGAAGGCCATTTGGTTGATGACTCAGCTGTGCTGAATACTCAATAATAAATGTGTTATTTTATTTTATTTTGCCTCATTGAAGTATGGCTTCTCATTAAAAAGGAGTACAACATAAAATCTAACTGTAGTAATTAAGAAATATCTACTGCTATACAAATATAGTTTTGATCAATGTTCTCCTGAAAAGAACATTAGCTTAATTTCAATCAAAAGGTCAAAGCAGGAGGTCACACTGGAGCATTTTAACATGCGATTTGACATTTGACATGTTTGAAATCGTGCAAGTTCAGTTGAACTTGCACGACTTCATTCCCACAGCTCAGTGTGAACCAGGGTTAAAGAGTATCTTTTCCCCATGCACTCTGCAAGAGCAGTTGCTCCAGAGATAAGTAAATGAGCAAAAGCTCTGCTGACTTCCATCATCCAATCATGTGCAAACAAAAATGCATTTTTATTTTTCCTTGCACGTGATTGGGTACTTTTTGCGAAGTAAAACTTTACCTCATTTACTAAGCTCCGGAGCAACTGCACTTGTAGAGTGCACAGTAGAGTGCAAAGTGCGCAGTCTATCTAGCTTACATCAAAAATATGTATTTCCCATTGGCTGCCCATGCTTTTATATGCCTATTTCTGGAACTTTTTACAGTATTTAGCAGCAGTGCTGCACAGAGGCGGCTCTTTAATTAGGCGGTCGCCTAAATCCTCACGCTCACAGGGGCCTCTGCTAGCAGCAGAGAACCCCGCCATTAGCACAGTGCCGAGTCTACTCCTTGCTACAGGGAGAGAAAACAGACTGCGAGTGGGACCAGTTTACTGGGTGATCAGAGCTCACCGACAGCTCCAGATCCCAGCCAGAGAGAGCTGCTCAGCTCAGCAGAGCCAGTGCTGACAGTTCTCCCTCCTCCCCCTGCTGCCCGCACAGCCAGACAGGAGAGGATAGAGAGCTGCTCCTTCTCCTCACGTCCTCTCCTCCTGTGTCTGCCCCCCACCCCCACACTCCCCGGCAAAGTTCTGAAGAAGAAAATGTGTGGGCAGGTAGTTTCAACCCCAGCAACCAGAAAGGAAAGATGGAGTCTGATCAATCCACCCTGTCCCTCCTGCCTCCTAGTGAGTACACTGATGTAAGGGGTGCCCTTCCTTCCTCCATCCCTCTCTCTTTCATTCTGACTTTCTCTATCCCTCTCTCTTTCTTTCGCCCTCCATCCACCTCTTTCTTTCTTACCTTTTCCTTCTTTTTTTCTCTCTTTCTTTCTTTCTCCACACCCTCTCTTTCTTTCTCCATCACTATCCCTTTTTTTTTTTTCTTTTATCTCTATTTCTTTCTTTCTTTCTCCCCTGACCACTCCAGTTCTCCACTACCCATTCCCCATCATCTGTCCACTCCCCATTTTTCCACCCTTCTCCTTCTCCACTACCCCATGGTCCCTAGCCCCATCCCCCACTCCTAAGAAAGAACCCCCAAGGATGTGAACTGCACCAATCCCTGCTGACCCTCCTCTCCTATTCATCCCATTTCATTGGCGCAGTCAGGGCTGCTGTAAGGAATTATGTACAGCCTACCTGATGGGGCCCACTTCAACCACACCCCCGAGCCCACCCCTGACCTCGCTTCAAAACAAAATGCAGGTTTGTCACCGTTTACATATGAGCACGGGACCAACATGCACATTCACAACTGAGCAAGAGCATGAGGAAACGGGGGCTTTAAAAAGGTTTTTACATTTTATTATTTATTTTATTACTTTTTTTACACTGTCTTTTTACATTGTTTTAGATATCTTTTATTGCTATCAGAAGGGTTGAACAACATCCCTTCTGATATCACGGACCATGACAGTTCCTCTTCGCTGGGCGGGAAGCGCTTAAAGTGGAGTGGTGGTGGTGGTGGGGGGTTGTTAAAAATGCATTTCAGTTGCACTTGTTTACTACCCCCCCAAACGCAAGTGTAAAGTAGCATCTCATTGTGTCCTATGATCATCAGCATAAAAATCATACAAGCAGCAGTCAGCAGGTGCTCTGTCATAGTGTGTCACATGGCTCTTGGTGCTGGCTTTGTTATGGCTGTACTGTGTTACAGTCTGTAACACTCAGTACAGCCATAGCTTAATAAAGTCGGCACCCCCAGCAGCCATGTGACACACTATGACAGGGTACCTGCTGACTGTGCTGCCGGTGTGATTTTTAAGCTGATGATCATAGGACACAATGAGGGCTCTATCCTCTATTCTTCACTCCCTGTGTCCAGTGCAGCCACACTGTCCTCCTGCTGCTCCCTGTCAGCTGCTGGGCCGCCTGTCGACTCACACAAATCTCGACACCTGAGGATGGGAGAAGGGAGCTGAGTGGAGCCTTATTGTATCCTTCTGCCAGGGAAGGCAGGGGGCAGCAGCAGCCAGGACTATATGGTAGCAGAACAACCGTGGGACTATAGCGTACACATGCACCCCCAAAAATGAAGAAAAAGTCCATCCATTGCACTCACCTCCTGGGCCTCTCTGTTGACCTCATGGGGCCCAGGAAAATGTAATTACACCTCCAAGCAATTAAAAGTTTGGGAAAAGTTTAGAAAGTCCTATTTCCTTTAACATGCAGAAATTAACTGCTGGGCCCCCATGTGGAGCTGATGTGGCCAGGTCCGGTACAACAGGGCCAGTTGTACTGCCCTATCAGCGGCCCTGGGAGCAGTACACATGCCACCCACATAAGCAGCAGCAGTAATAAGATGCTCCACCTCAGGGTCCTTCCTTAACCCCTGCAAAGTGGCAGAAAAAAGCCAGAAACACTGGAGGGGAAGGTAGAGGGGGAGTTGTCATTCCAGTTGTAGATTTAGCCCAGTGACAGGTAGGATCTGTGAGATCAGCTTCTCTGTGCATCGCTGCTTGAGGAGACCATATCTGTATTATTCAATACTTCCCCTATACTGTACCCTCCTTACCAACTCCATGTACTGTGCCCTCCTGCTCCTCCCTGTACTGTACCCACCTGCCCCCTGTACTGTGTCCACTTATCCTTCCCCTGTGAGAGAAGAAAGCCAGAAACACTGGAGGGGAAGGTAGAGGGGGAGTTGTCATTCCAGTTGTAGATTTAGCCCGGTGATAGCCTGCAAGAATAGGTAGGATCTGTGAGAGCAGCTTCCCTTGCTTGAGGAGACCATATTTGAATTATTCATTACGGCCCCCTATACTGTACCCTCCTGCCCTCTGTACTGTGTCCACGTACCGTGCCCTCCTGCTCCTCCCTGTACTGTACCCACCTGCCCCCTGTACTGTGTCCGCTTATCATCCCCCTGTGCTGTGCCCTCCTGCTCCACCGGGTACTTTACTCTCCTGCCTGCTGTTCTGTGTCCACTTATCCTCCCCCTGTGCTGTGCCCTCCTGCTCCCTGTACTGTGTCCACTTACCCTTCACCTGTACTGTACCCTCCTGCCTCATGTACTGTGTCCACTTACCCTCCCCCTGTACTGTACCCTCCTAATACAGTTAATTTGTATCGTACGTATAGCAGAATATCTGTGCTAACCCAAAAATGAAAAGGTGGTCCAAATAAAAAAAGCCAGAATATTCAGCTGTTAGGTATGTATAACATATAAAGTGCGCAACCAAAAATTAATTAATTGGAAAAAATGTAATAAAAAAACTCCCTGCGTATATAAAAATGCAAAACGTGATATAGCCATATAATTCAGGTACAATATTAACGTGCAGATTGTAGTCCATAAAGTGCTTCAACTGGTGCAAATAAAAGTGCCGGACATTCAGTAGATCTATCAGTTGTTGTGTTCATCAAAAAAACAAATCAATCAGCGCCGCTTACTGGAATTGTTGGATCTCAAATTATAGAAATCAGAAGGGCACACACAGGGGGATCACTCAGCCGAGGAAAGCACATCCACAGACTCATCCAGTAACGGGATATTCCTCACAGATAAGGTAGAAAACCTTCCTTCAAGTAATCTCCAACCGTGGGGTATTTCATAAGATAAAAAGAAGAGGCTTCCTGGTGCAGTAATCCATTTTAAAAAGATTTATTCACAATTGTAAGCACTAACATCCAAAAAACAGTGTTCAGTACATTCAAAACAGATGCGGCTCAAGCCAGCAGGCTGATCCATGGTGACGTCAAGACCTGTAGCTCCACCCGACACATATGTATGGGGAAACACGTCAGTTCTGCCTTATCTGTGAGGAATATCGCATTATTGGAGAGTTCGCTATAAGATGAGTCTGTGGATGTGTTTTCCTCGGCTGAGTGATCCCCCTGTGTGTGCCCTTCTGATCTCTATAATTTGAGATCCAACAATTCCGGTAAGCAGCGCTGATTGATTTGTTTTTTCATGAACAGAACAACTGATTGATCTACTGAATGTCCGGCACTTTTATTTGCACCAATTGAAGCACTTTATGGACTACAATCTACACGTTAATATTGTACCTTAATTATATGGCTATATCACATGTTTTGCATGTTTATATATGCAGGGAGTTTTTTTATTAAGTTTTTTCCAATCAATTCATAAATTTTTGGTTGTGCACTTTATCTGTTACACACAGTTAATTTGTATCGCTTTAATTAATTTTCCCATTATGAGCGCGAGTGTGGCCTCACGTCTAAGTTTTGCCTAAGGCCTCACAAAGCTTAGAGCCGCCTCTGGTGCTGCGGTAACTCCTGCCCTCAAAATGGCCACAATCTTTCCAAGGTTTTAGGATTTATAACGTTAACAGAGATTAATCAGTTTTCCACTAAACTAAGCGATCATGTGTCCATAAAAATCCTGGTCGGTATGTGGCCTTTGAGAACTGTAGCATGCAATAGCTTTTCTAGTAGTTTATAATATTGGTCTGCCATGTGTTATAACATAAATATGGGGGATGTATACTGCCTTAGTGTAGATTGTATACACAGATACATCTGGCATTTACTAGGCTAGGCAAGATTTTATATACAGTGTTACCAGACAGACACTCTACTTAAATGAACCCAATCTTGTATAGTAACTTTTTTCATTAGCGCACATAAAATGGAGTTATTTGAAGGACAAGCTAAATATAATCGTATTTACTTATAACCTTTAGTCTTGTTTCTCAGTATTTATGCTTTTGCTACAGAATTGCCTACAATTGATGTTTTTTTTTTTTCCCTCAGAATTCTTTTTTCACAGTCACATACTAGCAAATCAAAAATTGTAGCGCTAATACATGTAGAGGAGTGCATGTGTGTCACAGCACTCTGGGACATAAATATTGATATATATCCACCATATGTAACTGGTAAACTCAAAAAATATAAACACAATGTTATAAATAAAGTTCATATGGTGAGAACATCAGAAAGTTGATCCTTCTGGTCTGTTCAAACGAAACCAACTGAAGACATATGTTTGACTGATGTCACTGTGCGGCATAGGTACTCTTACCGGAAAAGATGGATGTGTGTACCGTATGGCATCCACATCAAACAGGCTTATTGATGAAGATACTGCAGGCTGGGACTCCAACACTTTCAGGAACTGGGTACTGGATCGATCAGCAACGATGGATGAACTCAACATACGATCGTCCAATGGCCGTGAAGGTGATGGTAGAAGCCAGGAAAATGTAATAAAAAAATGGAGACCACTCCAATGGTGCAGGTCAAATGGGCATAGCTTTATTCACATATGCATGTGAAAATTTTAAAAACAAATAAAATCTCGAGATGATGATAAAGGAAAATTCGGCAATATGGGGGGCATAAGATAGCTGGCCCGACGCGTTTCGACTAAAAGTCTTCCACAGGGGCATATCTCTAGCCCCCCCACATTGCCTCTAACATATATAGACATAAACCCAAGGGAACCTCCCCTTCGTTCCAGGCAGGAAGTGAACGCCTCCCGCCTGAACCAAATGTGATGGGAGGGGAGTAAGTGCAATAAGGTCCCCAATGTTAAATGGATTACATTACTAAACATATTCCATAATAAACGGGCATTACACAATACACCCTGGCTGTGAGATGGACACCAAAGGCAAGCATGGAGGTATTACTTAGATCGCTTGTATTCTGATGGAATGTAGCGTAGGTAAACAAAATATCCCCACTAATGGACTGGTCCTGGGCTGAGAACGTGTAGCCAATCATAGGCTGAACGCCGGTATTCCCGCCGAAATTTATGTCCAATCACGGTATTTCTGAGTCAAACCGTGTCATGAGTGGTCAGCTGTTTGGGGCGTCATCTCAAAATATCAAAACGTGGTGAACGGCGGCACGCTATAGGTGCGCTGGCGTCATATTGTGCTTAGTGCGCAGGGAACAAGGGAGGGCATGGACTGCCTACTTCCGGCCATGTGACCGGAAGTGAGCGTGCGCCGGAAGTGCGTCAGGTGAAACCGGAAGCGAATGAGGTCTCCAGTAAACTGAGACGCCAAGAAAACGTGGGGAAGGAAGGGCACCAATAAAACACCTGCAAAATGGTGTACGGGTTGACCTTACACCTCCCTCATCTGTCAATGGACAAACATTGAAAAGGAATCCTCATCCGTGGGGACATCTAGTGGATTAAATTGGAATGGCTACGTATATGCAAAGTGTGCACCAAAGTTATCTCTGGGAAACATGTGAAATGTAATCTGATATTTACTACCTGAAATGTGTGACAGATCAGTATAGAAAACAAAAATAAACATTGAAGTAAAAGATCAGAATTAGATTTAAATTTAAATTTAAATTTACAGGGGGGGCCCCACTCATAGGAGCACCCATTAGTGCTGGAGCCACCGTGACCGTAAGGACGTCTAGGTGGTGTGAAAAGGGGTTGAATAGGTATATGGATGTGTGGTAAATCCATTGCATGTGACGGCCGTAAAAGGCTGAATGAGCCCCGGTTAGTGACATAATATGGTGTGACATAAAATGTATAAAAAAAGATACACCAGAAAGTGTATGTGTAGTGTCCTAAACAGGACCGTAAGTGGATGACCCATTATGGGGCATATATAGTGATCTGTCAAATGTACTAAAGACAAGGGCTAAAAGTCTCTAACTCGACTCCCTGACCCTATCTAGTGTCCTGTTAGTAAAAATAGTGCATAAGTGAGACTATAGATGCACAAAGAATCTAAAAAAAATCTATAAAAAGATCCCTGTGGCTATGTGACGTGAGGGCATATAGTGAGTATAACCGTCATGAAGATAGGTGTATATATATAGTGTTCTGCAACCCAAATAGATTGCAGAAGTGGACGATCGATAGAAGAGTGGTAAAAACGAAGAAAGAAAAAAGGGGGGTAAACCTGAAGTGTATGTGACCAAAGGTTTTTTAAAAATTATATTAGGATATAAAACGCATGCTGGCCCTGAGTGGCCATCCCACATCCAGTGTAAATCATACAACACATGAATCATAGGACAGAAACAATGTATATCGGAGTGTAAAAAATACATGAATGTAGGTCTCCAGTATGATGGAACTCGAACGTGAAGTGCCACTCACCCCCGGTTGATGAAACAATTGATGTCCCACTCAACATTCATACCAAAGGGTGAGTAGCATTTCAACTGGTGAATCCAGTATGTTTCTAGCCTGGAGACCCCGCGTAGGTTGGATTCACCCCGCCAGTGTGGAACGAACTTATCTATTATCTGAAACTTAGTCCCTAATGGATCTCTATTGTGGTGATCCCGATAGTGTCGGGGGACACTATGTTTGGTACAACCCTTTCGGATTTTGGCCAAGTGTTCGTTTACACGTATAGAGAACGTACGAATAGTGCGTCCGACATATTGCTGTTTGCACGGACATGTGATCAGATAGACAATAAATTTGGTGGCACATGTAGTGAAATGCTTCATGGCGTAGGTGCGTGCAGTAACAGTGGAAGAGAAAGTATCTGTCATGCGTCTCCCTAGTATGTTATGTTGACAAACGTTGCATTTTTTGCACGGGAAATATCCCTTGCAATTTTGGAAAAAGGAAGTCGTCCTGGGGGGATCAACCACGTTGGGAGCGATGTCGCCCTGAACGGACCGGGCACCCCTGAAAATGATGCCCGCCCGTTCAGGGAGAGAGGGTCCCAAAATGCGATCGCTACGTAGGACCTTCCAGTGTCTGGATATAATCCTCCTAACCTCGTTGTGTTGGGTAGAGAAGGAGGTGAAAAAGGACCACTTAAATTTGTTGTCTCTAGAGGTCTTGGGACGATCGACCAATAGGGACTTCCTGTCAACGGTAGCCACAGATTTTATATCTGCATCTAAAACCTCTGGTTGGTACCCCTTTTCCACGAACCTTTGCTTTAGAATCTGACACTGTTGGAAAAACATGGAGTCATTTGTACAATTCCTCCTCATTCGGAGGAATTGTCCTTTTGGTACTGATTTGAGCCAACGGTCATGGTGACAACTCTCGACTGGAATGTATCCATTCCTGTCGGTGGGCTTAAAATACGTTCTAAACTCAAAGCCTCGTGCCGTGGACTCTATCTCCAAGTCAAGAAAATGTATGGTGGTACAACTGGCCTCATAGCTCAAGACTATCCCCCGATCATTATGATTGAGGGTCGTCATGAACTCATCTAGGGACTGCATGTCCCCCCTCCATAGGAGGAGGACGTCGTCTATGTATCTGGTCCATAGGACCAGCTCGGAACGCCCGAGAGCATAGACGGCGTCCTCCTCCCATTGGGCCATGAATAAGTTGGCCACACTAGGGGCATATTTTGCCCCCATGGCCACTCCTTTGATTTGGGAGTAGAAGGTGCCTTGAAACCAAAAGTAATTGTGTTTAGTGGCAAATCTCAGTAAATCTAAAATAAAATTCTTCTGAATGGAGGGAAGGGTTGATAGACTTGATAGATAAAACTCCACCGCGCCTATACCCAGATGATGAGAGATGCAGGTATATAGCGCAGCAACATCGGCTGTGACCATAATCAGATCCTCCTGATGATCTACTGACTCTAACAGCCGAATCACATCCTTAGTATCCTTGAGGTATGAGGGGATGAGTCTGACTAGTGGCTGTAGATAGAAATCAATGTACCTACCAATCCTCGAGGTCACCGAATCGATGCCACTAACGATGGGGCGACCTGGAGGATTGGTAGGACATTTGTGGACCTTGGGAAGATAGTATATGATGGGGATTCTGGGGGCCAAAGGAACGAGGAATTCCTTCTCCTTGCGATTGAGTATGCTTAGAGAGAAGCCTTCTTCGATTAATTCGGTCAAGGCCTTTTTATATTTCTGGGTGGGGTCTCCACTCAGAATGATGTATGTGGATCGATCGTTCAATTGTCTTAACATCTCCCCATTATAGTCCTCTTGATCCAGTACCACTATCCCACCTCCCTTATCAGCAGGGCGAATGATGATATTTTTATTTTTACACAGGGATTTTAGTCCCTGCGATATTGCTGGATCTTGATGTACCTTTTTGGTGGGGAGTGTTTCTAGGTCGTTGAGGACCAAATTCTTAAAAACATTAATGGAGTGAGACGTGGTGTTGGGTGGATTGAAAAGTGATGGATTGGATAGACCTGAATGTACACTAGAGGAGGGAATTGCACAGCTCGTCGAAGTGGGGGGAACAGTTAGAAAGTGTCGTTGAATGTTCAACTTTCTGATGTACTTGTGTACATCGACAAAGGTCGCAAAGCGATCTAATGGCCGTGGAGGGACAAACTTCAAACCCTTGTCTAATAATCGAGTTTCTGCATCAGACAGTTGGACTTTGCTAAGATTGTAAATACCTGCACCAATGGGGGTTAAACCCTTTTTCTTTTGCCTCTGAAGGCGTCGGCCCCCTCTGTTACCTCGTTTCGTTTTGGACTTGGAGGGTAACTGGGGGGGTCCCTGTGAAAACCCGATGGCTGAGAAGGCCCTCGGGATTGAGAATTCTGAGGGTAGGGATAAGGGTTCCACATGGGTTCTCCACCTTGGTTGCCGTATGGATGTTGTTCCCCATACCTCCCCTGATTCCCATACTCTCGAGGGGGTGCATGTCTGACATGGTCTCTGACAGGTGTGCTTTGGGAGTACTGGTTTCTGTCGTCTTGCCAATATGGAGGAGGTGTACCATATGGCTCGGCCCGACGGGAACCACCTCTCCCTTTCCATTGGTTGTTTCTCCCTCTTGTGGGATGATTGTTCCCCCTGGAGTTATATCTACCCCTGTTATTATTATTCTGAACGTATGTGTTGGGGGTGTGCTCCAACGGGGTGTACTGATCATCCCTAGAGCCTCTCTGAGGATTGGACGACGGAGGTTCGCGGAACAACCTACGATCTGGTTGAAGTATAACCGGTTCAACTGTGTCCATAAAAGGAGTACTGTCAGCGGTATTACTACTGGTGGCAAGCTTTTTTTGCCAGTTGAAAACTAGATTGTTCTTATAATCTGTTAGATCTCGGTTGTACTTTTTCTGTTTCTTATTTTTCTGATCTTTTTCTTCCTTTTCTAGAAAGTTTTTTAGATTGGTGGAAAGGGTGATATACTCTTGTGAACCATTGAATGGTGTTAATTTGGTTTTAAGATCTTTGATTTCCTGGTCTATGGCCAAAAGCCTTGCTTGTTTGCGTTCAACCAAGAAATCATTGAGCTTAATCCCGACATCGTTAAAATATCTAGACCATGATTCGAGGTCTGAGTCTCCCTGTTGGGGAGATACATCCCACCTCAGTCCTCTCGGTACCATACGTTCCTTAGTATATTGTTCCAAGAATGCTATGTCCCACTGTAGATGGATTTCGGTGGTCATAACATTCTTGAGTCTAACAAATAGACCACTTAGTTCAGTGTCTGTGTTGGTAGTAACAAAAACACCGTTAGTGTTGAGGGACCTGGAGATCCTATACTCAAAAACATCCATGGTGATGTTATAGAAAAGCAGCAGTGATAAAAGTGTCAGCAAGGAAGAATGAATGGGGAAAAAAAACGCGCTAATCTATGGATATCATGCAAAAATAGGAAGTCCCTATTGGTCGATCGTCCCAAGACCTCTAGAGACAACAAATTTAAGTGGTCCTTTTTCACCTCCTTCTCTACCCAACACAACGAGGTTAGGAGGATTATATCCAGACACTGGAAGGTCCTACGTAGCGATCGCATTTTGGGACCCTCTCTCCCTGAACGGGCGGGCATCATTTTCAGGGGTGCCCGGTCCGTTCAGGGCGACATCGCTCCCAACGTGGTTGATCCCCCCAGGACGACTTCCTTTTTCCAAAATTGCAAGGGATATTTCCCGTGCAAAAAATGCAACGTTTGTCAACATAACATACTAGGGAGACGCATGACAGATACTTTCTCTTCCACTGTTACTGCACGCACCTACGCCATGAAGCATTTCACTACATGTGCCACCAAATTTATTGTCTATCTGATCACATGTCCGTGCAAACAGCAATATGTCGGACGCACTATTCGTACGTTCTCTATACGTGTAAACGAACACTTGGCCAAAATCCGAAAGGGTTGTACCAAACATAGTGTCCCCCGACACTATCGGGATCACCACAATAGAGATCCATTAGGGACTAAGTTTCAGATAATAGATAAGTTCGTTCCACACTGGCGGGGTGAATCCAACCTACGCGGGGTCTCCAGGCTAGAAACATACTGGATTCACCAGTTGAAATGCTACTCACCCTTTGGTATGAATGTTGAGTGGGACATCAATTGTTTCATCAACCGGGGGTGAGTGGCACTTCACGTTCGAGTTCCATCATACTGGAGACCTACATTCATGTATTTTTTACACTCCGATATACATTGTTTCTGTCCTATGATTCATGTGTTGTATGATTTACACTGGATGTGGGATGGCCACTCAGGGCCAGCATGCGTTTTATATCCTAATATAATTTTTAAAAAACCTTTGGTCACATACACTTCAGGTTTACCCCCCTTTTTTCTTTCTTCGTTTTTACCACTCTTCTATCGATCGTCCACTTCTGCAATCTATTTGGGTTGCAGAACACTATATATATACACCTATCTTCATGACGGTTATACTCACTATATGCCCTCACGTCACATAGCCACAGGGATCTTTTTATAGATTTTTTTTAGATTCTTTGTGCATCTATAGTCTCACTTATGCACTATTTTTACTAACAGGACACTAGATAGGGTCAGGGAGTCGAGTTAGAGACTTTTAGCCCTTGTCTTTAGTACATTTGACAGATCACTATATATGCCCCATAATGGGTCATCCACTTACGGTCCTGTTTAGGACACTACACATACACTTTCTGGTGTATCTTTTTTTATACATTTTATGTCACACCATATTATGTCACTAACCGGGGCTCATTCAGCCTTTTACGGCCGTCACATGCAATGGATTTACCACACATCCATATACCTATTCAACCCCTTTTCACACCACCTAGACGTCCTTACGGTCACGGTGGCTCCAGCACTAATGGGTGCTCCTATGAGTGGGGCCCCCCCTGTAAATTTAAATTTAAATTTAAATCTAATTCTGATCTTTTACTTCAATGTTTATTTTTGTTTTCTATACTGATCTGTCACACATTTCAGGTAGTAAATATCAGATTACATTTCACATGTTTCCCAGAGATAACTTTGGTGCACACTTTGCATATACGTAGCCATTCCAATTTAATCCACTAGATGTCCCCACGGATGAGGATTCCTTTTCAATGTTTGTCCATTGACAGATGAGGGAGGTGTAAGGTCAACCCGTACACCATTTTGCAGGTGTTTTATTGGTGCCCTTCCTTCCCCACGTTTTCTTGGCGTCTCAGTTTACTGGAGACCTCATTCGCTTCCGGTTTCACCTGACGCACTTCCGGCGCACGCTCACTTCCGGTCACATGGCCGGAAGTAGGCAGTCCATGCCCTCCCTTGTTCCCTGCGCACTAAGCACAATATGACGCCAGCGCACCTATAGCGTGCCGCCGTTCACCACGTTTTGATATTTTGAGATGACGCCCCAAACAGCTGACCACTCATGACACGGTTTGACTCAGAAATACCGTGATTGGACATAAATTTCGGCGGGAATACCGGCGTTCAGCCTATGATTGGCTACACGTTCTCAGCCCAGGACCAGTCCATTAGTGGGGATATTTTGTTTACCTACGCTACATTCCATCAGAATACAAGCGATCTAAGTAATACCTCCATGCTTGCCTTTGGTGTCCATCTCACAGCCAGGGTGTATTGTGTAATGCCCGTTTATTATGGAATATGTTTAGTAATGTAATCCATTTAACATTGGGGACCTTATTGCACTTACTCCCCTCCCATCACATTTGGTTCAGGCGGGAGGCGTTCACTTCCTGCCTGGAACGAAGGGGAGGTTCCCTTGGGTTTATGTCTATATATGTTAGAGGCAATGTGGGGGGGCTAGAGATATGCCCCTGTGGAAGACTTTTAGTCGAAACGCGTCGGGCCAGCTATCTTATGCCCCCCATATTGCCGAATTTTCCTTTATCATCATCTCGAGATTTTATTTGTTTTTAAAATTTTCACATGCATATGTGAATAAAGCTATGCCCATTTGACCTGCACCATTGGAGTGGTCTCCATTTTTTTATTACATTTTCCTGGCTTCTACCATCACCTTCACGGCCATTGGACGATCGTATGTTGAGTTCATCCATCGTTGCTGATCGATCCAGTACCCAGTTCCTGAAAGTGTTGGAGTCCCAGCCTGCAGTATCTTCATCAATAAGCCTGTTTGATGTGGATGCCATACGGTACACACATCCATCTTTTCCGGTAAGAGTACCTATGCCGCACAGTGACATCAGTCAAACATATGTCTTCAGTTGGTTTCGTTTGAACAGACCAGAAGGATCAACTTTCTGATGTTCTCACCATATGAACTTTATTTATAACATTGTGTTTATATTTTTTGAGTTTACCAGTTACATATGGTGGATATATATCAATATTTATGTCCCAGAGTGCTGTGACACACATGCACTCCTCTACATGTATTAGCGCTACAATTTTTGATTTGCTTGTATTGTGACTTTGTTTGTTTAGTTTGTTGGCAGCTTTTTGCATGATATCCATAGATTAGCGCGGTTTTTTTCCCCATTCACAGTCACATACTAGTCATTTTATTTAATTCTATCTGGTCTCTGGCTTGTCTTTCAGATTCACTTGATCAGCAGCTCAGCTTTTGAAAGTTTTCCCCAATTAAACTTCTGGCCTGTTCATTGTACTGAGGCTGACCTTCCAAGATGAGATTTGTCACTAAAGCGTCTGATCTCACCTTGTCTTTGCTCTGCAATGTACAATGCTCTCCTCTGCTTTTTTTTTTTTGCTGCTTGCCTTTATGTTTCTCAATCTCCTCCTGGTATTTTCAACAAAATTTTAGTCTGTTCCTAGCCTTATACATCTTCCATGCAGGATGTCAATTGGCTATATCTATTGAAAGTATGATTCAAAGAGACACCTATTCTCCGCACATTCCTTTTCAGTTCTGCTAAAAGCGGTACACTTTCTTTAAACTAAATTATAGAGTTCTCACTTTTCATTGGTCAACAACACTGGTAAAAAAGGCATAGCTAGTTGGACCAATTACCGTGCCTTGTTTCCCTTTTAACACCCTGGGGTAGTTTATCGATGTTCATAAACTGTTCAGCACTGAGAGCCTACTTCTTCTCCCTTATCTAATAGGGCAGCAAGTTATCCCCAATTCTGTGCGCAGTGTAGTGTTTGGTCCTACAATCATTCAATAGAAAAAGTCTACCTGCCCAGTATTTCTTAATTCAGTCTAGGAATAGCTGTAGTATAGTAGGCACTATGTTCACGAGAAATTCCTCGTTGCCATTAACCTGGTGTCCTGCTTCACCCTATTTGTGCCCACACAGTGCCATGTGTCCAGGGGACATGGTACTGTACCCTGCCCTACAATCTTCTACTCACACCTGGAGATAAACTAAAAATGATTTTTTTCAGTTTTTTCGGTTGCAATGTGTTGTCCCAGATAACCCTTTTTTCACCTTTCAGTTTTAATTATGTAACTTGCAGATTGTAATAATTAGTAAAAAAAAATTAAAAAAATGTAAATGCATATCTGCAACTACACTATATTGTCAAAAGTATTGGGACACCTGCCTTTACATGCACATGAACTTTAATAGTATCCTAGTCCGTAGGGTTCAATATTGAGTTGGCCCACCCTTTGCAGCTATAACAGCTTCAACTCTTCTGGGAAGGCTGTCCACAAGGTTTAGGAGTTTGTCTATGGGAATGTTTGACCATTCTTCCAGAAGCGCATTTGTGAGAGCAGGCACTGATGTGGACCAGAAGGCCTGGCTCGAAGTCTCCGCGGTAATTCATCCCAAAGATGTTCTATCGAGGTCAGGGCTCTGTTCCTCCACCCCAAACTCGCTCATCCATTTCTTTATGGACCTTGTTTGTGCACTGTTCCAAATCATTTGGTGGAGGAGGGATTGTGGTGCGGGGTTGTTTTTCAGGGTTTGGGCTTGGCCCCTTAGTTCCAGTGAAGAGAACTAAGGTGTCAACATACCAAGACACTTTGGACAATTTCATGCTCATAACTTTGTGGGAACACTATGGAGATGGCCCCTTTCTGTTCCAACATGACTGTGCACCAGTGCACAAACATGGTCCATAAAGACATGGATAAGTGAGCTTGGGGTGAAGGAACTTTACAGGCCTGCACAGAGTCATGACCTTAGCCCGATAGAACCTCATTGGGACGTCAGTACCTGACCTCACAAATGCACTTCTGGAAGAATGGACAGCCTTCCCAACAGAGTTGAAGCTGTGATATCTGCAAAGGGTGGGCCAACTCAATATTGAACCTTATGGACTAAGACTGAGATGCCATTAAAGTTCATGTGCATGTAAAGGCAGGGGTCCCAAAAATGTTGACAATATAGTGTATGTTTTCATACACATCATTTAAAGTGGACCTGTCTGGGTAACCAAAGTTTAAAAAAGCTTTTCTACAGCCCTATCAAGGTGACTACTAGTACTTCTTTAACCTTTAAATGAGCCACAGAGAGCCTCTTATCCTGCAAGCAACCCGTAACTGAGGTCATGCATTCTCTACAAAGCTATTCTCTGGTTCCTACCTTCCCCAACCAATGACAGCATAGTTGTTAAAACTGATCTAAAGTAATATTAACCAAGATGTTCAGTTTTTAAATTGATCTGGTACAAATAACTTTATAAATCTTAGCACTAAGTATAGAACTTGTATGTTGAAGTTAGTATAGTATAGTATACTTGTCAAATACCCACAAAACGAATTTCCATACCTTGGTGAATGTTAAACAATCTTTATCTTGATCTTTATCCTTGATTTCAAAGTCATAAAGTGCTTTTCCTTGTGGAGGAGGCTGGTTAAGTGGTTTGATGCACTGGATGTAGCTGGCAGGGAAGAATCCACGGTTTCCATTTAACTCTCCATGATACCAGTTCTCATCCACCTTCCGTCTCAGAATAATGATGTCACCCTTGTTGAACTTCAGATCCCCAGGTTCCTTTCCTTCATAGGTATACAGTGCTCTTCCACATGGCAACTGAGAAATATTCTGGCAAAGAAAGAGAATATCACGTTAAAGACAGCCTTATTAGAACTGTAGCTAGCTTGTCACACTGCGAAAAAGTTACATCATCAAGCAACATTTTTATGCATAATGTACACTTCTTTGTATAAAACATTATGGGATCAGTCCTCTCAGAATTTTTTTTTTCAGTTTTTGGTGAGTTTTATTCGGGTAAGATCACTGAAAGTTTTTTTTTTATATAATAGCTTAATTCTTTACTTCTACATCCGATCTTTGGTCACTTGTTATAGCAAGTACAAGAGGTCTCGTACTCCATATTATGCATATTATGATTTTTAATTGACTTTAACTAATGCAGAATCGAGTGTAACTCCATGAAAGAGGGCGATAAAGCTGGCAACTTTGGCTGAGAGGTCTAGTTTTTGAAGCGCTTAAGTAATTTCCAATATCTATGATAACTTTTCATTCCTATTAGTTATAGAATTTGTAACATTCAGACATTGAATTTATGTTTGCAATTTATTGAAGCCTATTTATTATTTTAGGAAAGCTAAATAAAAGATTGTCGTTCTGATAGGGAAGAAGATAGAGGTATTGTGTTCCTGCAGGAACATCGATCTCTGTCTTCATCCAGTCAGACCACACAGTTAGCAAGCACTTCCTAGGGACACACGTAACCCTTTGACTTTAACCCCTTCCCTGCTAGTGGCATTAGTACAGTAAGAGTGCATATTTTTAGCATTGATCACTGTAATAATGTCACCGGTTCCCAAAAAAGTGTCAAAAATGTCAGTCATGTGTCTGATTTGTCAGCCGCAATGTTGCAGTCCCACTAAAAATCGCTGATTGCCGCCATTACTAGTAAAAATAAATGCCATAAATATATCCCATAGTTTGCAGACGCTATAACTTTTGTGCAAACCAATCAATATAAGCTTATTGGGATTTTTTGACCAAAAACATATGTAGCAGAATACATATTGGACTAAAGTGATGAAGAAATTAGATTTTTTTTACATTTTTTTATTGCATGTGGTTTATAGCAGAAAGTAAAAAATATATATATTTTTTTCAAAATTGTCATTATTTTTTTGTTTACAACGCAAAAAAATAAAAACCGCAGAGGTGATCAAATACCACCAAAAGAAAGCTCTATTTGTGGGAATAGAAGGACATCAATTTTGTTCGGGTACAGCGTCACACTGTGCAATTGTCCCATCTCCTGGTCTCCACTCTTCTCTCTATGCTCCCACAAGCTTGGCTCACACTGCTGTCAGTCAAATGCTGTGAGCAGAGAGCAGGACACTGAGGTCAAGCCACGCCGTGCACATCAATAGATGCACACAGCCTGGCTCGAGAGCAAGATTGCACTGCTGCCCCCAAAGCAAATACTTGCTATGGGGGTGGAAACCAAAGAAATGAAGCCAAGATCACCAGTGAGGGCCCCTAGAAGAGGAGGTTTGGGGCTGCTCTAAATAAAACCATTGAACAGAGCAGGCGAGCACAACTTTTTTTTTTTTAATAAAAACAAAACAAAAAAAAACAGCCTTTACAACAGCATTTAGAATGATTCCCGATTCCTTTTCATACATACACTAAAAAGCCTTGACTTACAAGCTTGTGCCAAGTATGCCATGCTGCACGTTTGGCAGTACGTTGTGTCATAAGGGGGGTGTATATTTTTCTCTACATATTCATCTGTTTTTCAAGTCACCTTAATCCCCAGGTAAGTGAACTTATCCACCCACCGGAGGGGAGTACAGGTATCAGCGCGATAGACTGAGGGGTGCAGTGGGAACAGGACGGACTTGTCCCAGTTTATACAGATACCCGAGTACCGGCTAAATTGATCAAATAGGGCCAGGAGCGGAGAGCAGAGATGATGAAGCATCTTCAAGGTAAAGTAGGGTGTCGTCTGCACATAGAGACAGCTTTTCTTCTATTAGACTCACAGATATACTCCTCACCCTCCTATCTTCTCTTATATACCCCTCACCCTCCTATGTGCTCTTATGTGGATAGCCAGGTGTTCTAGAGCTAGGGCAAATAGTCCAGGGGACAATGGGCACCCCTGTCGTGTTTCACACCCCAGGGAAAAAGAGTCCGATAGGGTGCTGTTAGTATGAATTCTCACTCGCGGATTAGCATATAGCATCTGTAGCAAGGATTTAAACCTAGGGCCAAATCCAAATTTAGAGAGGACTTCCCAAAGGTACCCCTACTCCACGGAGTCAAAGGCCACCACCCCCGCCGAGCCAGGTTGACATATCAATGTGTGTAAAGTTTATTCAGTATTTACATTTTCATATTTAAAGTACACCTATACTTCATTTTGACTTTTTAAAGGAAAAAATATGCCTATGTTCAGATACCACAAAATACCTGCTAATACCCTTATGAGCCAGAACAGCCTCTTGTGTACTCTCCTCTGGTTAAGTTTCATTTCATTAGCGGGGACCTGATTTATTGACTAAGCTCTGCCAACTTCCACAATCCGCTAAGACCATCTCATCATCCAACAAGATTGATCTCACTGGACAGGACAATAAAAGTTGATGGAGCTTATTCATGAAGCTGAGAATTTCAGGTATAAGAGGTGCATGGGATACCTTATTGGTTAATAAAGGTATCAGCAGCCAGCAGTGTCTGCTCTTAGGAGGAATATTTATTTTGGAAAGTTTTAAATTTCTAATTATGACTAAATTATTTATTATCTAATTTTCTGAAATATACCAATATAAAATTAGGTAATCTAAATAAGACACTCCGAATTATTTTAACTCTGCGCTTACTCATTTTTAAGATCATTGGGAGTCGATGGTACCCATGAGGCATATGCACCCACCCGCACCTCTAAAGGCTAATGAAATGCTAAAGTGAAGGTGTATCACATACAGCTTAGTGGGGCTTTCTATTGTCCTGCTTTACAATATCAAGTTTGTCATAACATTACCCAGATTTTGCTTTTGAATCTACGTGCTGGTTGACTGTAACATAATAGTTCAAATACTGGCATGTAATTATCATGCTCAAAACTAAATCAGTGACACTTGCCGAAAGTGATTCAACCCAAGTTAATGCAAACACTCTCTTGTAGGATAATTTATTATAAACTCCTTTATGTTGTCAAGCTTCGGCAATAACTCAAAACAATACGGTGGATGAACAGTAGGATAATCAGCACTGAAACAGGATTAAGCCTGTGGCAACCAACTGACAATTGATTTATCATCACATTGTAATGTTCTTAATTAAATTTCTTTGTTCTTCAGATCTGTAGATATAGTAGAGCATATGATTATTCTAGCCAGTAACTTGTTTACACTATATGGGATGTGATAGCAATTTGACTATTTTTAGCTATTTACTGCATTAGCCATACACAAGATTTTAGATTACAATTTTTTACTCTCATCATGAATTGCACACATTAGCTAGGATATTATTATCTGGTGACTCCAGAACATATTGTTTTCATCTGGTATGAATATATAAAATACAGAATAAATGGAAGGGCTCCCTACACCAGGTGACCATGATGTCATGCTTATCTTTCTGCTCACATCACATCATACAATGAGGAATTATCTGAAATACACTAATGATCCATGTAAAATCTGACACTGCTACTTCAATGACATATTTACAATAATAATTTTCCCATACCATTGTCAGACACAACTTTACTGCCAGCCGGGAAATATTTAGTACAGGTACACACATGGGCTTGTTTAATAAAGTACATAACATTTTGTATAGTAACTGAAATCCCAGTGGTGCTATGAGTTGTCACACTTTATTATCATTAGTAACATTAGGGGAGATTAACTAAAGCTGGTGCACACAGAATCTGGTGCAGCTGTGCATAGTAATCAATCATCTTCTAGGTTGTAGCCCCCGTTCACATCGGCGCGATTTGGCATGCAATTTGACATGTCAAATAGCATGCCAAATGGCAGCCTATTGCCGGCAATGGCACTGTCCTAATGACTTTGCAGCGCCGCACCAATTTCCAAAAGTAGTTTCTGCACTACTTTTGGCGACTTCAGGGGCAATTTCAATAGACATCTGTGCATGAACTTTCAAATCGCCCCCAAACTCATACTGAATTGCAGGTTTGAAATTGTGCAAGTTCAGCTGAATTTGATTTCAAACTCACGTTCAGTGAGGGCTTATTGTCAAAGCTTAATTGAACAAGCTGAAGTTAGGAGCTGATTGGTTACTATGCACAGCTGCACCAGATTCTGTGTGCACCAGTTTTAGTAAATCTCCCCCTTTGGCCTTATTATAAGATTTACCCCCCTTCATGACTAGCCCATTTTTGCGATACGATACTAAGTTACTTTAACTGACAATTTTGTGATCATGCAACAATGTACCCAAATAAAATGTATCTAATTTTTTCCCCACAAATAGAGCTTTCTTTTGGTGGTATGTGATCACCACTGGGTTTTTTTTTTTTTTTTGCGCTATAAGAAAAAAAAGACAGACAATTTTGAAAAAACAAAACAATATTTTTTACTTTCTGTTATAAAACATATCCAATTAAAAAAAAAATCGAATTTCTTCAAAAATTCAGGCCAATATGTATTCTGCTACATGATTTTGTTAAAAACAAAAACAAAAAAACAATAAGCTTATCTTGATTGATTTACGTGATCGTTTTAACGTCTACAAGCTATAGGATATACAGTATCTCACAAAAATGAGTACACCACTCACATTTTTATAAATATTTTATTATATCTTTTCATGTGACAATACTGAATACATTACACTTTGCTACAATGTAAAGTAGTGAGTGTACAGCTTGTATCATGTGACTCGTTAGTGTTACTAGGTCTCAGGTGTGAATGGGGAGCAGGTGTGTTAAATTTGGTGTTATCGCTCTCACTCTCTCATACTGGTCACTGAAAGTTCCCCATGGCACCTCATGGCAAATAACTCTCTGAGGATCTGAAAAAAAGAATCGCTGCTCTACATAAAGATGGCCTAGGCTATAAGAAGATTGCCAAGACCCTGAAACTGAGCTGCAGCATGGTGGCCAAGACCATACGGCGGTTTAACAGGACAGGTTCCACTCAGAACAGGCCTCGCCATGGTCGACCAAAGAAGTTGAGTGCACGTGCTCAACATCATATCCAGAGGTTGTCTTTGGGAAATAGTGAGTGCTGCCAGCATTGCTGTAGAGGTTGAAGGGGTGGGGGTCAGCCTGTCAGTGCTCGGACCATACGCTGCACACTGCATCAAATTGGTCTGCATGGCTGTCGTCCCAGAAAGAAGCCTCTTCTAAAGATGAATCAGAAGAAAGCCCACAAACAGTTTGCTGAAGACAAACAGACTAAGGACATGGATTACTGGAACCATGTCCTGTGGTCTGATGAGATCAAGATTAACGTATTTGGTTCCGATGGTGTCAAGCGTGTGTGGCGGCAACCAGGTCAGGAGTATAAAGACAAGTGTGTCTTGCCTACAGTCAAGCATGGTGGTGGGAGTGTCATGGTCTGGGGCTGCAGGAGTGATGCCAGCACTGGGAAGCTACAGTTTATTGAGGGAACCATGAATGCCAACATGTACTGTGACATACTAAAGCAGAGCATGATTCCCTCCCTCCGGAGACTGGGCCACAGGGCAGTATTCCAACATGATAACGACCACAAAAACCTCTGTAACGACCACTGTCTTGTTAAAGAAGCTGAGGGTAAAGGTGGTGGACTGGCCAAGCATGTCTCCAGACCTAAACCCTATTGAGCTTCTGTGGGGCATCCTCAAACGTAAGGTAGAGGAGAGCAACATCTACCAGCTCTGTGATGTCATAATGGAGGAGTGGAAAAGGACTCCAGTGGCAACCTGTGAAGCCCTGGTGAACTCCATGCCCAAGAGGGTTAAGGCAGTGCTGGAAAATAATGGTGGCCACACAAAATGTTAACACTTTGGGCCCAATTTGGATATTTTCACTTAGGTGTGTATTCACTTTTGTTGCCAGCGGTTTAGACACTAATGGCTGTGTGTTGAGTTATTTTGAGGGGGCAGCAAATGTACACTGTTATACAAGCTGTACACTCACTACTTTACATTGTAGCAAAGTGTCAATCCTTTAGTGTTGTCACATGAAAAAATATAATAAAATATTTACAGAAATGTGAGGGGTGTACTCACTTTTGTGAGATACTGTTTTTATATAATTTTTTTTAATACTAGTAATGGTGGCAATCAGCAGCTTATAGTGGGACTGCGATATTGCTGCAGGCAGTCTGACACTGACACTTTTGATACTTTGCGGAAACCAGTGACACTTCTAATACAGTGATCAGTGTTAAAAATATGCAATGTCACTGTACTAATGACACTGGCTGGGAAGGGGTTAAAAATCTAGGGTGATCAATGGGTTAACTGTGTGCCTACCCAGTGTTTTTGTGTACTGTGTTAGGTGCTTTTACTAAGGCAAGAGATGGATTTTATTCTTTTTTTTGCAGGAACACAAAATCCATCCCTTCCTCCCTCTCAGAACAGAGATCTGCCTTGTTTACATAGGCAAATGTCAGTTCTGTGTGTGTCACCGACGATCAGCAGGTTCTGGAGGACATTGGTATCTCGGCACCTGCAGATCGGCTTCTGCTGTGAATGTTCACAGCAGAAGCGGCCCACTGACGGTGCACGTATGTCCCCTGCAGGAGGAAGTGCAGAATCATGTACAGTGGTGTGAAAAAGTGTTTTGCCCCCTTCCTCATTTCCTGTTCCTTTGCATGTTTGTCACACTTAAGTGTTTCGGAACATCAAACCAATTTAAACAATAGTCAAGGACAACACAAGTAAACACAAAATGCAATTTGTAAATGAAGGTGTTTATTATTAAAGGTGAAAAAAAATCCAAACCATCATGGCCCTGTGTGAAAAAGTGATTGCCCCCCTTGTTAAAACATACTATAACTGTGGTTGTCCACACCTGAGTTCAATTTCTCTAGCCACACCCAGGCCTGATTATTGCCACACCTGTTCACAATCAAGGCATCACTTAAATAGGAGCTGCTTGACACAGTAAGGTCCACCAGAAGATCCTTAAAAGCTACACATCATGCCGAGACCCAAAGAAATTCAGGAACAATTGAGAAAGAAAGTAATTGAGATCTATCAGTCTGGAAAGGGTAATATAGCCATTTCCAAAGCTTTGGGAATCCAGCGAACCACAGTGAGAGCCATTATCCACAAATGGCGAAGACATGGAACAGTGGTGAACCTTCCCAGGAGTGGCCGGCCGCCCAAAATTACCCCAAGAGCGCAGCGACGACTCATCCAAGAGGTCACAAAAGACCCCACAACGTCCAAAGGAACTGCAGGCCTCACTTGCCTCAGTTAAGGTCAGCGTTCATGCCTCCACCATCAGGAAAAGACTGGGCAAAAATGGCCTGCATGGCAGAGTTCCAAGGAGAAAACCACTGCTGAGCAAAAAGAACATCAAAGCTCGTCTCAATTTCTCCACAACACATCTTGATGACCCCCAAGACTTTTGGGACAACATTCTGTGGACCGATGAGACAAAAGTGGAACTCTTTGGAAGGTGTGTGTCCAAGTATATCTGGCGTAGAAGGAACACTGCATTTCAGAAAAAGAACATTATACCAACAGTAAAATATGGTGGTGGTAGTGTGATGGTCTGGGGCTGTTTTGCTGCTTCAGGACCTGGAAGACTTGCCGTGATAAAAGGAACTATGAATTCTGCTGTCTACCAAGAGATCCTGAAGGAGAATGTCCGACCATCTGTTCGTGTACTCAAGCTGAAACGAACTTGGGTTCTGCAGCAGGACAATGATCCTAAACACACCAGCAAGTCCACCACCGAATGGCTGAAGAAAAACAAAATGAAGACTTTGGAGTGGCCTAGCCAAAGTCCTGACCTGAATCCTATTGAGATGTTGTGGTATGACCTTAAAAAGGCCGTTCATGCTCGAAAACCCTCTAATGTAACTGAATTAGGACAATTCTGCAAAGATGAGTGGGACAAAATTCCTCCAGGACGCTGTAAAAGCCTCATTGCACGTTATCGCAAATGCTTGGTTGCAGTTGTTGCTGCTAAGGGTGGCCCAACCAGTTATTAGGTTTAGGGGGCAATGACTTTTTCACACAGGGCCATGATGGTTTGGATTTTTTTTCACCTTTAATAATAAACACCTTCATTTACAAATTGCATTTTGTGTTTACTTGTGTTGTCCTTGACTATTGTTTAAATTGGTTTGATGTTCCGAAACACTTAAGTGTGACAAACATGCAAAGGAACAGGAAATGAGGAAGGGGGCAAACACTTTTTCACACCACTGTAGATATACGTGATTCTGCACAGGAGAGATGCCCTGTAGCAGTAAAACTGCTCTGGGTCAAACGACAAGTGGTTAAAGATCCATTTTCATGCAACGTTTTAGTTGTCATCACTTTTTCCTGCATGTTCCCCAGTTAAACTACAAGCAGCAGTACCACTGCACAGAGTGCTGGCATATTCCGCCATTGACACTGCAATAAAACTGTGATGTTTAGCTGGCACTGGGGTGTACACTACAGGCACTACAGAATAAAAAAAGGGCAAAACTATTTTATTCAACAAGAAAATGATTTGCTCATGTGACAGTGCTTTATAAACCTAACTATTCTTTTGTCTATAACTATGAAAAGGATGTAGCACCAGGTTTATTGTTCTAAAAGTATGTTAATCCTTAACTGATAAGACTAAAGAATAGGAAGCAAGTCTTTAAATTTCATAGGTCAAGTTGGCTTGTTAAATCCTTTTATATATCCATAACATGCTCACCAAATCTCATTGTTCTGAGCCATAGATTAACAATACCAGAGCTCTCTGCAGAACATGGTCTTTAGTAATTGAGGGCATTGATTTTCACTCATGCCTTGCGGGTTAAGAATCCTTCTGCCATAGGTTAATGCTTGAATGCGCTCAGTTTTAATATACATTGATGTTTAACTAGATTTAGCTCAATTCAAGGATAAAACGAGATGCTCATTTAAAAAAAAAAATATGTTTTTCTTTGATAAAAAGAATATTCAGTCAATAAGAACAAACTGTCACTCTGGGCTTTAACATTTGTCAAACATGATATGACAGTAGACAGAATTAGTGTATATAGAACTGGTGATGAGAGGGTTTACATTTACAGGCATGTCAAACTTAAACCAGCAAGCCAAACTGGATGGGATTTATATTCAAGGGGTTCCAGTTTCATGAAAAAAAAAAAAAAAATAGCACAATATTAAAAAAAAAAAATTTAAATATAGCATATACAATTGCTACACAAGTCATATTGTAATGGAATGCTGTTAAAGTAGTTAGCACTTCCACCTAGTACTAGGGTCGTCAGTTTGAATTTCAACCATGGCACTAGCCGCCTGGAGTTTGCATGTCCCCCCTGTGCCTGTGTGGGTTTCTTTCCACACTCCAAAGACATACTGGTAGGTTAATTGTCTCTTCTCTAAATTGGCGTTAGTATGTGTATGTATGAATGTGAGTTAGGGACCTTAGATTGTAAGCTCCTTGAGGGCAGGGACTGATGTGAATGTACAAAATATACAGTTTGGTTCATATATATTTGGCCACAGGCACAATTTTCACACTTTTGGCTCTATATGCCACCAGAAAAAAATGAAAACGAAACAATCCAAATGAATTTGAAGTGTAGACTTTCAGCTTTAATTCAAGGGGTTGAACATAAATATCAAGTACAAATTTTAGGAACTGCAACCATTTTTAAACACAGTCCCCTCATTTTCAGGGGTTCAAATGTAATTGGACAAATTAATATAATCATAAATAAAATGTTATTTTTGAATATTTTGTTGAGAATCCTTTACTGGCAAAGACTGCCTAAAGTCTGGAACCCATGGACATTACCAAAGACTGGGTTTCCTTTCTGATGCTTTGCCAGGCTCTAACTTGATTTGAAGTGTAATATCAGGTAAATTCTAAGGCTAAATCTACTCCCACCTCCATTCTAAGACTATTCTATCTACCCTGTAAAAGAAAAGATGTGTATACTTACCTTTCCTGTAGCTGATCTTCTCTGACCACATGACCAGCTTCCAGTGCCAGTTTCAGTGTAGAGTAGGGACAGTCGAAACAGAATACCCCATCGTAAACCTATGGGTGACCTCATTAGTTAAAATTTTTATCTACAATTCCACAATTTAAAGCAAGTCCTCTCGTGTGCTGAACCTGGTTATTCCCAATTCCTTCAAAAGAGTTGCATCTCCACAATATAAGCCTTTGAAGCGGCAGAAGCCATCTTGAGCCCATCTCCATTTTCTTTTTGAACAACTTCAATTATCAATCAATCCATGCTCCTCCTAATCCCAGTTGGCATTGTCCACCTCTCACAGCTATTAGCTTCCCTTGCCATCAATCATTTTGTTCCTGGCCATTATATAAAAGAACACATCCCTGGCATCCCTTTAAACATGCATGCTCAAGCAATTTTTAGCAGATTTCACAGCTTCAGTCTGCAGCATCCAGTGGCTAGCATGCATGTCTAAATTAAAAGAATATCTAAGGCAATGTGTGGTGATATCTATAGGAGTCTTCTTCAAGATTGGTAGCTGTACCTTACTTTACTGCAGAAATAGAAGTTTTGAGCTTTCCAGTCCCTTATTTATTATTTGTTTGTGATTGATTCTAAAACTACACCAGCCTTTTTACTCAAAAATTGGAAATAAAAGAACATAAAATGCACTTTTGTAAGGAAATGGATTTTCTGAGACACAAAGCACTAACAATAAATGAAGCTTAAGAAATACCACCAATGCAAAAAGTCTAACAAACACGGCAAGTGTAGTTATTGGAGTTTCATTATAAACTGGCAACACATACATAGTGTGACTATTGTATTTTGTGTCGTAGATTTAATAAGAACTGCATGAAAACAAAATACAAGCTTTATCACTGTGTAAAAAGGAAATGACTGTACTTTCAGAAAGTGCTGATGGTGCAAGGTAGGTGTAATTTCACAGATCATATAGTCTGTCCCAGCAATCCTCTCTCTCATTTCTACTCTAGCTTCTGTCAATGCTCCTGTGAATGGGGCGAGCACCTTCACCTTGTACTAATGTGCTGTAAATTGAATTCCACAACGCCTGTGACTGATGAGTGTCATACTTTAACTTGGGCATTAAATCTTATGGGTTCGTCTCTCTCTATCTTATTTCACAGACATGAAGCTTTTGTATGTTTCTTGCTGTTTTAATCAACGTTAGTGATTTGCAAAGCTTTAAGTAATGAACATGCAGCAATAAAGGCAGAAAATACAACTAAGAAATGTTTTATTCCAACTGTAGATGTATCTTTATTAGCCATCTTAATGAGTTTCACTGCCTAACTGTAATAATTTGCACAACACTCAACTCACTGAAGATGTGAATAAAAAAATGCAGATCATAAAATGCAGGGTTTTCATATATGTATCCCTGAAAGAGATGCTACATAGGAAATGTTAAAGAAAAGAGAATTAAAGGATTAAGATGTCAGCATTCTTTGAGAAGAATGTATTACCAAACCAAACTCCTATGCATGATGGCTCAAATGAAAATGGTCATTCTCTCTCAAAGCCCAGGGAAATAAAAGGCAGCAGTAAGAGGCTATGTTTACTAGGTTGCTTAGTATACATGAAAATATTAATTACATGTTCTAAAAGAGTTAGCCTTTAATGCAGGGGGGTTTAACCTGTGGGCTGTGGGCCTCATGCAGCCCAAGATGGCTATGAATGAGGTCCAGCACAAAACCATATGCTTACTTAAAAATGTAAATTTTTTTAGAATTTTTTTGTAAAAATGCGTTTACAAAAAGCGAACACATGCGGGCAAAAAAAAAATTGTCAGTGTCTTTTTCCTGGACTTTTTACATTTTTATCTTCCCCAAAAAAAAATCTCCCACTTTTCACAATCAGAACTTATTCATGTCATCAGTTTTCAGCAGCACATATATTTGTGTGCAACTATTTTCCAGAATGAAGCACATGATAGGCAAAATTAGAACCAAAATATCTAAAGAGCACTTTCCGTGCTGGAAAATAATGGTGGCCACACAAAATATTGACACCTTGGGCCCAATTTGGACATTTTCACATTTTTTGCCAGCAGTTTAGACATTAATGGCTGTGTGAGTTATTTTGAGGGGACAGAAAATTGACACAAGCTGTACACTCACTACTTTACATTGTAGTAAAGTGTAATTTCTTCAGTGTTGTCACATGAAAAGATATAATAAAAATATTTAAAAAAATGTGAGGGGTGTACTCACTTTTGTGAGATACTGTATGTCACCAAAGCAGGCATTTTCTTTGGAACATTTGCCCTCAGCTCTTGTTCTAGTGACAATTGTAAAATTTTGGATTACCCATCACTTTCTGTCTCAGTGACAATGATCACAAGACCATCAGAGAGCGTAAATTTATCAAGTGGGAACACAGATAACAATATGAACGTGACAGGGGTTTTAATTCTTCCTACTATATCCAAAAATCTAAAAAATGGGTATATATACTGTATGTTTTAAGACTGCTAGTAGCTTAGCTATTTACTGAAAATGAAAATGAATATACCGTAATTATCCGCATATAACACGCACTTTGTTCCACTTAAAATCAGGGGAAAATCGCGTGTGCGTGTTATACTCCGATCTCCGCCGTCTGTGAGGGCCGCCAACATTGGCCAAGCCGAGCCGAGTGTACTGTGTACTCGGCTCCACTCGCAGTCACGCCCAGTCCCGCCTCCTAGCCTTTACGTCCCGACATTGGACCGATGTTGTGTCCATCATAGGAGCCGGGCCAAGGGGCGGGAAGGGGGTGTGACTGTGAGCGGAGCTGAGTAGCCGAGTAGCCAAGTACACTCGGCTCGGTCTATGTCGGCGGCGAGAGGAGCTGTGAGGAGCCGAATATCTCAGCGGTGGCGCTAAATTTAAAACCCAAACATGCTGCAATTTTGGGGAAGGCTGCAGATGGATACTGGGGAAGGCTGCAGATGGACACTGGGGAAGGCTGCAGATGGACACTGATAAGGCTGCATTGATGGGCATTTAAAATGTAAGTTTTTTTCCTGAAACTTCCCTCTTAAACTTGGGGTGCGTGTTATACGCCGGCGCATGTTATACACCAATAAATACAGTAATTGAAATACAGGCAATGTCCCATGGCATGAAAGAGTTCAAAGGAAGTTTGGGAGGAAACTGGAGTACCCGGAGGAAACCCATGCAGGCACAGGGAGAACATGCAAACTCCAGGCAGGTAGTGTTGTGGTTGGGATTTGAACCAGCAACCCTTTTTACTGCTAGGTAAAACCCACTACACCACTGTGCCGCCCAGATGGGCTTCTTATCGCTGCAATCCCTACACATTAATAAAATGCCACCTGATGATTTGTTTTTGCTCAGTAGTGTACCTGTGCAATGGTAGCCACTGGCTACCGTAGAAGAGCCATGTACTGAAGTTACATGTTGTTAGCCTATTAGCCCGAAATGAGGGTGAAATGAGGGTGAAATGAGTGCAGTACACGTCTTATTTTTGCCACATACTTTTTTCAAATAAATCTGTTTCACTAACAATGTCATGCTCCAACAACATCATAAGTATTTTTTTTTTTGCTTGCACATTATAGATGTGATAAATTCACACATGCAAATTATGTGCCCATCTATGCCATGCAGTACCATTCATTTCAGCTGTTAATGTTTACATTGAGATAACTTAGTTTCTCTTGGAGTAAACAGCAAATAAGAAATAAGCAAGATGGAGCCTTCTCTAGAGGCTTTGGGAAGCGCTTCAGTGGCAGGAGAATGGATTGTTGATAAGTTCTCCCTGTATATAAATGTAACTTGGATACTAGTACAATGTGAACAAGGTGTGCTAATCAGCACAGACATATGTCATTGCTTTTTTATGCAAAATGTAAAACTTCAGGTGCAGAAGAACACGCAGGACTCTGCACTATATTGGTGTATGTGAAAACTTTCTTGAATCAGATGGAAATGCAAGAAATATGCTTAACACATTCACACATTTGTGCTTTTCAATTTAGAGAATATGTGTAAGATCTCAGGGTACAACTTGGAAGAAAATAATAAGCTGAAAAAAATATGAGACGACAGTAAGAAAACCATTGTTGTTATGGGTACTTAATAATGATATGTGCTATAACACATAACACTATATCATTACTCATCTTTCTATGATCTGGCTACAGAACAATGATGACTTACAACTGATATGTGATTGCTAAAGGTTACAGTACATCATTATTCTCTGCCATGTCTTATCTGAAAGAGCTTGCCAGACTGTAACAAATAAGTGCTTTCCAAATGATTAAAATTCCTTCAAAACCTCAGTCTTTTTTAGGATTTGTAATTTTGCTATTTTGGCCCACATTAAAACAGATTTTTTTTGTTCATAGACTATTCACAACAGTCTCTCAACCAAAAAACACTTCTGATCCCCTGTCTCAGTAACAGCAAAGACACGTTAAAGCGAATTTGTGTATTCGTTTGTTTTTGGACTGTGAAAGAAAACCCAAAAAGCACCACGTTTGCAAAGTCCCCAGAGAGTCTTGTGGAGATATTGTGCTCATCATAAAGTTACTCTATCCCAACCATAGAAGTTAGTTGGGGGTCTCATGGGGGTTAAGAGATATGGATAGTGCTTTTGTATTTCGTTTTTTTATTTGTTGCTATGGTGATTGTGTTTTTTCTTATAATTATCTTAGCTGCTTTGCTGAAAAAGCATTTTGTTCACAGAGCTCAATAGCACAATCTCACAGATGCACAAACAACTAAACAAACTAGAGAAATAATGTATACCTCCTCCCGCCTGCTCGGTCCATTACAAATCAAAAAGCAATGAAATTAGAAGGTCATAACCCCAAACCAATATAGTTTCCTTTTAATAGGCCAGTCCAGTTATGTTTCAATCTCAATATGTATATATTTAAAGCCTTTTCTTATAATTAAACATGTTTTTTTTTATTTATTTTTTACAGATGAAGACTGAAATGGGTTTAATTACAGAATTTCCTACACCAAAAAGCAAATGCGTTTTGAACCCCCCTCCCCATGTACATTGCCTGAACTAGTTAAATCGATATATTTTTAACTTTACTCTTTTGTAATTTTCTCCTATTACCAAAATAATAGGACAATGATGACCTCATGCTGTGGTAGAAAAGCAAGCATAACAAGGGTACCCCACTGTGCTTCGTGTAACTGCATGAACTAATAAATATCATATATCAAACATAATGTGCCTCTTTAGATCACTACTGAAAAATATTCTGACAGTTATGTTCTCGCAGACTAAAAAGTGGTTTACAGGATGGGAAAAACAAGGTATAATAATAAGAGTAAGGAACAAGTGCATATATTATACAAGCACATATAATGTTATTTAAGAAACCGTAATAACATGCACAGTAAATGTTTCCTGCAGCATTTCAAATGGTACAAATAAAATAAAGCAGAGGCTTTATGAGATAATATTCAAGCACCCAGGGCCATTATTATCGCAAGACACTTATGGCCTATGTGTATGCCTATCCTTAGGGCTGCAGAAAAGAGGCAGTAGCACCAAAATTTACTATTCATATACTTTTCCTAACAGAGCATTTACATGTTTTACTTTATTCAATTATTTCTTTTTCTAGCCACAACAGGACCCTACAGGACAATACATCAGCAGAAGTATGGTAAGAGGGAATGTTGGGTAGAGACTCCCATGGCTCTAATTCCTACACTCGACCCAAACCTCAAACACTGAGGCTGGTTTACTATATGAGTTGAAAATTTTCACTTAAATTTTTTTTTTTGCTTACCTGCAGGGTAAAGCCGCATACTAGCACAATATGTGAAACTTACCTGAAAACAAAACATTCCAGCGAGGCCACTTTCAACTTTACACATCTTACGTCCGAGTTCGCAGACTCCAGCTTTGTGATTGTCCGGAGCCGCGATAAAGTCACTCCTGCACATGTGCGTGGGAGCTGCCGTCCTTGGCACAGGGCTCTGAAGGAGTAGCACGGGCAGCCGTATCTTCAGAGCGCATGCGCCAGTGATGTCATTGGCTGCATGTACACCAAATATCTCCTTAAGGGTGCACGTTTAGAAGATATTTACACTACCTATAGGTAAGCCTTATTATAGGCTTACCTTTAGGTCAAATTTAATGTTGGAAGAATACCCAATCCCATGCAAGGAAAATAAAAAAACAGCATTTTTGCTTGCATGATTGGATTATGGAAATCAGCAAAGCTTCTAAACATTTACTAAGCTATGAAGCAACTGCTCTTGCAGAGTGTAACTGCACTTTGCAAAGTGTACAGTCAATTTGCGTTTAGTAAATCAACCCATTTGTGTAACTACCTCTAGAACTGAAAACGGTCGACTTTTTCTGCTACCAGAGCAGTTCTAGGTGCCTGAAGCCATAGTAGGTGAACTGTATGTACCCAGCACATTCTTTCACTAGCAAAAATGCACACATTGGGGTTTATTTACCAAAGGCGAATTCACTATGCACTGCCAGTGCAGTTGGAAGTTCAGTCGCTGTAGATCCGAGGGGAAGATCTGAAATTAGGGGAAGCTCTGCTGTTTTCTATCATCCAATCGTGTGTAAGCAAAAATTCTGTTTTTTATTTTCCGTGCATGTCCCCCTCAGAGCTACAGCGACTGCACTTCCAAGTGCACTTGTAGTGCACAGTATATCTGCCCTTAGTAAATAAACCCTCTCTTCTCAGCTTTGTAAAAAATATAGGTAATTGCTTCACTAATACTGACTGGCACATCTAAAGTGCTTTTAGTGTATGTGGTAACCAGCTTCTACCAGGATCTGAACTGAATAGTTATGGTGTCATATAGATTTCTGACCTGCAGACAAGTATGTTTAAAGTGGATGTAAACCCTTATATTTACAAGTGACTTGCATCAGGTGAAACGCAGAGGTGAAAAAAAAAAAATCCTCCTACATAAGTTGGACCTATCTATTTGCAGCCATTTGTCCTGTACAGCCTTCTAAAACACACAGATCAAAGAATTTCTCTCTGCAGCAGAATACAGGGGGTGGGTATATAACATTACACACACACACAAACACACTGCAAAGCTAGAGCACAGAGTTCCCTGATATCTGGTAGCTAAGTGGAGGAAAGGAATATGCCCCCATCTACACATTGACATAGAAAAACATACAGAGCTGAGGTTATCAGTCCCCTGCTGTGTACAGCAAATGTAAAAGAAACACAGTAACTGCTACATGTTTCCGACTATAGAGTCCATTTTCAAGTTGTTTGAATGTTTGCAGTTTTCAATTAATTTGTGCATTGTAGCCTAAAAGTTTGTTTCAAATATTTTTAAACCAAATGTGTCTTGGAAGCACCTTTTAAGATCACAAATAATGTATCTACATTTACCACCAATTGTTTTCTACATAGGCAATCTAGGTCCAATTCTAATGCCGCGTACACATGGTCGGATTTTCCGACGGGAAATGTTGGATGTGAGCTTGTTGGCTGAAAGTCCGACCATGTGTATGCTCCATCGAACATTTGTTGTCGGACTTTCCACCAACAAATGTTGGCTAGCAGGTTCTCAAATTTTCCGCCAGTGAAACTTTGTTGTCTGACTTTCCGATCGTGTGTACACAAGTCCGACACAAAAAAGTTCACACATGCTCGGAATCAAGTACGAGCCGGAAACGCTCGGTCTTGTAAAACTAGCGTTCATAATGGAGATATCACATGACTATTGAACTTCCTTTTTATCGGCTTGTCGTACGTCTTGTACGTCACCACGTTCCCACATTCGTAATTGTTTGCCAACATTTGTGTGACCATGTCTATGCAGGACAAGTTGGAGCCAACATCCTTCGTTGTTGGAAAGTCCAATCGTGTGTACGGGCATTAGACTTTTTTTGGTTATATATTAGCATATTAGCTCATTGAGTCTGCATTATATATACCGTAATATGTAACCTATGAGCACTTGCGTTATAGCCAATTCCTATAGGTTCCCCATAATTCTATATTTGTTAGCTTATTGAGTCTGTTTTTTATATACCATCTAACCTATGGGAATTGTTTTTCCAGCCAGTTCCTATAGGTTCTACATAATTGCATATTTATTAGCTTATTGAGTGTGCACTGACACTCTCACAGGGCTCACAGCTCTTCTTTTATATCAAGTTTCCACCCTCGTCCCCTTTTTTGTTTTCTTTATTGACATCTACATTGTTTTGTTAACACGTGATACTTTTTTTACACTTTATATTGAAACTTTGTTGTCTTTGTTATTATACAGCATATTGTTTTAATGTATAAAATATTCAGATTGTCACTCTTCTTTCATGCACGAGTAACCCTGAATAAAATCATTAAAAAAAAAAAAAGTTACAACAAAAGTTGGAAACATGAGCTCATTGTTTTATCAAATAAATATTAATTTTAATAAATCATATTACTATCTGCAGGGTATGGAAAAGCATAATATATAAAAATATAAAATTCTAAGAAAATTAACACAAAAGAGAATCATGTTTACAAATAATAAGAACCTTAAAAAAAATGTGACAAGTTATTTTGTATTTTGCAGAATATTTTAATAGAAAAGAGGCAGAAATATTCAGTTCAGTACCTTGGACAGCAACACCAATGGGAGATGAGTTATACAGGCCTTGATTTACAGGTGAACTCATGGATCAATTTAGCATTTAATTCAGAGATATGGACATATAGGATTGTCACAATAAAAAAATAATAATCTGGCTGTCTAGAGGAATTAATCTGGTTTATAAATGTGCTAAAATAAAAAAAAAACAATCAAGCAACTACATCAATAATGTATATCGAGAGCCGCTGTCAATACTAATGTTTTTGTCTAAGCCTCAAGTTAACCCAGTCATGTATTTTTATCTTCCTTGATTTATCAGAGGCAGCTCATTAATTGTAATTTCCTGACACAGGCGGTTTTTCCAGTGATTAACAGACACTTTAAAGCGTGAATCTGCTGACATGTGCTCCTCCTTCAGGCACAGTCTTACTATTCTGCCTCATCCTTCATTACTCATGTAACTTTCTCTGTGCCTTTCTTTGATAATAGATGAGTGTGCTGCAAGGACAATGTTGACCAAAAAACTCTGATCTTTTGTTTGACTGCATAACATTAACCTTTCATATTTCAAGCACTATATTGTGGGGAAATAGATATACTTTTTAAATGTTTCAGAATGTATCTTTAAAAATTTTAAATATATTGTAAAATGTCTTTTGAAATTGTGAGATTTTAGACAGGTACTTCAGAATCAGATAATAACTTTACATATCATAATATAAAGCAAAAAGTCAAGAATCAACATTAGGTATAGTATTTACCAAAGGGTTGCTCGTTGAGTTTTGTGCTCTCTAATCTAGCTGGGCTGTCCTTTGCTATCTATACTGCAATTGCGTCACATCTCTGTGCTCTATATATAAATACCATTCCTACATTTTTCAAGAGTTGGTGCTACTAAGGATCCTGTTACATCTCCCTCTTCTTAAAGGCTCTTTCACACAGACGTGTCCGTGTATGGAGCCCGCTCTGCTCAGCGGGGGATCGCTCCGTCGATCCCCGCTGAGCAGGCAGATGACAGGTCTGTCTCTGCACTCTGTGCAGGGACAGACCTGTCAGAACGCGGCTCTCCTCTATGGGGGATCGGATGAAGATGGACCATAGAGTCCGTTGTCACCCGATCCAATCCGCAGATGGATGGAAAAATAGTTTTTTCCTCCATCACACTTTTTCGGATTGGAGCGGGTCGGATTTCAGCGGACATGTCACCGCTGACATCCGTCGCTCCATAGAGGTCTATGGAGTGTCCGTTCAGGTCCGCCTAAAAAACTGTCACGGTCCATCCATGTGAAAGGGGCCTAAGGGAATTCTTGGATGTCTTCATTGGAGTTTTTCTGGAGAAAACTGAAAATGTGAAGTTTTTCTTTCACTTTCACATTTAGTAAACAGAATAAATAGATAGGATGAATCTCCCTAACAAGGACACAGGCAGCAAAAAAAAAAAAAAACTACCATTGGTTCTAATCTCTTGCTACTCCATATAAAGCTATAAAAAAGGCCTTGCCTTTAGTTATACTTTAACTGCCTGACAACCGTATAACTTACATATAAGGCTGCTCTCCTGCACCAGATCACAAACTAGGTACGTGATCTGGCACTTCTGGGTAGGGCGTGCCGCTGGCAACTTGGCTTTGCTGTGATTAAACACAGAAGATGCCGATCAGCACGTGCCGGTGTTCTGCTGAGAACTGTCCCCCCATCGGATAGTGTCCACCTTGTACTGCGCAGGCGCAGCGCTTGCGCAGTACGGAGGACAAGGAGACTCCGAAAGTCTCCGAAGATGAACGGCGCCTGCGCACTTGCTAGTACCTTCTGCCGTGAGTCCAGGTTCAAGCCCCACCATCCAAGTGGACATACGGTAGATGATGTAAAACAGCACTTAATAACAGGGCCCCTTGCGCAAGCGCAGTACAGGGCGGACACTATCCGACGGGGGACAGTATTTGACAGTACACCGACCAATGGATGACCGCCGGGAAGACACACAGGACAGGGATCCGCCTATGTAAACAAGGCAGAGCCCTGTCCTGTCAGCGGGGAAAATAATGGATTTTTTCCCCCGTAAAGCAGGGAATAAAGTTCATTACTTCCCTTAGTAAAAGCACCACATACAATACACCAAAACACTGGTTAGGCACACATTTAACCCTTTGATCACCCTAAGTGTATAACCCCTTCCCAGCCAGTGTCATTAGTACAGTGACAGTGCATATTTTTAGCACTGATCACTGTAATAATGTCACTGGTTCCCAAAAAATGTCAATAGGGTCAGTTAGAGCCTAAATATCCATCGCTATAAGTCGCTGATCGTCGACATTACTAGTATTAAATAAATAAATACAAATTTCAGTATATATCCCATAGTTTGTAGGCACTATAACTTTGTGCAAACCAGTCTTATTGGGATTTTTTTTACCAAAAATATGTAGCAGAATATATATTGGCCCAAATGTATGAAGAAATTACATTTTAAAACATGTTTGGATATGTTTTATAGCAGAAAGTAAAAAATATTGTTTTTTTTTTTTTTCAAATTTTAATTTATAGCGCAAAAAATAAAAACTAGTGGTGATCAAATACCACCAAAAGAAAGCTCTATTTGTGGGGAAAAAAAATGTATTTGGGTACAGCATTGCATGACCGCGACTTTATCAGTTAAAATAACGCATTACGGTATCACAAAACAATGCCCTGGTCATGAAGGGAGGTAAATCTTCCGGAGGTCAAGTAGTTACGTGCAGAAAAAAACTGTTGATGTGTCGGAAATATAGTATGCTCCTACTTTCCTTTATGACCTGACACGCTCTGAAATCCTAAGCAAATGTCGTTAGCCCTGCTTACTTCATTTCTGATGGATTGCAAAGAACACAGCCCACATTTTAGCCCAGAACGCTCCTTTAAGTAATGACTACAAATACATGAGACAGGGAAAGTTAACAAAACATTGGGGGTTATTTACGAAAGGCAAATCCACTTTGCACTACAAGTGCAAAGTGCACTTGGAACTGCAGTCGCTGTAAATCTGAGGGGTAGATCTGAAATGAGGGTAAACTCTGCTGATTTTATCATCCAATCATGTGCAAGTTAAAATGCTGTTTTTTATTTTCCTTGCACGTCCCCCTCGGATCTACAGCGGTTGCACTTCCAAGTGAACTTTCAGTGCAATTTCAAGTGCACTTAGCACTTGTAGTTTGCACTTGTAGTTTGCACTTGTAGTGCAAAGTGGATTTGCCTTTCGTAAATAACCCCCCATTGAGAGAAATTACAGAAAGTGGACAAAGACAGACAAATATGGTCAAACTTAGGTGCAAAATAATTTTTGCTTTGCAGTAAAATTATTAAGGCTATGTTAAATGAAACAAATGGTTGCTGTGGGTCCAGGCACCGTAATAGCTCAGTATATGAAACTCATATGTCTATAGAAACATTGGCTGTAATGAAACAGGTAGAAGCAGAAGAACAATTGTCATGTCAAGAATAAGCTACTTAAGCTGCATGGATTTACTGGTGTTTTAATATTATAGTATCTGTTATTATTTCACAGTGTTCTCAGTAAATTCCTGTCTGCATACTACATAATAATGTAAAACATTCTCCAGGAACTGAAGTGATATGATACAGCAATAAAAACAATATTCCAGCAGGGAAGAAGAGAGTAGAGAAATACATATTGCATTTATTCTTTGACTTTTGCTTATAATTATCTTTTTAATAAACAAAATAGATTTTGAAGCAGGTCGTATGCTGGGAAATGGTGTCCACATGATGCACTCTGTAACCTAAGCAGCCTTTAAGGATGAGAATTTATTTGACTGCTTACTGGTAATCTCTGTGTTGTTTTTACTCCGATGCCAGTTATCCTTATTTAATGATTAGGCTTCAAAATGCCTTCCTGATCATTTATTACAACAAACATATTTTCCTGCTGAAACAGCTACATTAATTCAGTATATATACTGTGAAAATGTTGCTGTGGAAATTCCCACCTGTAACTTAAAGTCTCAAGCATCAAAAGAGCTTTAAAACCAGCCCTCACTAACCTTCATAGCTGCGTGTACTGTCAAGTAAGCCATCCTTAAAAAGTACAAAGAGGCCAGGTTCACATTTTGCTGTCTGTTATTGCACCAGAATGTGAACCTTTTTTAGTACTGCAACACACCACAATGCACAGTAATGCTTTACGTTGTATTGCATTGTACTACAACACAGGTGACTTGCTTTAGTGCAGTCTTTTTCAACCAGGGTGCCTTCAAGTTTCTTCAGGAGTGCCTTGTCAAATGCCAAAAAAATTTCCAAAAATGTATACCAATCAGCAGGTGGATCAAGCCTTCCTTGAAGTTACACAAAGCCGCAGGTTGTCATTCTGCACCTTTACACCCTTTTAGCTGATGGCATCCTACAAACCAATGATGTCATCAGTCAATAAGGAGCATGTTGGGTCCCCGCACACCATGCTTGGTTTGCCCCCTCCCATGCCCCTCTCCATCAGCACTGGGGTCACATTAGATGAGTGAGAAAGAGAAACTGAGGGAGAAGAGAAACAGTGGAATACTAGTCAGTGCCAGTGTGCAAAGGTATATTTGCTTTGAAAGAATAAATCATCTCTAAGACCCCTTTCACAACAAGGGCGTATTGCAGGCTCTATAGCGTTAGAAATGCAATCCGCCCTAAAACAGCTACACCATTGTCTGCAGTGTGAAAGGCCGAGGGCTTTCACACTGCAGCGGTGAAGCAGCTTTCACACTGCAGCAGCTTCTTTGGAGCGGTGAAGAAGCAGTGAACTCACCGCTCCTCCAGCGCTCCTCCAGCGCTCCTCCAGCGCTGCTCCCCATTGAAATCAATGGGGCAGCGCTGTAATACCGCCGGCAAAATGCCACTATTGCGGGATTTTGCGGGGGGTTTTAACCCTTTCTTGGCCGCCAGCGGGGGTAAAAGCGCCCCGCTAGCATCCGAAATGCACCGCAAATCCGACGGTAAAACGCCGCTAAAAATAGCCGCGTTTTACCGCCGACGCTATGGGCGGTGCGGTGTGAAAGGGGTCTAACACTGAGTGTCCTGTGTGTGGCTGTTCCTGTGTTACGTAAAACTATTAGTTTTGTTTTTTACTATTTAGAATGGGGTGCCTTGAGATTGTGTAGAATTTTAAATGGTGCCTTGACTGAAAAGGGTTGAGAAACACTGCTTTAGTGTTTAGGGATGCCATTTAAAATAAATGACACGGCAGCACACTAACGTGTGGATGGCGTGATACCATGTTTTGCAGTAAAGTGTGCAAAGGTTTGAGCCTGGCCTGAAATTGTGTTTCAGTTGATTTCTAACAGCTTACAACACCTGGTGCTATTTACATTAGAAGGCTGGTAGGTTGCCAAACTTCTGTTGCCAAAAACATAAGACCAACATGTATGTATAGCCTGTTTTCAAGAAAATACAGTTTAATTTCTCTGCAGGAATGCGAATGCCACCATAAACTAGCCATACGCAATTTGGGTTGCTCAAGCCTAACAATCTTACCACCAATATTGTGATGCAAGGGCATTTAAGGAGAAGTGAGGGTGCTTGATAAAAATTGATAAGATTGATCAAATAAGGTTCAACATTCTACAACATTCTTGCGGATAAATTTTATGGAAACCATATGAAAACTGTTCTTTTTTTTATGGTCCATTCGTAGAACGTAAAGAAAGTTTCCTATTATATTTGAACATAGCTTAAAAAAAAATTCTCAACACCCAACAAGTCCTCCTAAACTGGCTATACGCTGATTGAATTTCAGCTGGTTCCTGATATAGTAGCCAAAATTCACTACATGGGTGGCTCTGTCAGCCCCTTCCCACCTGACATCCTTCAAGTGAAAAATTGAAGGAGCAGGATGGGAAATTTTAGGCTGAGCAGCAGCTTAATCCAATCAGATGCATCTGCTATTTGGGTAGTCTGACAGCTGCTGCAAAAGAGATTAGTCCATCTGAACTGTATTGAGTCAATGGAGGGATCTGTTTGATTTTTTTAAATCAGTTTACAGGCTGAATGTAAAAAAAAAATAGGTTTGGCCATCCACGGTGTGAATCTATTTCCTGCAACCATGTCAACAGGGTTGGTAGAGGAATCCCTCCCGCCAAGCATTTTTCCTCTCCCGGTGGGGGGGGGGGGGGGGGGTGGGTAGGGGAAGCTGTCCCTGCTAGGAGAAGACAGTGATTTTTTGGCAGCGGCTATAGCAGCCGCTAGCGATAATCGCAAGATAATCCGGCAGGCTGGTTGTCCCCAAGTTGATCAATCGATAAACTTGGTACATTAAGTCTGCCCATTAATGGTTCAAATGTCCCATTAATGGTTCCTGCTTGACCGGCCGACATTCGAAACGTATATGGCCGGCTTTAGACATACCAGTAATTCTGACACATACCATGTTTCCCCGAAAATAATACCTAGTGTGATTGTCGGTGATGGCTGCAATATCAGCCCTACCCCCCAAATAATCCCTAGTTAAAGTCCTTGTAGGTCTAATTTTCAGGGTAGGGCTTATTTTCGGGGAAACAGGGTAGGGCTTATTTGGGGGTAGGGCTTATATTGCAGCCATCACCGACAATCACACTAGGTCTTATTTTCGGGGAAACAGGGTACTAGATTGCACACCCAGTGCTGACTAAACAATGGAGCTAAATACTTTGAAGTGCCCCATTTCAAGAAGAAATAGATAAAAGTGCATGTTGCTGTATGAAAAAGATAATCATTAAAAAACAGTTTCTGAGAGTTTATTTGCCTCACTACTCAGAACATTTGCAGACCATGGATTGTATGGGATTACCAAAGCCAGGCAGTATATACCAATAATGCAAGGAAAGTCCAGTCATCCACAGTACTTAGCGCTCAGATCTCAGATTCCTTATTGATGCAATGTGAATGTTCATAGCGCCATGGATGAGTGGCCTTTTCTTTGGAATCACCAGAATTATATTGCAAGGATTAATGAACCATTGCATGTCAAAGTACTTGTTGATACAACATTTAATTTTCGCTCCAAGAAATCCTACGCAGTTTGCGTAGTGAATAAAAACTGTTCAAATGATGAGTGACAGATACATCTGTGGTATATAAGCAGTGGGTATTATTAACTGTCACCAGCCATCCTGACTAGGGATGAGCCGAACACCCCCGGGTTCGGTTCGAACCAGAACCTTCGAACGGACCGAAAGTTCGCGCGAATTTTCGAACCCTATACGTTATAATGGACGCGAACGTTCGAAATCAAAAGTGCTAATTACAACGGCAATATGCATGTTAATGTCATAAAAACAGGTTTGGGGACCCGGGTCCTGCCCCAGGGGACATATATCAATGCAAAAAGAACTTTTAAAAACTAACGTTTTTTCGGGAGCAGTCATTTTAATGATGCATAAAGTGAAAAAAAAAAAGTGACATTTTCCTTTAAATATGGTACCTGGGGGGTGTCCAAAGTATGCCTGTGAAGTGGCATGTGTTTCCCGTGTTTAGAACTGTCCTTGCACAAAATGACATTTGTAAAGGAAAAAAAGAAGCCATTTAAAACCACTTGCGGCTTTAGGTTTGATCTTAAGTAGAATCTGAACAGGTACATTATGAAGTGTAGCTCCATCCCAAAAAAATCTATTTTTAAGCTTTTTGGAGAACATAGGGAGGGGTTATCACCCCTGTAACATTTGCTGTCTTTGCACATCTGTTCAGAACATGTCACCTCACTTTCCGTCCCAATGACAAATGTTTTTGGAAAAGTGGGGTTTTAATTGAAACAAGGATTGGTGATAAAGCATCAGTAAAGAGGAGATACTTTTTTCCCAAAATAAATCTAACAGGATAGAATTTCCCTTCCTAGGGGTAGATTTCCTCTCACTTCCTGTTTTCTCTTTCCGTTTGCAAGTAGGAGTCGTTTGTAAGTTGGATGTTTGAAAGTAGGGGCCTGCCGTATATACTCTGCAGAAATTTGCCCTATTAGATGTTGGTGTAGCCACGAGACTGGTGGTCACAGGAATGGGCCCTGCTGTGAGTTATTGGATCAAGATTTATAATTGCATGCACCTGTTGAACAGGGCAGAAAAATTGGGCCTTTGGTGGTGGTGGTGGTGGTGGTGGTGGACGGTTTTGCCACAAGACTGTAAGCTCTCACAGTTACTCTTGGTGGGCGCAGGAATGGGCCCTGCTGTGAGTTATTAGATCAAGATTTGTAATTGCAAGCACCTGATGAACAGGGCAGAAAAATTGGGCCTTTGGCGGTGGTGGTGGACGGTGTTGCCACAAGACTGTAGGCCCTCATAGTTACTCTTGGTGGGCGCAGGAATGGGCCCTGCTGTGAACTATTAGATCAAGATTTGTAATTACCCGCCCCTGTTAAACAGGGGCTGAAAAATTGTGCCTTAGGCACTGGTGCTGGTGCCACAACACTGCAACCCCTCACAGAGACTGTACTTGGAGCACAGCAGTCACACGTGTTGCGAAGCATTTTTTTTAAAAAATTGTAAGTACACGCCCCTGTTAAACAGGGGCTGAAAAATTGTGCCTTAGGCACTGGTGCTGGTGCCACAACACTGCAACACGGCCCTCACAGAGACTGTACTTGGAGCACAGCAGTCACACGTGTTGCGAAGCATTTTTTTAAAAAATTGTAAGTACACGCCCCTGTTAAACAGGGGCTGAAAAATTGTGCCTTAGGCACTGGTGCTGGTGCCACAACACTGCAACACGGCCCTCACAGAGACTGTACTTGGAGCACAGCAGTCACACGTGTTGCGAAGCATTTTTTTAAAAAATTGTAAGTACACGCCCCTGTTAAACAGGGGCTGAAAAATTGTGCCTTAGGCACTGGTGCTGGTGCCACAACACTGCAACACGGCCCTCACAGAGACTGTACTTGGAGCACAGCAGTCACACGTGTTGCGAAGCATTTTTTTAAAAAATTGTAAGTACACGCCCCTGTTAAACAGGGGCTGAAAAATTGTGCCTTAGGCACTGGTGCTGGTGCCACAACACTGCAACACGGCCCTCACAGAGACTGTACTTGGAGCACAGCAGTCACACGTGTTGCGAAGCATTTTTTTAAAAAATTGTAAGTACACGCCCCTGTTAAACAGGGGCTGAAAAATTGTGCCTTAGGCACTGGTGCTGTGGCATGGATCATTGAGGAGGAGGAAGAGGATAGTCAGTGAACATAAGAGGACAGTCACTCAGCATCAGCATAGGCAGTCTTGAAGGGATGTGACATTAAAAATTATTCGGTTATATCCGCCTCAGGTGCCTGGTAGCTGGTGGTGATCCAAGACTGATTCATTTTGATGAATGTCAGTCGATCAACCGAGGCGGTGGACAGGCGCACCCTATGATCAGTCACAAATCCTCCAGCAGCACTGAATGTGCGTTCGGAAAGAACGCTGGAGGCAGGACAGGCCAGTAGCTCAATTGCATACTGTGCAAGCTCTGGCCAGTGATCCATCCTCAGGACCCAGTAAGCCAGAGGATTTTCGGTGGGAAAGGTGTCCAAGTCTGACCTTGCCCCAAGGTATTCCTGCACCATGTATATCAGACGCTGGCGATGGTTGCTGGAACCGATCATACCTTGGGGCTGCGGACTAAAAAATTGTCTGAACGCATCGGTCAGACGTCCACCTTCCCCACCGCTCCTTCTGCCACTGACCGAAGCCTCAGCAACTCGTCGCCCAGGACCAGGAGTTTGTAGCCTCCCAGTTTCTGGGAACGCGTTGCACAGACCTTTCTGCAAGGCCTCCCTGAGATGTCTCATCCTCTGCTCCCTCTGCGACGGCAAGATAAGGTCCGCAACCTTACCCTTGTACCGCGGATCAAGGAGAGTGGCCAGCCAGTAATGGTCCCTCTCCTTGATCCGAAGAACACGAGGATCCTTCCGCAGGCTTTGCAGGATCAGGGAGGCCATGCAGCGTAGGTTAGCTGAGGCATTCGGTCCGGAGTCTTCTGGGTCACTGAGGATGACATGATCGCCAGCCACCTCCTCCCAGCCACGTACAAGTCCACTGGCTTGTTGGGACTGTACATCATCCCTAAAAGACTGCTGCTGCTGATGCTGAGTGCCAGGCTCCACCTCCATGCTCACACAATCCTCCTCCTCCTCCTCCTCCTCCTCTCCTCCTCATCCTCTTCCTGTGTGATGGGTGGGACAGAAGGAACACTGTCCGGATAAAGGGGGCCTTGAGAGGCAAGGAAGTCCTCCTCTTCCTGCCTCTGTTCTGCCTCAAGTGCCCTGTCCATTATCCCACGCAGCGTATGCTCCAACAGGTGGACAAGAGGGACAGTGTCACTGATGCATGCACTGTCACTGCTCACCATCCTCGTGGCCTCCTCAAATGGTGAGAGGACAGTGCATGCATCCCTGATCATGCTCCACTGACGTGGGGAAAAAAACCCAAGCTCCCCTGACCCTGTCCTGGTGCCGTAGTCGCAAAGGTACTCATTGATGGCCCTCTGCTGCGTGTGCAGTCGCTGCAGCATGGCCAACGTTGAGTTCCACCTGGTGGGCATGTCAGATATTAGGCGGTTCTTGGGCAGGTTCAGCTCCTTTTGCAGCTCAGTCAGCCGAGCACTGGCATTATAAGATCGGCGGAAATGCACACAGACTTTCCTGGCCTGCCTCAGGACATCCTGTAAGCCTGGGAACCTGCCCAAGAACCGCTGCACCACCAGGTTGAGGACGTGAGCCATGCAGGGCACATGGGTGAGCTGCCCCTGTCGCAGGGCGGAGAGGAGGTTGGTGCCATTGTCAGAAACGACCATTCCTGGCTTAAGCTGACGTGGCGTCAACCACCTCTCGGCCTGCCCCTGCAGAGCTGCCAGAACCTCTGGCCCAGTGTGGCTCCTGTCCCCCAAACACACCAGCGCAAGCACGGCATGGCATCTTTTTGCCTGCGTACTTGCGTAGCCCCTTGTACGCCTACGGAGCACCGCTGGTTCCAAGGACAGAGCACTGGAGGAAGAAGAAGAGGAGGGGGTGGAGGAGAGAGGTGTGTCACAACCAGTAGCAGTAGTCGCGTTTTGGAGGCGTGGTGGCGGAACAACCTCCAACACTACTGCACCTTGTCCTGCATCCCTCCCAGCTGCCAATAGAGTGACCCAATGGGCCGTGAAAGAAAGGTACCGTCCCTGTCCATGCCTGCTGGACCATGAGTCAGCGGTAATATGCACCTTACCGCTGACCGCCCTGTCCAGCGAGGCATGGACATTGCCCTCCACATGCCGGTAGAGAGACGGAATCGCCTTCCGCGAGAAAAAGTGGCGTTTGGGAACCTGCCACTGAGGAACCGCACATTGAACAAACTCACGGAAGGGGGCCGAGTCTACCAACTGAAAAGGCAGCAGTTGAAGTGCTAGCAATTTAGCAAGGCTAGCATTCAACCGCTGGGCATGTGGATGGCTGGGAGTGTACTTCTTTCTACGGTCCAGCAGCTGGGGCAGGGAAATTTGCCTGCTGCATTCGGACGTCGGTGTACTGCAAGTACTTGGTTGTGACACACCGAATTCTACACCTTCAGTCCTCTCAGAGCAGCTTTCAGAGAGGACTGAAGGTGTAGTGGGGATGGAGATCCCAGCTGAGGAGGAGCAAGGAGAGGTCCGCTTAGTTCTTTGGTGTGGGTCTTTTATGTGTGCCTGCCAACGAGCTGCATGGCAGGTCGCCATATGTCTGGTCATGCTTGTCGTGCCCAAGCGGCTGATGTTTTGGCCACGCGAGATACGCTTGAGACAAATATTGCAAATAGCAGTGGTGCGATCTGCTGCACTCGTCTCAAAAAAGGCCCACACCAAAGAACTTTTCTGATAACGTGCAGAGGCAGCGCCCTGCACAGGCGGAGCTCTGCGGTGTTGTACAGTTGCTGTGCTGGCCTCTACCTGGCCTCCAGGGGGCATCCTGCCTCGTTGGACATGTGACGCCGCATCCTCCTCCTCCTCGTCCTCCTCCTCATCCTCTCTCCCTTGAGGCACCCACGTGGAGTCAGTGACCTCATCATCCCCTCCCTCTTCACCACTAGAGCAAACCTGGCAGTAAGCTGCAGCTGGTGGAACTGTACTGCCAGATTCCTCAAGCTGGGTATCGTCATCCGAGCCTTCGAATCGTTGGGCATCCTCCTGGAGCATGTACCCAACACTGTGCTCAAAGAGTTCGGGGGACTCCTCAGGAGGACATGGTGGGTCTAGGGAAGGGGTGGCTGATGATGCTCTGTCAGTACCCTGAGCCTGGGTGAGAGAGGATGAGGAGGATGAGGAGGGCTTGGTCATCCATTCTACCAAGCCTTCAGCATGATGCGGCTCCACATGTCCAGCTGCCGAAAACAAAGACGCGCGTGTCCCATGGCCACGTGCTGATGACGATGCACGACCACGTCCACGTCCACGGCCACGTCCACTAGAAACAGAGACTGTCTGCCCTGTGTTCTTGGCTCTGCACGCTCTGCCTCCCCTTGGCGGTCTTCCAGCCATTGTAGTCGGTAGTCCTGTGGGTGCTGCTGAGAAGAAAATATAGGAGCTCTGTGTGATGCCACTAACACACTAGAAGTCCTATAGGTGCTTCTGCAAAGAAAATATAGGAGCTCTGTGTGATGCCACTAACACACTAGAAGTCCTGTGGGTGCTGCTGAGAAGAAAATATAGGAGCTCTGTGTGATGCCACTAACACACTAGAAGTCCTATGGGTGCTTCTGCAAAGAAAATATAGGAGCTCTGTGTGATGCCACTAACACACTAGAAGTCCTATGGGTGCTGCTGAGAAGAATATATAGGAGCTCTGTGTGATGCCACTAACACACTAGAAGTCCTATGGGTGCTTCTGCAAAGAAAATAGAGGAGCTCTGTGTGATGCCACTAACACACTAGAAGTCCTGTGGGTGCTTCTGCAAAGAAAATAGAGGAGCTCTGTGTGATGCCACTAACACACTAGAAGTCCTGTGGGTGCTGCTGAGAAGAATATATAGGAGCTCTGTGTGATGCCACTAACACACTAGAAGTCCTATGGGTGCTTCTGCAAAGAAAATAGAGGAGCTCTGTGTGATGCCACTAACACACTAGAAGTCCTGTGGGTGCTTCTGCAAAGAAAATAGAGGAGCTCTGTGTGATGCCACTAACACACTAGAAGTCCTGTGGGTGCTGCTGAGAAGAATATATAGGAGCTCTGTGTGATGCCACTAACACACTAGAAGTCCTATGGGTGCTTCTGCAAAGAAAATAGAGGAGCTCTGTGTGATGCCACTAACACACTAGAAGTCCTGTGGGTGCTTCTGCAAAGAAAATAGAGGAGCTCTGTGTGATGCCACTAACACACTAGAAGTCCTGTGGGTGCTGCTGAGAAGAATATATAGGAGCTCTGTGTGATGCCACTAACACACTAGAAGTCCTATGGGTGCTTCTGCAAAGAAAATAGAGGAGCTCTGTGTGATGCCACTAACACACTAGAAGTCCTGTGGGTGCTTCTGCAAAGAAAATAGAGGAGCTCTGTGTGATGCCACTAACACACTAGAAGTCCTGTGGGTGCTGCTGAGAAGAATATATAGGAGCTCTGTGTGATGCCACTAACACACTAGAAGTCCTATGGGTGCTTCTGCAAAGAAAATAGAGGAGCTCTGTGTGATGCCACTAACACACTAGAAGTCCTGTGGGTGCTTCTGCAAAGAAAATAGAGGAGCTCTGTGTGATGCCACTAACACACTAGAAGTCCTGTGGGTGCTGCTGAGAAGAATATATAGGAGCTCTGTGTGATGCCACTAACACACTAGAAGTCCTGTGGGTGCTTATGCAAAGAAAATAGAGGAGCTCTGTGTGATGGGACTAACACACTTCAAGTCCTATAGGTGCTTCTGGGAAGAAAATATAGCTCTGTGTGTGTGATGGGACTAACACACTTCAAGTCCTATAGGTGCTTCTGGGAAGAAAATATAGCTCTGTGTGTGTAATGGGACTAACACACTTCAAGTCCTATAGGTGCTTCTGGGAAGAAAATATAGCTCTGTGTGTGTAATGGGACTAACACACTTCAAGTCCTATAAGTGCTTCTGGGAACAAAATATAGGAGCTCTGCCTGCCTGCCACGAACACACTACAAGTCCTATAGGTGCTTCTGGGAAGAAAATATAGCTCTGTGTGTGTAATGGGACTAACACACTTCAAGTCCTATAAGTGCCTCTGGGAACAAAATATAGGAGCTCTGCCTGCCTGCCACGAACACACTACAAGTCCTATAGGTGCTTCTGGTAACAAAATATAGGAGCTCTGCCTGCCTGCCACTAACACACTACAAGTCCTATAGGTGCTTCTGGGAAGAAAATATAGCTCTGTGTGTGTAATGGGACTAACACACTTCAAGTCCTATAAGTGCTTCTGGGAACAAAATATAGGAGCTCTGCCTGCCTGCCACGAACACACTACAAGTCCTATAGGTGCTTCTGGGAAGAAAATATAGCTCTGTGTGTGTAATGGGACTAACACACTTCAAGTCCTATAGGTGCTTCTGGGAACAAAGTATAGCTCTTTGTGTGTAATGGGACTAACACACTTCAAGTCCTATAGGTGCTTCTGGGAAGAAAATATAGCTCTGTGTGTGTAATGGGACTAACACACTTCAAGTCCTATAGGTGCTTCTGGGAAGAAAATATAGCTCTGTGTGTGTAATGGGACTAACACACTTCAAGTCCTATAGGTGCTTCTGGGAAGAAAATATAGCTCTGTGTGTGTGATGGGACTAACACACTTCAAGTCCTATAGGTGCTTCTGGGAAGAAAATATAGCTCTGTGTGTGTAATGGGACTAACACACTTCAAGTCCTATAGGTGCTTCTGGGAAGAAAATATAGCTCTGTGTGTGTAATGGGACTAACACACTTCAAGTCCTATAGGTGCTTCTGGAAGAAAATATAGCTCTGTGTGTGTGATGGGACTAACACACTTCAAGTCCTATAGGTGCTTCTGGGAACAAAGTATAGCTCTGTGTGTGTAATGGGACTAACACACTTCAAGTCCTATAGGTGCTTCTGGGAAGAAAATATAGCTCTGTGTGTGTAATGGGACTAACACACTTCAAGTCCTATAGGTGCTTCTGGAAGAAAATATAGCTCTGTGTGTGTAATGGGACTAACACACTTCAAGTCCTATAGGTGCTTCTGGGAAGAAAATATAGCTCTGTGTGTGTAATGGGACTAACACACTTCAAGTCCTATAGGTGCTTCTGGGAAGAAAATATAGCTCTGTGTGTGTGATGGGACTAACACACTTCAAGTCCTATAGGTGCTTCTGGGAAGAAAATATAGCTCTGTGTGTGTAATGGGACTAACACACTTCAAGTCCTATAGGTGCTTCTGGGAAGAAAATATAGCTCTGTGTGTGTGATGGGACTAACACACTTCAAGTCCTATAGGTGCTTCTGGGAAGAAAATATAGCTCTGTGTGTGTAATGGGACTAACACACTTCAAGTCCTATAGGTGCTTCTGGGAACAAAGTATAGCTCTTTGTGTGTAATGGGACTAACACACTTCAAGTCCTATAGGTGCTTCTGGGAAGAAAATATAGCTCTGTGTGTGTGATGGGACTAACACACTTCAAGTCCTATAGGTGCTTCTGGGAAGAAAATATAGCTCTGTGTGTGTAATGGGACTAACACACTTCAAGTCCTATAGGTGCTTCTGGGAAGAAAATATAGCTCTGTGTGTGTGATGGGACTAACACACTTCAAGTCCTATAGGTGCTTCTGGTAACAAAATATAGGAGCTCTGCCTGCCTGCCACGAACACACTACAAGTCCTATAGGTGCTTCTGGTAACAAAATATAGGAGCTCTGCCTGCCTGCCACTAACACACTACAAGTCCTATAGGTGCTTCTGGTAACAAAATATAGGAGCTCTGCCTGCCTGTCACTAACACACTACAAGTCCTATAGGTGCTTCTGGTAACAAAATATAGGAGCTCTGCCTGCCTGCCACTAACACACTACAAGTCCTATAGGTGCTTCTGGTAACAAAATATAGGAGCTCTGCCTGCCTGTCACTAACACACTACAAGTCCTATAGGTGCTTCTGGTAACAAAATATAGGAGCTCTGCCTGCCTGTCACTAACACACTACAAGTCCTATAGGTGCTTCTGGTAACAAAATATAGGAGCTCTGCCTGCCTGCCACTAACACACTACAAGTCCTATAGGTGCTTCTGGTAACAAAATATAGGAGCTCTGCCTGCCTGTCACTAACACACTACAAGTCCTATAGGTGCTTCTGGTAACAAAATATAGGAGCTCTGCCTGCCTGCCACTAACACACTACAAGTCCTATAGGTGCTTCTGGTAACAAAATATAGGAGCTCTGCCTGCCTGCCACGAACACACTACAAGTCCTATAGGTGCTTCTGGTAACAAAATATAGGAGCTCTGCCTGCCTGCCACGAGCACACTACAAGCCCCTCTTTGTCAATCAATCTTTGTAACTGAATCTATCTAACTCAATCTCTGCAAGTGAATCTCTCTCTCTATCTATCTAAATGCAGCAGAGTGTCACAGGAACAGCCTGCTCAATCTGCGCCGGAACAGCATGTGACCGGCGCAGACGGCGTGGCGGCGTTTTATAGGGGGGGGCGTGTACTACAGCCCCTGAGCTGTAATTGGCTACAGGCGTCCTGCCTGTAGCCAATTATGGCTCTTCGAGTTTCCGGGGCTGTGATTGGCCAAGCATGCGGGGTCACAGTGCATGCTTGGCCAATCATCAGCCAGCAATGCACTGCGTCGGCCGCGCCGGCCGCAATGCATTGCGGGGCCGCTCGCATCACACGAACGTGATGCGAGCGGCCAAAATAGTTCTGGGCTCGCCGAGCGAGCGAACGCCCGGTGCTCGATGCGAACGTGGGTTCGCATCGAGCACCGGGCCCATCCTTAATCCTGACAAAGACATGCTCTTCTGAGCTCACATATCTGTGGAGTGGGAGCTGCTGATTAAACTCTCAGTATGGGCTAGGTCATTAATACAGAATTCTTTGTAATCCAAAAGCACTTTGTGCAGAAGTGTGACTGCCCCTGGCAATACCTCCTGTGAATAGATTTACTGTGCTCCGTACTGGTGTCAGGATGATTTATTGAAGAAGGGAGAACAGATTTCACACTGCAGATCTCCAAACCACCTTTGTCATATTGAGAAATATTTTCAGAGACAGCAGATATATGTCTGGAATGTACTCCGGGATTTGTTTTCGATACTAGCTCTGCATTGTTGTAAAACCATCATGATTCCACGCAGGCAGCCTATTGAAATAGACAGCGGAAGACTACGCCACTAGGTGTGCCTATCTCACCGCCACTGTTGCTATGCAAGTGATTCCATTCATCAGTTACATTATTCTATGAGCACCATTACCTATACAAAGACAAACATGAGATCTTTCATATGGGCACATGAATGGCGAGGCCTTTGGAAGATAGAGCTTGCTCTGAGTAATTAGCTCCTAGAGAGCATTTTTTTTTTTCTTTTCAATAAATCTCTTTAAAGCTTATGGTATTCTAATTTCAAAAAAAACATAAAGAAGGATTATGCAATTCAAACCAGCGTACATGAAAATAAAAAACAAATATAACAGCATGATAGGCCATCACATGATACTTTTTAAAAGTTCACATAAACTCTATTCTATTAAAAAACAAAGAAACAAAAAAAGTACTTGACCAATAAAAAAACCTAAAGTAGAAAACTGGACTTGTCTGAACATGTTAAAGCTCAAATTATGATACTATTAAGACACTGACTTTGGCAGCCCTCAGCTTGCTAATAGCACTACAGATTTTTTAAGCAAGAAACATTGTGTTCTTCACTAAGCGCTTAACAAAGTAAAGTGATTAAAATGAAGAGCCGATTAAGTGGAATAAATATACAAATATATGAACTGAGGCTGCAATTTCAATGTTCTGCTATTATATAAGAAACATTTTCTCCTGCTGCTGTAATTATTTTCATTTGAAACAATTCAGTTGCAGCATTTTATATTCAGAGCATATAAAGGATTATCTGAACTCATTATGAAACTACTACTATGGCAAAACTTTTTTTTTATTTTTGCCATCATTCAAGGAGTACATTTTTTGCATCACAACAACAGGTTGGGAAAAATGAGAAATACCGCTCTCTACACAGAAAAAAATCAAACTAAAAACTAAGCAGCAGCTAAAATGTGAGATACACACATAGAGACAAATGAAAAACAAAAAATAAGCTGCACTAGGAAGTGCTAATAAATATAAAATACACCAATAAATGACAAAGTGATGATGCGTAATCAAACTAAATCTCTAATTCCATAGTGAGTGTAAAAAGAAAATAGTAGTGAAAAAAAGTCCAAGACTGAAAATGGATCCAATAAAGTGAAAACAGTCCATGAGCTGAGGCCACTTTCACACCTAAGCATTTTTCAGGTGCTACAGCTCTAAAAATAGCGCCTGAAAAAAGCGGGTCCTTACACTCCAGTGTGAAAGCCGGAGGGCTTTCACACTGGAGCGGTGCGCTAGCAGGACGGTAAAAAAAGTCCTGCTAGCAGCATCTTTGGAGCGGTGGAGGAGCGGTGTATTCACCGCTCCTATACCGCTCCTACCCATTGAAATCAATGGGACACCGCGGCAATAGCGCCGGCAAAGCGCTGCAGCAGCGGCGCTTTGCGGGTGGTTTAACCCTTTTTCGGCCGCTAGCGGGGGATAAAACCGCCCGCTAGTGGGCGAATACCGTGGCTAAAACGACAGTAAAGCAGCGCTAAATATAGCGCTGCTTTACCGCCGATGCCCGCACCGCCCCAGTGTGAAAGGGGCCTTAAATTGGAAGGATCAGATAAATTGGAAGGAGTGCCAAACACCGAATGAAATGCACGCTTACCAAAAGACAAGCTAATTGAGCTTGAGGCTATGTACCCAGCCAGGGCCTTTATCCAGGGGATCGGGACAGCAGCTCCAACAGCATTAGCACAATACAGGAGATATGGGCAGCCAATGGCCAGGTAGCTCGATCGAGCAAGTGCACTGATGGATACTGAATGTCACCAAAAAAATGAGAAAAGGAAGCTCTCCATAGTGTAAATATAATAATAAATAAATAATAAAATGAAATGAAACACACTTACAAGAAGTACAATTAAAATCAGCAAGGACAGCCTGCCGGCTTGCGAGCGCCCGTTCGCTCAGAAGCACCAAACGCGGTGACGTCAGCACATCTAGTCCACCCGCGTGCTTCATCATATAATGACGCCGTCTTGGGGCCTGTTTTCAATTTATCTGACCCATTATTAGCTCATGGACTGTTTTCCCTACTTGGATCCATTTTCAGTCTTGGACTTTTTTCACTACTATTTTCTTACACTCTTACACTCACCATGGAATTAGAGATTTAATTTGATTACACACCAACAGGTTGGTTGTTTAAATCAACAATCTTGCCTAATCATAGGTTGGAGTTGCACATAGGAAGACCCAGAGCAGAAAACACGTTGGTTTTGTATATTTTTAATGATGCAAAAGGCAGTTAGTTTGTTCAATTCAAAGGCATACCCTAAATGATGAAATATACGCCCACATATTGGACACAGTCATAGATGTCCACACACCTAAGAGCATAGCAATGGCTTTTAAGATTCTAAAATATGTCTATCTTTTTGTATTAATTTAGTGGTACTTCTAATACCAAGTAGGTTACTTGAATGGGGGGTGGGAGATGTTCATTTTCTTAATACTAAACTTATTTTTAACTAAGCTCATGAATAAAAGCACTCACAAATACATGCCTTTGTTAAGGTAGTGGATTAAAGAAAAATGTAATGGTTAAAGCGGTTGTAAACCTAGTGCAAGACAAAGGTATAATGTGCTAGTATGTATCACATACTAGCACATTATGAAATACTCACCTAATGCCGTGTACACACGTTCGGACTTTGTCCGCCGGACCCAGTCTGGCGGACAAACCGCCGGACTTTCCAGCGGGGCTTCGCCGGACTTTCCGAGCGCGTGACTTGCCCACACACGCCCGGACTTCTCCACCGGACAATCCGCGGGACTTTTGAAAATGAACGGACTTGCCCACACACGGAGCAGTCCATTCATTTAGAATGTAACTGCAGGTAGACGGGGCTAGCGAAGGCAGTGAATGCCGCCGCGCTAGCCCCGTCACCTGGCATGGATTTAAAGGGAATCCCCACGCCGAAAAAACGGCGTGGGGGTTCCCCCCAAATCCATCTCAGACCCTTATCCGAACACGCAGTCCGGCCGGCCAGGAAAGGGGTGGGGACGAGCGAGCGCCCCCCCCCCCCCCCCTCCTGAGCCGTACCAGGCCGCGTGCCCTCAACATGGGTGGTGCCCTGGGGAAAGGGGGGCCGTGCGGCCCCCCCACCCCAAAGCACCTTGTCCCCATGTTGGCCGTTGGTTGTCGGGGTCTGCGGGCGGGGGGGTTATCGGAATCTGGGAGCCCCCTTTAATAAGGGGGCCCCCAGATCCCGGCCCCCCACCCTATGTGAATGAGTATAGGGTACGATGTACCCCTACCCATTCACCTAAGGTGTGAAGTGTAAATAAAAAAAACACACAATTTTTTTTAAATATTTTATTGCACTGCTCCGGGGGTCTTCTTCCGTCTTGGGGGGTCTTCTCGCCGGACTCCTCCGCTTTTTTACCTAGCTCTTTTACCGAGCAGAGGAGCCCAGCTACCTTCTTCGTCGTCGCCGTCGTCGTCTGGGGGTCTCGATCCGCCTTCGGGGGTCTTCCGGGGTCTTCCGGGGTCTCTTCTGTTCTTGCCGCTGTCGTCGTTTCTGCGCCGCCGCCTTCTTCTTCTCTTCTTCTTCTTCTTCTTCCGATGTTGACTTGTCGCTCTCTCTGGCCGGAATGGCAGAGCCGCGCTGGGTTGTGACTCATATAGGGACAAGGGGGCAGGGTCACATGCTCATGTCACATGGTGACCCGCCCCCCTATGATGTCACAGTCCCAGCATCCTCCGGGACTGTGACATCATAGGGGGCGGGGTCACCATGTGACATGAGCATGTGACCCTGTCCCCTTGTCCCTATATAAGTCCCAGCACAGCGCGGCTCTGCCATTCTGGCCAGAGAGAGTGACGAGTCAACATCAGAAGAAGAAGAAGAGGATGAAGAAGGCGGCGGCGGCGCAGAAAGCAACGACAGTGGCAAGAACAGAAGAGACCCCGGAAGACCCCGGAAGACCCCCGAAGGCGGATCGAGACCCCCAGACGACGGCGTCGACGACGACGAAGAAGGTAGCTGGGCTCCTCTGCTCGGTAAAAGAGCTAGGTAAAATAGCGGAGGAGTCCGGCGAGAAGACCCCCCAAGACGGAAGAAGACCCCCGGAGCAGTGCAATAAAATATTTTTAAAAAATTGTGTTTTTTTTATTTACACTTTACACCTTAGGTGAATGGGTAGGGTACATCGTACCCCATACTCATTCACATAGGGTGGGGGGCTAGGGTTGTCAGGAAGAGGCCCTTGTCCTCATCAACATGGGGACAAGGTGCTTTGGGGTGGGGGGGGCCACACGGCCCGCCTTTCCCCAGGGCACCCCCCATGTTGAGGGCACGCGGCCTGGTACGGCTCAGGAGGGGGGGCGCTCGCTCATCCCCACCCCTTTCCTGGCCGTCCGGGCTGCGTTTTCGGATAAGGGTCTGAGATGGATTTGGGGGGAACCCCCATGCCGTGGGGATTCCCTTTAAATCCATGCCAGGTGACGGGGCTAGCGCGGCGGCATTCACTGCCTTTGCTAGCTCCGTCTACCTGAATTCACGTGCTAAATGAACGGACTTTCCGATGATCGGCAAGTCTGTTCATTTCCAAAAGTCCGGCGGACTAGCATACTAACGGCGGGATTGTCCGCCGGACTGCCAAGTTCAGTGGACAATTTTAAAACAAAACTTAAAACCTAGTCCGCCGGACTTTTGGCGCCAAAAAGTCCGCCTGCGCCCACACATGGGGGGATTGTCCGGCGGACTTCAGTCCGGGATCGCTGGCTCTGGCGCTGTGAGTGGCCCGGAGCCACGATTACGTTACTCCCGCACATGTGTGCGGAAGCCCTTGGTTCAGGCAAGAAGCTTTAAAGTTCCGACATGGTAAGCCAGACTTTCAGGGCGCATGCACCGCTGACTTCTAAAGTTGCATGCAGGGTGAATTTTACCTACAAGCCTTATTATAGGTTTACCTGTAGGTAAAAATCACAAAGCGGGCTTTACTAGTGTCTTTGTCCCCATTGGGGAATTTTTCCTCACACTTCCTGCTGACCCCTGGGGAGAACTGCCTGTATTCCTTCTCTGGAATGCATTCTGAATATATCTCTATGGATAATCTATCAATGTGCCAATAGCCCCCTGGTGAATTGTTCAAAGGATTATATAAAAAATCTACTGCAGAGAGTGAAACTGGATGTTCAGCTTAAAGACATGCTTTGAGATACAATGGGGGCATATAAAATGGGGCAACAAAAGCCATGAAATAAGATGCAAACCTTTACCACTTGATCTAATGCAAGTGTCAGGGGATATGGACTTGCAAGTTAATTATTTCATATACCCATATCACACAAAGGGGAAGATTTACTAAAGCTGGTGCACACAGAATCTGGTGCAGCTGTGCATGGTAGGCAATCAGATTCTAACTTCAGCTTGTTCACATAAGCTTTGACAATAAAAACTGGAAGCTGATTGGTTACTATGCAGAGCTGCACCAGATTCTGTATGCACCAGTTTTATTAAATCTCCAAATCTTCAATTCACCAGATTCTGTATGCACCAGTTTTATTAAATCTCCAAATCTTCAATTTTCTTGGGACTATTTTAGTGACAAAATTCCAGATCATTTTAAAGCAAACGATTGACCAAAGATTAATTCTACAGCCATAAGAAAATAAGAACTGCAATGTTACTGGTTGCTGGCAACAATATATTTGCTCACTTTTCGTTTTTTTGGGGGGGGTTTCATTTTGCTAAAGCTTTTTACTGACTAGAATATTCATCAAGCATTCATCAAGCATCCATACAGAGCAAGTCAATTTGCAGTTCATATTTTCTTTGATCCCAATAAACCTTTTGAGTTTTGAAAAGAAATGAATAAAATGAATGAGTTATACCACTATATCTAGGGTATGCCCCAGGCATGTTAGCCTCAAAGTTTTTCATAGTTACACAAATTACAGTTCAAATCACAGTTTATGACAGAACAAGATGATTCATGAAACACATTAAATCAATTTTAGTTTTCAAGACTGAGGCTGAATTCAGAGTAATGTTCTAAGTTTATGTCAGCAGCTTAAACAGAGTGTTCAAGTAGAAGCTTGTGTGTATCACAGTCCATTCTCACCAAAAGCACTGCTATGATCACTAGTACATCAAAATATGGTACTCTGTTGCTTGCTCGAAAAGAAAAATTCTTAACTAAGCGCACAGTTTTTTTTTCTTTAAAAAAGAATAACACCTAAAATAGGAATCAAGGGTTGCCCTGAGAACTTGCACATTATCTGTTTTCATGGCTCTTACTGTGAAGAAGCCTTTGCATATGTGGAGTTTAAATGTCTTTTCCTCGAGACATAAAGTATTATTGGGGTGGGCAACTACATGGCAAATGAGGCTCAATGTAGAAAAATGTAACATAATGCATTTGGGTGGCAAAATTATGAATGCAATCTATACACTGGGGGGAGAACCTCTGGGGGAATCTAGGATGGAAAAGGACCTGGGGGTCCTAGTAGATGATAGGCTCAGCAATGGCATGCAATGCCAAGCTGCTGCTAACAAAGCAAACAGAATATTGGCATGCATTAAAAAGGGGATTAATTCCAGAGATAAAATGATAATTCTCCCACTCTACAAGACTCTGGTCCGGCTGCACCTAGAGTATGCTGTCCAGTTCTGGGCACCAGTACTCAGGAAGAATGTACTGGAAATGGAGCGAGTACAAAGAAGGGCAAAAAATCTAATAAAGGGTCTGGAGGATATTAGTTATGAGGAAAGGTTGCGAGCACTGAACTTATGACGCTTGAGAGGGGATATGATTTCAATTTACAAATACCATACTGGTGACCCCACAATAGGGATAAAACTTTTTTGCGGAAGGGAGTTTAACAAGACACGTGGTTTAACCTTAAACTACGTAGAGGGTTCTTTACTGTAAGAGCAACAAGGATGTGGCATTCCCTTCCACAGGCGGTGGTCTCAGCGGGGCATCGATAGTTTCAAGAAACTATTAGATAAGCACCTGAACGATTCAACATACAGGGATATACAATGTAATACTGACATATAATCACACACACATAGGTTGGACTTGAGGGACTTGTGTCTTTTTTCGACCTCACCTACTATGTAAGTATGTAAAGTGGGCCCATTGTCTTTTGTAATGATCCTTAAGTGAATAACTTGATACCAAGTTCACTACATGGACCTCTTATTTTTACATGGCGATCAGAACTGCCCAGACAGAGGGTCAGGGGTCCTGCATCCTGATAGCGCAGCTCAGTGCAGTATGAAAACTTCTCCTACAAGCTTCAGCAGGAACTGATAGAAGTCACAAGATTGCTATATACTTCTGATGAGAAAAGGTATTTAGCAGTTGATATTTACTAAAATATTTGATTTTCCATGTTCTGTGTACTGTGGAAGACCAGATATAGTGAATGCAGGGTCCAGGGTTTAGCAACACTTTAGGTTTATAATCTACCAGAACACCTCGATCCTTCTTGACCACTGATTCCCCCAGTTTTACTCCTTCTAGAATATAGGATGCATGCTCGTTTTTAGCCCACAAGTGAATAACTTTACATTTATCAACATTAAACCATTTACCACATGGTTACCCAATTAAATAGTGCATTGAGTTTGGCTTGTAAGTTGGAGATGTGTAAGGATGTTATTCCACTACATAGCTTGATGTCATCTACAAAAACTGAAATTGTACTTTTAGTCCCAAACTGGAGATTATTTTAAAATATGTAACCAAAAAGTAAGGGTCCCAACACTGAACCTTGGGGAACACCACTAATAACCTTAGACCATTCAAAGTATGAATCATGAACTGTCACTCTCTGAATACGATTTTTTTCTATCCATTTACAAACCTAATTTTCGAAGCCTGTAAACTATACCTTACACATTAGTCATGTGTGGGAAACGGCATCAAACACGTGTGCAAAATCCAAATATACTATGTCACTAGCCACTTTTTTGCTTACCTCCTCATAAAAAGAAATCAGAATTGTTTGACAACTTTGGTCTTTTACATTGTATGAATCCATGCTGTCTATTGCTTAAAATATTATTTTCTAGCGAAACTCTTCTACGTGGTCTTTTATCCAACTCTCAAGTATCTTCCTGACAATAGAAGAAAAACTAACCGGTTTATACTTACTTATAATTACTTGGTAAAGACTTTGATCCCTTTTTTAAATATATTCATCACATTGGCCTTGCCCCAATCTAATGGTACCTAGCCAGCTTTATAATTTAGAAACTATGGCTTTAAAATAACAGAGCTCAACTCTTTGAGGACATATGAATCCAAGCCATCTGGTCTGGGTGCTTTATTCACCTTCATCTAGTACTTGGCAAAACAGTTCAGAAAATGTAAGTCTATCTCGTGTACCAAACAGAAACAGTACAGCATACATAATAAAAGGAAAACCTTAATGTAACCCTTACTTGTTTCATGAACCCTTCCATTGTTCTATAACCTTATCTATTAAGCAGAGTTGAGTAATAGTTATCAGCTGTTATGGGTTTTCTTTGGCTGCAACAACCATAGTGGGTCATGCAGAGACTGTTAATGGGTTCCATCTAGGCACAACCAGACAATCCAGGGCTCTGCCTTAATGCAAATGCAGATAGCAGCACAGTGGCTGAGTGGTTAGCACCTTTGCCTAGCAGCACTAGGGTCAATGGTTTGAATCCCAACCAAAGCACCACCTGCATGAGGTTTGCATGTTCTCCCTGTGCCTGCGTGGGTTTCCTCCCACACTCCAAAGACATGCTGGTGGGTTAATTGTCTCCCATCTAAATTGGCCCTAGTGTTTGTATGAATGTGAGTTAGGGACCTTAGCTTGTAAACTCTTTGAGGGCAGGGAATGATACGAATGTATAATTCATATGTAAAGCACTGCGCAAAATTGACAGCGCTATATAAGTACCTGAAATAAATAAAACAATTTTAAAAATGTTATTAGTTTATTTAATAAATGAAGCCAAATAGTAAGGGGCAATAAGTTTGAAATACTCTGTTACTTTAATACAAACTTGCAACATCAAAAAAAAGTATTTCCATTAAACATTGATGGTTAATAATTCTTAATAGTATGACCGATTTCTAGATGCAAACAGGGTTTTGGTAACACCAGTGCAGTTATTTATCTAACTCCGTTCTATGCTAGGTGGCTACAGAGGAATTATCCTTTCATTTCAGATGATCTCAAGCAAGGTTTTAATCATCAGCGCAGGGGCTTTCTAATAAACAATTCCATCAATGCTGACTAATTAGTTTCAAAGTCATCAAAGTGATAAAGAAAAGCAATTGGGTCTGGCACATTCCTTCTTGAAAGGCAGAATCAAAAAAAGATAAAAGCTAACTATATATTGTAAAGCTACAGCATAAATTTGGACAACTGAAGAATACACCATCTGTACACTATTAATGAGTAATGGTGAACAGGCAGAGAACGATCTCTGCATGTAATGCGCCCAGTCTAAGCATCAATTGCAATGATAAGGCTATAATTAGACCATATAGGGGTTCCCTAGAGGCTGATACTAAGTAATTTCAAGCACCGGAAGTGCTAGTTTTTGTACATACAATTTATTGACTTGGAAAATCTCCCTTTCTATTTGTAAAAAGAGAAAGTATTTCCCCATAGGTGTGCCAAATTCATCCACTGGAAAAGGCCAGAGAGAAAATCATTTGGTGTCATCTGTTACAGAGATGCCACCAAGGGTGGGCACCTACTGTTCTTGATAAAACATCTCCCCATCTATTGCCAGCCTAAAATGTATGCAATGTACTACTGTTTCTTAATACTTGTCCTTTCAAGATTACCATGTAATTTTCAACCTTTTTACGTCTGTGTGACAAGGCTCTGTTTTGGTCTCCCAACTATGCTCCTGCATTGTCACCTAGATAAGCATGATTCCAATGAAGACCACGTGTAGTCATTTTAACACACATTACACAGGCATAGATCACTGTTATCGCCATCAGGTAATCAGTCATGAGAAATGCTATATTGTTGGACTGAATGTATGTACACAGGAAAATAGCTGCAAAGAAGCTGAAGTAGATAAAACAACACTGAGATGCAACAAAGGTGTTTTAGCAAACTAAATGTTATTCAGTTAGTGTTTACATCTACTTTGAATTTCAACTTGTTTTTGGCGCTGAACATCATACAAAAGAACCTGTAGAGATGGTTTCCCAACCTCAACAAACAGAGGCCAGGAACAGTTGCATTCCCTATTATTGCATTTTAAGGAAATAGGTGTATAAAGGATAAAATGATGCGCTCAGTGATTCAATGAATGTAAATCTATGACCCAACAGCTGCACTCATATGTATGTACACACCATAAAACAAATAAAAAAAGCAAAATGTTGCACTGTTATTATTGTGATAATGAAAATCAATATGCAATTAAAACAGATATTTATGAACAATAAATGTCCATTCATGTGATCCACAAAACTTAGTGATAATTGAAGTGGAAAAGACAATCCAAAACACCAAAAAGTCCTTCCAAATCAACTGCAGGTGTTAAACCTTGTGCTCCCCATGAGGTAATTAAAGTAAAGGTATCCTCTTACCAGATATAATGACCTTTCAAGGCCGATATATGCATCAGTGAGTTGTTACCTCTCACTACAGGTATATCCAGATCAGCTTTTCCACCTATTATAGGGAACGCCAATATTGTGCCTATCGATCTCCTACAAGCCTCAGTTCCAATTAAGCCATATGTCAGGAAAAAGAGGAAACACCTCTCATTGCGCAACATCCAGTTAAAAGCCCAAGAGTTTTATCAAAATTCTACTTACAACAAGGATTAGTATACAGGCATATTGGAATTTACATCAGTCCCACACTCTGCTCGAGACCATCCCCGCTATTCTTTGCTTCGCCGACGTATGTTTCATTCAACAGAACATCAACAGAACATTATCAACTCCCTGTTCATAATGTTCTGTTGAACGAAACATACCTCGGCAAAGCAAGGAATAGCAGTGACAGTCATTAAAGGTCGTGATCTCTGGTAAGAGGATACCTTTACTTTAAAGGGTAGGTTCACCTTTACAGAAAAATCTGTAAGGTGAACTTACACAGGACAGGACCAATGTCCCGCTGACCTGAATGGTGGTAATTGCCCATTTTGAGCCCTGGTATAGCCGCCTCGCGGGCTTAGAAATCCCCAGAGCTTAATCTCCTAAACCTATCCTGTCAGGAGGTACGTTTAGGAGCATTCTAATTGGTTAGCGCCGTCAAATGGGTGGCCCGGACCAATCAGAAGCTGCGTAGCCCATCCTCTCAGCAAGGAGGAAGAAGAGGAGAGAGCTGAGAAGATTTCTAAGCACCCCAGACGTAAGGCGGCTATACGGGGGTCAGAACGGGCGATTACCGCCATTCAGGCCAGCGGGACTTTAGGGTTGAGGTGGGGTCCTGTGTAAGTTCACCATACAGATTTTCTGTAAAGGTGAACTTACACTTTAATTACCCCCTGGGGAGCACAAGGTTTAACACCTAAAGTCGATTTGGAAGGACATCAGCAGGGACTTTTTGGTGTTTTGGATCTTCTTTTTCACTTCAATTATCACTAAGTTTTTTGGATTATATGAATGGACTTTTATTGTTCATAAATATCTGTTTTATTTGCATATTGATTTTCATTATCACAATAATGACAGTGCAACATTTTGCTTATTTTAAGTAAATAGGTACTGGTAATAGGTAATCAATGAAGGAGGAAAAAAAGAGAGGAAAACAGTAAGGGAAAAATGTAATAAGGAAGGATAATTCACGGAGAAATAGAACTAAGTTAAGAATAAAATAGTGACTGGATTCTCCATCATATTAAATACTAGGGGGTTCAAGGTTTTTTTCTGTATCAAATTCAATCATCATCACGAGCAATCAAGCATTGATAACTTTAAAGTGGCAGCTATACTGTATTTAGTAAGCCTTTAACAGCGTGTAATCCACTGAAAAGAACAACCTGAACAGGAGTTCACGTTCTAGCTGTAAGAGAATCAATAAGCAGTAATAGGTTTCTTGTTTTAATCTGAGCAGCTGCATAGCATTGATAGTAGCTCATCTTTTTCTAAGATGAAGCACAAGAGGTGATATTCAGAGGATTCATGGGTTCTAACCTAAACCAGCAGCTAATTTGCCCTGCAAGACCCTTTCATCAGCAAGTTATATGTCGTGCATAACTCAGCCTCCTGCTGACAGCGAAGGGCAAAATGGTGCTTATTTGCCATCACTATGGTCAGACTGTATTTATATCAGAGTTAAAAGTTCAGTGAATCAAGCTGAAGCTCTATTTATGCGACAGCTTGAAATAAGAGGGGAGAACATGCTATGCCGAAGCAGGGAGGTGCATCCATGATAATCCGAGCACAGAATAGACATACCTATTGAGTACAGTGGGCAGTTAGAGTTCTACAAAGGATATTGCTAACATATAAAGGTGGCTTAAAAAACATATATCACAGGAAATTAAAAATAATAACACTAAATATATCGAAATAACAGTTATTCTGGTTAAGAAAGTCTGTCACCTGCCCTAACCTCCAGCTTGGATCCTGCTTATATGTGTTCACTGCCCACCTTGACTCCACCCAATATCCAGCCATTTTTTTCCAATACTCCGCTATCTGCTGTTCTCCTGTCCAGACAGAGATCCAGCGAGGGTTGTGCTCTGCAGTTCTGGCTTCCAGTCCCTTTCCTTTTTGGTGTTCTCCACTCTCCTGAGACTCTACTGCTGGTCTACACCTCTTGAGTACCTCTGGTTAGGAACCCTGTACCTTACAGTAAAAGGGTCCATGCTGGTGAAAGCACCATCCTGGTGAAGGCACCATCCAGGCAGTCGCCAGTGAAGGTGCCATTGTGACAGATATCCATGCAGTAAAACACATTTGATGCAAATAATATGTTACTGTATACCGACCAGTGTAAAGCCTTGTACACACGATCGGATTTTCCACAGCCAACAAACGCGAACGTAGTGATGTACTATGTGTTATTTCAGCTCTTTAGCGCCACCCTTCGGGCTTCTTCTGCTAATTTTGGCTAAGTTTGGTGAGTGTTGATTCGCGCTTTTCATTTAGCACTTTTCAGTTTGCGCTTTTCATTTTGTGCTTTTCAGTTCGTTTCTGAATGACCGTTTGTCAACCAGACATGTTGCGGAATCGGAGGAGATAACGTGTTATTTATTATTGGTCTTGGAGTTATTGCTTTGAGCCAAGTCCAGTCCAGGAACAGGAGGAGGAGGATTTCTTGGACCAAAAATTGGTTGCTTTACTAATCGTGACCAATTATGTCATATGCCTTTGCCGCGGGAGCTCCAGGAGAATAATCCAGATGATTTTTGGAATTATATCCGGATGACGGACCCCTGCTTTCACCAACTCTTGGCATTGTAGACGTAAGAAGCAGGACACATGCATGAGGCTTTTACTTTATTTTTTGTTTGAATAATGATTTGATTTGGTATATTATCTATATTTTTGGATGCATAGAATGCACTTTTTGGTTAATTTCTATTGGCAGATGGCATGTCAAATTTTATTTGTTTTCTTTTTTAAATGCACAATAAAAAAATAGTGTAGAATAATACTTGGCTATGTTTTTTACTTCAAATTACAGTTTTGGAGTAGGCAGTTACATTTAATAAAATACAATGTAAAATTGACAAGGACCACCAATATAGTTATATCTTTGATCTAAAAACTACGGGATAATGGTGTTGTGGTAACTTGTCCAAAAAAAAAAAAAGCATAATAATATTATTCTTGATATCACTAGAAAATAAAAGCCTTTTAAAATAAGTTTGTCATAACTCCATCAGTATCACCAGCAAAGAAGCGTCATTATTTTCCCATTAAATAAAGAAGAGAATGTGCGCTGCATTTCGAGATTTCATAATTTGCCATGTCATGAATGTTAATTCTCCATTACCAATGACCCCTTTCAGCTTGTTCTTGCTTCCGAGCATGCATGTTTGTACTTTGGACTTTTGTTCGACGGATTTGTGTACACACGCTCGGAAAATCCGACAACAGACATTTGTCCGCAGAAAATGTAAAAGCCTACCATCCAACATTTGTCCGCGGAAAATCAGACGACAATTGTCCGATGAAGCGTACAAACAGTCGGATTTTCCGCCAACAGCCTGTCATCACACATTATAAACTCAATATTTCAAGATATCAAGTAAAAAATAAATAATTAAACTCATTCTCTGAGGTGGTCTTGATGAAACTTACTGTAAGACAAATAAAGGTCACTTTAGAAATAACTACCTGTTCAAGTTAAGAAAGAAGAATGAATGAATGGGATGACACACAACCTCCAGTTTGTATAATTTGCAACATTATAGAAATATCACAAAGTTCATAATTACTATATGATTTATACAAATATCATGACTCAATTATCCAAGAGTATCATGGCAAAATCCTAATGTCTAAATAACTCATAATGAAAAGTACTTGTGTATAATTAATTTAACTTTTTGTCCTTCAGGGAAACATCCAGATCTGTCTTACACAAAGTGACCTAAATCTTTAAAAGAGCTTTGAGGATCTTATACATATTTATATTTTCTGTTGCATACAGTATCTCTGCCTACTAGTCTTCCTCATTTAGAAAACAGATACTGAAGGTACTACACAGGAAGATTCTTACAAAAAGGGGGAGGATTTACTTTAACTAGTGCACACAGAATCTGGTGCATCTGTGAATAGTAACCAATCAGCTTCTAACTTCAGCTTGTTCACTTAAGCTTTGACAAAAAAACCTGGAAGCTGGTTGGTTACTATGCATGCAGATTCTGTGCGCACCAGTTTTAGTGAATCTCCTCCAAAGTGTCTATACCTAAAGTTTATGCTGGTTTTAACTTTTGACGATTTAATATGTACGAGAGCAACAGAGGCAAACAAAGGGATTAAGGCAATCTATAAAGACACCAATCTATAAAGACACACATGGGGGATTTATTAAAATGGAAGCATGCTAAATCTGGTGTACCTCTGCATAGAGACCAATCAGCTTCCAGGTTTTATTGTAATTGACCAAGCTGAATTTAAAAGCTGATTGGCTCCTATCCACAGCTGGACCCAGTTCTGAGTGCTCCAGTTTTAGTATACAATCTCTTCTTTTTTTTTTGTCTGGGCTGTTCGGGATATTTTCTCATCGGATGCAGTGTTGTCCATACATGGCTGATAGATATTTCTTTATGCCAGTATGAAGTGCCTAGATACTTATGCCCCGTACACACGGTCGGACATTCTGACGACAAAATCCGTCAGATTTATTCTGACGGATTTTGTCTGAAACTTGTCTTGCATACACACGGTCGCACAAAGTTGTCGGAAAATCCGATCGTTCGGAACGAGGTGACGTACAAAACGTACGATGGGACTATGAAGAGGCCAGTAGCCAATAGCTTTCGTCTCCAAATTTATCCTGAGCATGCGTGGCACTTTGTGCGTCGGAATTCTGTACACACAATCAGAAAAAGTCTGATCGAATTTTGTTCTCGAAAAATTTTAGATCCAGCTTTCAAACTTTTTCCATGGGAAATTCCGACGGAAAAAGTCTGATAGAGCCCACACACGATCTGATTTTCCGACAACATAATCCGATCTGACTTTTTCCGTCGGAATGTCCGACCGTGGGTACAGGGCATTATGGGCTAATCTGTCATTGGATGTTTATATTTGTAATAATTCAATCTGTAATTCACCCCCTGGCACATTAAGGGCTCCTGATGAAGCAACTTAAGCTGGGAAACTCACCAAGACCGCTGCATTTCCTCCTGTATCTCTGGCCTTGTCTGCTGTATCATTATATCATATACAGTACAATATATGTACATGTTACTTTGGGCAAGACGGATTAGTGCCCTATCAGGGAACTGATTGTGCTGTTCATATAATTGCATATGATGTTTTAATAACCTTTTACCATGTGATGTAATAAAATGTTGTGCTTTTAAGCGATTGTTCACTTCTCTTCTTTTTCTGGGGTTATGTGGTTGGCACTGTAAAGCCTGTATGTCTTTTTCACTTTGTTGCAATTTCTGACTACGTAAGGACCAAAATATAGGCTTCAGAAACTTCAAATAGTAATTTATTATTCTGAAAGCCATCTAACATTGTCTAGGGTATGGCAAAGAGTTTAACAGGAAAACACATATTATTGTCCATTTTATTTAACACATAGTGGTCAAATATCTCCAGACCTCCTCAAACACAAGTCTAGAGTCATGTTCTAGCCACTTCTGTAACGAGTCTTTGGCTCATCTTATTTATAGTTCATGACTAGATCATACAGCCAGATCATTGTGGGCAGCTTGTAGCTTATCCCAGTGTCAAATTATTACCAATATAATTTTTTCTAGATTCTAACCTTGGTTTGTTACACAGACTGATCCTGCTGCCTTGAACGGAATTCTGCTGCTCTGTCATTGGTATCCACAACTCTCTCAAAGATGCAGAGGTAGGCTTCAACATCATCCTCCAAGGACAATTTTCATAACAGCTGTCGAGGTATGAATATTAACTATTTTACAACCATCTGTCTCTCAGATAGGGCCAGTGTCTACTGTTGTAGAGACAGGTTAACTTACTGTTGTCCCTCTAAGGAGGCCTAATGGGCTATTGCATCTGTTGAGTGGTTCACCTCTTGAAGTAGTTGATTAACCTGGTGCTGGTTAGTGTTTGCTAATATAAGCTGTTTTACAAGCTACTCTGTTTCATTCAACCATTTCTGTGATTCTTCTGCTCACAGCTGAGCATCAACTTGTAAAGGGAACAAGCTCAATTGGTATTGGCAGCAGTAAACCATGCATTTGACAGAGGTACCCAAAAACAGTCTAAACAGCTTCTTCCTGCAAAGCATAGCACACATTCAATGCAGAAGGGCTTTGTACAGCAAATGCATAGCGTAAAACAAGCAAACATCTCCTCATCTGATCAAGTTTCTAACTAACAGGGTGCCCCCTCATGATCACCCCAAAACAAACAGGAAGCCCTTATACCTTCTTTAATGTGTGCTAGGAGCCCCAAAATAGCCTACTTTGGCTTGAAACCTTAGGATTTCAGCAGGAAGAAAATAGATGGAAAGCTGAAGACAAAGAAGTGATATCACCAGACTATCAGATCATACTGCAGGTTACACAGATTTTCACTGAACATTTTAATATTGTGTCTCACAATTATATTGAATGACCTTATCATAAAGTTTTAAAAAAATACAAGAATTCATACATTTTATATTTCACTGCATATACTGTCATATTTTTCATTTGAGTGTATATACTTTTAGAGCACATTACGTGTCTCAAATTATTTTTGAATGATTATATCTTACAGTTTTGCATTCTTAAAAGGAATGCAAAAATCAACATATTTTACATTTCAGTGCATATATTGCCATCTGACTTATTGACAGTTGTATGCATCCCTCTGTGTGTATAAGTATAAAAATGTTCTGAACAACTGGAAATGGTGTGCCACCAAGCATTTGACAAAGCATCTGACTTGCAACGTAGAGCAGAGTGTGCAATAACAAGGAATACTGTAAGTGGTTTTATCTGGCACTTCTGCTACGTCTATAGAAGCTCATACTAATTACTAAACATGTGGCATGTCTGGATGCCATTCCTTCATTTATATTTTATTGATACTATTTCCCAACTGTCAATTTGTGATATATGAAAAAAGCTGACTTGAAGCTCATGATATATATTCTTCATCAATTTAGTTTCACCCGTTATAATCATTGCAAGTAATCATTAGTAGCCTAAGTGCCAATTTTAAAGATTATTTCTACTCTACATCAGTGGCACAGACGGGAATGGTTTAAGAAAGACAAATCCATCTAATTGGCTTCCAGGGACCTCAAAAGTCTTTGTAGCTTTCTTGTTGCTCTGAGCAACCAACTGAATGCAAATATAAGCTTCAGCATTTCTGCACATACTCAAAGGCACTCATCTGCTTTATCAATCAATTCAGTACATCATGTAAGGTTATTTCAAGTTTATTGGTTTAGGAAGGAAGGGAAAGACTTTATCTGCGGTTTTCTTAATACATTAAAGTATATTATTTGCCTTTTGACTGTTGGCATCATGGGTGCTCAACCTGCGGTCCCCCAGCTGTCACAGAACTACAGGTTCCATCATGCCTCTGGGTGTCATGCTTGTAACTGTCAGCCTTGCAATGCCTCGTCAAAATCACTGATTACCTCACTCAGTTTTCTTTTATCTGCCTAATTATTGGGAGGCTCATTTTTTTTTTTTGAACTTATAAAAGTACAGTGAAATTTAGGTTAATGTTTTTCCTTAAAATCATTTCTTCATCAGCCATTTGTTCATGTATACCTTAAACGTGTTACTAAGACATCTTATGGATTTACATACTTGGTATTGTAGATCATGAGCTTGAAAATTAAAACATATTGCCTAAATGCTTACCATTAGATGTCAGAGGCAGTTTGGTAGAATTGGTGCACTACCTAACACTATTTCCCTATGGCCATTTATTTTGGAAGAAGACTGCTGTAATGAATAGTGTCACACAACCTTCTGCCATGAATCAAATGCTTCAAGAATATACACTGTATATAGATTCATTGGCTGTAACCATTTTTCTCTTGCTTGTGCCAGGGGTTGCAGAGATGTACTATTTATCAAATCATGTCAAGCTATGAAAACCATAATCTATTCTACCAAGAGATTTTTTGTGTCCTTTACAAGCCTTACATATGTTATTGAAACGCAGACAAAATACTCAGACGGTACTTGAAATATATACAGCATCAAGGAAACTTGTAAATTGCACTTATTTTACATATACTATCATGCTTTTTGTATTGCTATGAAATGAGAATTATACCTACAAATGGTATGTATAATATACTGTATAACAATTGTTCTGTTAGAGGGAGTTAAAGGGAAGACAATTGCAATTGCGACTGGCTTTTTTTAAGCAGGCGGCTGGGACAGGAAAGAATAAAAAAAATTGGCACTGAAAGTATATGTATTCTTTATGCAAATGTGCCTCTTTTATCACTTAACAAGGAATTGCATTAATAATGAAAAAAGTACTGTATGCAGATAGCAATTATTACTAGTGTATGTAAAAGGAAGAGCTGTAGAAGGAAAATTCTTAATTACCTGTACATAAAAACAACTTTTTTTTTTTTTAACCAACTTTAGAGATTCAAAGAGAAAGTTTTCCTAAAAAAGCCATTTCTTCTTACTTTGTGGTTGTCAATATACTGTACATAAGAACTTCATAAATTACAGCTGCAATTTGTTGTTTAAAATATCTGAACCTTGTTTCCACTGCACTTATTATTCCCTCGGGTACTGTTATTAGTTAATTAGTTCTGGCCCAACACTTTTTATTTTATCAGTTTTGGATAGAGTTGGGTACATTTATGAACTCTGCCAGGGATTTAATGCTGCCTTTATCCCTGCTGTGGTGTGGGGGTGTACCCTCTCATTTTTTTTTTTTTGTAATGATTGTCACCTTGGCAGAAGTGGTGGGAAAATACAAAACTCTGCCACAGACACACATATGGGGGTAAGTGCCTGCTCCAGTGACAAATACCTAAACAGGGATTTCCCTTTACTTTGAAAAGATTTTCACTCACTTCCTGTTGTGTCTCTGGACAGGAACGGAAGGGTAATGTCAACATTGGGACAAAGACCATGGTTCTAACCATTCCTTACGAATTCAAAATGAAAAAAGTTCTACCTAGATGAACATTTTAATTTATTAATTTAAGATGTAATGGAGAATTGTGCTCACTGCATGCTGGGCAACTTCAGTTTAATGCATTAGCTTGGAATAACAGGAATCACACAACTACAACTAAGTGACAATAGACAGACTGAAAAGAGTAAACCATATAACACAAGTGTCACATGCTTTTCTATTACACCGATCACATCTTATAATACAGGATAGAAAAATGGTTATTTTAATTGGCTTTTTAAACTATACTGCAAATAGACAACTTTAACCACTTCAGCCCCGGACCAATTGGCAGCCAAAGGACCAGGCCCCTTTTTGCGATTCGGCACTGCGTCACTTTAACTGACAATTGCGAGGTCGTGCGACGTGGCTCCCAAACAAAATTGGCGTCCTTTTTTTCCCACAAATAGAGCTTTCTTTTGTGGTATTTGATCGCCCCTGCGATTTTTATTCTTTGCGCTATAAACAAAAATAGAGCGACAATTTTGAAAAAATAAATTTTTTTGCTTTTTGTAAAAAAACATTTTTTTTCCTCAGTTTAGGCTGATACGTATTCTTCTACATATTTTTGGTAAAAAAAATCGCAATTAGCGATTATTGATTGGTTTGCACAAAAGTTATAGCGTTTACAAAATAGGGGATAGTTTTATAGCATTTTTATTAATATATTTTTTTTTACTAGTAATGGTGGCGATCAGCGATTTTTATTGTGACTGCGACATTATGGCGGTCATTTTTGACACATTTTTGGGACCATTGTCATTTATACAGCAATCAATGCTATTTAAATGCATTGATTCGTGTATAAATGACAGTTGTAGTGAAAGAGTTATGGGGGGGGGGGTTACAGGAGGGGGGAGATAGGGAGTGGAGTTGAGAAGGGGTAAAAGGGGAGGGAGGGGGATTAAATTGGCTTTTTAAACTATACTGCAAATAGACTACTTTAAAGTGTTACTAAACCCAGGACCCTGCATTCACTATATATGGTCTCCCGCAGTACACAGAACATGGAAATGCAATTATTTTTGTAAATATAAACTGCTAAATACCTTTTCCAATTAGCAATTAGAGCAGTCTTGTGACTTCTATCAGTGTCTGGTTAAAGCTTGTAGAAGGAGTTTTCATTCTCCCCTGATTGTCCTATGAGGCTGCAGGACCCTTGACCCTCTGTCTCGACAGTGTTTATTGGCCCTGTGCTGATCACATGCACTCTCCCAAGAAAAAGTAAATAAAAATCTTTAGCAATACACACGAAACTGAGCATGTGCAGCTTGTCCCCGAGGCTCTGTTCTATCAGCAGATGGATTGGGGACTGTGGAAGGAGAGGATCAGAGAAGACAGGATCAAACAGACTTTTTACACAATGTAGAGGATTAACCCCTTAGGTTCAACAGTGAGTATAACAAGCATGCTTTACTGCATATACAGACTGATTTTACTATTGGGGGTTTAGTAACACTTTAACTAAATAATACAAACCTACTGTACTGACACAGGTAAATAGGGTGCAAATTATTACGCAACACCCACACTCGCAGACTAAAAATACAGTATAGAGGAAACAGACAAAAAAAGTCTCATATACAGAAGGCAGAAGAAAGCATTAGTAAAGTTGTTCTATATTAGTTTGCTTGTATTCTCCAAAAATGCCTAGAAAGAAGGCATCTGCAAACTGGTTGCTATAACCAGGAGTTCCGCTCTACATCCCTCAGAATTTTTTTTTAAATCAACCTAGTGGTTCTGAATCTTTATTTCATAAAAAGATAATTGAACTTATTTTAAAAGACTATACACAGGCTTTATTCCCACTGAGATTCTAGAAAGCAGCAGGTGATTCAGCCCACCAGCAGTCAACCACAGCTGGATGTCAGTTTTGAGTAACTGATCATTTCATTTTACACAACATTACGGAAGTCTCACTTATAAGACTTTTATGCAATGATTACAAAACAGGCAGAAACAGTGATCTCAAAAAACTCGCCTTGTACCCACCAGGGGTCTGAATTCTTAGTTTAAACTACATCTCCTCCAACTCACCTGCAGCAGGAATCACGGGGGGCATTAGAATGTTTCTTCTATGATAACTGAAAGAAATGCTAGATTTTGCATGCTGATAGAGCTATCAGTAATGAGGCATTGCACTTAGCTACCCCATGAGACCTGTTAGAAGAAGTGCACCAATTATGCTCTCTGCGCCATTACTGGTAACAGAGATGAGATAGACACAATATATAAACATAAGCCACTATATTGTTTAATGTTGCTGTGCCATTAGAAACACCATGATGCTATTTGCTTGTAGCAGGCGTGGCTGTTATAAAATGTTACAGCCATTCTTTACACTCATTTTCCTTTCAGTGGTTCTAAAGTCACAATTTTTATTTATTTTTTACCATTATTCATTCTCTGCTTTAAGGTAAAAAGACTCCTCGTTCTCATTACCTATCCTACCCACCCTCATCCCTAAACCCCTGACTCCTCTCACCACTCCAGTGATGTCCCCACTGCAGCACCGCTCTCATCTGTTCCTGGTCTCATAGGAGACACTGAGACTAGCAGAAGCCATAGGCTCCTACTGGTCTCAGTCAAAGTAGGACGCAGGGTTGTGTCTTACCGGTGCTGTGTATGCCTATGGATGCGAATAGCCTGGCTTGGGAGCACACACGGGTGGCCGCTTGGCACCCAACTTGCTAAGGAGACATTCAGAGAAAGGAGAAGTGGGGACTTCCAAAGAGTAGGTAAGGGACTGTTATGTGCCATATTGTTGCACAGAGCAGGTAAGTATCACATCTTTTTTATTTTAATTAAAAAAAAATAACTTTTAGTATCACTTTAACCGCTTGCCGACCAGCCGCCGCAGTTGTACTGCGGCAACATGGCTCGGCTGCGCGAATCACCGTTATGTTACATCAGTAACATAAACGGCCACTAGGGGGGCGTTGCGCGCCGCCGGAGGCGAGCCCCCCCCTCACTCGCTCCCGAGCCGATGCGAGTGCCTGGTGGTCTCGATCACCACCGGGCACCCACGATCGCTCGGGGCACACGGTGAACCAGGAGCTGTGTGTGTAAACACACAGTTTCTGGTTCTCTGAGGAGTGAACTAACAGATCCTCTGTTCAAACAGAGTATGAACAACGATCTGTTAGTTTCCCTGCACAGTCCCATCCCCCCTTCAGTTAGAACACGTACTAGGACACACATTAACCCCTTCACTGCCCCCTAGTTTTAACCCCTTCACTGGCAGTGAAATTTTTACAGTAATCACTGCAATTTTAATCGCACTGATCGATGTATTAATGCCAATGGTCCCAAAAATGTGTCAAAATTGTCCGACGTGTCTGCCATAATGTCGCAGTCATGATAAAAACCGCTGATCGCCGCCATTACAAGTAAAAAAAAAAAAAAATTATTAATAAAAATGCCATAAAACTATCCCCTATTTTGTAGATGCTATAACTGAGGGCAGCACAGTGGTGTAGTGGTTAGCACTTTCACCTAGCAGTAATAGGGTCGCTGGTTCAAATCCCGACCACGACACCTTCTGCCTGGAGTTTGCATGTTCTCCCTGTGCTTGCGTGGGTTTCCTCCGGGTACTCCGGTTTCCTCCCACACTCCAAAGACATGCTGGTAGATTAATTAGATCCTGTCAATAAAATTGGCCAAATATGTGTATGTTGTATGTGTTTGTAAGCGTGTCAGGACCCCACAGGGCAAGGACCGCACTATACCACAGATGGACACCAGTGGCAAAAAGCGCCCTGAGGCGATTCAGTTCGCATAGGTTGCGCTATACAAGTCATTCATTCATTCAAGTCATTCATTCATTCAACTTTTGCGCAAACCAATCAATATACGCTTATTGTGATTTTTTTTACCAAAAATATGTAGAAGAATACATATCGGCCTAAACTGAGGAAAAGAAAAAAATGTTTTTATATATTTTTGGGGGATATTTATTATAGCAAAAAGTAAAAAATAATGCATTTTTCAAAATTGGTGCTTTTTTTGTTTATAGCGCAAAAAAAAAAAAAAGGCAGAGGCGATCAAATACCACCAAAAGAAATCTCTATTTGTGGGAAAAAAAGGATGTAAATCTTGTTTGGGAGCAACGTTGCACGATCGCACAATTGTCAGTTAAAGCGACGCAGTGCCGACTCGCAAAAAGTGGTCTGGTCTTTGGCCAGCCAAATGGTCCGGGCCTTAAGCGGTTAAAGTGTTACTAAACCCACAACAGAAAAAATCCGTCTGTATATGCAGTAATGCATGCTTGTTATACTCACTGTGGAGCCTAAGGGGTTAATCCTCTGCATTGTGTAAAAAGGCTTTTCGTTCCTGTCTCCTCTAATCTCCTCCTTCTCCCACAGTCCCCAATATATTTCCTGATATTTACAGAGCCAGGGGACAGGCTGCACATGCTCAGTTTGGTGTGTAGTGCTAGAGAGTTTTTTTTCTTGGGAGAGTGCATGTGATCAGCAAAGGAACAATCAGCACTGTTCAGACAGAAGGTCAGGAGTCCTCCAGCCTCATAGGACAATCAAGGGAGAATTAAAACTCCTCCTACAAGCGTTAACCAGACACTCATAGAAATCACAAGACTGCTTTAACTGCTGATGAAAAAAGGTATTTAGCAGTTTATATTTACGAAAATAATTGCATTTCCATGTCCTGTGTACTGTGGGAGACCAGATATAAAGAATGCAGGGTCCTGGGTTTAGTAACACTTTAAGCTGGCCACGAACTGATCAAAATTTGGGTTCGTTCAGCATGGCCTGGCCGAATTTAGATTAGTGTATGGCTGTCCCTGCTCAAACGATTGATTCCTATCAAACAGACAAGATGTTACATTTTTCTTTATCAGCGGTGGTGGCCAATCATGTATGACAGCAGTGGGATCCACTGTCAGAATGCAGAATGTCCCGTCTGAATAAAAAATTTGCTGTGTATGGCCAGCTTTACTTGGCACTGTATGTAAAAGCACAAAATATGTAGATAAAAAATAAACAGTAGGAAAGTAAAAGGATTACTGAGGCCACAATACATTCAAAAGTCTTTACTTCACAAAGAATTACTTCACACAATATTGTTCAAGCCTTAACCACTTGACCTCTGGAAGGTTTAGCCCTCTTCATGACCAGCGATACGGCACTGCATTACTTTAACTGACGATTGCGCAATCGTGCGACGTTGCACCCAAATAAAATTGATGTCCTTTTTTCCCCACAAATATAGCTTTCTTTTGGTTGTATTTGATCACCTCAGCGGTTTTTATTTTTTGCGCTAGAAACTAAAAAAAAGTCTGTCAATTTTGAGATTAAAAAAAACAATATTTTTTACTTTCTGCTATAAAACATATCCAATAAAAAAAAAAATGTAAAAATCAAATGTCTTCATCAAATGAAACCAATATTTATTCTGCTATGTATTTTTGGTAAAAATCCCAATAAGCGTATATTGATTGGTTTGGTTATGGGATATTTTTATGTAATTTTTTTTTTTCGTGGGACTGCGATATTGTGGGGGACACATTGGATACTAAGTGACACTTCTGATACTTTTTTGGGGACCAGTGACACTAATACAGTGATCAGTGCTAAAAAATATGCACTGTCACTGTATTTATAACACTGGCAGGGAAGGAGGTTAACATCAGGAGTGATCAAAGGGTTAAATGTGTTCCTAGATGGTACGTTTTAACTGTTAGGGGGGTGCTTTAACTGTGGGAAGGCAGACATCTGTGTTCCTGCTTAGCAGAGACACAGGATCTCTGTCTTCCCTTGTCAGAGAATGGCGATCTGCCTTGTTTACATATCATTAACGGGTCCCAGTGGACATCGGGCTTGCCAAACCCGCTGATTGCCTCCCGCTGTGTCCAATCACAGCGGGAGAGGGTCACCAGACCTGGAAGGGCAGAATGATGTACAGGTTCGTCATTCTGCCCAGAGTAGTCACTGGGTTTCTGATAGAAATCACAGGGCCCCGTACAGACCCGTACAGACTACCTGACAGCCCCCCCCCCCCAAGTAAAATAGTAAAGCTATATTTCGCTAAAATACAATAAAACCCATGACTCACAGTATTCCTGCTAAATTGAAAAGACAAAACTGAGTTAATAAATAAAAATGAAGATGAGATGAAAAAAAAATATATAGGCTGGGCAGTTGGAGCTTCGGGATCAGAGAGACAGAGGAATAAAAACAGAGTAACAGAGATAACAAACTCAGGAGCAGAGCTAACATTAGAGCCTGGTAGGGAGATTGGTGAGGTACCACTGTCTCTTTCTCAGCAGGGAGAGAGTAAGACACCAGATTTCAGCTGCTGGAGGAAGAGTTCTGCAATTGTAGTCCATCATTAATCCCCCTCCCTGTGTGGGCCCCTGTATGCTTGAGCCCCTTACAAGAGGACCGCCCCCCTCCTCTATCAGCGGCCCTGCCCACAGTACATGTATGTGGGGCAGTCGCCAAGCGGTTAATACTGAAAGACTTTACTGCTCAAGGTGGTGGACTTGTGGTTACACCCTCCTTGAAGTGAAGGCTGTGAGTGCTGGCTCTGCACACGTAATGGTCAAAAGGAAATGTCTGGACAGCCGCACTCCAATTAAACGCCTTTATTGTAGAAAATTATTATATTATTATTATTATAATACTTATTATAATTATTATAATACTGCAGCTGCTGACTTTTAATAAATGGACACTTACCTGTCCAGGGTGCCCGCAATGTCTGCTGCCCCCGCCGCCATCCTAGGTGAGGGATTTAGGAAGTGAAGCATTGCGGCCTCACTTCCCGGTTCCCTACTGCGCATGCACGAGTTGCGCTCTGCGTCCTCACTGGTCCCCGCTGTGTTCCGGGACCTGTGTGTTTCCCAGAACACAGCGGGGGTAACGCGAAGGGGTGTGACTCCCGCGGGAGTCTATTCCCGGAAGTGGGTGCAGATAACTGTATTATACAGGTATCTGTACCCCTGAAAGGTGCCAAATGTGACACCAGAGGGGGGGGAGGGTTACGAAAAGCAGAGGTTCACTTTTTGTGTGAACCTCCTCTTTAACAATGATAGATGAAATAACGCTAATTTACTATAGCATTGGAGAAAATTCACTTCAATTATCCAATCATATGATCGGAGACTCCCCACTACTTATTTCATCTGCACATGAATGGATAGTTGAAGTAAATCTTTACACAATTGATTGTGTGAACATTCCTAAAGTGGCTGTAAACCTCAGACATGAACTATGAACAAAGCATATCCCTCTATAGTGTGTACTTGTCTCAATCCGGAGCACTAAGTGTCATTTCTGTCTGCTGCTTCATTTCTCATCTGCGCGTGTCACTTCTGACCAGTTTTCCTGACATCAATTGTTAATCCATTTTCATGCTTTCATGCCTCTTTGCCTACTATATCAGGTGACACTATATTAAGTTTGCCTTTACTAACTGGTTCAGTGCCTGTTTCTTGGAAATGGTAATTAAATAGAAATGGTATTATTACTTTTACCGGATATAACTTTCAGTGAATTTCTGTGGTATTGTATGATTTGTACACTCAACCTAGTGTGTCAGAGGGGCTGAAGTTCTTTTGGCAGTCAAGGCAAAGAACAGAGGGCCCATCTTAACCGCTTCCTGACCGCCTCACGCAGATATACTGCGGCAGAATGGCACGTGCAGGCAAAATCACGTACAGGTACGTGGCCCTTTAATTGCCTGCCCGTGGGTCGCGCGCCGCCAGCGGCGCGCTTGTGACCCGGTCGGGAGCTCTGTGACCCCGGCCGCGGGACCAGCAGGCCCGATCGCCGCTGGTGTCCCGCGAGCGGGTCACAGAGCTGAAGAACGGGAAGAGGTCTGTGTAAACAAACCTCTCCCTGCGCTTCCTACTCTGCCTGTCATTGATCGGCTGTTCCCAGTCATCGGGAAAGCTGATCAATGACGTCAGACGTCAGCCCCGCCCCCTAATGTAAAAAAACACACACACGTCACAGCCCATAACCCCTCCCCTCCTCCTAGTGGTTAACTCTTTCACTGCATGTGTCATTTATACAGGAATCAATGCATTTAAATAGCATTAATTGCTGTATAAATGACAATGGTCCCAAAAATGTGTCAAAAATGTCCGATGTGTCCGCCATAATGTCGCAGTCACAATAAAAATCGCTGATCGCCGCCATTACTAGTAAAAAAAAAAATATTAATAAAAATGCTATAAAACTATCCCCTATTTTGTAAACGCTATAACTTTTGCGAAAACCAATCAATAATCGCTAATTGCGATTTTTTTTACCAAAAATATGTAGAAGAACACGTATCGGCCTAAACTGAGGAAAAAAAATAGTTTTTTTATATATTTTTTGGGGATATTTATTATAGCAAAAAGCAAAAAATATTGCATTGTTTTCAAAATTGTCGCTCTATTTTTGTTTATAGCGCAAAAAATAAAAACCGCAGGGGCGATCAAATACCACCAAAAGAAAGCTCTATTTGTGGGAAAAAAAGGACGCCAATTGTGTTTGGGGGCCACGTCGCACGACCGCGCAATTGTCAGTTAAAGCGACGCAGTGCCGAATCGCAAAAAGGGGCCTGGTGCTTTGGCTGCCAATTGGTCCGGGGCTGAAGTGGTTAACCAGGGGCTCCTATGAGGATAGCACTACAAATGTATTTTTCATAGCTTTTTTAGCCTGTTCTATGGCTATGAAATACTAACATCACAAGTTAAAGAAAGGCAGCTAGGCTACAGCTAGCTAAAAAAAACAGTATTGCTATGATTTAAAAATAGTAAAAAAAAAAAAAAAAAGTGTAATAAAAATAATAACAGTGTAGCTGTGCAGTGCAAATTACAATGCAATGCAATTTAAAAACAATATTTGAACTGTTAATATAATATTGATTTGAGGTTCTACAAACTGCAAAACAATAGAAATGTGCTAGATAAGTAATGTTCACCAAATAATTGATGAAAAGCAGCTGAATGTTAAACACGTAAATCCTATTCATTATTCTACAAGTACAGCCGAATCCACTGTGGATGTCAGTGTCGCTAAAACCAGTATAAACTGCTATTCCAAAACTGAAAACTGATGTTTCATCTCTTGATACGCTCTGGTCTTTTGTGAAACAGAACAAAAGAAATGAATATTAAATTGCATAGGTGCCATTTAAAACCAGGTTATACATTAGAATACAAATTAGATTGGGTAACAGGATTGCTTGAACTTTCCTACAGCAATATTTCAAACTCTGTCTGGTTTTAACCCTCTGAGGATTTAATTCCCGAGTATAATTGAAATTCGATGTGAGAATTACCACGCAAGCAGACAATTGTAAGAAGGGATTTTTTTAGGAAGGAAATTGTCCTGGAAAACAATATGTGATATCATGTATTACAGTGTTTTAAATCCGCAAATATCCTTTTTTTTTTTTTTCATTTCTAAAGTGTAACGTGAGCAACTAAAATTCTTTCCATGTTTTCTTACCTATCACTGATGATTTGTGGGTACTGACTCTAAACACTGTAAGGGCACTAGCCACACAGACTTTATCTTAAATACCGTATATACTCGAGTATAAGCCGACCCGAATATAAGCCGAGGCACCTAATTTTACCACAAACAACTGGGAAAACGTATTGAGTCAAGTATAAGCCTAGGGTGAGAAATGCGCAGCTACTGTAAGTGGAAAAGAGGGTCAACAATGCCCATTTGCAGCCTCACTGTGTCCATTTGCATGCCTCACTGTGCCCATTTGCAGCCATAGGTCCCTCAAACTTCAAACTTGGTAGTTAAGGGTTCCTAAATGCCCCCTAGTTGCAGCCAAAATTTGGGGCCCTGTATCTCGGGGTCACTTGGTGCTAGGAACCCCATCTTGGATATGCTGTAGTGCTAGTTCCACTGGGTTTGAATACAAAATTTTGGGGTTCCTAGCACCAAGTGTCCCCGAGATATGAGCCCCAAAGTCAGGTCGGAAAATGTCAAGCACTTTTCTGCAGCAGAGAATTACATTTTCCAACCGACTTTGGGGCCCCCATATCTCGGGGCCACTTAGGGCTAGGAACTCCATCTAGGTCCACTGGGCTGGCATACCAAATTTGGGGTTCCTAGCACCAAGTGGACAGTCAGGTCGGAAAATGTAATTTTCTGCTGCAGAAAAAGTGCTTGACTCGAGTATAAGCCAGGGGGGCACTTTCAGCACAAAAAAATGTGCTGAAAAACTCGGCTTATAGTCGAATATATACGATACACAAGGATAAGGGTGTGTTTTTTTAGCCATGTGACTGTCATTTTTAAGTCGCATTGGACTGAAAATTACTTATGCCCCATACACACGGTCGGAAATTTCGATCCACAAAATGTCCGATCGGAACATGTTGTTGGAAAATCCGCCCATGTGTGGGCTCCATCGGACTTTTTCCGTCGGAATTTCAGACGGAAAAAAATTTGAGATCCTGCTCTCCAATTTTACGACAATAAAATCCGATCTGAATTCTTTCGATCGTGTGTAGAGAATTCCGACGGACAAAGTGCCACGCATGCTCAGATCAAATTACGAGACCAAAGCTATTGGCTAATAGCCTCTACGTAGTTCCATCGTACGCAACAAACGTCACCACGTTCAGAATGATCGGATTTTCCATCAACTTTGTCCGACCGTGTGTATGCAACACCAGTGTCGGACAAAATCCGTCGGAAAAAATCCGACGGATTTTGTGGTCAGAATTTCCGACCGTGTGTACGGGGGCTAACACTTTTTGAAAATAAGGTTTTATACTTGTGTTTTAGTTTTATGAACAGAGCCTAATGCATGTTTTCCCTGATTTTCTTTGGATGCTAGTGTGTCCCCTTACCCAATAAATACATACTGGTAGATTAACTAGATTCCACCCAACTGCTTTCCATAGAATGTGTGTAAAAAATCTTGTGGCCTGTAAACTCCACATAGTCAGGGACTGACTTGAATGTACTCTATTAAGCAATCTTGAAGTGATATTAAAGTAAAAAAAAAAAATTATTTAAAAATAACAAACATGTTATACAGTACTTACCTGCTCTGTGCAGTGTTTTTGCACAGAGCAACCCCGATCCTCCTTTTCTTGGGTCCTTGCCGGCAATCCTCCTGCCAAGTGCCCCCACAGCAAGCAGCTTGCATTGCTCCTGAGCTGCGGTTATGCGTGTCCATTCACAGATATATCTATGTCTTAGCCCTGCTCCCTTGCTCTCCTCATTGGCTTACTGGCTGTGATTGACAGCAGCGGAAAGCCAATGGCTCCCACTGTTGTCTTAGCCACTGAGGAGGGGGAGTCCCCAGAGAGCCGAGGCTCTCATGCATATCGTTGGAAGAAGATTGTGCTCAGGTATTAACAAACACGTTATACTTGCCTGCTCTGTGCAGTGCTTTTGCACAGAACAGCCCCAACCCTCCTCTTCTCAGGTCCCCCACTGGCGCTCCTGGCCCCTCCATTCTGCCAAGTGCCCCCACAGCAAGCAGCTTGCAATGCGGGCACTATAGCGGTCTTATTCCTAAACTGCAGCATTGTGTATTCATTCACACACAGAGCTGTGGCCCTGTCCCGTCTCCCTCTCTCCTCATTGGCTCACTGGCTGTGAGCTCCTGCTACTGTCTTAGCCAATGAGGAGGAAGAGTCCCCAGAGAGCCGAGGCTCTCATGCACATCGCTGGAAGAAAATTGGGCTCAGGTAAGTATTAACAAACATGTTATACTTACCTGCTGTGTGCAGTGGTTTGCACAGAGTAGCCCCAACCCTCCTCTTCTCAGGTCCCCCACCGGCACTCCTGGCCTGTCCCTTCTGCCAAGTGCCCCCACAGCAAGCAGCTTGCAATGTGGGCACCCTAGCGGTCTCATTCCTAAGCTGCAGCATTGTGTGTTCATTCACACACGAAGCCGTGGCTCTGCCATGCTCCCCTCTCTCCTCATTGGCTCACTGGCTGGGAGCTCCTGCTGCTGTCTTAGCCAATGAGGAGGGAGAGTCCCCAGAGAGCCGAGGCTCCCGGGCACATCGCTGGAAGAAGATCGGGCTCAGGTAAGTATTAGGGGGGGCTGGGGGGAATGCTGCACAATGAAGGTTTTTTGCCTTCATGCATAGAATGCATAAAGGTAATAAAAAACGTCAGCCTTTACAAACAGTTTAAAGCCGCATGTAAACAATAAAACAAGAATAAATTACTGATTATATGGTATTTTGACAATCTACAAAACCTCTATTTTTTATAAAAAAATTTAAATGCAGACCTTAACTAAGAATACTACAGTAAAAAAACAATAGTGAAAATACAATTACAGACCCATGCTTGTCTAGCAAAGTAAATTCTGCCTACATTTACCATTGGAGCTAAAGTCTCCAAATAACAGTGGCTAAATTCAGACGAATGATTCTAAAGATGCCATAAGACTGAGCACAGCAAGTGATTAATTACATAATCTGAAACCATTGTTAAATGAGAGAACATTATAGAAAGAGAAAGAGAAAGTTATATTTAGAAAGATTTAAAAAAAAACTCATTCACCTAACTTTTTGGAATATCGTGATGTCTAATGTGCAACACATAAAGGATTAATCAACAAACAAGTGCAAAGAGGTATTATTGTATCAAAAGTGCAATCCCCCATAACACCCTATCCGCATACCTCCCAACTGTCCCTGATTTTGAGGGACTGTCCCTGATTTTGAGGGACTGTCCCTGATTTGGAGAAATGTCCCTCTGTCCCTCATTCCTCCTCATTTGGTCTGATCTATATAGATGTATATAAAATGCACTTTTTATTTATCTTAAAGTGTTAAGGTGCTAACCCTTTCATCTGATTTCTAAATGGCTACATTTGTAAATTCCAAAAGCCAATATGAAGGACTAGTAGTGGTAAAAAAAAACACTTGTGGGTTTAACCAATCTTGTTTTTTTGTACAATTCTCTTTTAAGGGGGGCGTGATAAGGGGTGTGTCCTATGCCTGCATACTTTTTCTAATAGGTGTCCCTCATTCCCATCTCAAAAAGTTGTGAGGTATGTATCCGTGTTTCCTGAAGTCTGGTGCTCTGCTGGTTGCTGTGAGCCATTGCACTTTACTCAATGCCCTTTTTCGTGGTTAAAGCGGAAGTAAACCCATCGATCTAACAGTTTGAAAAAACAGTTACATTCCCGGCATGCTGGATATGCGAACTGTCACATTGGTTGTACTCTCAACCAAACTGTCAAACCATCCAATGGCTGGTGTCATAACTGATCACATGTGCAGCTTCATGGCAGTTAAAAATTAAACGGAGGCCAAGATGGCAGCTTCCTTGGCTGAAAACGATAGGAGGGTTTACTTCCACTTTAACTTTGATTGTGCCACATATATACTATGCATGGGCATATTCATATCTTGATCATCAAGTAAAATGTTCCTTTTTTTTTTTTGATAATTTTTTTTTTGAAACTCAAGGGATTACTAAAAATGCATTCGCCTAAGCAGCAACATAAAACCTGGCTTAGGCTTTCAAGCCTATTTTCAAACAGAATAAATGATTTGCAGTCTTTTAGCTCATTCTTTTATATCCTCTTCGCATCCAGAGAGGCATCCGCTCAGTATCCAGAAATGAATGTATTGTTTTCAGCACAATCCTCAACTGAGTGTTCCCCAAACAATACAAAGGCACTTTCATAATCATACAGGATGTTGGGTAAAAATGAATTTCAGCCTTGGCCAAAAGAAAAGAGAAATGGGTTCAGTATATGTCTTTTAAATGACATCACAGTGATTTGTTTCTTCTAGAATTATATATTTTCATCAGATGTGACAGCTTGAAAAAAAAAATCTATAAGGTTTTCTAATGCCAGCTACTTCAATACAATTTAACACCAATTGAGAGCCAGCAGCCAAACCCAAGATCACAAAAGAATGCAGTCAAGGTTTGCCAACCAAATCAGATAAGCCTACAATATATTTGTCAATTTATTCATAGGTATGGGCTCAAAGACAAGCTGTAATCTCTTCCACTTTGCAAAATGCAAGGGCTTGCATCTGCTTTTTTGACACATGCATTAAGATTCCAAAAATGTATTCATTTTGGCCATGTTATTTATTTATTTTTTTCTGTAGCTTTACTGCCATCTGCTACCTTTAATTCTTTCGTTTTCTTCCATCTACTAAAGGCAGTGTTAAAATACCAATTTTATATTTTCAGCCAAGAAGAGAGTCAGGACCGTATGACATCAATTTGTCTTCTATCCAGTTTCTACAACTGCTCTCTTGTGGACGTAATTAAATTACAGTAGTCAGAGGAACCAATATACATTGTAGACACCTGATGCTCCTATCTCTCCGACCAGGGTCAGCGAGTGGGAAAATATGCATGGACTGAATACAAACACGCTGCCGCGAGTCTATGGATTTGTTACGGTAGATATCCATCTGACATAAGAGCTTAACAAATTCATCTACCAAAACATCTTGAGAAAATTAGAGTTTTGTATAATGTTACATAACTCAGCCTCTCGTGGTTCACATGCTGAAATGTTATCTTTTCCATGTCAACAGCTGTAATACATACTGAACAAACTTATGGAAATAATGGAATTATACTAAGAGAATGGATACATTCAATGTGATCTTCAAAGTAAAGTTGCCTCTGCGTGCCTACTACAACAATTCGAAATTTATGCTACTTGCAGAGATGGACGCCAAAGCTGTTGTGTAGCACAGATTGGTAGGCTTTCAAAAGAAACAGACTGTTTGATGACTGTAACATTGCACTGGATTTTGTTTTTCCTAGAGCTCTGGTGCACTGATTCAGATCAGAGGAATGTGACTTTTTGTTTGGATACTCCACATTATCATGCAGCTCTGAAGACAGATGCTAAGGAGCATGATCCCACTTAAATGGGTGTATGTATGTGAATCGGAGAGGGGCGCTTGGGTAGAATGTAAACTGTCAATGTCTATAGGTATACAGAAAAAAATGACCACCCTATCAGATGCTGGAGTCTCAGAATGCATTCTCAACAGAAAATGACAAGATTTGACATTTTAACTACCAGTGGTGGCTGGTGCTCAAAATTATTGGGGGGGCTCAAACAAACTGAAAAATTATGAAAAAACCCCCCCATCAATTGCAGTCTCACTGTACCATCAATCACAGCCACTGTGCCCTTCAAACGCAGCCACTGAGCCCATCAAACGCAGCCACTGTGCAATCAAACACAGCCACTGTGCCCATCAATTGCCGCCACTGTACAATCAAATGTAGCCACTGTGCCATCAAACGCAGCCACTGTGCCATCGAATGCAGCCACTGTGTCTATCAATTCCAGCCACTGTGCCATCAAACGCAGCCACTGTGCTCTTCAAACGCAGCCACTGAGCCCATCAAACGCATCCACTGTGCCATCAAACACAGTCACTGTGTCCATCAATTGCCGCCACTGTACTATCAAACACAGCTACTGTGCCATCAAATGCTCCCACTGTGCCATAAAATGCTTCCACTGTGCCATATGAAATGCTGAGAGTGTGCCATATCAAATGCTGCCAGTGTGCCCCCCACCCACCATCTGCACTTACCCTGACTCGTGGGACATTTCAGCCAATCAGATCCAAGCACCTGATTGGCGGAGAGGTGGTTTAGTGTTAGGAAAGCGAATATTTATTCGCTTTTCTAACACAGCTAAGTGACCTACGAGCGCCCAGCATGGTATGCAGAAGGTATACAGAAAACTATCTCTGAATGCACAACACAACGAACCTTGAAGCAGATGGGCTACAGCAGCAGAAGACCACACCGGGGGCCACTCCTGTCAGCTAAGAACTGAAAACTGAGGCTAAAATTTGCTCAGGCTCACCAAGATTGGACAATAGAAGATTGTAAAAACATTGCCTGATGAGTCTCAATTTCAGCTGCGACATTCATATGGTAGGGTCAAAATTTGGTATAAACAACATGAAAGCATGGATCCATCCTGCCTTGTATCAACGGTTCAGGCTGGTGGTGGTCGAGTAATGGTATGGGGCAAATTTTCTTGGCACACTTTGGGCCCATTAGTACCAAGTGTGCATGTCATGGCCTACCAGAGTATTGTTGCTGGCCATGCCCATCCCTTTATGACTACAGTGTACCCATCTTCTGATGACTACTTCCAGCAGGATAATGCACCATGTCACAAAGCTCAAATCATCTCACCACTGGTTTCTTGAACATGACAATGAGTTCCTCACACGCCTCCACAGTCACCAGATCTCAATCCAATTGAGCACCTTTGGGATGTGGTGGACATTTGCATCATGGATGGGCAGCCGGTCAATATGGACCTTAATCTCCAACACCTTGTTGAATCTATGCCACGAAGAATTAAGGCAGTTCTGAAGGCAAAAGGGGGTCCAACCCGGTACTAGCGAGGTGTACCTAATAAAGTGGCCGGTGAGCGTATATGCTGCGTAAATAGATGGCACTATATAAGTACCTGTAATAAATAAATAATGCCCCAACTAGTTCACCTTACCCATGAAGATGGGTGCACACTGTACCAAAACATAATTTATCTTGTGGCATCAAAGTGAAGGAAATTTCAAGGTCACGGGATTATGAGACGAAAGCAATATACTGTGCAGTGATCAGATCATTGATTGATCATTCTTATTGATTTATGTAGATTGAATTCTGCCCTGGGTGAACTGGAACATAGCACATATAATTGGTCGTTTTTTTTTTTTTCCTGTTATTTACCTTTCTTTCTCTAATAATACTGAAAGAACATACACTGTCAAATTACCTGGTGGCTGTCCTAAAAAAAACAAATCTACCCCATCCTTTAAATTAGCAAATCTACTGCTAGAGCTGTCACGTCTGAGAACATCATGGCAACCTTTGAGGCAGTGGGAAAAATGAGTCTCTTCCCTCACTTTGACATGTAAAAGTGACAATCAGTCATTTTGTACTGTCAGGAGCCAGCTCAGAGCTTGTCTTCGATCAGTACAGCCTGATCCATGCCATATACCGCACTATTACCATTAGCTGTAAAGCAATGATGGATAAACATACAGCCACAAGGTAGTTCAATGAGCTTGCAGTAATCAGAACACAGACAGGCAAGAAATGTGCTAATGAAAAAAGGATGGAGATGTACATGAGATCACCGAGGACAAACTTCATACTATACAGCCTCTAATAACACAACCATTCCAAGGGATAGTCTCCGATCAAATGTCCTGCCATAAATGATGAACTTCAGCTGACTCAGTAGCTTATTCGGTAAGCACAAAAGTAAAGTGCATACCCTTAGCAATCAATAAGAATTTGTTTTTCAGTCATCTGACGTCAAGAATTTTAGCTTTACCATTATTGCAAAAGGCTTTACTGAACAAGTTTGATTTTAAAAATGAATTACAAGGCCGACAATAACTGTGAAAGAATAGAAGGTGTGACATCTGCAGTTCAAAATTGCCTAGACAAGGCAAAAGCAGATCCAGCAGCTGATCCTTTGTCTCCATTCCAGGGAACAGAAGCATCACTGTTTTAGAGACACCTACCTAATGAACACAATGCAACTGTTGCCATATAGACGGAAAGGGGTTGATTTACTAAAGGCAAATATTGAGTTCACTTTGCAAGGGGATTGCGGTGATGCAAAGAATACCCATTCACATGCAAGGGAATTTAAAAATAATGTCGTCATTTTGGTTGCACGTGATTGAACGAATCATCAATGTGAAAAAAAACATTTACCATATAAGTACCGTATTTCTCGGCGTATAACACGCACTCTTTTCCTCTTAAAATCAGGAGAAAATTGTGGGTGCGTGTTATACGCTGATCTTTGCTGTCTCTGAGGGAAGAGGAGCGAGCGCCGCTGAATTACATAGAGCCACGATCTTCTGTGTACCCGGCGCTCCGTCACTCACAGCCACGCCTCCTGGCCCCGCATTGGGACACTGTTCTGTCTATCATATGAGCAGGGCCGGGAGGCGTGGCTGTGAGTGATGGAGCGCCGGGTACACAGGAGATCGCGGCTCTGTGTAATTCAGCGGCGCTCGCTCCTCCTCTTCCCTTGGAGACAGCAGGGATAATCCAACACTGGCGAGGCAGAAATTTTGGGAAAGGTGAGGCTGCAGATGGGCACTGAACGGGCTGCATTGTTGGTAAATTTAATGGCTGCAGATTGGCACTGAGCAGGGTGCATTGATGAGCTGTGACCCTAATTTCTTTGTTTAAAATGTCAGTTTTTTTCCTTAAACTTCCCTCCTAAAATTGGGGTGCGTGTTATACGCCTGTGCATGTTATAATCCGATAAATACGGTAAAAAGTAGTACTTAGTGACTAAAATAATAATATAACACCCAGTGGCAAATGTTAATAACTGATAAACTGATGATACAAAAAAGCTATATATAACAATAAGATCATAAATCAGACAATCTCCCATGGTCTCAAGTGCTCTCCAGAATGGAGAATGTTAGACTATCTGAAAGAATATACCACACTTTACATAACTCAATGAATATTTATTACCAAAAATGGTCATACTGGAACCTACCTGACCCTTAACTCTGCATCTTTAGATGTGAAAATATCTCACAATGAGTACAAATATAAAACTTTCTTCCTAGATGTCACATGGACTTATTCATATACTGTATATTATATTGTCATTATAATTTAAAATCACTGTCTTTATTCCTTTGTTCATTTTTTTACATTCAGTTTGGAATTGTTTGTATACATTTGTACTTCCAAATAAAACTTTTGTAAACAAACAATACGATCATAATCCGTGATTAAATAGTCCATATGTATGACATCATGTCTCAAGCAATAAATGTTCTTGTATTCTTCCACCACACCACATGCACTTGGTGATTCCACTCCCCTCTGGATATGCACTCACCAGATGAACATGCCTTGCACTCCCATGCTCGGCAAATCAGCATCAACCCTCACAGGGTTAAACATCCACCGATATCCAATCGTGAATCCAATGTCATAAACTCTCCACATATAATAAAACAAAGTACTCCAATAGTGCAGTAACGTAGTGGTAAATTTATCAAATTAAATAAAAATTTTCAAACATTGCACTCACATGAAAGCAGATAAGTAAAAGCATGTATGTATCCACTTGCAGCAGCAAGTACTGGCATGATATGATCACAGCGGACCCAGTGTGTGCGATATGTATCTCACCCACACAAGACCGTGAACCTCGGAACGTCACCTCCGGTATTGCGTCAAACGTCACAACTGGTTTCCATACAGCCACGTCCAGACACGTTTCGTCATCACGACTTACTCATGAAGTTGGCTGTGTCATCAATGATCATTGAACAATGACTGAATGTTGAAATCATTAGAGCTTCACCTCATTCAGTTATTGAACAATGACTGAATGTTAAAATCATTAGAGCTTCACCTCATTCATTAATCTAGGGGAAAATGCCCCTGCATTAAAAAGATTTCTTGCAAAATTAACAGCCTATTTGCCTTTAGTAAATCAACCACAATCGCACTTCAATTTCTTTCCATGTCTGCAACCTATGCCAACTTTTGAATGCTTTCTGCTTTACCCATTCAAGCTCAATTTTATTTAAAGGGTAACTCCACTTTCATGGGGGAAAAAAAATGGCAAATTTAAAAATAATTAAATATTATAGCATATAAAATTGTGACACAAGTCAAATTGTAATTTAATGTTATTAAAAACCTTTCCTTTTCAATCTGCAGCTCTGTCATTTTCTGTAAAGTGCAATGTGATATGGCTACCTGGAGGTGTTCAGTACACAGCATATGTACAGAATGGCCCCCCAGAAACATAATTTCCTGCTTGTGTGATTGGCTCATTGATTTTCCATAGGTCTGCACTAAGTCAGATTTTTGGCATCCCCTGCAACAAAAATGTAATTTTTGGTAAGATACTACCAATAGAAAATCACGTCTAAAGGGATGCAGGCCTGATTCTGCAGCAGCTGGTTGATAATTATAAAACCACTCCCATTAGACTCACTCATCACAGGGGCACAGAGAAGCAAACAGTGATTTCTTTAGAATAACAAAAGGTAGGAATCTGCAACAAAGTGTGCTAAAATCCTTGCAATGTACACAAATCACCCAGAGGGGAATGTTTTTTTTCTCAACAAAAGTGGAGTTACACTTTAAACGTCCATGTTTTAGGATATGAGGTACGGGAGTGTGCTTCTTCTTAATCAATAAAATATTACCAAAATTAACCATTTCCAACGTGTTTACCCCATTAATTATATCTTGCTATATTGGTGGGCCTATCAGTCTGTTATAAAGAGAGTTTAAAGACAGCTATAGTTTCATGACTATTGAAAAACAAACAAAAAACTAAAATCATCCAAGAATTGAAAATTTTTCTGTTTGCAAATGATTGTTGCATATTCTATGTTAAAGATGATGACTTACTGGAAAATGCAAACGTTCTTTAAAACAGATGTATCACTCCAAACCACCATGACACCAATTTTGTGTGCTTTGCTCCAACCCAGATCAATACACCCCGCTGCAATGCTCTAATTGCATTTACCAACCCAACGCAGGTGGCCGAATTGTACAATTAAGGACATTGATCTCATCCTCTTTACATTGTAAATTGGAATGACACATGAATACATTTATTTGAACCAATACTGGGAGAGCCTGAAACCAAATAATTGCCTTTACTCCTATTCCAATAATATTCACTATGATGGGACTGATTATAAAAACAATCGAAGGACAACCTGTAGATTCCAGCTCTCAATTTTTGGATAGCAACATAAGAATTACAGCAAGCACATGACTGGTTGCTGTAAAGAAAGCATGCATGTAAATATTCACCTTCATTTTATAAATAGGCCTCTATATCACTCTTTAACTCATACCCGACCTATAAATAAATTATAATTTAACACCAGCAATGTCATACCTATAAAAATATCCTATTTGGACATTTATGAGGTAGAGCCAGAGTCAGGTTTTTATTGCTGCCTGTTTTTGCTTTAACAGGATTTTCCCTCTCACCCATTTCTGCTTCACACCTGTATCTTGGATAGGAAGTGAAGGTCAATATTCCTAATATGAACACAGACAGTAATATCATCCTGGCAGAGGCTCTAACCCTTTCCAATTCTTCAAAATGGGGTTTTGTATTGCTGCCTGTCTACCAGTTGAGGAGATTTCCTTTAACTTCCTGTTCTGTGTGACACTTGTCAAACAGTAATTAAGGTGAAATTTCCCTAATAAGAACACATAGAAAACCTTCAGTGAGTTAACCCTCTTACGCGCTATCCAGAACTAAAAGGATAATTGGCTGGAGTTGAGCTTTAAAGTGTATTTCAACTTTTGCAGTCAAATTTGAAAAAAAAACATTATTTGTCCCTATTTTCACAGCATACCTTAACCTCTTGCCGCTGGCCGAACACACATATGCGGCCTCAGAGAGTGGGCCTTTACTCCAAGCAGCCGCATATATGCGGTCTTGTGTAAACATGAAACTGTGCTGATTTCGCGCACCCTGTGTGCTCCTGGCACAGTCACCGGCGGACACCGGAAAGCTCCCGATGCATACTTGCGATCAGGAGCTTTCCGATCATGTGACCGATGTGAGAACCAATCACGGCAGTCACATGAGCCGAATGCCTGCCTCCGGCTCCTGGCATTTAGAAATCGTAAAGTGCTGAGAGATGTCGGCAGGAAGTGGTTAAAATGTTTCTTACTTTTTAGACGTTTTTTAGGAGAAGGTGTCTTGGCAGAATGCAAGCATTTCTAAACAAGTACAGGGTGAGTTTGTCCCAATAAATAGGTTAAAGACAGGCTGAGTATCCTCTCATTAACATGCAATGAAAAAGTCGAACTTCTAGATCTTCAAATCCAATTTGAAACTGATAAGGAGATCTGACAGCACAGTACAGGCATGTTTAATTATGGCAAACACAACTCCACTGCCCCCTCATAAACAAAGAGAACTAAATAGGATTTTCAGTGTGTGGGTTATCAGAAAGGTGTATATAAAATGGTAAGTAGAAGTTTTAAAAATGGTATTCTATGAGATTGGGTAACTGGATAACAACAAGTAGGTGTTATCCCTGTTTGGCTGCAAATGTGGAAATGCAATTTAAGTCTCTTAACTTTATTATTTAAGCTCTGCATTCCAAGATATGTACAATCAATGAAAGTTAGTCCTTCTTGTCTGTTTTTTTTTACTTGGACATGGAACCTGTAATAGTATTCCAATTATATAAATCCCACATGATGTACATATGTTTGAATACTTTCCATCCCTTATGTAAACCAACCACCCTGAATACTACTATCAGTTTATTGCTTTGTGGTTCTTCCATCTGTGCTCAGTAAGCTGTGTTTAATGTTAATTTGTATTTGAAAGTCTGGGTGTGGGTGGACGTCTATGAATTCAGGAACAGTTATAAAACAAAAAGTCTTCACATTTACTTCTAAATAAAATCAGTGTAACGCTTACACTGTTACCTTTTTAAAGTAAACCTGTGTCTAAGCATTACTGTGATGGTTATTTAAAGCTGAAGTTTAGTTATGGCTATGTTTACATAGTTACATTGGTCCAGCTTGGACCAACGTAGGTATGTAAGTTCCATACCTCACTGATCCCCACTGAAATTGAAAATCACTTTAGCAGGCACCACTACTACATGGCATGTGCTAAGAACCTAGTGGAGATCACTGTGGTAGCACTGCCTAATACAGTGATTTCCAGCTTTCACAGGGATCCCTGAAAAACAAAAGGAAAGACAAGAGCACAAAACTCCATAGTGTAGTATATTAGACAGAAAGCATTTATTAAATGGATAAAATGGCACTCACAAAAATGGCATGTGCTAGGCATAGCTTGCCTGAAAGCTGGGAAAAATGAAGTGTGAACAAGGACCTCTACCTTGGCCACCGGCAACCATATGAGAGCACACTTGTGATGGAATAAAGACACTATCACTGAAGGAACACTGTCACTCATCAACTCATCAATCAGTCCGGGAAGTGGAGGTCACCGGACATAGCCAATGTTCACATGCTCAGTAGGATACAGGGATGCGTTTCAAAGCTTCAAGCTTCTTCCTCAGCCTGTCTATCCCAAGGCTACCCACCTGATTATATATGATTTTGTAAAGGGCAGATCCAAGAGTGGCTCAAGAACAGCCCAATGAGGCACATTGTGGATATGGTACCACTGCTGACCACTGGGTTGTTGGAGAGAACCACAGTGAGCCACCAGACCAAAAACCCACAACAATGAAAATATTTTAAAAATCATTGTATATTTTATATATATATACATATATATTTATAGACCTTCTGTCCCAGAAACACTTTGGTGGGGCGATCCTGAGCACCATGACCTAGTGGCAGTTTGCAGCAAAGAAAAACAGGCACCACTAGGACTTCTGGTCCATCTCCACAATCAGGAACTTTAGTGAAGACCAACTGTTACTCTGAGTGAGCCTGAGTCACTTGCCAGGGGTCAGCTTAAAAACTACATTTCAGGGAGTTCTGAGGGGAGAGGTTTTCCTTATAGTGCCTAGAATTTAACTTCATCTATGGTGCAGTTACACTTATATGATGGCCTTTTCATCACCACCAACTCACCTCCCCAGTATTATAATCACTTGTTGTCAATCAAGTGCAATATCACTTAACATATCATATTGTACAGCTGACTGTCAAAATCATCTTGGCTGGGCCAAAGAGTGTACTCTGCACTTCCATTCATTCCTATAAAATTCAAATAACAAGCTTTGTTCTGACAGAAGAACTATCTATATAGCCTCAATCAAATAAACCAAAGTTGTCACACAAGGATATGGACTTTTTTCCCTCTCAGAGCACTTGCTTTCCGTTTACATTAGAAATGAAAAGGTTGGAAGGACGTAGAGTTACTACTGGAAGGGTCTGGCCACAGGTGCACTTTAAGGCTTAAGCCTGGGACACATTATACGTTTTTTTTTTCATTCAACCCAGTGGGCCGAACAAAAAAATATATGACGGATCGCTGTACCAACACAAGCGATGTTAGTGCAGCGATCTCCCCAATCAGCCGGTTTCTACTGTACCAGCTGATTTTGGCCAATATTTGACCCCTGTGCTTTAGTTTACACATGCGGCTGACTTTGCTGTCTCTCTGAAAAGTGATCCATGGTGGATTTTTTTTTTAAAGGCATTTACAGGCGGTGAGGAGGTAATAGTTAATCTCCTCACCACCTGTATTAACCCTGTAAATTGCACACCACAGGATGCAGTGCATGTGGTTGCAGGTCAGTCGTGGCACGGCCCTGTTCACTTGAATAGGTCACGTTGCCGCTTAGGGGGTTTGAAACAATATGGATCAGCTACTTGTTTTCGTCAACCATTGACCACAAGGGTAAATGAGCCCTAAAGCGCAAGAAAATAAATGTTTTTTAGATGTACATGTGTGATCATGTCTTAACGGAAAACCTACCTTTCAAAGTGATATGGACTATGTGAAGGGCAACATTGCTGAATAACTACAAGCAGTTTTGGATAGAGTGTAGACGGCTTGGAGCCTCTTTTGGGTTTTACTCCTATCTGTGGCTCTGTTAGAAAGATTTTCGGGCACTTGCAGACAACGAAAACCTAACCAGACAGGAAGGGAGTTAAAGTCTGCAACAGGGACACTCAAAGCAATATAAAGCTGACAGGGGGTCTAGCCTACTCTAATAAAACAACAATAATGTATGCCTGTGTCCCTGTTGTAGATGTTTTCTCACTTCCTCTCTGGATTGCTGTCACCATGAAAAAAGTGATAGGATAACTCCTAAATAAACAAGGGATTTTAGTATTCTATTAGATGATCCAGGAGTCCAAATTCCAAAAGTTTAAGAACACTATGACGCTGATGCACAACTAAAAGTCTTAAATACAAAAAAAATAAAAAATTTCCATAGCAGTGTCTGTTAATAAAATCTGTCAGCGTGAGATGATGTTTGAGCTTGGTTTAATTTTCTTTATTTCAAGAAAAGGTCAATTTTTCCGTACACAGATTTGGAAAATATGCACCATAAGCTACACAAAATCAGACTGATATTTATTATTGTCATATTGCTCGCTGGAATGTAAATATTCTTTGAATGATTTGAGGATACTAATCCCAAAACATATGGGAAGATTTAGGTCTCAAAAGGATTTCAGTCAAGAAAGTTTATACAATACACAGCTTTTTAAAAGCCGATGGAGCTATTCAGCAAATTAAATTAAACTGAATAATTACAGCCATAGACTTTTCAATTTTTTTTAGGTAGATGCCAGCTTCAGGAAAAAGGGGAATCAAATAACAGATGATAGGCTCAGCAATGGCATGGAATGCCAAGCTGCTGCTAACAAAGCAAACAGAATATTGGCATGCATTAAAAAGGGGATTAATTCCAGAGATAAAACGATAATTCTCCCGCTCTATAAGACTCTGGTCCGGCCTCACCTAGAGTATGCCGTCCAGTTCTGGGCACCAGTCCTCAGGAAGGATGTACTGGAAATGGAGCGAGTACAAAGAAGGGCAACAAAGCTAATAAAGGGTCTGGAGGATATTAGTTATGAAGAAAGGTTGCGAGCACTGAACTTATTCTCTTTAACCACTTAAGGCCGGACCATTTGACTGGCCAAAGACCTAGAGTACTTTTTGCGATTCGGCACTTTAACTGACAATTGCGCAGTCATGCAACGTGGCTCCCAAACAAAATAGTTTTTTGGTGGTATTTGATCACCACTGCGATTTTTATTTTTTGCGATATAAACAAAAATAGAGCGACAATTTTAAAAAAAACGCATTATTTTTAACTTTTTGCTATAATAAATATCCCCAAAAATATATAAAAAAGCTATTTTTTTTCCTCAGTTTAGGCCGATATGTATACTTCTACATATTTTTGGTAAAAAAAATGCAATAAGCGCTTATTGATTGGTTTGCGCAAAAGTTATAGCGTCTACAAAATAGGGGTTAGTTTTATGGCATTTTTATTAATATTTTATTTTTACTAGTAATGTCGGCGATCTGCGATTTTTATCATGACTGTGACATTATGGCGGACACATCAGACAATTTTGACACATTTTTGGGTCCATTGCTATAAAATTGCACTGATTACTGTAAAAATTACACTGGCAGTAAATGGGTTAACCACTAGCTGGCTAGGAAGGGGTTAAGTGTGTGCTGGGGAGTGATTCTAACTGTTAGGGGGCGTGGCTACGTGTGACACTTCACTGATCATAGGGAGCTATGATCAGTGACAGTGTCACTAGTCAGAACAGGGAGATGCTTGTTTACATTAGCATCTCCCCGTTCTTCAGTTCCGTGAGATGATCGCGGGTATCCCGGCGGACATCGAGTCCGTGGGACCCGCGATCCTACTCATGGAGCTCGTGGCTGGGTCGCGCGCACGTGACCACGCGGCGGCAAATTCACAGGTACGCTCATTTGCCCAGCCGTGCCATTCTATCGACATATATGTACATGTGGCGGTCGGCAAGTGGCTAGAGAAGAGACGCTTGAGAGGGCATATGATTTCAATTTACAAATACCATACTGGTGTCCCCACAATAGGGATAAAACATTTTTGCGGAAGGGAGTTTAACAAGACACGTGGACACTAATTAAAATTAGAAGAAAAAGAACTACGTAGAGGGTTCTTTACTGTAAGAGTGGCAAGGATGTGGAATTCCCTTCCACAGGTAGTGGTCTTAGTGGGGGCATTGATAGTTTCAAAAAACTATTAGATAAGCACCTGCACTACCACAACATACAGGGATATACAAGGTAATACTGACATATAATCACACACATAGGTTGGACTTGATGGACTTGTGTCTTTTCGACCTCACCTTCTATGTAACTATGTAACTCTATTATCCCAGTCCAAGGATATCGTCCATACATGTGTGATGGAAACATACCTGAATGGGTCAGCTCAAACAAAGCAGGGTCCATAAAGACGTGGATGAGCGAGTTTGGGGTGGAGGAACTTGACTGGCCTGCAAAGATTCCTGACCTCAACCCGATATAACACCTTTGAGATGAATTATAGCTGAGACTGTGAGCCAGGCCTTCTTGTCCACATCAGGGCCTGACCTCACAAATGTGCTTCTGGAAGAATGGTCAAACCTTCCCATAGACACACTCCTAAACCTTGTGCACAGCCTTCCCTGAAGAGTTGAAGCTGTTTTAGCTGCAAAGGGTGGGCCAATTATGAAGTCTACAGACTAAGACTGGGATGCCATGCAGGTGTCCCAATACTTTTGGTATTATAGTATATGTTTAGGTCAAAAGTGCTATCATTTACATTGCTTTGCCTTATTTTTTCACATTTAAAAAAATCGACAAGAATGTATTTTGAACATAACGTAACCAATTTATAAAGACTTTGCATTACTGATTTGTGCCTTTCACTCAGGTGTAATACATGTGGAGTATTTTTAGGGTGCAATGCATAAACAATCACGTTTAGCAGCACTGAAATCATGTACTCTGCAGAGTTAACATGACCCTAAATGTGGAGTGATGGCGTATTAACAGGTCTAATTGCACAATGTGCAAAGAAAGGTAAGTGATCCTTTTAACAACTTCTACTATGGTGTAAGGAACCTGTCACTATCAAATGAAAGCTTTCATTGCTACTGTGAAAACGGTGCATATTAAACACCACTCTCTACAACCTGTAACAAAATAAAAACAGGATTTTTTTTTTCTACATAGTATAGGTAAAGTGCCACAAAAAGAAAACTGATGTTTTAGCTGAAATCCAAGTAAACAGCTAAATGCAAATTGAAATACATATATGGGTATTATTCTATGTGGCAAAGGATGGCAGGGGTCTCAAAATGGCGGCCCTCCAGCTGTTGCAAAACTACACGTCCCATCATGTCTCTGCCTGTGGGAGTCATGCTTGCAACTGCCTTACAGTGCCTCATGGGACTTGTAGTTTTGCAACAGCTGGAGGGCCGCCAGTTTGAGACCCTTGACTTAAAGGCTAACTAAGCCCAAGAACAAAAAGACAACGGGGGGGGGGGGGTTATTTACGAAAGGTAACTCCACTTTGCACTACAAGTGCACTTTGAAGTGCAGTCGCTCTAAATCTAAGGGGTAGATCTGAAATGAGTGGAAGCTCTGCTGATTTTATCATCCAATCATGTGCAAGCTAAAATGCTTTTTTTTAATTTTCCTTGCATGTCCCCCTCAGATCTACAGCGACTTTACTTCCAAGTGCACTTTGGATGCAAAGTGGATTTTCCTTTAGTAAATAACCCCCAATATGTTGCGGCTTACAGTAATTATATGCGGTGGCTGCATTCGTTTTTTTTTTTTAAGCTAAGAACATTTTCAGCAAATACAGAAAGAATTGAGTACTGTCCGTAATACTTTTTTTTTATTTGTACTAACATACAATTTTTCAGGACAAGCTTTCAGGGTATGTCCCCATCTTCAAGGTCCAAGCAGTACTAATTGACAAAAGTTTTAACTTTTGTCAATTAGTACAGCTTGGACCTTGAAGAAGAGGACATACCCCGAAAGCTTGTCCTGAAAAATTGTATGTTAGTGTAAATGAAAATAGTACAAACGGACAGTACTCAATTGTTTCTGTCACAAGTGCATTAATACGGCTACAATCACCTCAGCAAATACAGAAAATTCCCGCTGATCTTGCCAGAAATGCTGTGTCCTTGTCACTTCCTGTGAGCTGCACTGAGGGATATCTTCCTTCCTAGTTATATACTGTAAACTTCCAGGTCAGTGTCGTCCATGTCATGAAAATAAAGAGATGCGGACATGTTTTAGCTCATATCAGGAGAGCAGCTTAGGGTTACAACCATAAGAACATAAAGAGATTTGGAAACCAAACCAATCAAATTAAACAGTATTACTGCCAGGCATTCATCCACTCACCCCATATATAGAGAGGTGGGGCTCAGTGGCTAAATAACATAGAAAAAAACACTATGCCAAAAGAAGATAGGTATAGAAAAGTGCCACAACGTAGAGCCTTTGAAATATTGGGGGTTATTTACTAAAGGCAAATCCACTTTGCACTGAAAGTGCACCTTGAAGTGCAGTCGCTGTAGATCTGAGGGGGACATGCAAGGAATATTAAAAAAAACAGCATTTTAGCTTGCACATGATTGGATGATAAAATCAGCAGAGCTTCCCCTCATTTCAGATCTTCCCCTCAGATCTACAGTGACTGCACTTCCAAGTGCACTTGTAGTGCAAAGTGGATTTGCCTTTAGTAAATCAACCCATAGTGTCTGAAAAAATTAAATTAAATTATCAAAAATTTTACAAAAAAAAAAAAAATATATATATATATATATATATATATATGCAATGAACCAAGTACAATCCATAAAATCATCGATCCACCACCAATCACCATCCATTGTTGTCTGGGAATGAACAGGACAAACAAACAACCAACCAAAACGTCTAAACACTTCACATGCATCTGCAATGGAGACGCAATGGAGACGCACTGCTGCAAGGCAATATGCTAAATTTGGAGAATCGATGATTTTATGAATTGCATATATATTTTTTGTAATAAATTAAAATTTTTGATACCGTATATACTCGAGTATAAGCCAAGATTTTCAGCCCTTTTTTTGGGCTGAAAGTGCCCCCCTTGGCTTATATTTGAGTCGCCACCGTCTGCCTACATGATCAGCATGTCATGCTGACAGACGGTGGCCATGCCAATGTTCAAAAGCCGCGCCTCCCCCTCGTCTGTGATAGGCGGAACACTCAATTTCCCAGCTGTCAGTGTTCCGCCTATCACAGACATCCTCTCATCCTCGTCCGTGGTATGAGGATGTCTGTGATAGGCAGAACACTGACTGCTGGGAAATTTATGTATGTTTTTATGACACGATGATCGGTGCAAAACAGCACACGGAGCTGCAGATGGTCACAGAGGCTGCAGATGGTCACAGAGGCTGCAGAAGGGCACGGAGGCTGCAGATGGTCACAGAGGCTGCACAGAGGCTGCAGATGGCCACAGAGGCTGCAGATGGCCACAGAGGCTGCAGATGGTCACAGAGGCTGCACAAGGACACCGAGGCTGCACAAGGACACAGAGGCTAGGACACAGGCTGCAGATTGGCACACGGAGGCATGCACAGGACACAGGTAGGCTGTAATGGACACAGGGAGGTAAACAGGGAGGTACACAGGTCTGCACAGGTAGGCATGCACAGCACACAGGACACAGGGAGGTATGCAGCTGCAGATGGGCATTGTTGACCCTCTTTTCCACTTACAGTAGCTGCTCATTTCTCACCCTCGGCTTATACACGAGTCAATACGTTTTCCCAGTTTTTTTGTAGTAAATTAGGGGCCTCGGCTTATATTCAGGTCGACCTATACTCGAGTATATACAGTAATTGAATTTTATTTTTTAAGACACTATGGGGTTGATTTACTAAAGGCAAATCCACTCTGCACTACAAGTGCACTACAAGTACACTTGAAAGTGCACTTGTAAGTGCAGTTGCTGTAGATCACTGTAGATCTGAGGTGAAGCTCTGAAATGAGGGGAAGCTCTGCTGATTTTATCATCCAATCAAGTGCAAGCTAAAATGCTGTTTTATATTTCCCTTGCGTGTCCCCCTCAGATCTACAGTGACTGCACTTTCACGTGCACTTGTAAATAACCCCCCCCCCCCCCACCCCCCCATATCTCAGAGGCTCTACATTGTGGCACTTTTCTATACCTATCTTCTTTTGTCATAATGTTTTTTTCTAGGGTTACAACCAAGGTTCCTCCAAACAGTATATCAATAGAGGATTGACGAGCCACCCAGAGACAGGAAGTTTGTTAGTTGCAGGGTCACCAGGTGAAAAAAAAGCATAAGAAGCTTGAAAAAAGGAAATGAATGCAGCCCCCACACCAAAGCCTAGTAAGCTAAAAAATATTACATTTTGATTTTGGATTCATAAACACGTCAAAGAGCAATTCCAGTTGATGAATACGCTACTAATGATCTCTACTATAGTTTCTATGCTAAAAAAGAAAATCAAAAATGATTGCACTGGTAGATCAAGCAAGCTGCTGGCAAAAAACAATCGGATGGAATTGTAAATTACATGTGTAAAATTGGGTTTGCCGCGCTAACAATCAATAAAATATAATGTGAAAATATATAAAAAATGTGAAACAAATCAAAAGTGTCAAGAGATACTCTTATCTTATCTTTTGACATTTTTGATTTGTTTCACATTTTTTAGATATTGTCACATTATATTTTTATTGATTGATACTGTATACTAAAATCAGAAATCTTACTCCATTTACCGTATATACTCGAGTATAAGCCGACCCGAATATAAGCCGAGGCACCTAATTTTACCACAAAAAAATGGGAAAACTTATTGACTCGAGTATAAGCCTAGGGTGAGAAATGCGCATCTACTGTAAGTGGAAAAGACGGTCAACAATGCCCATTTGCATGCCTCACTGTGGTTATTTGCAGCCATAGGTCCCCCGAACTTCAAACTTGGTAGTTAAGGGTTCCTAGATGCCCCCTAGCTGCAGCCACAATTTGGGGTTTCTGGACCCAAAGGGTCCCGAAATGACATTGCTGCAGATGGAGACAGTTGACAGATTTTGGGGCACTGTATCTCGGGGCCACTTGGTGCTAGGAACCCCAAATTTAGTGTGTAAACCTAGCACTATAACATATCCAAAGCTGGGGTTCCTAGCACTAAGTGGCCCCGAGATATGGGGCCCCAAAGTCGGGTCAGAAAATGTCAAGCACTTTTCTGCAGCATAGAATGACATTTCCCGAACCTGTATTTGGAAAAGGAAGTAAAGGGACATTTCCCCCATCAGACCCACACAGCAAAAAACTAATCGGGCAGGGCTTCCATCTCTTATGTACTCTAAATTATCTAAAATACAAAAAAAAGTTTTGGCTACAAATACACTTTAAACTGAGTTTCCTCTACTCGCACCTTGAGCTATAATCACACAGTACAGTAATGCCCTGTACACCCGGTTTGACTTTCCGACGGAAAATGTGCAAGCGGATCGTGTTGTCGGAAATTCCGAGCATGTGTAGGCTCCATCTGACTTTTTCCATCAGAACTTCACAACACACAAAGTTTGAGATCAGATCGCCTAAATTCCGATCGTGTGTAGACAATTCCGACGCACAAAGTGCCACGCATGCTCAGGATAAATTATGAGACTGAAGCTATTGGCTACTGGCTATTGAACTTCCTCTTTATAGTCCCGTCATAGGTGTTGTACGTCACCGCGTTCTTGACGATCGGAATTTCCGACCACTTTGTGCGACCGTGTGTATGCAAGACAAGTTTGAGCCAACATCCGTCGGAAAAAATCTGATGGATCGGAATGTTCTATCGTGTGTACAGGGCATAAGAGTGTATGGTACAGTGCACGTGGGAGTGTGCGGCATATCTAATGCTAGCCATGCGATTTATCCATGCATGCAGGGCTCGAGTCCTGCAGGAAAGCGTGGGAATTATGTCGCATTCGTAGTCTGGTCATCTCCTGTAGTATGTCGCATTCGCAGTCTGGTTATCTCCTGTAGTATGTCGCATTCGCAGTCTGGTCATCTCCTGTAGTATGTCGCATTCGCAGTCTGGTCATCTCCTGTAGTATGTCGCATTCGTAGTCTGGTCATCTCCTGTAGTATGTCGCATTCGCAGTCTGGTCATCTCCTGTAGTATGTCGCATTCGCAGTCTGGTCATCTCCTGTAGTATGTCGCATTTGCAGTCTGGTCATCTCCTGTAGTATGTCGCATTCGCAGTCTGGTCATCTCCTGTAGTATGTTGCATTCGTAGTCTGGTCATCTACTGTAGTATGTCACATTTGCAGTCTGGTCATCTCCTGTAGTATGTCGAGTATGTCGAGACTGCGAAAGCGCCGGTGACACTTGGAACGGTTTGGAGACATTCGTAAATACTCTGAATCACTCAGAAGTACTCCATTCCCGAGTGTTTCCGAGGCTTTCCGGGTTCAGCCGAGCTGTCCCCGAGTATTTCTGAGGCTCTCTGGCACCACCCACCGCTGGCCAAACGCAGTATTGCATGCAATAGAAGTCAATGCGGAACAAATTATCTTCCTTTCCATTGACTTCTATGGGCAAACTCGCTTTGATATGCGAGTGCTTTGGATTACAAGCATTCTCCTAGAACGGATTATGCTCGTAATCCAAGGTTCCACTGTATAACTGCTGATTTTTTTTTTTTTTTTAACAAACCTTAGAATCACTTTAATTTTCAACTTTAACAGGAGTGGACATTTCATTGTGAATTTAGTTATTATGTGCATGCTTATCTATGCATAGTTTATTAAAATAAGGATAGCCCACTAATTGATTTAATTAAAACTAGCAGAAAGTGGATTTAGTTGGAATCCTTTGCATAAGCACTTCTTTAAACTAATAAATTAAGCAGATTTTAAGCGCTACTGTGTGATTATCTGCTTCAAATTAATATCAGTACATTGTTTTGTGAATAGAAATGTTTGAGCTGCTGTGGCTTTCGACATTATGCACTTAGTAGTTATCAAATGATGTACATGTGTGACACACGTCATACATTAATTTCCAAGGTAATCGTAGGAGTTGGTACCGCATAGGAAATAGTTTTGTTGTAGCATTTTAATCACATTTGTCCCTTCCATTTCTATCTACAGGCAAATTGATGAACCGGTACTACCCATGGAACGGAACATTTCGTTTGGTGTCAAATTTGTTTCAGCATCTGCTACTGGTAAGTAAATTGGGTTGAATGTAGCAAGGCCACTTCTCACAAGTTGATGTCAATTTTCCTCTGTTTTCATATTCATGGGAAAAGCTAGGAATAGTAAGCACACATTTTCCTCCAGCACCAGCCTTATTATGGGTCATCATTCAATGGTGCCACAACAATGAAGGCAGCCTGCCTGGAATATTTTTAATAGCATGCTTTATTAAACTGTATGAATGCTCTACTTGCATTGCATTTTACACAACATTCTTTTCGGTCAGCACAGGAGCACAGATATAATATATATATATATATATATATATATATATATATATATATATATCAGGGCTCAAAATTTCAAGTCCTGAGCTACTAGCCAGGCCTCAAGGGTTACTCGCCACCAGTTGCCCCGCCCAACCCCTACCCTGCCCCGCCCCTAAACCCGCCCTCATCAATTATCTCATTAAATGACACCTTTAATGTTTTTATGCAATTAAGTTATACAAATATTTACAACTTTGATGTTAATGCAGCCTGTGCCCCCCCCATGTGCAGCCCGTGTCCCCCCCCCATGTGCAGCCTGTGTCCCCCCCATGTACAGCCTGTGTCCCCCCATGTGCAGCCTGTGTCCCCCCCCATATGCAGCCCGTGTCCCCCCCATGTGCAGCCTGTGCCCCCCCCCATGTGCAGCCTGTGTCCCCACCCCATGTGCAGCCTGTGTCCCCCCCCCATGTGCAGCCTGTGTCCCCCCCATGTGCAGCCTGTGTCCCCCCATGTGCAGCCTGTGTCCCCCCCATGTGCAGCCTGTGTCCCCCCCATGTGCAGCCTGTGCCCCCCCATGTGCAGCCTGTGTCCCCCCCCCCATGTGCAGCCTGTGTCCCCCCCCATGTGCAGCCTGTGTCCCCCCCCCATGTGCAGCCTGTGTCCCCCCCCATGTGCAGCCTGTGTCCCCCCCCATGTGCAGCCTGTGTCCCCCCCCCCCATGTGCAGCCTGCGTCCCCCCCCATGTGCAGCCTGTGTCCCCCCCATGTGCAGCCTGCGTCCCCCCCCCCATGTGCAGCCTGCGTCCCCCCCCCATGTGCAGCCTGCGTCCCCCCCATGTGCAGCCTGCGTCCCCCCCATGTGGAGCCTGCGTCCCCCCCCCATGTGCAGCCTGTGCCCCCCCCATGTGCAGCCTGTGTCCCCCCCATGTGCAGCCTGTGTCCCCCCCCCCATGTGCAGCCTGTGCCCCCCCCATGTGCAGCCTGCGTCCCCCCCATGTGCAGCCTGTGCCCCCCCCCATGTGCAGCCTGTGCCCCCCCATGTGCAGCCTGTGTCCCCCCCCCATGTGCAGCCTGTGTCCCCCCCCCCCATGTGCAGCCTGTGTCCCCCCCCATGTGCAGCCTGTGTCCCCCCCATTTGCAGCCTGTGCCCCCCCCATTTGTAGCCTGTGTCACCCCCATTTGCAGCCTGTGTCACCCCCATGTGCAGCCTGTGTCACCCCCATGTGCAGCCTGTGTCACCCCCATGTGCAGCCTGTGTCCCCCCCCCATGTGCAGCCTGTGTCACCCCCATGTGCAGCCTGTGTCACCCCCATGTGCAGCCTGTGTCACCCCCATGTGCTGCCTGTGTCACCCCCATGTGCAGCCTGTGTCACCCCCATGTGCAGCCTGTGTCCCCCCCCCCCATGTGCAGCCTGTGTCACCCCCATGTGCTGCCTGTGTCACCCCCATGTGCAGCCTGTGTCACCCCCATGTGCAGCCTGTGTCACCACCATGTGCAGCCTGTGTCCCCATGTGCTGCCTACCTGTGGAGGAGAAGAGAGGAGAGCCGCCACTGGGAGATCACAGCAGGGAACATAACAGCTTTCGTTTCATAAGCTGTGCGCCATCACATAAGCCCCTCCCCTTGTCCGGGGAACTTTGATACATGTCACCCGTCCTATATATATATATTTTTTAGCGCCACACTTTTCTAAAGTGTGCGCTATTCTGTAAATTAATTTTTTTCCAGAACTGTAATACTTTGGCATCAGTTTGGCATCAGTTTGGCTGGCCTGTACTAGAGTTCTGCCTGGTCATAGGTGGGGTGAGCACCTGTGACAGGCTGAGAACGCAGCCTGGTTAAACGTATTAGGTACCAATCTTTCTCGGAGCCAATCAGTGGGCGCGTCTGGCTCCGGGAAGGGGTACTTAAGAGGCTGAAGTCACGTGTTCAGGGTTCGGCTTGCTCTTTGATTCCTGGTTCCGGTCCGGACCAACCCTGTGAGGGGTCCCGGACCCAGGAGTGTCTGCTGCCCCCGTAAGCCTGGTCACCCTGACCAGCCCCAGAGGCCCTCATGGTCTGGGGTGGGGATCCATCCGTTTCCGAGCCTCGGAACTGGCTAGTTCGAGGCCCAGTAACTGAAGGAGAATTCTGAGGTGTCCCGTGTCCACTCAGGATTGGAGAGGCACAGCAACTCGTACAAGCGACCAGGGGAGGACTCTTCAGAGGAGGGCCATGAAGCTGGCTGCTCGGTAAGAGCCTGGGAGCTGAGATGTATGGACACTGGTGAATCCGCATTTCCTACGGTATCGCCGAAACGGCTGGAAGATTCAGGTACCATAGGAAAAGTTCCTAACCCATCCTTCGGTTACAACATAGTCTGTGGCAGAGACTTTTTACATTGTCCACTTGAAGTTTCACAACCTAGTCTGTGGCAGAGACTGTACTAATCCTGAATCACTTGTTGGCTGCTAGATCTACAGACAAGGGTTTATCCAACAGTGAAGTGCCCAGTTGCGAGTGGCTACTCTCTGGGCTATTTAAGGAGACATTTATTTGATGTCAGAAGTTCTGAAGTGTCTGAGCTTTATCACCCATGCCCTCTATTCCCAACTGAGATACTGTGTTATGTTTGAACGTTTTTTTGCAAAATAAAAATCCTCAAAAGGACTTTGGGTATCGGCCTCTGGAATTACTGGGTACTAACCCTGGGAACCCCTAGACAACGAATGACGAGCTACAAGGAGGAGGTAATCGGTAAGCCCAGAAAATACATAGCCGCCCCGCAGGGGTTATGGCGCTATATATATATATATATATATATATATATACTGTATATCTACAAATGTCACTACTGAAACCAGCATGACAAAAGTAATCTATTGCTAAGTACATGACATTATCTTAAAATATGCAAGGTTTTGGAAATGAATTGATATAATACAAGGCTTAGGATTTGCATAGTCTTACCTGTTAGGTGGGCAAAATATCTCTGATACCTCTGATGAGATGACTCAAGATGCAGGTTCTGCTCACTTGCTACAGGTGAAAGCTCAACGCAGAAAAACAAGGTCAGATTTGAAGCCCTTTGTCATATTTCAGTTTTGCTATACTCTATTAAATATTTTTGCTGCTTCAAATAGCAAGTGAGAGTGGTTTTTAAGTGCTGGAAAGGTGAACACTACTTTGAGCATTCCTCCTGTGAAGTGCTCTAGAGACTTGGAAACCTCACTATTAAGGATCCTGCGGCTCATCGTTTGGCCTTTTATTACCAGGTCAGCGCTTAGCTCGACATGTCAGGTCTTTCTGGGGTTTGGAGAAAAACATTGAATGATGTTATATTCTTGTTGCTCTTGGTTTAAGACCCTAGTAACATTGTAGGAGATGATATGCTTCAAGCAAACATAATCTTTAGTTCTTCGGGGAATTAAAGGAGCAATTGCAGAGCAGGTAGGGGATCTTTCTATTGAAGTACAGACTGAAATCTTGAAAATGAAATGTACTCAACTCTTAAAAAGCATTACTGTAAAATAGGAAACTGCAGGAACAGAAGGCTATGGCAGCCAGTCTGAATACTGGTATGGCCAAAGTCCAACACGCACGTTACACTTTAATTGTACAATCTCCAACAATTAAGTGCAAAGTGCACAGACACAGTCCCATTAATTCACATTCTGTCATCACACTACATAGTTGTTGGTAAATCTAAAGCAGTTTGTACTTTCTTGAATTAAAGTTGCCACCTTTTCTGGAAAATAATAACTGTGTTTTGATCTCTTTCCTATTGTAAAAGTCCAGTTTTTACTAGGCAGACTGGTAACTCACCCATCCTAATCGAGCTGTAAAATTGTGTGGTCAGGCCAACACTCAGGGGGAGTAGTACTGTTTAGACCGCAAACATGGCAGGGCTCAAGCTGCCACTACACAATAAGAGAGAATTTGAAAACCTCTATGCAATGTTACTGTATTAGTGAATGCTCCTCACAACCCCTGTAACCCCCCACTCCCATTTTTTACATAGTTACATAGTTGGTAACGTTGAATAAAGACATCAGTTTATCCAGTTCAACCTGTGTGGGAGCGTGTATGCATTTATGTCTCTAATACTTTCCATATCTCTGTATGTTTTGTATGCTTCGATGCCTATCTAAGTTTTTTGGAACTGTTGACACTTCCCCCTGACACCACCGATTGTGGAAGTGAGTTCCACATACTTGCCATTCTAACAGTAAAGAACCCCTCACACAGTTTGAGGTTAAACTGCTTCTCATCCAGCTTCATTGAGTGACCACGTGTCTTCTTGAGCAACCTGAGATTGAACAGTTTTCTCTCTATGCTAGAATCACAACTTATATATTTATATATCGTGATCATATATTCTCTTGAGCATCTCTTTTTCAGGGAAAACAAGCTTAATGTGTGAAGTCTTTCCTCATAACTGAGGTCATCCAGCCCCCTTATTAGTTTGCCGTTTTCTGCACTGTCTCCAGTTCCAGCACATCCTTCCTGAGACCTGGCGACCAAAACTGGACAGCATACTTAACATGGCAGCCAAACTAGAGTTATGTAAAGTGGTAGAATTATAGATTTGTCTCTTAAGTGAATCCCCTTTTTAACCACTTAAGGACCGAGCCTCTTTCTGAGATTTGTTGTTTACAAGTTGAAAACATTTTTTTTTGCTAGAAAATTACTTAGAACCCCCAAACATTATAAAAAAAAATTTCTAACACCCTAGAGAATAAAATGGTGGACGTTGCAATACTTTCTGTCACACCATATTTGCGCAGCGGTCTTACAAGCGCACTTTTTTGAATTAAAAAATAAGACAGTAATGTTAGCCCAATTTTTTTTTATATTGTAAAAGATAATGTTACGCCGAGTAAATTGATACCCAACATGTCACGCTTCAAAATTGCGCCCGCTCGTGGAATGGCAACAGACTTTTACCCTTAAAAATCTACATAGGCGACGTTTCAAAAAATTCTACAGGTTGCATGTTTTAAGTGACAGAGGAAGTCTAGAATTATTGCTCTCGCTCTACCGATCGCGACGATACCTTACATGTGGTCTGAACACCGTTTTCATATGCGGGCGCTACTCACGTATGCGTTCGCTTCTGCACTCAAGCTCGTCGGGACGGGGCGCGTTTAAAACTTTTTTTTTTCCTATTTATTTTACCGTTTTTTTTTTTAAATTTTTTTTTTTAAACTTTTTTTTTAAAAAAAAATTTTAATAGAAAAAATAGATGGCAGGACACCTTTTATTCCGTTTTTTTTTTTTATAAGACGACCCCCTATTTTTACAGTGAAAACTTAGGTTTGGGGCTAAACTCGCCATGTTTTTGTAAAAAAAAATAGAAAAAAAGGATGGCAGGACACCTTAAATATGAGATCTGGGGTCAAAAAGACCGCAGATCTAATATTTTATAAGACATCTGCAGGGTCAAAAAGACCGCAGATCTCATATTTAGACTAAAATGCAATTAAAAAAAAAATTTCCTTTAAGAGCTATAGGCATAAGTAATTTCTGTCCAGTGATGTCCACGAGTGTCTCAGTCATGCAGAACTCTCCCTCCTGGACAACAGAAGAGGGACCTGAGAAGAGGAGGATCTGGGCTGCTTTGTGCAAATCCACTGCAACAGAGCAGGTAAGTATAACATGTTTGTTATTTTTTATAGAAAAAAAACGAGACTTTACAATCACTTTAACTAGGACCCTCCATCATTGGTTGCCCAAGGGGATCTCCACCCACCATGTAGCCTGCATTCATATTTTGCATCACTTTATATTTCCCTATAGTGAACCTCATTTCCCATTAAGCTGCCCACCCTTCTATTTTATTGAGGTCTTGTAAAGTTTCAATATTCTGTTGTGAAGTTTTTGCCCTGCTTAGCTTTGCATTGTCATCATATACCGAGATTGAACATTTATACCAAACTTTTTTAACGTTAATGAACAAGTTAAACAGAATTGGTCCCAGGACAGAGCCCTGGGGCACCCTGCTAATAACACAAGAGCATTCAGATGCTATGCTATTTATCGCCACCCTTTGGACAGGCCCCTGTAACCAATTTTTTTATCCAGGTACATACACTATCGTCAAGGCCAACAGACCTCATACATTTTTCAGTAGCTTAATAAAACATTTTTGACTGGTCATTGTACCTAACTGCTATTTGTAGTATATTGCCCAATATCTAAAACCAAAATCTACTGCTTCTAAACCAGTGTCAAATGTGCATAACTCGTGGTAGATTCCTGTAAACTCAGAATAACAGCTTAAAGCCACATTCTAGCCAAAAAAACATTTTTTTATTTTACTTACATTTTTTTAAATTTTGGAGACAGTGAGAAAGGGACTGATCGTCTTCAGATTTTTACTACAGTATGATCCCCACGCGGAACATTGTCACTTACTTACTCTTCTGTTTGACACCTGAGACCTGAAGAGGAAGTGCGGGCAAATGTACTGAATGCAGACAGCAGCAACATCCTGACAGAGGTTCTAACCCTACCCCATGCTATCATGTAATATTTAGATTGAGAACTATTTTGACAGAAGACAAGCCAGTTTAGTGGTACTAGTTCTACACAGGCAGTATATAATATCAATGAGGCCATCTGGTACTTGTGGTTTAGCAGACAGAGGTGAAATGCATGTAAATTGTGCTAGGACATTACTGGAAAAGAACAGATAGGCATTTTATGACATCTGTACACTGTGCTGGCTGAACAATACATTCTTTTTATTTCGTATGACAGCACAGTGTGCAAGCACTATGTATCATAAAATGCCTGCAATACACCTTATCTACTGACTTCTGAAACACTAACGGTCATCTGTTTAGAATATGAGCTCACAGTGGGCAGGGCAAGATTCACTGCAACTATTGACTGAAAGACTGGAAGCATGGATGTTTTTTCTATTGAGCACAGATTACCAGATATGGACAGTAATGTCTAGTACACATGGGGCGAATGTCGGGAGACATAGGTTGGTCCAATAAAAACCAGCAGACATTCGGGCCCGGTGTTTGTCAGCCGGTCCAACAGAAGCCGGTCGTTTGGCCAGCTTCTGTCAGACGAGCATGCTGGAAAACCAGTGGCCAACTAGCTCCTGATCAGCGCTCTCAGCCAATGACTGAGAGTGCTGATCTGAGTGTTCTGTCGGGTGGGGGGGGCGTCCTCCTGTCATAACACAATAGCTAAGCAGGGGAGATTGCTGCACTAACCTTGGATTGTTAGTACAGCGGCTCCGACAGGAGCGCATTGAACGAAAAAAAAGTATTAGTGTGTGCCAGGCTTAACAAAATAAGGCTGATCAAAGAAACATGGCAATTCATGTACTTCGCAGAGTTTGCAGATATTCATGTTTGAGACTGAGCCCTTAGATGACTTGAATCAGATTTGATGCTTTCTATTTAAATCAGTGGTGTCCTCCATCTTCATACATAAGACATATCTAGGACTCCTACATGGATCACAAGAATAGGTGGGAAAACTCTGGATTTCTGCCACAGACTCTGATTGATTAAATGGGTTACAGGCTCAATTAATGATTGGCGGACTGATATAGCGACATCACTGTCATTATTCCAGTTGTCCAGCTGCCAGAGCAGCAGGCTGGAGTGGAGCCAGAGAGAGATGGAGACAAAGGCTTGGAGTAAACATAAGGGAAGGAGGCAGACTGGGCTACAGCTTTTGTCACTATTTTTGTAATTGTATTCAAAGAAATGCTATTTGCTGTATCATCTATGTTTTTGTTGCCTACATATTGTAATGTAAAGAAAAGAAAGAGGGTGGGAGGAGGCAAAGCTGAAGCCTTTCTGACATACTTAGAACCACTACTCCCCAGTGTGCGTTTTCATCTTTCTTCTTTTTAGAGTTGGTGATAGGGATAGACCTTCCAACTAGAAAGGCAGCACATGGCGGGGTTTGAATCAGCTGGGCCATATTGGTGGCACTTCGAGCGGTGTTCTGGGTTTGATCGGGTCTCAGTGACTACATATTGTAATGATTACCCTCTTGTTCATGTATCGCCAAACTAAACATCTGTGGTCTATATATTGTCAGCTTTTTGTATACTTATTGTCAATGCTGGGTCAACTGCAACCCCCCCCCCCCCCCCCCCCCCCCCCCCCATAATGGCCCTAGTCTACATTGCATGGATGCTGAGAAGCATGGGCTTAAAGCCCAAATTACCATAACCATTAGCCTTGCCCAAAGAAGATATGTAGACATATAATGTTGGAAAGGACAAGGCCACAAGTTTATTAAATTCTAGGGTATCAACTTAACCGGTGTCAGTTATATTTATACTGTGAGTACACATAAACAGTAAATTTACCTAGTCTAAAAGGCCTGTCTCTATCATGAGTGCCGGACAGGAATTAAACTGACCCAATGTCCACTTGGGGGCATAGCCCATTAGGGCAACAATAAATACTGGCAAGGTTAAATGACCAAATAATCTGTGGCAATCATTCTTAAACTGGGTGGATGGACGAGCATGGCTTCTGAAGCTGAAGATCCTCTGGTTAGCAGTGTCTGCCTCAACATAAACTTTTAACAGTTCAGGATGCGTCTCATCACCCCGTGAAGTAGCCAATCACCTTGGAGTAACATAGATACCGATGTCCACACCAACTTGCTGTCCCATGCCTCCATCAGTCAGTGCTCCCTTTCCATAAGGGCTCAAGGGGCCTTCACTGTTATTAGCCCTGTTCCCTCATGCATTATTTAAAGGACTTCTAAAAGTTACCAGGTAGGATCAAAGACTCCTTTAATATACTGTGTAGGACATACACTGATCAGCCATAACATTATGATCATCCACCATAACATGACCACCCACCTAATAGTGAGTAGGTCCTCCTTTTGCCACAAAAACAACTCTGATTTTCAAGACACAGACTCCACTAGACCTCTGAAGGAATGCTGTGGTATATGGCACCAAGCCACCAGTAGCAGATCCTTAAAGTCTTGTAAGTTTTGATGTGGGGCCTCCACAGATCAGACTTGTTTTTCCAGCACATCCCATGTCTGCTTAATGGGATTGAGATCTGGAGAATTTGGGGAGCACCTCAAAGATGCTTTCTTCCCTTGCTCCATGGTCCAGTTCTGACGCTCATGTGCCCATTGTAGGCGCTTTTGGCTGTGGACACGGGTCAGCATGGGCACCCTGACCAGTCGGTGGCTAAGCAGCCCCATACGCAACAAAGTGCACAGCACAGTAGCTCTTATATTGAATTGGGCAACGCAGGTCTGCCTTCGCTCCCCACATACATCAATAAGCTGTCCATAGCCCTGTCGCTGGTTTGTCGGTTTTCCCTCTTTGGTCCTGACCACTGCAGACCGAAAACATCCCACAAGAGCTGCAGTTTTGGCCATGTTCTGACCCAGTTGTCTAGCCATTACAATTTGTCTCCTGTCAAAATCGCTCAAATCCTTATGCTTGTCCATTTTTACTGGTTTCAACACTTCAAGGACAACATATTTACTTGCTGCCAAATATATCCAACCCACGTTGAGATTCCATTGCCACAAGAAAATAAATGTTATTCACTTTACCTGTCAGTGGTCATAATGTTAAAGCTGATTGGTGTACGTGATTAACAACTATATGGACATGCATGGGCACATCAAGTGTAACTACAATGCTGTTAGGGAAACAGCATACAGAAAACAATATTTCCACTGGCAGTCAACAGACTTTTTTTTCTTTAGATTTACACACATTACAATTATTTATGATGTCACTAGAACCCTTTCTAAGAGCTGAACAGCATGTAATGCATTTGCTGGAAGATTAATTGTCATGCAATAGAAACATTTCTTTCCTGGCATCCTTCCCTGAGAATCGCGGTTTAAGAGGCACATAAATATTTGCACCAAGTGTTTCAATCAATGAGTTATTTCCTGTGACTTGTCTCTTGAAATCTGACCAATGTCAGTTTCCTGCCAAAGGATGAACCCTGAGACGACTGCATTGCCAAACTTTATCTAGGGTGAAGTGTTCCTAGATAGACAACAGGAAAAAATGACCTTTATGTCCACGGTCTATGACATCGTATTGAATAAGTATGATTTCATGTGTGATTTGTACTAACATTTTTATAAAGACAACCAATATTTGGATAAGAAGGTTCATATCGTGCAGAGGTACATCCTGATTTCAAATCTCTCCAGGGGCACTGTCTAAAGGTGGTACTGTATGTCATCCCAATGTTTTATTGGATTAACTTTTTGTCCCCTGGCTTCCTCCCACAACCCACAAACAAAGTTAGTTTAATAGCTACGTAACCTAACTAACTAACCCCCTACAATTCAGGGGTGTCCAAACTTTTTTCAAAGAGGGCCAGATTTGATGAAGTGAACATGCGTGAGGGCCGACCATTTTGCCTGACATTCTTTAAACCATTAAAATTTGGTCTAATTCCCCGTACACACGGTCAGATTTTCCGACGGAAAATGTCCTATCGGACTATGTTGTCGGAAATTCCGACCGTGTGTGGGCCTCATCGTACTTTTTCCATCGGAATTTCAGACGGAAAAAGTTTGAGATCCTGCTGTCAAATTTTCCGACAACAAAGTCCTATAGGGCTTTTTCCGATCGTGTGTAGCGAATTCCGACGGACGCATGCTCAGATCACATTACAAGACCAAAGCTATTGGCTACTAGCCTCTACGTAGTCCCGTCGTACGCAACAAACGTCACCACGTTCAGGATGATCGGATTTTCCGACAGCTTTGTCCGACCGTGTGTATGCAACACCAGTGTCGGACAAAATCTGTCGGAAAAAATCAAACGGATTTTGTGGTCGGAATTTCCAACCGTGTGTACGGGGCATTAGTGTGTTTGTCCGAGCACTAATACACTGCCCAACAAGAATTCTCTTGCCTTTGTGGCTGTGTGTGGTTAAGAGATGAGCTTAGGCGTGTTTTTTGGATACCGTATTTATCGGTGTATAACACGCACCTTCACTTTAAGAGGGAAGTTTCAGGAAAAAAATTTAAATTTGAAATAAAGAACTGTGAAGCAAAATAAGGATCAGTGCCCATCTGCAGCATCACCATTGCAATGAATGCAGCCCCACCATTGCCATGAATGCAGACTCACCATTGCCATAAATGCAGCCCCACTATTGCTATGAATGCAGCTTCACCATTGCCATGAATGCAGACTCACCATTGCCATGAATGCAGACTCACCATTGCCATGAATGCAGCCTTTACCATCACCATGAATGCAGCCTTTACCATTACCATGAATGCAGCCTCACCATTGCCATGAATGCAGCCTCACCACTGCCATGAATGCAGCCTCGCCATTGCCATGAATGCAGCCTCACAATTGCCATTAATGCAGACTCACCATTACCATGAATGCAGACCCACCATTGCCATGAATGCAGACTCACCATTGCCATGAATGCAGACTTACCATTACCATGAATGCAGACTCACCATTGCCGTGAATGCAGCCTCACCATTGCCGTGAATGCAGCCTCACCATTGCCATGAATGCAGCCTCACCATTGCCATGAATGCAGACTCACCATTGCCATGAATGCAGACTCACCATTGCCATGACTGCAGACTCACAATTGCCATGACTGCAGTTCAGTTAATTATGTTTGCATTTATTGATTCTATAAAGACAACGATAACTGTGCTTTCTTTTCTGACTATAATTTTCATTACCAAAAAGCTGTAAGAAACACACAAGGCTTGAATATGAAGCATATACTTTAGATTATGGTACTATTTGTTTATTCTGCAATTACTATCTACACACATGTCAACTTTCAGGGGAAAATTCAACCAGTATACAATTTACCGTATATCTATGAACACACAAAAAAATTCCAATTTACATGTATGAGTTAGAATATATGTTTATTACACAGTTTTAGTATAGAACATAGCCTTTTAAGCGCAACACTAATAAAAGTAATTGTCAGCAATTAAATGGATGGAATACTATAGATTGTGAGGATCCCATGCAACAAATTATATTTTTCCAATTGCCGATAGATCCACTAGTGCAGTCAATAGATTCTTCCAATTGTTATAATAAACGTAGATATCCTACATTCTACTTGATACATAGGATTTGGACCACTGTTCAACAAGAAACTCATTATGAGGGTTATACACAATATATGCCCATATGGAATAATCCACAACTGTCTGAAGTGGCGAAACCTAAATATTTTGATTTGCGGAAAAGGTTTTCTGTTTTTTAGCCAACTTTATGATAATTTGATAAATTGGCAGCGAAAAATATAATTTGTCCAATAAATTATTTTTCAATACTTACAGTTACGGCAGGCCTTGCAGGCCCAAGCAAAGACATTTTTATTAAATGGGAAAGATATATTCTTCTTTTCAAATGATAAGTAGAATCAATTCTCAAGAGGGAAGCTTTAGACGGTGGCGATCTAGAGACACTTAGTGATGAGGAATGGGGGCAAGTCTTGAAAAATGTATTTAAGGTATCATTATCCTCCGCACAGTGTTTGACACAACTATTTATCATCCATAGAGCGCACTATACTCCTATAAAACTGTATTCCTGGGGTAAAGCAAATACACCCAACTGCCCAAGATGCACAAATGGTACAGGTACACTTATACATATGCTGTGGCGATGCCCCAAATTGCACCGCTACTGGGAGTCCATATTTGATATTTTGAATTCCTTGTACTCTACACCTGTACAGCCTGATCCAAAAATAGCATTGCTAGGGTTATACCCGAAGATACTCTTCCAGTTGAAGTACACGTGATGTGGCTGAGAACTATGTATATGGCACGTAAACTTATTTAGCAAAAATGGATATCAAACTGTCCACCAATGACAGATCAATGGATTAAAGAAACTAATCTTAATTTAAGAGAAGAGGAACTGACTTATAAAACCTGCATTTTACTCTGAGGTCCAACCACTTGCCGGGACAATTAAAAATACATTCCTTAGGTCAGACCGAAGTGTGGATGTGGGGTAAGGGAGGAGAAATAAGCAAAGCATAGTATTTAATTGGGAACGTATCTCTGTTACAGGCACAGGTAGAGAGTACTACATGGTGTAGACACTATAAACAAATATAATAGCATGGGCAATGGTTTTTAAGTGTATAACATTCTGAGAAATTACTTAGTTGAGAAGGCATCTGTCACAGATGAATCAAAGGATTGAAGGGTAGCTGCACAATTCCAAATTTGTTTTTTTAAGAATACTACTGGGGTTTTACAAGCCAAAGGGGTAGGGTGAGCCAAGAAGCCTAGGAAAAACTATGTGTGAAGTGCTGACAGAAACTTATCTTAGCATATCCTATTATATTATCTTGTGTTAGAACTTTTACCAAGAATTTACACTATCACTGTAGAAACAGACCAGACAAATACAATACTCAGTTATAAATATGTATAGTAAAAAACATAACAACCTATAAAAATGTGGGCCAGGGATTGAAACCAGCAGACATCAAAGTCCTCCTTTAAGATCTGGACGCCAGGTCGACATTACAGAAAATGTAATGCCTTCCAATGTGAGATTCCAGTCAAATCTATGATTTAAAGTGGAACGTTAGTCAGAAAATTAAATCCTGCTAGAGCACCTCATGCTGGCCCCTTTTTCAGGTATATCTATGTAAAACGTTAAAAATAAGTGCCTATACTGTTTAAAATCCCATATAACATTGTCTCACTCTGCTCTGCAAATGCTTAGTTGCTCTCTATTTTTAGGTACTGTGCCAAATTTGTGGAGGCCACTCTCTTGACAGCCGAAAGTTTTACTGCTGCTCAGGGCTTCAGAAAAATGGCAGTCTCCAGCAAGAAGAAACAGAAGCAATGCTGGATAAAATTTACAGCCCACACAAATTTTGGTAGAATAATTATTAATGTTGAATGTATGTTTCTTGCTAAAGAACATTATTTTTTATCAAGTTGTTATGGGTAAAGTTCTTCTTTAAGCACACAGCTGTGAGAATGTGATGTAACCTAAGGTGCAGATCCATAACCTGATATTTTGTCATTGTAGCTAAATTATTTACAGTATATATTGACAGTAGCCAAAGTTTTGGTGCCTTGGTGACTAAACTCAAAAGGAAGCAAGTTATTGTTTTTCCGTTGACTAGCTCACAGTCAAAAGCACACTCTTCTTCTATATAGTGCCAGACCAGAAGTTCTCATCCCTGAATGATTCTGGTTTCATTGTCAGTACCAATGCTGACCTAGAGCATTTGAATTTGGAAATTGGGTCTGTGATCTACATAGCAAAGCAGGGGTATGAATAGGTTCTAATTAAATGCTGCAATATTTGTATGTGTAATACACAGTTTAATGATGCATATGAAAAATAGGAAAACTGGATGAACCACCTAGAGCACAAAAAGTTAGGAAGCCAGAACTGAAAAGGTTAACTAATATTGTTGTGTTTGAACTGCTCATGATGGAAGTGCCAATTTCAGTCTAATGCCTTATTTCTACGCCATTGCTGGTTGAATTAATGCATAAAGAAATGCTAAATGGTGCAGAACACCCAAGGCATTTATGCAGATGACTCAAATATACTACAAAATGATATTATAAAAACACAGTTATCACGCTGCGTACAAGGAATGTTTGAAAACATCTTTCTAACATTAGAGAAAAAAAAATCTTATCAGAAACCTGCAAATCATAATTAATTCATGTTTCTATAGTTCAAAAAAATGCAAGCAAGTGCGAGACAGGTGATAAACTATTGAATTATGGTGAGACAGCTGATGTTATCATATTTCAATTTCACCTGCAACTTTAATATGTAGAAATAAAAGAAATCTATTATTAACAACAAAGACACAGACCCATCGGGAATTGTATTACGCTACACTTAGATATGATAAATCTTGGCTAACTTGGAAGCAAATCAATGCAAGAGAGAAATTCAGATATTTCAATCTCTATGATACATAACATACAAATACTACAACCTACTATAATTGCCTTCCACAGCTCCCTGGGGGACCTTGAAAACCATAGACTACTTGAGGATTAAATATTTATGCAAAATTAAATCATGAATGTAATGATTTCACAAAAAAAAAAACGAATTTACTATAAAAAAGAGAATGGCATATAACAAAATCACCCCACTGACAGCAACCTGGTGCAGACATAAGAGACCAATCAAAAAAAAAAAAAACACTAAAGAATTACAACTACAGTGCAGTATACCATAAAGCGTGATAACAGCTAAAATGGCGCAGACACGATTTTATATGCATTGTGGTGTGCTGGCAGCCAATTTAAATGAACATTAATATACATTAACATATTATATAACGTGCATACATTAATGCACCGTTTGGCACTGTACAGATGTGAAGGCAGCCTAAATCTGTTGGTATTTAAAACAATATCAAACATATCTAAACTAGAAATAACAAATAAATATATTGCATCTTAAAGTAGTTGTAAACCCTTACAGACCACTTTAACCTACAGGTAAGCCTAGATTAAGGCTTACCTGTAGGTGCAAGAAATATCTTCCTAAAAACGGGCACCGATGTCTATGGCGCATGCTCACCATAGACAACGGCGCAGGCGCACTGAGCGTGCCGTTAGTGAAGGCGATCATGGCGTCACTGACGGCTCTCTCGTGCATGCGCCGGAGTTACGTCATCACTGCTCCGGCCAGTCACAGCACCGGAGCAGCAATACCCGGAAGTCACTCCGGGTATCATGGCGGCAACGGAGGACATGAACGAGGGTCGCTTCGGGGGCTTCGATCTCAGGTAAGTAATTCATAATGAGCTAGTATGCTATGCATACTAGCTTATTATGCCTTTGTGCCTTTTTTTGACAGGGTTTACTTTCTCTTTAAAATATAAAAAACACTAGACAGTGCTTGCCAGCAAAAACAATGTGAAAAAACAATATCAATAAATCAAACTGTTTTATATACTGTAAAATAAACATCAGTATATGTGCTCAGTCTATAATCAAAAGAAAATAGTGCAACTCCTTAACAGGAACCAAACAGTAATAAATGTCCATAGAAATTGAAGCAAAAACAATGTGAAAAAACAATATCAATAAATAGAACTATTTTATGTATGATAAACATCGATATACGTATGTGCTCAGTCCATAATCAAAAGAAAATAGTGTGACTCCTTAACAGGATCCAAACAGTAATAAAAGTCCATAGAAAGTGAAGAAAGTGCTTGTATTTTGACACCAAGATTACCCTTTTACTGATATTTCACCACATGCTCATATAGAACAAGCTGCACTCACCAGAATACAATGACCCCCTTGTTTTATAACAAGAAAAGTCTGTCAACCTTTGTGGTCACCAAAGTACAGGATCGTACCACCTAGTGGGCACCTTCCATAGATATCTTCTCCTGGCTGATAGATAGACCTACTGAATCCTCTCATAGTGTGAAAAACGCTTATTTATTTTGATAAAATCACTTACATAAAAAAACGTTTGCCAAAAAAACAAACAGGCAATGTGTGTACGACCTATTGGGAATCCACCAGCTGTGCGTTGGTGACCACAATGTGCAGCTGACTTTTCTTTTGTTTTCTTGCTTCTCTGGTGAACCTGAATTGTTCTATATGGACACGTGGTGAAATATCAGTAAAAGGTGATCTTGGTGTCAAGATACAAGCACTTTCTTCACTTTCTACAGACTTGTATTACCTTGGATCCTGTTAAGGGGTTTCACTATTTCCTTTTGATTATGGACTGAGCACATAATGTACAGTATATTGATGTTTATTATATATAAAAAAAGTTTTATTTATTGATATTGTTTTTTCACATTGTTTTTGCTGGAAAACGCTGTCTAGTGTTTATATTTTTTCTGCAATTTAGCCCTTAAGGTATGAGATAGCAGCTGCATTTACACATCACAAGGTGTCCAATTGGCACAGGTGGTTATTTACTATACAGTTGTGCTCATAAGTTTACATACCCTGGCAGAATTTATGATTTCTTGGCCATTTTTCAGAGAATATGAATGATAACACAAAAACTTTTCTTTCACTCATGGTTAGTGTTTGGCTGAAGCCATTTATTATCAATCAACTGTGTTTACTCTTTTTAAATCATAATCACAACAGAAACTACCCAAATGACTCTGATCAAACGTTTACACACCCCAGTTAATACCATGTATTGCTCCCTTTAACATCAATGACATATTGAAGTCTTTTGTGGTATTTGTGGATGAGGCTCTTTATCTTCTCAGATGGTAAAGCTGCCCATTGCTCTTGGCAAAAAGCCTCTTGGGCTGTCTTGCATGAACTGCACGTTTGAGATCTCCCCAGAGTGGCTCAATGATATTGAGGTCAGGAGACTGAGATGGCGGCTCCAGAACCTTCACTTTATTCTGCTGTAGCCAATGACAGGTCGACTTGGCCTTGTGTTTTGGATCATTGTCATGTTGGACTGTCCAAGTACGTCCCATGCTCAGCTTCCTGGCTGATGAATGCAAATGTTCCTCCAGTATTTTTTGATAACATACTGCATTCATCTTGCCATCCATTTTGACCAAATTTCCTGTGCCTTTGTAGCTCACGCATCCCCAAAACATCAGCGATCCACCTCCGTGTTTCACAGTAGGAATGGTGCACCTTTCATCATAGACGAAGCGTTTATGGTTGTGGCCAAAAAGCTAAATTTTGGTCTCATCACTTCAAATGACTTTGCAAGAAGTATTGAGGCTTGTCTCTGTGCTGTTTGGAGTATTGTAAGCGGAATACTTTGTGACATTTGCGTAGTAATGGCTTTCTTCTGGCGACTCGACCATGCAGCCCATCTTTCTTCAAGTGCCTCCTTATTGTGCATCTTGAAACAGCCACACCACATGTTTTCAGAGTACTGTATTTCACCTGAAGTTCTTTGTGGGTTTTTCTTTGCATCCTGAACAATTTTCCTGGCAGTTGTGGCTGAAATTTTAGTTGGTCTACCTGGCCGTGGTTTGGTTTCAACAAAACTCCTCATTTTCCACTTCTTGATTAGAGTTTGAATACTGCTGATTGGCATTATCAATTCCTTGGATATCTTTTTATATCCCTTTCCTGCTTTATACAGTTCAATTACCTTTTCCCACAGATCCTTTGACAATTCTTTTGCTTTCCCCATGACTCAGAATGCAGAAACATCAGTGCAGCACTGGATGAAAGATGCAAGGGTCTGTCAGGAGTCCAGAAACTCATTGACCTTTTATACACACACGCTAATTACAAGCAAACAGATCACAGGTGAGGATGGTTATCTTTAAAAAGCCATTCAAACCCCTTTGTGTCAACTTGTGTGCATGTTATCAGGCCAGAATCACCAGGGTATGTAAACTTTTGATCAGGGTCATTTGGGTAGTTTCTGTTGCCGTTATGATTTAAAAAGAGTAAACACGGTTGATTATTATTATTATACAGGATTTATATAGCGCCAACAGTTTGCGCAGCACTTTACAACATGAGGGCAGACAGTACACTTACAATACAGATCAATACAGGAGGGATTAGACGGCCCTGCTCGTTAGAGCTTACAATCTAGGTTGATAATAAAAGGCTTCAGCCAAACACTAACCATGAGTGAAAGAAAACTTTTGATGTTATCATTCATATTCTATCATTCAAATGGCCAAGAAATCATAAATTCTGCCAGGGTATGTAAACTTATGAGCACAAATGTATATATTGCAGCTTACCTGCCCTTGGATGTATTGCTTTTTAAGGCTTTTTTTTCTTTATTTTTAACTGCTAATCCTGCCAGTAACAGTTCCTGTGTTAGAGTACCACCATTCATCCACTATACTGTATATAAAGGAGATTAATGTCACTTTAGGGACGGGCCCCTAAACATCTCCCCCTCTCCTCCATAACAAGGGTAAGGTGTTCTGTAGTTCAACTGGACACAATGTCAGCACAGGCTAGAAGCACAAGGCATTAGGAGCCCACAATATTTCTTACTAGGTTTGCACTTATCAAACATATATAAAAAAACACTTTACTTTGTATTTTTAACATATCAAAAGAGAGCAAATAAGAGACATTAGAATGGCAACAGATAGATCAAAATATATGAAAAACATTTTATAAACAACAAGCAACACATGTTAAAATGATGAAGCTTTTTTATTTAAATGAAACATTAAAGCAATGGCAGTCCCACAACAATGTAAATTATGTAATATCCCCTTGTAGATCAAATTATATCAAATGACTACTGTCTGAGTAGCTCAAGCAATAGGAAGTTAGCATGTTATTTGGTCCGTTGATACCGTGTTTCCCCGAAAATAAGCCCGGGTCTTATATTAATTGTGGCAACAAAGACACAGTAGTGCTTATTTTGGGGGTAGGCCTTACCATGTAATGTGCGGTCTTCTCTCCGCCTCTCTCTCCCTGCCTGACAGGAATCCCCAGTGTGAACCGACTTAAAATGCTTGTAAAATCCTATAATCCACTCTATTACAGTAGTATATAATGTACAATGTGTGTGTTTCTGTAATATAATTGTGCCAAATACCTTCATTATAGTGCCGCTCTGCGCTTCTGTGACCCGCCGGAGCTCCTTTTGCCGGCAATTATATTACAGAAACACACACATTGTACATTATATACTACTGTAATAGAGTGGATTATAGGATTTTACAAGCATTTTAAGTCGGTTCACACTGGGGATTCCTGTCAGGCAGGGAGAGAGAGGCGGAGAGAAGACCGCACATTACATGGTAAGGCCTACCCCCAAAATAAGCACTACTGTGTCTTTTGTTGCCAAAATTAATATAAGACCCGGGCTTATTTTCGGGGAAACACGGTATCAACGGACCAAATAACATGCTAACTTCCTATTGCTTGAGCTACTCAGACAGTAGTCATTTGATATAATTTGATCTACAAGGGGATATTACATAATTTACATTGTTGTGGGACTGCCATTGCTTTAATGTTTCATTTAAATAAAAAAGCTTCATCATTTTAACATGTGTTGCTTGTTGTTTATAAAATGTTTTTCATATATTTTGATCTATCTGTTGCCATTCTAATGTCTCTTATTTGCTCTCTTTTGATATGTAGGTTATAGGATTTTCCAAGCATTTTAAACTAGGGCTTATTTTCAGGGTAGGGCTTATATTGCAGCCCTCCTGGAAAATAACGCTAGGGCTTATTTTTGGGGTAAGGCTTATTTTCAGGGAAACACGGTATTTAAAAGAATGCCAAAATAAAATTCACGTTTAGAGGGGGTATGACTTACTAACATAAAATGTATGATAGCATGAACAAATCATGAACAAATCAACACGCTTGAGCTGCGGGTTCAAATGAGCTTGCAGATGTTCCCACCCCAGCAAACATAATTTTTCAACCTATCTGGCAAAATGCAATGCATACATCGTGGCAGATATATATGCAGATAAGGTACGCTGCGCTATCTGTGTGTAAGGTTCTGTCCTAACTAAAACAAAAAACGATTATGTTGCAACCAACATGATTGCTTCCTAAGGTATTAAAGGTGCAAACAGCTCCAACAAAAATCTTAAAAAGGATCTTTACCCACTTTTGCACCCAGCTCCTCCCCCTCTCTCTCACACACTTAGATTTAAAAAAAATGTATGCACTGCTTGAATGATTTTGCAAGTACATAGTTGTTGTATAGGCATATTTTCTTTGGTAAATCAGCCCCAGCGAGTTATATGGGGGTTTCCCTATACATTCTATCTAGCTCACACATGGACACCAAGAATTTTATTTGGTCCATGAAGACAATGCAAACAAGTGTTCGGAGTGTTCAGCGCAATGTGACAGGAACCTGGCCAGGCATGGCTGGAGTTGTGATGTCTGCATGCTAGAGTGGACATGATGACATGTGGATTTGGCAGCTATGTAATTCTGATCACAGGCTTCTTATACACTTAAAAACCGTGAGTATTGAACAGGATCCACAAGAGTGCAAGATGTCAAAGAATGAAATCTTACATAAATCTTTCTGTTAGTTGGCATGTTTTTTTTAAATAACTTTCTAATTAATGCAAGGCACGTATAAAATATTTATTTTTAAACATCATTTCCCTTTTAATTAGTCTGTGTAATTATTGTTTGCACTATAAAGAACATGGTGTAATTAATTATCGATGCAATCAAAATGTTCTCTGTTGATTATTATAGAACTGTTGTTCGGGGAGGGGGAAATCAATGTTTCAGATTTCAGAAAAATAAATGATACTCTTCAATATTTAAAGATCTAAGAGTTTGGTTCAAGAGATCAAAATGCACAATTCGAGAAATATTATGTTACTTAACCTGCAGCTTCTCTCTGATAAGTACAACATGAAAGCAGCACTACTATTATTATATATAAATTGCTATACATTCTATCCAAGGATCAAAAGGTTTCACACTTGTTTCATATAAAATATAATCCAGAAACCGAAAACATGTTATTCCCAAACCTTTAATAAGGGGACATTTGGTATACAGGCCAAACATATTCAAATATTTAGTATCATACACTATACTACCAAAAGTATTGTGACGCCTGCCTTTACGCATACATGAACTTTAATGGCATCCCAGTCTTATGCCCTGTACACACGATAGGATTTTCTGATGGAAAATATGTGATAGGAGCTTGTTGTCGGAAATTCCGATCGTGTGTAGGCTCCATCACACATTCTCCATAGGAATTTCCGTCACACAAAATTTAAGATCTGGTTCTCAAATTTTCCGACAACAAAATCCATTGTTGGAAAATTCCAATCGTGTGTACACAATTCCGACGCACAAAGTGCCACGCATGCTCGGAATCAAGCAGAAGAGCAGCACTGGCTATTGAACTTAATTTTTCTCGGCTCGTCGTACGTGATGTACGTCACCGCGTTCTTGGCGTTCGGAATTTCCGACCAACTTTGTGTGACCGTGTGTATTTAAAACAAGTTTGAGCCAACATCCGTCTGAAAAAATCCCATGGATTGTTGTTGTCGGAAAATCCTATCGTGTGTACAGGGCATCAGTTTGTAGGGTTCAATATTGAGTTGGCCCACCCTTTGACCATTCTTCCACAAGAGCATTTCTGAGGTCAGGCACTGATGGAAGAATGGTTATACATTCCCATAGACACACTCCTAAACCTTGTGGACAGCCTTCCCAGAAGAGTTGAAACCAATATAGCTGCAAAGGGTGGGCCAACTCAATATTGAACCCTACGGACTAAGACTGGGATGCCATTAAACTTCATTGGGCAGGCGTCCCAATACTTTTGGTAATATAGTGTAGAAACCAATCAGAGACCAGCCATCTATAGTCTTTCCCATGCAAGTAGAAAAACTTCAGTTCATTTTAATGACTTGCTAAAGCTGCCCCCTCCGATTACTGGTGCTCTGATGCCTGATGGCGAAATTATCAAGCTGCAGCAGGAGCAGTTCAGAAAGCACAGAGACACAAAAAAAAAAAGAAGAGGGATACTTGTCTGCAGGTCCACAAGTACAGCTTCTTATCTAGCAAGGAGAAGAGCGAGCCACACAATAGTGACATCACCAAATCTTACTCTAAATCTCCTGGGACTAATCAGAAGCAAGAGTGCCTTAGGCAATCTCACACTGCAGAATATAAATATTTATGCACACATTTTTAGACTGCTTATCTCAGACTGGGCCTACGTGTTAAAAATGGTATAGCACATGCATAATAGCAATGACACTGTCATGACAATGCAATGGTCAGACAACAATAAGGAAAAACTTTAGCCTGAAATTCCGGTTAAAACCCTCATGTTGACCACATATTGGTAATTTACAGTATGAACGCTGAACAAAAAAAAAGAAAAATGCTTATAAAAGTTTCATATTGCACATTTGTTTTTAAACTGACAATGGGTGGATTAGGCATTTTGTGGTTAATAAAACATGTGGTAATAGCTAACAAATGTTAAATAACTCTCTACAGATATGTTACTTGATTTTATATTGATATATTGAGTATTTTAAATTAAGTATATTTTTACATCATACACACTGAACTCTACATAATTCGTACTGTATGTTTGATGCTTATGATTCTCTAGTACAACTGATGATGGACAGGCAATCTATTGTAAAAGAAATACATTTGTGATATACAGGGGTGTATCTACCAGGTGACAATCAAGGAGATTGCCTTGGGTGGCATTTTTCAGGGGGGCGGCATCGTTTTTTAGAGACGGCAGTCAGCTCTCTTGTGACCCAAGCGACCAGCGCGCAGGTCCACTGGCTGGCCGGACAGCCCAGGAAAGCCGGGTTCGGCTTTGGTCAGTAAACCAGAAGCGATGACATGACAGCACTTCCAGTTTACTTGGAAACTATCAGGACCAGTTTTAAAAGGCTAAAGCATTCAAAAACACCGGTTTTGAATGCTTTTAAGTGCAGAGAAGAGATCTGGGGTCTTTTAGACCCTAGATCTCTCCATAAAGAGTACCTGTCACATGCCTATTGCTGCCACAAGGATGTTTACATTCCTTGTGACAGCAATAAAAATGATTACAAAATAAATTTAAGTAACAGTGTAAAAATAAAATAAATTAATAATTGAAAAACAAAAAAATTAAAGTGCCCCCATCCTCCTATGCTCGCACACAAAGGCGAAAGCATGTGTCGGTCCCTCATGCATGCAATATGTGAGGTATCACCGCGAATGTCAGATCATGGGCAGTAATTCTAGCACCAGAACTCCCCTGTAAATCTAAAGTAGTACCCTGTAAAGGCTTTTAAAGCGTTGCCTATGGATAGTAAAATGTACATCACAGTTACACGGCCATGTGCAATTTTAAAGTGGCTGGGATGGGATCAATTTAGATGGGGGGGGGGCCCAATTTTAGTCTTAAAAATGTGGAAAACACTGCGCTACCTAAATTACAAAAGATACAATGTGTAAAAGCTGCTAACATACAAAACAAACAAAGTCGAGAACGTGTAAACAAAAAAATGTAGCGCTAACACATGCACATATCGAGTAAACGATAATGTAGTGAACGAATGTGTATTATAACATTCCCATAGTGAACGTAAGTAGTGGAAAAACAACAAGCAGTAATTTCTAGAAATGAACCCAAGTAATTGCGTGAACAAAACAAAAGAAAAATAAGTGTAGAGTTCATATGAGTGATGATAACACAGATGAGTCCCTCGGATTGGCTCAAGGGCAAAGGAACAGAGGTAAGGAACAAGCTTGTCTGATGTCACGGAAAAGCCATAAATACTCTTACCAGAGATGTTGGATACAGCTACCGTATGGTATTTGTATCAAGCAGGCTTAAATGTTGGAATTCTTGCATCACTGTTCCTCTCAGGTGGGACGCAGCGTATCTAGCAATTACTGCTTCCGATTTTAGTCTTGCCTAGGGCAGCACAATAACAAAATACACCACTGGTGATATAATAGTTAAAGTGGTTGTATTCCCCCAATGCGGAAGTTGAACCTATAGGTAAGCCTATAATAATGGAAAAGAAAGACAGCGCCTCTAAGTGCAGTATGGGTAAACCATTTAATGATAAGGCAAAAGTAAAAATACTCACAAAAGGAGCATGAACACAAACATTGTAGTAGTAATCCTGCAGCAGGATCCGGGTATGGTTTTCTGCTGAAAGTCTGTGTCTCTGGAGTGCAGCTGAAAACTCATGCAGGTGGAATCCAGAATTTGCAGCCTCTGGGAACAGTGGGGAACACAGGGGAGATCAGAGATGATCTCACTTCCGGGTGCACGGTGAGTGGAGGTGGCGGCTTTGCATTCGGAGCATGCGTGATCCTTCCTCAGGCCATACAAAACGCCATCTTAGTTGTGGTATATGTGTACTGGGGAGATAAGCCCGCCCAGACACAGGATCCATTAAGGTGGCACTCTAACACATTAAGATACATACACTGCATGGATGGAGTGGGGGTGGACGGTGGAGGGAAAGTGATTAGAATAAGAATGGGAGCCAATGAATAAAAATTACAATTAATAAGAATAAGTTCACAGAGGTCCTCACACATTCAGTTGGCGTGTTAGCGACACTGTGGTCTCATCCCCTGCACATACTGCCCAGTGTCATGAACTGTGGACTTCTTCCCTGCACATGCTGCCTAGTGTCATACACTGTGGATTCCTCCCCTGCATATACTACCCAGTATCATACACTGTGGATTCCTCCCTTTCCTATACTGCCCAGTATCATACACTGCAGATTCCTCCCCTGCATATACTACCCAGTATCATACACTGCAGATTCCTCCCCTGCATATACTACCCAGTATCATATACTGCAGATTCCTCCCCTGCATATACTACCCAGTATCATATACTGCAGATTCCTCCCCTGCATATACTATCCAGTATCATATACTGCAGATTCCTCCCCTGCATATACTGCACCGTTTCATAAACTGTAGATTCCTCCCCTGCATATACTGCACCGTTTCATAAACTGTAGATTCCTCCCCTGCATATACTGCCCAGTGCCATACACTGTGGACTTCTCCCCTGTCCACTGTCATAACCAGGACACTTCTCTAATGCATATTTTGTGGTTGAACTGGATGGACTTGTGTCTTTTTTTCAACCTAACTAACTATGTAACTATGTAACTATATTCTGCCCACTGTCATATCCTGCACACTCCTCCCCTGCACATAGTGCCCACTATCCTACTCTTTGCACTCTTCTCCTGCACATACTGCCCACATTGATATGCTTTGCTCCCCTACTGTCTGGTATATCATTTCGTTAGCACTGTTTGTACATTGTAATATCCCTAATATTGCATGGTCTTGAACAAGCACACTTTTGCTAGTCATCGGGCAATGAGCAAACTGCAGTAGCCCATATCAATTAGTCAGGAACTATTAGCAACTGATTATAGTAAAATAAATCACCGGCAACCCAAAGCTTCTGCTTATAGAAATGTATTTGGGCACAATAGCAGTGTACAATCCACATGATGCTATTAGTAACCAATCAGGCTGTTCTAAATAAAGACAGGAGGAACTGTTTGATATGCATAACTATATTTTGCCAATGATCGTGTCCCAGTAGGGATGCCACCTGGCTGGTAAAAATGGGTAATATTAGGATAGGGTGATATTGTTTCCAAGTCTTACTAAGTACCACCAATAAATTAGGATTGTTAGGAAAAATTTGTGCCAATTCTTTGTATTTTTTTTTGCCTTTCTTAAAGCAAGCTAAGTACTTAGTAAAAAGAAATGAATATATATAAGCTTACATATAAAACATTGATCAAATGTTTTACTCATAGAGGATGAAACACATGATTGCAACAGAAGGATTGCCTGTCTGAGCGTGTGCTCACCATCTTCTACTTTTTCATCATTGTTCTCAGCATACCTACACATCAGCCTCTGAAATCAGCTGCTTTTAGATTTAGTACTGAACTCTCCCTGTAGGCTGCAGTCATTGTGGCACTCTGGAACTATGAATAGAGATAGCTTCTACTGACTATAAGCTAAAATGACTGTCATAACTTTCTTCCATTTCTCAACAGTAGCTGCTGCACCAACAGTAACTACTGTACGGTTATTTACTATAGCAATTTCAGGGCCAGAATATCTCATGGCACATAAACTGCCACAATGGACAGTAGGCTAGTTTACCCAAAAGCAAATATGAACTGTTGTGCAGAGTGTTACTGATAATCAAATGATAATTCTATGTTATAATTTCCCTTTTTTTTTATTTTAGATACAGTTTGTGCTATTACAGCAATGACTCAGACGGCAGAGCGGCCCAGCAGTGTCTGCGGAGAACAATAAGAATGCCGCCTGCTCATGCTGAATAAATGTCTTCAGCTATCTCGTGTTCATTAAACCCATAGGAGCTATGCAATATCACCTTTCTGACCCCAGCCTGTATAATGTAAAACAGTGGGTTTTATTATTAAAGTAGGAAAATAACAGTGACTGTACAAATTGGGGTAGCTGCTTACCAACCAGATATATCCTTTTAAATGATTTGACAATAGTAAACAGAAATTCATGCTAAAAGACACATTTTTGTGTCTCACAGACAGTGGCACACTTACGACTGGGATTTAAGAAAGCAGACACAGACACTTGAGGTTACAGTATAACCAGCAGCTCCTGGACTAGATTACTGGGGTTAGTTTGAACCATATGGTTGACATCAAAGATATATTCTGTTGTGTATACTGATCATTCATCACAGGCTTATACTTTAAATGCAAAGTCATCATAGCCGCTCTTTGAACTATACATTTGCCTTCAGAAGGCTCTGGATGACATATCAGCTGGAGATTATACATGGGATAATCTGAGAAGTTCCTTTTGCATACAATGATTTTAAAAGATGCATACTGACAGTTGGTGGCAGTTGGTGGCACTTATAATACTGTAAAAAATCAACAGATTAAGAGCTTTCTTTGTACACTGCCTGGACAAAACAATTCATTGGCGCAGTAAAACAAAACGATTGAAAATGAAAAAGCTTTACACTGTCCACTGGTGTCAAGGGAGTTCACATGGTCGGATATTCCGATGGAAAAAGTCAGATCGGATTATGTTGCTATTGGCTACTAGCCTCTACGTAGTTCCGTCATACGCAACGAACGTCACCACATTCGGAATGATCGGATTTTCCGACAACTTTGTCCGACCGTGTGTATGCAACACCAGTTTCGGACAAAATCCGTCTGAAAAAATCTGACGGATTTTGTGGTCGGAATTTCTGACCGTGTGTACGGGGGCTAATAGTTAGGCCACCATGTAATAACTTAAAACTGAACTCCAGGCAAATATCTTAACACAGACTTGACATTCTGTTCTGACATTTTTGTGATCTAGTGCCCCTGTCAATCAGCAAGGCCAGATCTTGGACCTCCCTGAATACTACAATACAATTGCACAATGCAGCCTGGTCCAGGACCCATGCCAGCCTACAATTGACAATAATGTAACTCTGGCACATGAATGGGGTCATCATCCCTGTGCTTTCTTCTCCTGTAATCAGTGTGTTGAGTCAAAAAATTGGGAAGACATCCCTGAGATGCTGGTATAAAGTGACCCCAGTCAATATGCAATTGCAAAAAAAGTACAAGTTTATTGGACTCAATCAATGTATCAACAGCAACAAAACTATAAACCTCCACCAATCACCACTATAATAACGTTGTTATATGTTAAAAAATAAGCACACACTAGGCCCACAATCACTACAATGTATCGAGGGGTAACAAGTTCTCTAGCTGTATCAAACAGGTGATTAGCTCAATGGAGCAGTAAAAATCAACAACTGATGAATTTAAGTGTACACCATGATTGTATCCTTGTTGGACAGTAACTACCCCAGCTGTGGATAGGCTAACAGGAACATTAGAATCAACCCCACTATTTATGAGTATGAGACACTCCTATTTAAAAATGAAGATATCCCCACATTGCAACTGGGGCATTGGGAGTCAGACTATTCATCCAGGAAACTCAGTCACAGGAACAGACTTATTGGTACCAGAGTTATCTATCAAACAAATGTACGGGTGATCAGTTCAAGACGTGTCAGGTATCGCCAGGCTCAAACCAGTCTAAGCTTGGATAGCAATATAATCATCCAATATAGGGGCCAGCAAGCATAAGGTAGTTGCGGTGTGGCATAGAGCCAGGAATCCATAATCAATGCATTTGGCGGCTGGATACAGAAATGTAAAAAGTCACCAACTGACTTACAGTTAGTTGTGCTTCTTCCAGCATACGGTAAATCCTGACTCCACCTGAAGTGTCTTCAGCCGGTGTCTCACCAGTCAATACTGTGCTCGGATTAGATTTCCACTGTCACGCTCCACCTGGCTGGTTCCGTGTGCATATGGACAGTTCCACTGTAGTAGCTGGCTACATACATTTCTGGGTCCTAGTTCCATGTGTTCTATCAAGATAGAGAGAAGTGCTTCATGGGTCATGGGTGGTGCATCCCCTATTTGACATAGTTTCACCCGCCCACAAACTTGGCAAGCTTCTTCAGAACTTCTTGACACTTTATAACATCTCAGGCAAGTCTTCCCAATTTTTTGACACATTGCTACTTTTTTGTATGTTGACCCACCTCTACCTTGATGGAATGGCGGATGACTGATTGTGTCCCTTTTTGATACCACTCCAGGCAGGGTGAGTCTGTTGTTCTGTAATTATTTAATCAGTGCGTTGACCCTGCCTATCTTAGTACTGATGTGCAGGGCAGTACAGGGCAAAAACATTATTAGTATTATTATACAGGATTTATAAAGCACCAACAGTTTGCTCAGCACTTTACAATATAAAGGGAGACAGTACAGTTACAATAAAATAAAATACAAAAAATACAAGAGGGTTGAGAAGGCCCTGCTCACAAGAGGTCATAATCTAATAAGGTGGAGAATGTGGTACAAAAGGTTATAACTGGAGGGGGGGGGGGGGGGGGTGAGCTGATGGAAGTGATAAAAGTTCAGTTAGTTGGAAGCGTGATAGGCTTCTCTGAAGAGATGAGTTTTCAGGGATATACTAAAGACACAGCCAGAGTAGGAGATAGCCGGACAGATTGAGGTAGAGAGTTTCAGAGAATGGGAGAGGCTCTGTAGAAGTCCTGGAGACGAGAATGGGAGGAGGGGACAAGGGAGCTTGAGAGAAGGAGGTCTTGAGTGGAGCAGAGAGGACGATTTGGGTGATATTTGGAGACAATATTGGTGATGTAGCTCGGGACAGAGTTGTGAATGGCTTTGTATGTTGTTGTTAGTATTCTGAATTGAATTCCCTGGGCAATTGGAAGCCAGTGGAGCGATTGGCAAACAGGGGTGGCGGACACTGAATGGTTGGTAAGGGAGATGAGCCTGACAGCATCGTCCATGATAGACTGAAGAGGATATAGCCTATGGAGAAGTAGACCTATAAGAAAGGAGTTGCAATAGTCAAGGAGGGAGATAATGAGGGAGTGAATGAATAGCTTGGTGGTTTCATTAGTTAAAAAGGGGCTAGTTTTAGAGATGTTACAGAGGTGAAGTCTACAAGCTTTGACAACGATTTGATTTGGGGCACAAAGGACCTAGTACCCGGGCATGAGGGGAGGGATTGATAGTGGCTTTATTGATCTTGATGAAAAAGTCATGGAGACACGGGTGGGGGGGAATATTATCAGCTTGATTTTAGAGAGATTTTGTTTAAGAAAGTGGTGAGACATCCATGTTAAAATGTCAGTTAGTGAGTTAGTAATGCGAGAGGAGACTGGAGGGGTGAGGTGTGGAGTAGAGAGATAGATTTGTGTGTCATTGGCGCAGAGGTGGTATTGGAAGCTGTAGGAGGTTATCAAGATAGCAATTATAATTCAATCACTGTTTGGTCTAAGTGTAACAACGTTTTAAACAATTTTATAAAAATAAATAATTTTATTTAATTGTGATATATTTGAATTTGCAATGTTTAATATGGCTCCATAAATTATGATAAATAAAACAAAAACTGGGTTTGCATACACAGCCTTTAAACTAAAGTATTAACCGTTTCCCTATCTGACTAGCTAACATTTCCCAAATTCCTAGAATGAGCCAAAAATTCTTAACCCCACCCCCAATACCTGAAGCAGCGTTTCACCTTCTTTTGGAAACACAGAGAAACCTTTAAAATAACTTTTCAATTAACTACTGCATTTACCGCTCATGTGGTGCTTGCTGGGAATAATTCTCCTTACACGTGTGGTCATTACGAGGAATTCCTGGCCCACCAAATTTTTTTTTAGTATTTACAGTTTGCATTTTAGATTCCAAACATAGCATTTTACCTTGGTACTAGTTCTGCTAGGCCTAATGTCTGTGTTTGTAGCTCAGAGAAAACACTGTGTCTGATCAGTGCAGCTGCTAGGAGGATAGTAAACGGCACACCCAGTCCAGGTGCTCTGGATTAGGATGTGCTTTAAACAGCCCAAACAGAAACAAACTAAATCAAATCATAATGGAGCTGGCACTTGTGGAGAAAAGGCCTTGATAATGTTTATTAAAATATGACCGGTGAGGTCTAACGCGTTTCGTCTGGAGCCTTGTTCACAGAACCAATTAATTTAATGTCTGGTGTCTACACATGGCAGAACAACAGATAAAACCATAAGGCTTCATGAACATGCATGTTTGAAGAAGCATAAAATATGGATGGTTTTTGTGCCTTTGGAGCCACATGGGGCTTTTACAGCCAGCCATAAATGTAAATAGCTGTACATGGTTGTACTTGGGTATATGGCAATGCTTTCACTCAAACATGCTCATGTGCATATAATGAATTCCTCTGTATTCCTAAATTCAGGCAATACATCATATGTGCATGCATGCGTTTAGGTCAATACTCATTTGTGTATACCTGAGTACAGCCACATATAGCCATTCACTTCTATTGCCAGATCTATGCGTCACCTGCAGCTCCCTGGGCACGGGAAAAAGCTGGAAAACGCATGGATTTTTTACTGCAGCCTAAAAAAATCCATGCGCATGAAGCTAAACAGTCGTGAGTTTTTTTTTATATTCAAAATCATACTTGTCCTAATTGAGTAAGATGCAACAACCAACATTTTCCATCCCATTGGGTAATCTTAGTGAGTTGGCAACTCACTTTGATCTCCAAAATATAAAAATGTAGATCTGCAAACAAATCTTCATCATATCTGAGGAGCCCCATCTACGTTGATGATATGGTTCCCGTTTTCTATCCAAGCCCTGTAAATGTTATCCCTTTTTTTTCTCCAATACTGTTTGTGTTTGTATGTCTTACAATGTAACTTCTATTTTCTGTAACTTTCTCTGCCAATTCTATGTACTGTCTATGTGAGGATATTGAATAAAAAAAGAATAAACTGTTTTTTTGCGCATAAAGCGACATTAAAGCTTCCTTTAAAAAAAAAAAAAAAAAATGATAATATCAAACATGTTATATTTATCTGCTCTGTGCAATGGTTTTGCACAGAGCAGCCCCGATCCTCTTCTTTTGGGGTCCCCTACCGGCTCTCCAGTCTCCTCCTCTTTGGCAAGTGCCCACAAGGAAAGGTGCATTCCACGGGGGCACCCGTGCATGCTTGCTTCCGAGCCGCCCTGTCTGCACCTATTGACACAGAGCAGACGGCCCGGGCCCGCCCACCGCTTGGTCGTCACAGCATTTGATTGACAGCAGTGAGAGCCAATGGCGTCTGGCCCTGCTCAGTACCCCAGTCCATGACAATAACTTCTAATTTTCCTAATCTGCATATTTGTTTTGGGTAAGTATCTCCAAGTATTAATGACAGTAACATTCTTAGACGGGGATCAGCATTAACAGCCACAGTATGAAGAAAGATTTATTTTAAAGTAACACATGCTTTTATCCTTGGCAGATGTTCACTAATGTCTACTAATTGACTGATAAACTTGGCTGCACAGAAGAGATTAAAAACAGACACAAGAATACACCTACACAGAGCACAACTTCAGTGATGTGACCAAATGTATCATTTGTTTATTATAGTAAGTCATGTAATACAAGGTCAGCAAAATTTCAAATGCCATTTAACTTTGAAGCTGTTTTAAACTCTCAGCATTTTTTTCTGTTAACACATTGAGCACAACAAAACAGACATTCACCAGTAAACTTGTTAAAATTCCTATTCAGTAACTTGAAGTTTTTCAACTTTCAATGCTGCTGGCTCCTGCTCTCTCAGTGCCACTTCCCTGAGCTTCCTGTCTCCACAGGACATTTTTAACAGTGGACAGTGCAGTCTCCAGCCAGTCTGTTAGCTTTGAGATAGAAGGGGGAACAAGGAGGAGGAAAGAGCAGGGGAGTGTCTTACCATCCTAGGCTTTGGGGCTATGTGTTTCTATTGATGTACAGAGTGTAGGGGGACACATTGCTCTATAGGGCTCAGCAAGAGAAAGGAGTCGACCCAAAACAGGAAACCTTTGACAGTGACCACAACATCAGCTTAAACTGGAACATAATCATGGATTATAAAATGAAGAAGCTGCATACTACATTTCAGCAAATGTCGGTAACAACGCATGCAATCCACACATACAAAAGAAATTAAGTAATGTGTAAAAAAATGGAGTAACACAGGGAAAAAGTATTGAACACATGAAGAAAGGGAGGTGCAAAAAGGCATGGAAAGCCAAAACACCAGCTGATATCTAATAGTAATTAGAAAGCTATCTTGCCCCTGTCAGTGTAAATTAATATCAGCTGGTTCAGTCTCAACTGATGGCCTATAAAAAGGTGTCTCATTACCAAGGTGTCACACAAGAAACATCTCATGATGGGTAAAAGTAAAGAGCTCTTTCAAGATCTTTACAACCTTATTGTTACAAAACATACTAATGGCATTGGTTACAAAAGGATTTCTAAACTTCTGAATGTTTCAGTGAGCACTGTTGGGTCCATAATCAGGTAGAAATCGGCATCTTTTTTATAAAACACATACTGTGCGGCACACGTCCTTATTTACCAGAGGTGATGGCATGATAGTATAATAGTTTTATAGCAGTGGGATTGGCACTGTCATGAGCTGACAGGCAGGGAGGGGAGGGGAGGGGGAGAGGAGGACAGAAGAGGACAGGAGAGATGGTGTCAGGACTCAGCAGCCATGATAAACCGTGGTCACTTTACAAAGGGGAGGGCAGAACCAGGCAGGATCAAACAGGTACTTTAGGTGATACAGGGGGCCAAATTACACAGCAAAAGCACGGTGCTGTACAACATGCTTTAAGGGAACAGGATACATTTTTTTTGTTAGGGTAACAAACACGTTAAAGCTGAATGTCAGGCACCACATATAGGAGACACAAATAAATGCAACTCTGTATTGATTATTACATCATTACATGTTTGTTTAAATGTATGCAATGTAAGTCCCTGAATTTGGCCTGGTATCAGCCTTTCACAGTCCATTACAAAGAAGCTCAGATTGAATGTCTGTGCTGCAGTGCAAGAACCATGCTTATTGGATGTGACTGAGACATCAGTTCATCAGTGTGCTGCTTCTCTTTTCACTGTCCAGTCACAGGCTGGAGAGAGAAGGAGACCTGCAAGTGTTACTGTACTGCAACAGAGAAAAAAAACAGGTCTCATCCCTTGCCAGACAAAGCCGTGTGATGTGTCAGAAGAAAGTAAATGTCAGAACGGATATACAGAAATATAAAATCCTTTGGCAGGCAAAAGGGCTCCCTTATATCCCTTGTATTTCATCTGTGTTTTTAGCCGGTTGGAACCACATCTTTGTAAACAGGCTCCAAACAGTTAACTGGTGCACACGGAAAAATGAAGCGTTCAATACAAAAATGGTAAGGATGGCTAACTGCCCCTTAAATTGATACTAAACGTATGTTTGTTTTTTCTTTAAAATAACAAACATGTAATACTTACCTGCTCTGTGCAGTTGGTTTTGCACAGCTCTATCCTCCTCTTCTCTGGTTCCCTTCCAGCACTCCTGGCCCCCCCTCCCCTATATTGAATGCCCACCCTAGCAAGCCGATTGCCAGAGGCGGCTCTAGGCTTTGTGAGGCCTTAGACGAAACTTACATATGAGGCCCATCCCACTCACGCCCGTAATAGAAAAAAAAAAAAACAAGCACACAGAAAAGAGGGTGAGATAAAGAGGGGGGGGGAGAGAGAATCAGTGATTGAGCACAGGCAAATTAGGAGGCCGCGAGGCCCCTGTGAGTGCGAGGCTTTAGGAGACCGCCTAATTTGCCTAATTAGAGAGCCGCCTCTGCAGATTGCAATGGGGCACTCGTGCATGGCTCGGACACATCCCCTGCTCCCTCCTCACTAGCTGTGATTGACAGCAGCAGGGGCCAAAAGCTCCTTCTGCTGTCTCTAAGCCAATGAGGAGTGAGAGAGCCGAGAGAGAGCCTCAGCTCTTGTGCACATCGCTGAATTGAGATTAGACCTGAGAAGGTCTGTTTACCTTTTTTTTTTTACCCATATAATGCATGAAGGTAAAAAAAATGGCTGCCTTTACAACCACTTTATTAAATAGCTTTACTTCAGTGGTCAGATTCTGCTTGTATGTCCACACTTCATATCTATGGTCATTTTTAGTCGAATTCATGTGCAGTGTTTTATAAATCCTCCAGCACGGGAAATCTCCAGCACACATCATTCTGTGAAACATCCTATTACACTTAGAAGAGAAACGTATTTAACAATACAGTGTCATGGGAATTTCTAATGAATTAATAAAGTTCAGACTAACTTTTCATTTTTACACAGCAAACCCATGTACTGCTGACCATCTGAACTAACTTATTGCCCTAACAATTTACATTTATAGAGATAAATGTGCAGGCTATTACCTGCATCTAATTAACTACGGTTGCAAACATCAGCAGGAAAAATGTATGTAAGACAGAACTGTCTCCCCGAGCGAATGAATTACATATACCGTTGCTCAAATTAAACACATAAATATTACAGAAATGCAGCGGCATGTCGTCATGTGTTTTCTATCATAATTCAAGCATGAAGCAAGAAGACGAGTGCTAGCTCTGTGCAAACATTTGAATCCAATTTATAATATAGTATGCACTGAAAGAAGAATATGATAAGGGGAAAAAGCACAGAAACTAAAGATAGAATTTTTGTTATCCCTCACAGCTTTTTTTTCTTTTTAATAAGTCACTTTGTAGACCTGCCCCAGCACATAATGTGACACTTTCTTCATATACCATGCACCAACACATGTGCCTGGTCCCTAGGCACAGCTTCCCCAAACTTACTGTTGGGGAGTGCAACTGCTATCAGGTAATTGAAGGACAAAGCAGGTATTTCATCAGATTAGGCAACCCGTCAGAATGTGTAACGGAAGTAGAGTTTAGTCGCCGCCATCTTGCTACACCCTGCACTCCTCCACAGTAAGGATACACAGAGAAGGGGGCAAGCTGACATCTTGTTACACCCACCGGAGTTTTGCATTTTACACTTATTTTTAACAGTAAACTGAGTTTATATAGTGAAATACAGTACTTAGAACTCCGTCTGACTGTTTAGATGTTGAATTTTAAAAGCAGCGGCAAGCCTGTTGATCTCACAGGTTCCCTAAGCTCGCTGCTTTTAAAATTCAACTGGCCGCACCGACACTTGCACACTGACATGTTCTAAGGGAGACAGAGCCTGTCAGCAGCCGCTGGGGAATTTACCCCCTCCAGAGCCTGTCAGCAACTGCTGGGGAATTCTCCCCCTCCCTCTACTCTTCAGCTATACTGTGTGGGAACAGCGCTTGCAGAGACTCAGCCACCCCACCTGCTCCCTCCCCTGCTTCCTCATTGGCAGGAGGAGGGAACTAATGGGGAGACAGGGCTACAGGAACTGCTGTAGCAAATCATCCTGGGACATTTACAGACGGCGCTACAGGCAATCTCTGGGGGCAGAACTACACAGCCCAGCATGCCCACACCACGAAGGCTGCTTGGGAGAAGGGCAAACACCATGAGGCGAGGAAAAGACTGAATGCAGGAGAGAGGTTCTGCCATCCAGCGTTGGCGTGACTGTCTCCCGCCACAGCTCCACAGTCAGCTCGCGGACATCTCCCCAAGATAGGGACCCAGGTGCATCTCCACAGACGTTGCAGGGTGTTCCTGTAGTTAGGTAGCCAGTCAGGCAACCTGAGGATCGCAGGATTGGTGAGCGGGCACTTACCCATCTTAACGGATACAAACAAAAGACTCTGAATGCAGACAATGTTGCCTTCCCTTTGCCTACACTTGTAGGCTCTGTGTTACATTTACACACTGCTGAGCAGTTACAGTATCCACCTTGCTTTCCTGGATACTGTCAGCATACTGCACGTCCCCCTGCCTGCCAGAACATCTTCAAATATATATCACTTGTTCACTCTGCCAAACAGGACACCATGTGCACCAACAAAGAGCTAATTGAAGACATATGGCCTTCATTTCTTCTGAGAGACTACAACATATCCCAAGGGATTAAACTGGTGCCATAAGGGCTCATACTTTTTATCCAGGAATCTATTTACAAAACGAGCGGGTTAATATAACTTAGGGGTTGAGATACATTATTGAACTAAACACTGTGTTTAAATGGTTCTTCGGGACTGTGGTGTTGAGGACAGAAGGGAGAGGTCTGACGTAATAAAGGGTCACTCCACTGCCCTCCTCCAGCCTGGACTCTTAGAGCCCACCTTAAGTAGAGTTGGTGGTTAATTTATTTATTACTGGTACTTATATAGCGCCGTCAATTTACGGAGCGCTTTACATATACGTTGTACATTCACATCAGTCCCTACCCTCAAGGAGATAACAACCTAAGGTCCCTAACACACATTCATAAATATACTAGGGCCAATTTTAGACAGGATCCGATTGACCTACCAGCAGGTCTTTAGAGTGTGGGAGGAAACCCACACAGGCACAGGGAGAATATGCAAACTCCAGGCAGATGGTGTCATGGTTGGGATTCGAGCCAGCAACCCTTTTTGCTGCTAGGTAAAGGTGCTAACCACTACACCACTGTGCTGCCCATTAATCTGTCAAAGTGTTCTTATCATACTGCATTCTGTTATTTGTGTGGTGATCTTAGGGTTATTCGCTTTAAGGAGACCCCTGAAAATAGCCAGATCATTTTGTTTAAATCTTTTAATTAGTAAGACACAGTTGATCTATTTGGGTTACATTTAACAGGCATGTTACTATATTGTCACTGTTTTACAACTCTGTTGCAAAAGAAAGACTTCTGGTTCAATAACGCAATGGAGCGCATTCGGCACAATACAAACCCAATATCAAATCAAATCAAAAATACCACCTGTGTTTCTTTTTACTATTGTGTTTGCAGTAATATTGCTGTCTAGGTGTGCCAGAGGGGCTGAAGCTGTTCCTGGGGTTGTGAGACAGAGTACAGAACCAAATATACTCAAGCACATCCTCTATTTTATTCATCCTATCAGTTCACAAACGTAACCAACCAAAAGGCTTCAAACTGTAGTGTTTTTTTTTTTTTAAGAAATCGCAAGTTCTATAAAATGTATACATCAAAGCTTAATTTTTGTATTTGACAATTACTGCTTACTAGGAATAAATCACTAAAGGAAAATAAGCTGTTCCCTTTGCAAGGGAATTTTCACTTTGCATGGAAACATGTATTTCCCCACATTCACTAAGCTACGGTAAATTCCCTTGCAAAGTGAGCAGCCTATTTGCCTTTGATGAATGAACTGAATGCTTGTTATTTTAGTCTATACATTGTTTTACAATCCACAGAGCACACAATATTCTCTGGGGAGAATAAAACATTTCCAATAAATCACTAAGCAATGGGGACATACCACATAGCCGTTAGTGGTCAAAGGGAATGGGCTGCAGCCTTTGTGAGAGCTCAACCCGTTCTCACGACATTGTGAAAGATAGAGAAGGGAGAGAAGAATTCCCTGTGGTGCGCAGCAGGCATGTTACTGTAATCATCATCACCAATGCTAATTACAAATGTTTTTGCAAGCTGTTTGTTGAAATGGTTGAGGTTTCTCCTCTAGACAGTGGTCTGTGTGAGTACACTGCTATTTATTGCTCTACTGTACAGAGCACAGATAAGCTGCTTACTGCCTGTCTACAGGAGATTGCCTCGTGGACTGATGTTTCAATAAGACAAAGTGCAAGCGACTGCAGGAAAATCTGTAGGACAAAATAAAACCACACTGCTATTCCAAGGATTTTATACATATTTCTGGGTTGCCGGCTCCTCCGTTCATGCCATTTAAAAGCTTTCAGCATGCATTTAAAAAAGGAATTCTAAAATAAAAGTCCATAGGAACTCACAACAACCAATCAAAAAATAGCTTTCATCAGCCTGTCTACTCTGAAATCAATAAAGGTGAAATGTGATTGGTTTCACTGACTTATTTAAGATACTCAATATTAATGTGTAATTGATTACCGCTCAACCTTGCATATGGCATTAAATAATCTTGTGAACTCCAGTGAAATAATGTTTTAGCTGAACATTATGCAGCTGTTCCATGGATATTTACAAGGATTAATCAAGCAATCATAAGTAACAATACTGTATATCACTGAAGCCTTAGCGTGCCAAGAAATTGTCTGTACAACCCAGATTTTATATTAAATAGTGGTGTCATAATAAAATAACATCTGCAAATGCTTTTCAGATTAGGCCAAAATAATGCACATGTCAGAACATATACAATTACACATCTCCCCTCTTCTGAGGCTCAAACATAAAACCTGACTGTCTGCTATATAGTATAAGCCATTTCTGTCTTCCACTCATGTGCCAAGAGTCTGTTCAGCACCCTCGCCTGGCTCTTCTCCCACAACTGCTGAGATGAGCGCATTTCTTGTTTTTCTCTAAAAACACTATAAATTCCTGATTAACTAAAGAAAAAGCTAACATTTCCAAAGAATGACCTCATAGTCATATTTCTGAACAACCAAAAGACATTTTATAATATATAAGGACCATTTTAGGTGGAGGTACAAGTATGACATAGACACAACCATATACACTATATTACGAAAAGTATTGGGACGCCTGCCTTTACGCGCACAGATTCCAAAGTTGTGGAAGATGGTGTCGCCAAGGATCTGCAACCAGTTATTCATCTTTGAGCTGGAGTATTTACAAATGTTTATGTTTAATTATGGTTTTTGGTTTAATAAAAGGCCGAATCGGACATTTAACTCCAACAGTTTCGGTGTAATTATTAAAGCTATAGGGGTGTGGCAGGGTACAATTTTGAGTATGGTACGGCATACCCCACTTTTAAGTACACAATGGGGTTTATTTACTAAAGCTGGGAAGTGCAAAATCGAGCTCACTTCTGCATAGAAACCAATGAGCTTCCAAGTTTTATTACCAAAGCTTAATGGAACACGCTGAGGTTAGAAGCTCATTGGTTTCTATGCAGAAGTGAGCCTGATTTTGCACTTCCCAGCTTTAGTAAATAAACCCCATTGTGTACTTAAAAGTGGGGTATGCCTGTAGTAGGTTATCTGAACTACCCTTGTCATGATTCAGATCTGATATGATAATGCTAGAGGTAATCAGAATGTCAGTTTTCTTGTTTTTAACCGTATTAGGTGTTAAAGAGGAAGTAAACCCTCGTTTACAACTTTAGCTTACAGGTAAGCCTATATTAAGGCTTACCTGTAGCTAACAAGGATATCTCCTAAACCTGCACGGTTTAGAAGATATACCTGTATTTGCATGTGCCGACGTCATGCGGCACATGCGCACTTGCGACAACTGAAGCAACGGCGCTATATGCCGATGCTTCAGTTGTTACTATGCCGCTCTCGTGCGCATGCGCGTGACGTCATCGCGGCTCCGGCAAATCACAGCACTGGAGCCGCGATACCCGGAAGTCACTCCGGGAGAAGATGTCGGCGGCCGGAGGGGGAGAAGAGGACCGATGCCGAGGCTTCGATCTCAGGTAAGTGATACATAATTAGCTAGTATGCTATGCATACTAGCTAATTATGCCTTTGTCTTGCAGGTTTTTGTTTTTCGTTTTACTTAAGAGGGTTTACTTCCTCTTTAAAGGTGAACCCCAGGAATGATCTATATTGCATACTTACATTTGTCCAGCTTGGCACAACTTGAGCATGCAAAGCTCATACCTGATGGGCCGTTGGGGAAACTGAAAATGATTGTAGAAGTCAGTACAGACACTACAGAGAAAGCTGCAATCTTTCAGGTCCTGCTCAGGTTTTGTTTGAGTGACTTCTCTTCTGCACTCTAGGGATTGCTTGCTCAGCACTACCGCCATTCGTAGAATGCTTGTATTTTTTCAATGCATACAAGGAGTTCTACAATTGGATGTAGTGGTGGTAACATCTATTCATACTAGACTTTACTGATGTATTGCGGATGTTGTGGATAATGACTACATTTTTTTCCCTCATTATGGATGGACTTAGCTTTTTATATCACACCTTTGTAGATTATGTGTGTAACGTTTTAGGTGTGTAGCATTTTAGGTGCTCTTTACATGCATTACCATTGAACTCTATGCAACGTGGGTTTTGGTGAAAGCTCATCAAAGATGCAGCAAGCAGGTTTTTTTTTTTTTACTACACCCCACCTAAAATGTGCTAATGTGAATGAGGCATTATACTGAAATTAGCATCTTTTTTTTTTTTTTGTGTCTCTTTCTCTGTACAGCAGGCACATTAAATTTCCCCTTTACAAATACAGTCAAAGTCAGAAAGCAAAATTCATTGGTTGCATCGAAGGATAAAATCATTTTCTATGCTTTTCATCCATATGTTGCATTCCTACATTTAGGCCGCATTTGCTGACTGTTGTCAACCCTCTAATCTCGGTAAAAGTCTCTGGCTGTGCCCAAAGAACCTTGTACAAATCTGCACATATGGTAGAGTAAATAAATGGATAGTATGTCACAAAGATAAATCACCCCTTTTAATTATTAAATAGTGCTGCAGAAGTGAGGGTTGAAAACTGTTTTGCAAGGCCCTGGAAAATAGCTTAGATGGTGTTGTACAATATCCCATTTTAGTGTGCGCGTCTTAAAGGCACAGTCATTTACTCTACTGTAATGGACAGAAGAACTATTTATTTATTATTTACTATTATTATTTATTTATTTACCATAAGAGCTATTTGAAAATTGGTAATAAATTATTTAATAGACACTTTACATCCTTCTAGTCACATATGTCTTGCTGATGCTTAACTCTTTATGACACACTTGACTTCCAGAAGGTTTTACCCCCTTCATGACCAGGACATTTTTTGCTGTTCAGCACTGCGCTACTTTAACTGGTAATTGCTCAGTCATGCAACACAGTATGCAAATTACATTTATATAATGTTTCCACATAAATAGCGCTTTCTGTTGGTGTTATTTGATCACCACTGGGTTTTTTATTTTTTGCTTCATAAACAAAAAAAAAAACACATAGCCATTAATGTCTAAACCGCTAGCAACAAAAGTGATTACACCCATAAGTGAAAATGTCCAAATTGGGCCCAATTTGCCATTTTCCCTCCCCGGTGTGATGTGACTCATTAGTGTTACACGGTCTCAGGTGTGAATGGGGAGCAGGTGTGTTAAATTTGGTGTTATCGTTCTCACTCTCTCATACTGGTCACTGGAAGTTCAACCTGGTATCTCATGGCATAGAACTCTCTGAGGATCTGAAAAAAATAATTGTTGCTTTACATAAAGCTGGCCTAGGCTATAGGAAGATTGCCAAGACCCTGAAACTGAGCTGCAGCATGTACTGTGATATACTGAAGAAGAGCATGATCCCCTCCCTTCGGATACTGGGCCACAGGGCAGTATTCCAACATGATAACGACCCCAAACACACCTCCAAGATGACCACTGCCTTGCTAAAGAAGCTGAGGGTAAAGGTGATGGACTGGCCAAGCATGTCTCCAGACCTAAACCCTATTGAGCATATGTAGGGCATCCTCAAACGGAAAGGTGGAGAAGCGCAAGGTCTCTAACATCCACCAGCTCTGTGATATCATCATGGAGGAGTGGAAGAGGACTCCAGTGGCAACCTGTGAAGCCCTGGTGAACTCCATGCCAAAGAGGGTTAAGGCGGTGCTAGAAAATAATGGTGGCCACACAAAATATTGACACTTTGGGCCCAATTTGGACATTTTCACTTAGGGGTGTAATCACTTTTGTTGCCAGCAGTTTAGACATTAATAGCTGTGTGTTGAGTTATTTTGAGGGAAAAGTAAATTTACACTGTATACAATATACAAGCTGTACACTCACTACTTTACATGTAGCAAAGTGTAATTTCTTCAGTGTCACATGAAAAGATATAATAAAATATTTACAAAAATGCGAGGGATGTACTCACTTTTGTGAGATACTGTGTATATATATATATATATATATATATATAGATATATATATATATATATATATATATATATATATATATATATATATATATATATATATATATATATATATACTATATTATATTGGGGTGCCTGCCCTTTCTTCAGATAACTTACAACTGGGCTTTTTGTCACTTTATTCATCCATTATTTTTTTAACAGTTTAGTCAATCCTTTGAAGTCAGACATAGGCGGTTCAGTAGGAATCGGACGAAATACAAACAATGTATGGGCAGGCTGAATGTGCTAAAGTTGATCGATCTATCAACCTGGGTACAACCAGCCTGTTGGATTGTACATGCGATTATTGCTGGCAGCTACTATAGCCACTAGGAATAATCATTTTGTTCTCCTGGCCGGTGCGCCTTCTCATGGTTGCAGGAAAGAAAATCAGTTCATCTATGGCCGGCTTAAGCTTTCTTTTTCAACCATTTTTATGAGTTTATAAGCATAATAAACAGATAATCAAAAGAAGGTATGGATACATCAATTTAGTTTTGTGGACCTGGACTTCTAATTCTTATGGTTTATTAGTACAAAAAAAAACATTACTCTGTTACATACTGTAATATTAGAATCATCATCATCTTATTACTAGCAGACAAATACATATGGCTTCAGTTTGTAACTTGTAACCAGCCAGACAGTCTGATTGCCAGTCTGAAAACTGTCATACATTGGTAGGCAAATACATGTATAGTCTTATATAAAGTTTGTTTTTAGCACACTAAAACTTGAAAAAGTATTTTAGGCAGTCTAAATTTCATGGAAATTTAAAATGTAACTCCACTTTTGTTTATTGCTTGTTTCACCAAGTCATTTCCATGTTGATTTCTGAATGTGAGGGTCTGTATCCAGTGTTCTAATGAGCAATGCTGTATCACCTGCATCCTTTTAGTATAAATCCTTTTACAGAGTATCTCACAAAATAATGAAATTCCTATAACAGGAGATGCCCAAAAATGTGATTGTATCTTAGAGCACACTTCTAAGAATCAGTCACCAAATTACAGAAGCAGTAAAGTACTTTTCTGGAGGCATTATGTACATCAAAACTGTGCAGAACACCTCCAGGTTGTCATGTTGTAAAGAATGCTTGGACAGTTTTAGAAATTTACAGCGGTTGCAGATCTGAATGGAAAGTACATTTTTAATAACATTAAAGAGGAGTGTCCCTAAAAAAAAAAAAAAATTAAGTCAGCAGCTACAAATACTGCAGCTGCTGACTTTTAATAATCAGACACTTACCTGTCCCAGGGTCCAGCGATGCGGGGGAACGAAGCCCCGCTCATTCCCCGCTCCACTCGACGGCGCCGGCATTCTTACTGTGGGCACCCGGCTGTGGCTTCACAGCTGGGCACCCACTGCGCATGCGCGAGTGGCGCCGTGCGCCGTGATTGGCCGCGCAGGCATCTGGGACCTGTCACGTGTCCCAGATGATTGACAGGAGGGAGCCCTTCCTGCACTGAGGGGAAGTGATGTCACCAGCCCAGGCACTGAAGGAGGCAGACTACGAGGGACCCCCTAGCAACAGGCATTTTCCAAATGTTTTTTTTAAATGCAAGAACCTCCATCTACAGAACAGATCTATATCAGATACAAATATTACATCTGGACAGATGCAAATAGGAGGAGTTTTGAGAGCTGTTCTCCCTGAACCAACAAAAAAATGTCCAAAATAAAAACTTGCAAAACAGTGCTGAAGCTGCAAACAATGACAAAACGAATACCGATCTGCTAAAATGCTGCAAGGAATGGAAGGTAACCTGCAATAGTCATAGAGCCATGTTCATACAAGCTTATTAATGAAGGAGCATGTTTAAGGCCACACTCCAACCAAAACTTAGGAATGGGAATGTTAGAAACTGTCATTTTGTTTGCATCTGTATCCTTTCTGGAGAGATTGTCCTTTACTTCCCCTCAGGACAGGAGGTTGTTGAAACCTCCCCAATAGGGGCAATGCCAAAAAACAAAACAAAAAAAACAACACAATTTTTGTAAAGTAAAGAAGGGTTAAATAAAAGTTCTGTGAACATCTTCAAGACATCAGTCCAAAGACTCTCCAGTTCTTGAGTTAGCCTTTGCTAGTTCAACAGTCACCTGATCTACAGCAATGAAGTCACAGGATAAGAACTCTGAGAACTTTGAAGACTCCAGCTTAATTTTATTACTATATTTTGACTTCAACTTGGTCAAAGATGATATAAATGTTTCATGTTATGGTCCATCATTATCAATTAACTGAAGCTCACAATGTTGTGCTTATATGTATCCAGTTTAATTTAGATCAACAATAAAATAAATATCTCCCCATTATAGTTTTAGTGTTTCCTTTTGCCCTGGCTAGCTAGAATTCATACCTCTAGATCAGCCATTCTCAACCAGGGTTCCGTGGAACCCTGGGCTTCCTCCGGAGGCTGCTAGGGGTTCCTTAAGCTGTGGCTGATGAACCACTTATTTGATGATGCCTACAGAGTTTAAGGTTCAACACCACTTAGCAAAGCCAGCAGCATGACACCAATACAATTTTTAGCTGTCTTTAAGGGTGGCATTCTAAACACCACTTTAAGGGGGACATTCTTACTATTGACCACCAATATAAGGAGCATTGTTCCTATTGAGCCTGATGATTTGGTTTTAGTAAGGGTTCCTCAAGACATGAAAATTATGTTTGGGGTTCCTCTAGGGTTAAAAGGTTGAGAAAGCCTGCTTTAGATATTAATAGAGATACTGTAAACTCTACATTATGTACAATAGCATGGGACTTTTGACATTTTTGGCCAGTCAATTGGTATCACAGTCTGAGCTTTTGGGGAAGAATCTTCAAAAACACTGTACATGTGGGTGTGCTCATGGAGTTATGGCCAGTGGAAAGTGGAAGGCTATCATTTTTAATAAGAAATGTTGATAGGCAAGCAGAATAATTTAATCCATTATCCAGACTTGCAGAAGTAAAGGTGGAGTAGCACTTAGAAACAGGTACAGAATGCATGTAAATCAAGTATGCCTGTTGGCTTCTTGCTTTCTTCACAACACTTATTGTTCATTATATGGTTGTTAAAATTTAGAAAACACTCTGTCATATGTAATTAAGCGATACCTTTCAGGAGATGCTCGTGTTTCTTCTTTTTAAAGCAGCTTTTTGGATACAGTTTTAATTACGGAATGTAATACAGCTAATCTAATTCAGGGATCTATAATTAAACCATTTCACAATACTTGAAGGTAAAGTGATTTATTATTTATCAGCGTTCATTTTGATCCAATCATCTTTCCTGGGTTTTCAAAGCCAGTTATATTATTTGCTTTATCAATTGTTTTAATTTTGTTTACATGAAACAACCATTTTCTTAATGTATTTCTGCTATACATCCTATAGTGTAAATTAGCATCAGAAATTAAATGCAGTCACAACACCCCACATACTATCAGATCTCCTTTTGAGTACCTAATACCCAATAATAACCTATCCATGGCTTTACGTTGGCATATGCACTTACACTGGGACTAGGTAAACTGAACCATGCCTGATTGTAATTCTCACCACTCCCCACTGATCTGCACTCACACTGAACTAGGGCTCATTCACACCATACGTGCATGAAAACCGATGGGAAAACCGCACAGATTTCACTGGCATCAGCTTACATCAGTTTTCATGCGCGTTTTAATGATTTGAATTAAAAAAATTGTGTGCCCTGGTTTTTGGGCTTCCACAACAAATGCAGAGAGACGCATGGCTATTATGTGTCTACATTTTACTAAAAATTTACACTGTATCGAATTACAACCGGTGTAGCAAACAGTTAGCTTTACAATAACCTAGATTAAGGGCTCGTTCACACCTTACGTGCATGAAAACTGATGGGAACTGATGGGAAAACCATGCAGATTTCACTTGCAGAGACATCCGTTTACATCAGTTTTCATGCACGGTTCAGTGAGTTTTTATGCACGTTGACATCAGTTTTCAAGCATGTCAGTTTAGTGCCCTGTTCATACCAATATTGATTTCATAGTGTTTTTTTTTCCCCATACAGAAATCTGCATACACATTGCAGATTCCTGCACAGAAAATATCTGCACGTGATACCAGTGTTGTGGTGTGAACAGGGCACATAGAGAACAATTGTTTATTTTTTTGTGCAATTGCAGAACGTGTGCAGAAAAACTAACGTCTCTGCACCATGGTGTGAGCGAGGCCTAAAACCTTACAGACATGATAACAAGTTTACTTTAAAGGCCAACATCACCTAAATTCTAATTGTATTTTATTGTGGTTCTTGCTAAAGTGGAATTCTGACTGCTTGGGTCTGGAAAAGTATGTGAAAAATAAGTGCGGCGCTCAAATGTTCAATAATAATTATTAAACACAATTATGGGATAATATCAAAAGACCATATTATCCAAAATAAATAACCAGTGATGGAAATGTGTTCTATAAATGATATCCAATATAAAAATATTGCATGAAAATATTTGTATAAAGAGAACGTGACCTCAATAAAACTATCACGAACTAAACAATATTGCTCATATCTATAAAATAATATTGTGAAAATGGACGTGACCTCAATAAAGCTGTCATGAACTAAACAATATTGTGTCCCATAACTTAGACAATAAGTGAATAGTTATTGTGAAAATAAATTATTAATACACCATATAGTGACAAAAGTGAATATATTAAGACATTTAGGTGATATGTGCGGCTTGTCTGATGTATTCCGTCACCGATTATGGGAAGGCTTACCGACTGACGTGGACTCAGATGGGCTTACGCCGTATGAGTCAAAATTGCTGTGTGGTGTTTGCAATACACCGACGTGGGCAGTAGTTCCAGTTGGTAATGTATGGTGACCACCGACAAGTCTATGCGCTGGGTAGTTGATGTTAACTCAAAATGGGAATAGTAGGCAGGTATGGTATGTGGCTCATCCCCAAAGGTGTTACCGATAAAGAGAAATGAGACCATATAGCGTGATACCGTCAGGCAAAATATAATTTAATAAATCAAAAATGGGTACTCACATGTACAAAGATTTTAGTAGGCATGTATACAAAAGGTTGGCAGCAGTGGCATCAGCAATTCGTATCCCGACACGTTTCGCCTTAGTGAGGCATCATCTGGCTGCTTGGGTCTGACTGCATGGACTTTAGTGTCAAGTTATTCCCACCAGAATTTTTCCCACCAAAATACAAAGGCCATTATGAAGACAAATGATGGTGTGGCACTCAAAACTCAATATAGCTTGGTATCCAGCTCTGAGAAGGCGATGTCTTTGTTCTGGCCTTGTGGGTAGGAACTAAGATGCAATCTTCTGAGGGGACAAACCACAACTGGAGCCTGTGAAGTATTTTAAATTCAGTAAACTGATATCAAAAACTAGAATATCAGTTCTGGGCACAACTAGTCTTTAAAGCAAGTTAAACTGTAATACCCTGAAAGATTCCTGGTCTCGCAAGAACGTTTATACAGTAAGGTGCATAGAGAGATGTAAAGTACACCAACCCACAGCAACAACTTCACAATTCTGTTTCAGTTAGTCAATATCAGTGACAAATTCAGTTATTAGGGGTTATACCCTGTACACATGATCGGATTTTCCGATGGGAAATGTTGGATGTGAGCTTGTTGGCTGAAAGTCCGACCGTGTGTATGCTCCATCCAACATTTGTTGTCGGACTTTCCGCCAACAAATGTTGGCTAGCTGGTTCTCATATTTTCCGCCAACAAAACTTTGTTGTCGGACTTTCCGATAGTGTGTACACAAGTCCGTCGGAAAAAAGTCCACGCAAGCTCGGAATCAAGTACGAGCCGGAAGCGCTCGGTCTTGTAAAACTAGCATTCGTAATGGAGATATCACATGACTATTGGACTTCCTTTTTCTCAGATGTCCATACATCTTGTACGTGACTACTAATTGTTGGCCAACATTTGTGTGACTGTGTGTATGCAAAACAAGTTGGAGCCAACAACATTCGAACAAAAATCCACGGTTTTGTTGTCGGCAAGTCCGATCGTGTGTATGGGGCATTACTTTACAGAAAAGTTAAAGGTCTGTCTATCTATTTATCCATCTATCTATCTATCTATCTATCTATCTATCTATCTATCTATCTATCTATCTATCCATTCACATGCATTTTTATTCTGCCATGGTCTTGGCTAAATTGTGCAAATGCATGAACATCATCGTTCTACTATCTATAGCAAATACTGTATTTGTACTGTTGTGTTCACAGAAATGTTGGCTGATGTATAATGTATGTCAGGGCTGCTTTTAAGTCTAATACCTGCTCTACCTGGTAGAAATGTACTTTCATTTTCAGTTGGGTCAAATAAGTAACTAAATTCAGAAGCATATAAATATGTTCTATGAGGTGTAATAATAACTAATAAGCAGCAACATTTTCCATACAGATCCAGATTTACCTTAAATTAAATGACAAAGGACCGGATATTAAAATGTTAACAGGTCTCTACCTATATTTTTCCTTTTCTGGAGTCAACTGGACTTATGTCTAACAACCTTCATGCATCCCAAACCACATACCGTATATACTCGAATATAAGCCGAGATTTTCAGCCCATTTTTTAGGGCTGAAAGTCCCCCCTCGGCTTATATTCGAGTCACCGCCGTCTGCCTACATGAACAGCGTGTCATGCAGACAGACGGCAGTTTTTAAAAGCCGCGCCGCCTCCTCCCGCCCGTCCGTGATAGGCGGACACTAATTTTCCCAGCAGTACAGTGTTCCGCCTATCACGGATGTCCTGTCATTCTCAAATCATGGACGAGGATGAGAGAATGTCCATGATAGGCGAAACACTGCACACTGTCTGCTGGGAAAACAGCGTTCCTCCTATCACGGACGAGGAGGAGGAGGAGGCGCGGCTTTTGTAATTTTAGAATGGCGCCGTACACGCTGTGGGGGGACAGAGCGAGACTGCATCGGCGGAAGACCGATGACAGATGGCACAGGACGGATGGCACAGGACAGATGGCACAGGACGGATGGCACAGGACGGATGGCACAGGACAGATGGCACAGGGCGGATGACAGAGGACCCGCAGATCGGCACAGGTAGGCTGCAATGGGGACACGGGGGGGGGGTCTGTACAGGGGACAGGCAGCTGCAGATGGGCATTGCTGACCCTCTTTTCCACTTACAGTAGCTGCTGCATTTTTTTACCCTCGGCTTATACACGGGTCAATGCATTTTTCCCATTTTTTTGTGGTGAATTAGGGGCCTCGCCTTATACTCGGGACGGCCTATACTCGAGTATATACGGTATACCATTTATTAAAGACATTCTTCTCTGTGATCATATTTCCACTGTGATTTCAGTGATCGGTCACTTTAAAGTCATGGTCACCATCAATTTAGAGATCCCTTGGCAATTGCCTTCCTCTGACCAAGTAAAGAACATTTTCCAAATACCACCCTATAGCTGAGACCTAGCTGTGCCAATGACTGACTGCTCTTGAAGACTGAACAGAACCTCAAAGAACTCTGTTGGAAAAACAGAAGCAGGTTTGTACGAGTTATTAAAACATTACACTTATGTCACTCGCAATTGCTTTGCTGAATTTAGATTTGCCAGCCTTTCTGCAATCAATATCAGATGATAACCGCATGGCTTGTCCTATGTAAGCTGTGATATGCATCTGTAGGTATTCTCATTCATATTTCTACAGCCAGCTAAGAAAAAAAATCTTCAGCATGGAGGATGAGCATGTGGACACACAACCAGAGAAGAAATCTCTGCTATAGGTTTTTATTTGCTCAAGCTAGCTAGGAATTATTTGTTTGAAATTCTGATTCTTCTAGCACACATTATTGATATTACATTCCCACTTCAAGCTGCCACGTCAGTTTTGGATGAACTAACAGTGATGCTTTTAGAAAATATTTAGTGATTATGTAAACTTCACAAAGCAGAGGACTACAATTCACGTTTATTGATACAAGATAAAAGGCTGAGACAGTTTAATATCCTCCTGATTATGGTAAACTGCACAAGCATTTGAAAAAGGCAGATTAATAATTTAGGTCTAATAAATGCGATGGTCTATCAGAGAATAGAGTAAGATACATTTGTACAAATGTGTTTTCCGATCATTTATAATGTGGGAAAATTGATTCTATTTAAAAGAATTTGCTGTTGCTATACAACAATAATGCACCGCGTGGAATCTATATTTATCAACACTGCTGTTTATTGGATAAAAAAGATCCACCTTCAGCGGTCTGCCTGGTTCACATTTGGAAATATATCACATTGATTCTCTGGTTCCCCAAATAATATCACTGTCTAGCATAAATGTAATTAGAAAACACTGAGATTGATGTATACAATATAAAGGATAGAAAAGGCTAATCAGGTTCCAGTTATGTTTCTAGTCACAATATAAAGGGATACATAGTTTTTCCCCAATTTTAGTTTCTATAAATAAAACTTGCTGGGACTGATGTAAGAAAGTGTCTGAAAAAACTTTCCAGACTTGCTTGATCAAACCTGGAGGGGAAAAAAAAATAACGGAGAGCAATTGGACATGCTGTCTATGGCAACAAGTCGGTTCCTTTGTTTCATTTTCTTAAAAATGAAATAGAAAAGCCTAATTGTTGCCCTAAACCATTCTCCCCAATTTACCCATTTTCATAAACTTGTGTTGTCCATGGAAGCTCCTTTCTTTAATACTGTCTGCAAGAGTTAAAGTGTATATCAAAAACAGTTTTTAGTTTTGGAAGAGATGGTAAAAGATTAGAACCCCTGTCAAGTATGTATTGCTACCTGTGTCCCCACTAAAGAGGTGCGCCCCTCTATTTCTCCTGGTAACCACTGTCACAGAATGACTGACAAGTGGGCAAAAATTAAGAGTACACAACATGGGATTGTGGCCGCCACGTTTTTTAATAAAGTTTTAAAATCTATATTTAAAAAAAAAAAGAGCACCTGTCACGGGGTTTTTAGGCAGGAAAGACGTTTTTCCACACGTGTATGGGTCTATAAAAGGCCCCGCTTGACAGACCCGCTTGCAGTTGTCCTGGATCCCCCTCCTTCCCACCCTGTCGCTGGCATCATTATGTGGTTATGTCACCCTTCTTAGGAAATCGGTCACAGACAGTGAAACTTGGATCCTTCACCTCTGAATCTCGTGCAGCTTCCTATGGAGTCCCTCAAGGATCCCCCTTGTCACCCATGCTCTTCAACATCTACATCCGTCCACTCCTCAAAATCATCAGCAAATCGGACCTATGCTTCCACTCATAGGCGGATGATACTCAACTCTACTTTCCCATCACTGGACAAAAAGATCAATATCAGGAATTAGAAAAATGCCTTACATCGATAGATGACTGGATGTCCACGAGCTCCCTCAAACTCAATGGATCCAAAACAGAACTTCTTCTCCTAAACGCAAACCGAAATACAAAATCTAAGACCCCATGAACTCCACCCACCATCCTTGGACAGACCATCTCCCCAAGCACAAAAGCCAAAAGTTTTGGAGTCATCTTCAATTCAGAGATGTCAATGGATGTACAAATAGGATTAGTAGTCAGCGGATCTTACCATCTTCTACGCCTGCTACGTAGACTCATCCCCTTCATTCCAGAAGAGGAGAAAGCAATAGCAGTAGGAACAATCATCAACTCCCGACTAGACTACGCAAGCTCCCTCTACATAGGGCTACATAAATTCCAGATTGCACGCCTACAAGTCGTCCACAACACAAAGACTAGTCACGGGAAAAAAAAACTGGAAATCCATCTCCCCTTCCCTGAGGATCCTACACTGGCTAACCGTAAAGGATCAGATCACATTCAAGACCCCCTGCCCTTACCCACAAATGCACACAAGGAAACGCTCCTCAATACTTATGCGAAAAAATAAAACACTACACTCCCAATGGCAACCTCCGATCAACTAACCAAAACCTCCTCCTCATCCCCAAGTCCCGGTACAAATCAAGGGGAGAACGAAGATTTGCAGTCCAAGGACCATGGCTATGGAACGCTCTACCCACGAACATCCGCTTGGAAGGAAACAATCAGGCCTTCAGGAAAAAACTCAAGACCCACCTCTTTTAAGATGGAAGTCAATGCAGATCGGATCAAGCGCCTTGAGGCGCTTCAGTTCACATTTGCAGCGCTATACAAGTCATTCATTCATTCAAGGGGGGACTTTGTTCTATGAATTATTAATTTATGGTTCGAGTTCTATGACTGAACGAGTTTAAAGTTTGTTTAAATTTTTGAATATATATTTATTTACTTATTGATATCTGAAGAAAGTTTTAATAGATTTCAATTTAAATACCAATAAAGGTGCCGTGGCCATTTTAAACACCACATTTTATTGTGTTGTGTATTTTTTTTATTTAATACTATGTTTAGTCAATGTAAGTGTGCGACCTACAATCCCATGTCATTTCATGGTGATTTCCTCTCATGTCCTCTTCTATCTTCATGACAAAAAAAATAAAAATAACAAAATAATAAAATTAACAGGATATGTACAATTAAAAAAAAAAAACTGACAAGGATTTAAACCATTTCTACTACTCTAAAATTAAAAAAAAAGTCCTATACATATCATAATTAAATCCTGTGCAAGTATAAATGCACTGGTTAATGTCAAGCATGGCAACATCACTCAGTACATTTTTTTCCTTATATCTGTATCCAAACATTTATTTACCCTCCCTGCTCACAGGTCCGCAGAGCTGCTTCCCCCTATGCCTTTTACAGCAGGGACAGCGCAGACTCCAGCTGCTGATAGACAGGAAGGGGCTTAGGGGACTGTCTTGTTGCTGGGCTATGAGCTTCTATGATGTAAGGAAACTCATCCACAAAGTCCGCGTGCACTCAAAGGTAAATCCATGGGGTCCCTGTAAATGGGGGGGGGGAGCAACCCGAAGACATGAACGAGGGAGGAAGGAATTTTATACAGTGGATTTGAAAGCAGACACTGCAGTAAAGAAAAAGCAGACTTGCAAACAAGTTTAAGTGATTTTAAACCCTCACCTTGTAAAACAACCTCATCAGTTTAAAATAGAAATGAAAGGCAGAGCATTTGTGTATACTGTAGATATAAAAAAAAAAAAATCAATACATTTTTTTCCTTTTTTATAAGTAATCACATTCCCTCTGTTCTCAGCTGCATGAGAGCTGAGGGAGGAGAAACAGCAGCACACTGATCTTCCCAGTAAAAGGCTGTGCTGTGGGAGTGTCAGGACAAGTCTGATCATTGGAGGAAAGCAGGCTGATTTCTCAGCACATCTACAAAACTGACCACTGTGTGTTCTCCTGCTTAGCGTGGGGAGTTTTTAATAAGAAAACAGAGAGACTGGCAGGAATACCAGGGATTTCACACAAAGTAAGCAATGCAAAGAGAACAGGATCGTTTTTCATACAAGTACATGGTACAGCAGACATATATCAGGAATATGAAATATAAGATTTACATGTACTTTAAGTACTGAGGTCTAAAGTCTTAAGGGTTTAATAACACGTTAAGTAACGAAAGGGAAATAATTACTGGTTGCTACGCGAAATACACACAGATCTTGTTTAAAGGGTAACTCTGCTTTTGTGGAAAAACAAATATAGCACATAAAAAAAAATACAGTGGGCCGGATCCAAGATGTTCTCAGCAGTCAGCAATAGAGAGGTGGAGAGAACTCCCCTGCCAGGTCCTGCGCTCCTCCATGCAGCCGCGGAGAGGCTCATATCTGCCCCACAAGCCCCCCCCCCCTCCACCCTCGGAAGTCGGCAGACGAGAGGAGGACAGAATTCCTCCTTCAGATCCTATGCCTTACTCTGCAGCCATAGCACCCCCTCATCTCCGCCTCCCCTGGTCTCAAAATTCAGCAGGCTCTGGCAACTGACGCTAGCCCTCCTCTGGTCCTTCTCCAGACCCTGCACTTTCTGCTTCCCGGCTCTGCCCCCATCTTCTTCCTGACAACATCTTGACATCTGATGTACAGGGGGATGAGGTGGTTTGGTCATCTGCTTATAATTATTAAGAACATAATACAATTCTAGGCCAGTTGAATATGAGGGTCACACACTGCTTGCAATATCCACAAGAAACTTTATTGGAGACTGCTCAGATAGAACACCATGACAGAACCATGTTCTGTCTGAGGAGCCTTTAATATAGTTTCTTGTGGATGACACCAGCGGTGTGCGACCCTCCATTTCAGACTTGTATTATCTGCTGAAGTAGTGTGAGAGGGTTCCCTGCCAGTCTGCACATGCCTTTCACAGCTTAAAGTGATTGTAAGGGTTCATTTTTTTTTTTAAATAACAAACATATCATATGTACCTTGACTGTGCAGCTCGTTTTGCACAGAGTGGCCACGAAACGTGTCTTCTGGGGTCCCCGGGGGCTCTCTCGGCTCCTCCCTGCATCAGATAACCCCCCTAGGAGAAGCGCTCTCCTGAGGGGGTTACCTTGCGGGTGCGCTCCCGAGTCCAGCATTCAGCGTCCATAGCCCCCGACTGTATGACTTGGCCCCGGCACCCGTGTCATTGGATTTGATTGACAGCAGCGGGAGCCAATGGCTGCGCTGCTATCAATCTATCCAATCAAGAGCCGAGAACCCCCTGCAGAGAGACAGCACGTCCCGTCGGGTCAAGTTCCAGGGCTCAGGTAAGTAAAACGGATGGATAGGATGCATTAAGGTGAAAAAACACGAAGGTTTACAATCCCTTTAAAGTACAACTAAAGGCAAAACATTTTCTTTAGTTTTGAACATAGTGGAGAGGGATTAGAAAAGCTGTCAGTTTTTATTAATGTCTGTGCCCCCTATAAGGGAGATCCCGCCTCTCTATTTGTCCTACTTATCATTATCATTAAAAGTGAAAGTAAGATAAAATTTCAAATTTTGGATTGTCCCCAGAAAAGTAATAGAGGGAAAATCTTCCTTCCAATGGGGACCCTAGTTCTGGTGACCTGGGGGTTCCCAACTGATTTCCTTAATTTGCAGGAATCTGCACTCACTTCAGTTTTTGGCTATTGGACAGGAAGTGAAGGTAGATCTCCCCAATGAGACAGAGATGGCAAAAAACAATCTGAGACAATTATCCCAAAAGTGGAACTTCCGCTGATCTGCCCCCCCCCCCTTTTGGCACATTTGGCACATTTTGGGGGGGAGCAGGTACCTTCATTGGCGGGTACGGCGACAGAGTGTGAGGAGAGGAGAGACAATCAGTGGCATCTCTTCACAGAGGACATCTAGGAATGTAATCAGGGCACTGATCATCAGTGTCCTGATTGCAATTAAGTGCCACCAATGCCAGCAATGCCACTGCCAGCAACCAGTGCCCACAAGTGCCAGCAATCAGTGCCCACAAGTGCCAGCAATCAGTGGCCATCAGTGATGCCAGTCAGTGCTGGCTATCAATGCTGCCCATCAATGCCTTCACTGCTGCCCATCAATGCTCATCACTGCTGCCTATCAATGCCACCTATCAATGCCCATCAATGCTGCCCATCAGTGCTGCCTATCTGTGCCCACCAGTTCCGCTATCTGTGCCCAGTGCCCACCAGTGCCACCCATCAGTGCCGCCTATCAGTGCTCATCAGTGCCACATATCAGTGCCACCTATCAGTGCCCATAAGTGCGGCATATTCGTGCCTCCTCATCAGTGCCACCTAATCAGTGCCCATAAGTGCCACCTCATCAGTGCCCATCAGTGCAGCCTATCAGTGCCCATCAGTGCTGCCCCATCAGTAAAGGAGAAAAATTACTTATTTACAAAATTTACTGAAAGAAACTAAGAAAAACTTTTTTTCTTTTCAAACTTTTTGGTCTTTTTTTTAATTTATTTTTTATGAAAAAAAAAAAAAACCACCAAAAGAAAGCTCGATTTGTGTGTAGAAAATGATAAAAATTCCACATGGTTACAGTGTAGCATGACCACGCAATTGTCATTCAAAGTGCGACAACGCTGAAAGCTGAAAAATGGCTTGGGCAAGAAGGAGGTGTAAGTGCGCTGTATTGAGGTGGTATATGGTATACTTGATATATTGGTATACTTGATATATTGAGGTGGTATATGGTATACTTGATATACTGGTATACTTGGTATATTGAGGTGGTATATGGTAGACTTGATATGCTGGTATACTTGGTATATTGAGGTGGTATATGGTATACTTGGTAATGGTATACTTCAGCAATGGCTTACATAATTACAGCGACTTTACCTGAAAACTAGAGATCTGAATAACAAAACCAAATAGGTTTGGGAACAATCATTTGTCTTATCTTTCCACCCACACCGTTTTTATGGATGACTAAAAAATAACAAAGGTAGTTTAAAAAATAAAAATAAATCCTGCAATCAGGAACACTACACATAAACCTCACCTCACATAACCTGCAATTAGCATTCATTTAAATTTCTTCAATTTTAAAGTCTATTACATCTACAAATACACGCTCTACACAAGCACTCTGTTATATATTAGCCTTTGTTCACATAGGGCATATCAATGCATGCCCCGTGTAACGGCCATGTTTACCTCCATGGGGATGTACAGGGTTTCCATGCATCCCTATGCATGTCACATTGGTCCTATTGATGTCTGTTGGGATGCAGCGACTGTATGGACACAGCTGCTGCTCCCAGTCAGACATCCATGTAGGTGCGGGTGCATGGCCCCAAAAACACACAGTCTGTGCACAGGTCACAAATTGGGAGCAGCGACTGCTGCATCCCAATAGCCACCAATGGGCCTGCCTGTTCAGAGATTCAAAAACACCTGTGCATCCTGAAGCGGGTAAACACAGCCCTCGCAAGAGACACATATGGATAGGCCCCCATGTGAACAAGACCTCATTCCTTAGGGAAGCTCACTTGTCCTGTTTGATTCAACAACCTCACCTAATGATCCAGCCAGTCAATCTGATATTTTTCAACTTCCTTAAAGCAGAGCTCCACCCAAAAGGGGAAGCTCCACTTGCCTGCCTCCTCCTCCCCCCTCTGCTGCCACATTTGGCACCTTTTGGGGGGAGGAGGTACCTGGTTTTGACAAGTACCCACTCCCACTTTAGGCCCCCTCCTCCGGCCCATTCACAAAGCGCAGTCCGATTCGTGCATGCGCAGCAGGACACCGGCTGTGAAGCTGCAAGGCTTCACTGCTGGTTTCCCTTAGCCAAGATGGAGGCGCCAGCACTCCAGAGCCGATTTAGGTGAGGGGACACCACTGGATGTCTGGACAGGTAAGTGCCCTAATAGTAAAAGTCAGCAGCTACAGTGTTTGTAGCTGCTGACTTTTAATCTTTGGGGGTGGTGGGCCGGACCTTCCCCTTAACAGACTAAACTGTCAACTCCATCTAAATCTGCTAGTGCATCCACCACTACCTTCTCCCCAGACTGACAATACTGCTGTCCAAAGGTGCCTAGCTTAGGGCCCTTTCACACTAGCAGACTCATTGGGTCCGCCTGTCAGTCCTTTAGTTGGACGCGATCATACCCTCCAGTCTCCTCTACAGAGCGGCGGGGGACATTTTTTTTTCATTTTGGATAAGGGTTATAACCATGACAGTTTATTTTTTTTCATCTGTGTCCCATCGGGCATATTTCCTTTCATTTCCTGTCCCATCGCCAAAAGAGGAAGTGAGAAAAAATCCCTGCAAAGTGAGGGAATCACTCAGGGTGTGTGACCAGAACTAGTGTCCCCATAGTAAGATGTTCCCTATTAGTGTTCTGATGTCAACCCCAATATTTGAGACTTTCTTTTACTTTTACTCTCAATAATAAACAGGACAAATAGTGTGAATCTCCCAAACTGGGTATAGACAATAAAAATGGGCAGGTATTCTAATCCCTCTCCACTCTATCCAAAACAAAAAAAAAAGTTTTGCCTTTAGTTACGCATTAAGAGGGGGTTTGGCTTTAATTTGTTAGTCAACGCCATCTAAATCTGCTAGTGCATCCACCACTACCTTGAATCTGCTAGTGCATCCACCACTACCTGACAATGATGCTGTCCAAAGGTGCCTAGCTTAGGGCCCTTGCACACTAGTGGACTGATTGGGTCCGCCTGTCAGTCTTTCAGTTGGACCCTATAACTACCCTGTTTCCCCGAAAATAAGACCTAGCGTGATTGTCGGCGATGGCTGCAATATAAGCCATACCCCCCCCAAATAAGCCCTATTTAAAGTCCTTGTAGGTCTTGTTTTCAGGGTAGGGCTTATTTTCGGGGAAACATGGTAGGGCTTATTTGGGGTGTAGGGCTTATATTGCAGCCATCACCGACAACCACGCTAGGTCTTATTTTCGGGGAAACAGGGTAAAAACAAACAGATGCTGATCCATTCCCCATTCATCTGGCTGATCGGATTGGATGGCAGTCAGGTGTAAACGGATAGGCAGTCCATTTACATGTGACTGCCCATAGAGGTGAGCAGGCTGTGTCTTCTCTGCAGAAACGGAGTGGACACGGACCAGCCATCTGCCTGCACAGCGGGGATCAGCAACCAACGGAGTCTGCCCCACGTGAAAGGAACCTAACCCAAGGAAAACCAATGCAACCACCACATTTATAGATGGGTAAACTGCAAAACATTACATTTTTGTTATTCTGGTTTAGATACACTTTAGCACTTGCTGTCCAGTACATCCCCTAAGGATTAGTTTGGCACTACTATGAGAAACTGTGCTTTTGGGTTAAATTTTCATGCATTAACACAAAATAATATTTAACAGCTTACTTTATTGCACACTTGACAGTATTTACAGTATTTAAGGTTGCAGCTTACAACACAGTTTGTTGCAACATTAAAGGAAAATATAAAGGGTAACTTCACTCTGAATCAACATTGATTATTTGTAATCCTTATGCTGCTAGCATTAGTAAATAGATAGAAAATAAAATTTTATTTACTGGTTTTAAGCTTTTTTTGTTACATTTCTTCAGTTGTTTCCAGGCCTAGGCAAATGATGTCATACATCCCAGTAGTCTTCAGGAGGGGAGGATTGGTTTTCTTAGCTAAGCATATCTTCCTTTCTACATGCCTGAGCTAAGTCCAGGAAGTAAATGCTACATGAATCATCTGCCCTTACTCAAGATGGCCACAGCCATGCTGGGGGGGGGGGGGGGGTAAAGTGATTTTTCAGTAAAATAATGCATGAAGACATGGATGGATAGGTCAGTTTGCTTTGAATATTAAAGTAAAGGTCACCTCCTTAGAAAAAACATAACTGCCTGGAAAGCATTGTGCCTGTGATTAATAGATCAGGGGTGCAATGTCAGGCTTCTGCAGACAAGCCCTGCAGCTTTCTGCCCATACTTCTATAAAGACTGTCAATTTGAAAGCTGCAGGGCTTGTGAATGAACTACAAGGGCACTCATCAGTCCCCTTGCAGTTTAAATTTAAACTACTACTGTCTGCCGTAGTGGCTGATGGTACTTGTAGTTCATTTACTCACAGGAAACTGTGAATGAATGGTGCAGCTGTGTGGGCGGAGCCCCGGACAGCTGCACTGTTTTTCAATTGTGACAGCAGGTGCAGGAAGAAGATACCTCATCCACTGTCACACTGGGGGGGGGGGGCTGGAGTGGCGGCATGGAGCTGGAACATGTTATATATTTCACCCTAAATACGAGTGGAACGCGTTACATGTTCCAAAGGCTGACTTTTGCCTTTAAAAATTTATTAAATAGTGTTTTTGGTCTGTGGTCCTTAGATGCAATGTAGTTCTGCTTTAAGCTTTTAAATGTTTTCCGTATTCACATAGACGATGAATTCGGTTTTGCATCCCAGTTGTTTAAGAGAAGACATACCAGACTGATATAGCAGACCGAATACAACAAACTGGCAGTGCATCAGAAATTTGGGGCATCTTGGGATTGGCGTTTTCTCCTTTGAATGCTAACTTCAAAGAGACAAACAGCAACATTCCACGTTGTAGCCAGTAGTGACTGCTTCTGAAGGGCTGTCTAATGTTACATATGTCTGTTGCTTTCAGCCCTGTAATTACCAGAGCTGCATATCCCACTGGACAGTGAAGTGTGTCTGACTATATTGTACAATGTGCCAGATTTCTTCATTACATGGGGACTGCCCAGCACATAGAAAAAAGCTAGACATACTAAAAGCAGAACATATGGCTAAGTGGGGGACATACAGGGGGCTCTTCATTTACACCATGATTACATTTCAGGAAATGCATATGCCATTTAAATCTTGTATTTTTAAACAGCTGTTTTCCATGAAAAATAATGATAACAGCTATACTCGCATTCTATGTGCATAATTTTGACCCCACTTAAATATCATAGATGTGAATGATGGGTCCTGACATAAGTAAAATACCTTCAATTTATCAACCTATAATTAAAATGGAAATACATTTTATATTATAAAAAACTGCTGTCAACGCAGGTGTAGATCACAGGAAAAATAGAAATACTTTACATTACTGAATGTCTGTTAAGATAGGAAACAGTGTCTAGGTGCAAGTAATTATTACAGGGTATAGCTTTAAAGGAGACAAGGTGCAGTTGTATACTGAATAGAGTGTACTGTGAAGGATACAATGAGGTGCAGGTGATGTCTGTACTGTATACTTAGTATACAGTATTGTATTGTATTTTATCACTGTATAGTATTGTATAGTATTGTATAGAATACTATAGTATAGTATTATACTTTATCACTGTATAGTATTGTATAGTATTGTATAGAATACTATAGTATAGTATTATACTTTATCACTGTATAGTATTGTATAGTATTTTATAGAATACTATAGTATAGTATTATACTTTATCACTGTATAGTATTGTATAGTATTGTATAGAATACTATAGTATAGTGTTATACTTTATCACTGTATAGTATTGTATAGTATTGTATAGAATACTATAGTATAGTATTATACTTTATCACTGTATAGTATTGTATAGAATACTATAATATAGTATTGTACTTTATCACTGCCAGCACAGGGGACAAGGATTGTTCTGGAGATTGTTCTAAATCAGGCCATAGTGCTCAAACATTAAGAAGATGACATTATTTTAAAATTGCATTTTGAAAAAAGCAGGAATAGTTACATACAGTAGTTAATCTGGTTGAAAAAAGTCCATCGGGTTCAACCAACACAGAAAAGAAAAACACACACATAAATAGAAAATCTCCATATACACAATCCTATACCCACAGTTGATCCAGAAGGAAAAAAAAAAAAACCAATAAAGCATGATCGAATTTGCTCCAGCAGGGGACAAAAAAATTCCTTTTTGATCCCCCAACAGGCAATCGGATACCCCCTGAAACAACTTTAGCTATAAATATTATTTTCCAGTTATATTGTGTGCATTTAGGAAAAAATCCAGGCCTTTTTTTAAATAATCTTCTGAGCTTGCCAGAACCAGCTCTCGAGGGAGTATATTCCACATTTTTACAGCTCGTACTATAAAGAAGCCCTTCCGTATTTTGGAGATAAAAATCTCTTTTTCTCCAGACGTAAAGAGTGCCCCCTTGTCCTCTGTGATGACCTTAAGACTCGGTTCACACTGGGGCGACTTTTCAGGCGACTTTTCAGGCGACTTAGCCGCCTGACAAGTCGAGTCCCGTTCTGTACAATGGAACCGTTCTAATAGGAACGACTCAAGTTGCTCCGACTTAGAAAAAGGTTCCTGTACTAATTTTGGGGCGACTTCAGGCGACTTGCATTGACTTTCAATACAGAAATCGTTTTGCAAGTCGCCGCTGAAGTCGTGTGCAGGTCGCCTGAGGCAGTTGCACTGCAAGTCGCGCTTCCTCAGTGTGAATCGGCTCTTAGGTGAATAACTGTACACCGAGTTCACTATATGGACTACTTATGTATTTATACATGTTGATCATATGCCCCCTTAATCTCCTCTTCTCACGAGAGAATAAATTCAGTTCCTCTAATCTTTCCTCATAAAATGAGAACTCCCTGTAAGCACCCGGAACCAACCCTTGCCAAAAAGCATGCAAATTTGCAAAATCTGAAAATGAATGTGCCATTTTGAACACTGTGTAAGGCCTTATGCACACATTTTTGCTGGCAGAAGTGCCTTTAAATGCCTCTAACCTCATTCCGATGTTTAGAAGTATTTGAGCATAAACCCTTTGCATTGGCTGGAATACTCAAGCATTCTAGCCAATAGTATACGTTAACACGTACATGCGCACATTTACGCATGTACAGGCATTAATGCTTAAAAAAAAGGAAAAACTTTTTCCAGGAACACGTGACTGAGCCTTTTTTTTCTCTTCTGAACGTCTGCTCATGAAAACATGCTCAAACTCCTGCATGTGCATGGGCACATTAACTAACATGCAGGTGTTTTCAGAAGTTAAAAAAAAAAAAACGCAAGGCGCCCCTGAAAGTAGTGTTTTTTGTGTCCATGAGCATGAGGCCTAAGCCTAATAAATAGAAAGTCACCACAATTCTTATTGTGTATATACAGTGCTCAGCATAAATTCCAGGAGACAGCTGAGGGGGGGGGTACGGTAAGGGGCGTGAGTCCCGTGGGAGTCTATTCCCGGAAGTGGGTGCAGATACCTATATTAGACAGGTATCTGCACCCCCCTCCCCCCAATTGTGGCACCAGACGGGGGGAGGAATCAGATGAGCGGAAGTTCCACTTTTGGGTGGAACTCAGCTTTAACAAAGAAAACCCCTTTCCCATTTAATGCTGTCAGCAATAATACCACATGGAAGAGAAATGTCGCAAAGCCTAAGAAAGAAAATCCTTTCTTTACACAAGAAACGTGAAGGCTACAAGAAGATCAGCAAAGCTTTACTTGTCAGTCAGAATACTGTAGCAAAAGTGATACAAACATTTAACAAAGATGGAACTGCAACCATCTCACAGAGACATCCAGGCCATCCACAGAAGTTAACACCTCGACAGGAGTGTCTTCTGATGAGAAGGGTTGAATAAAATTGCCATGTGAGTTCACTTCAGTTAGCTAAAGAAGTAGAAAGCCAAACTGGTGATTGTTTCCCGTGACACAATATGGCGTACACTGCAGAGGAATGACATGCTTGGGTGTCAGCCACAAAGAAAGCCTCTCCTAAAATCCATGCACAAAAAAGCCCCACCTACAATTTGCCAGGGCCCATGCTGAAAAAGAAGAAGACTACCGGGACTCTGTCCTCCAGAGTGATGAGACCAAGATAAATATTTTTTGGAACTGATGGCTTCAACACTTTATGGTGTCGCAAAGGTGAGGAGTACAAATAAAAATGCATGGTGCCTACAGTGAAACATGGTGGTGTCAGTGTCCTTCTGTGGGGCTGCATGAGTGCTGCTGGTGTTGGGGAGCTGCATTTCATTGATGGTATCATGCAGGGGCCCTCCTGGCATTAAACTTTGCCAGGTATTGTGCTCAGCTTACCACCCCAAACTGATGTTCCTCCCTCAGATCACCTCTCTCCCTGCATGTCCTGTGAGCAGAACAGCTGTGCTCCTCCTCAGGGTTCTCTCATCATATGGCACTGGAGATAGAGGAGGGGGGATTCAGCGGGACACACAGAGCAAGTATGCAGGAGACTGAGGGGGGGGGGGAGATGAGGAGACAGAAAATCAGGAGGGGCCGGCGGGGAGGAGTGCATCACGAGAGATCTGACTAAACACAATCTCTTAGCAGCAGGGACCTGATCTACCCGTCAGCTAGCTGACATTGACAGGTAGATCGAAGCAGAAGCTGTCATGGGGCCTCCTACTGGCAATGCCTGAATTGTCAGGTGTGCGGCACTTACTATTGTGAACTGTGTCGGCAGCTGCTGGTGTAGCACCTGCCACACAGCTCCCATACTTCAAAGTCTTGCAGGACACGGCTGCGAACGGGAACTGAGTTCCTGTTGTGGAAAAAGTACAGGAACTCCGTTCCCATACGTTCCCGCAGGACTTGAGCCCTGGTATCATGAATTCACACATGTACTGCTATATATTGAAAGAGAAGATGCTACCATCACTCCGTGCCCTTGGTCGTCGTGCACTTTTCCAACATGACAATGATCCAAAACACACATCTAAGGCCACTGTTGCATTTCTGAAGAAGAACAGGGTGAAAGTGTTTCAGTGGCCAAGTATGTCTCCTGATCTGAACCTAATCGAACACCTATGGGGAATTCTGAAGAGACAAGTCAAGCACCACTCTCCATCCAGCATCCAGGCTCTAAAAGAGGTCGTTCTTGAAGAATGGAAAAAAAAATGATGTTGCAATATGTCACCAACTTGTTCATTCCATGCCTAGAAGACTTGGTGCTGTCCTTACAAACCCCAGAGGTTAAAATACTAGATGTAGTAGTTTTTGTTTTGAGGTCTAATCATTTTTGCATCAACTAATTAGAATAAAACTGTTATATTATTAACCTTACTTTAATGTAATGAGCTAATCAAATGTTCAGTTTTGTCAAAATTTTGGAAATTGTTCTTGTGTTCATTGAGATATTGATAAAAATCTTACTTTTCAAAAGGGGTGTACTCATTTATGCTGAGCACTGAACACCCCATCCCACACTTGTTACGGAAGAAAAGATTGGCTAAGTGGTAAAACTGACAAATAAATGGAATGTAATAAAAAAGAAAGAAGGTTTCTGATTACCAATGAGCAACATAAAGGTATCCAATGACAATGTACAGGAAGCAGACTGATACAAAGCTAAGCACTGCATTGTTACACGGATACAAATTTAGAATAAAACATTGTGGAACAATATAAAACCTACTGTAAATGACACCAGTCTTGTTGTAATCACAGCCACAAAGTTCCCTGCCCACAGAAGAATTTCCAGGATTATGCGTTTAGTTATACTGTCTGCCATATATGATCAATCAAGAAAAATTTAAGAAATTATAAACTAAAGGTTTATTTTATTTAAAAAATGGTCATTGAGTAAGTGGGACGTACAATAGCCTTACTTTTATTGAAAGACTTTTGGAAAGCACCATACGTCTCCCCCTATACAACGATGGCTCTTGGTGTAGCTCATACACATTTCTCTTTGAAGATTTTCCTCTGCTATGTGTTTATCCAACACTTCTTCACTGTGGCTGTAATGTATTTTTTTAATTGTGAAGCGTAGACTGAGCCGCATCAATATATAAATAAAATAAAGTGCACATGCTCAGCTCAGTCTGTCAGTACATGAACAGCTTGAGTAACCCCTTCACAGCTGCTCCAATTAAGTTCAGACCTGCAGAGCTGCAAAACTGTGTCATTACAAAGCGTGCCTGCAGATATGTTGTTTACATGTCTCGGCTAACCGACAGCAATTGTAGAGCATTCTGACAGGAGATCATACACCTCCCAGCAGAAACACAATCAATTCTCCAGTTCACAGGCAGGGCCCCAACTTAGAATCCCATGTCTATGAAAGTTGTGTTTGTTGTCATTTTTTTTATTATCATTTGGTAGGTGGCTCATACTTAAATATTTTATTCACACGGTGCTCAGCCCTGGATGGTGCGAAGAGACCATTGTTTTCTGTCCTAGCACTCAGCTGCATACAGGCAGCACATATTAGTGAACGAACATGTGTAGGCGGGTTGCCTACAGTATGTTAGTAAGGTAGTTGGTTGGCCCAGGCTGGGGAATGGGGTTAATGGTCTGCACCTCTGTTCCTAGGCTTTTTGGACCCTGCCTATCTTCCCTTTGATATAAATATAAGGGGAAGGCCGAGTTCAGGGACTTTTTCTCATCCCTATTCCTGGAGATGCCAAACTGACATGGAGCCGCTGGCCCCAGCAGTCCATCGGAAGGCACCAGGAGTCCGAAGAACTGACAACCTTTGGAGGATGTCAATAATGGACTACTACCTTGCTGAGATACATCTGGGCAGCCTAGTTGAGTTAGATAGGGAATGTTGCTTTAGAAATTTAGAATGTACCTGTTGGACTTTGCCGCAAATGTATAGTAAAAGTGAATCAACCATTTTAAGCCTGGTCTGAAGTCATTTAAAGGGGTACATGATGGTTTCTGGCATATGAAAGAACGATGGCTAGTGAAACACATACGAAAAGTGTACTCGGCAAAACAAGCAGGAGGAGTAATGCAGTTGCTATGGGTAACCAAGAACTAGTGCAAAGTATATTGCAGCCGGTCATAAAGCATGGTACTTGGCATGACCTCCGGTAGCGAGGGGGTCAGTGATCTGGTTCCCTCCCCAGCAAGGCCAGTGCAATGATTTATGTCTACACAGGTGAAGGTACATTTTGGTGCCCCCCATACCCCCAAGCCTCCCTTAACCCCCTGAAACAGCTTCCCCTTTACAATACAATTTCCCTTTACATGAAAGTCCCCAACATTCCCGCCTTACAATGAAGGTTCCCAGAGCCCCCCTTACACCAGAGTCTGCAGAGTTCCAACCTTAAATCAGAGTCTGCAGAGTTCCAACCTTACACCAGAGTCCTCAGAGTTCCCCCTTAGTGCTTATTCAGACCAGTCCTCCATACTGAGCCGCTGTCTGCTCTGTATACATCCACCTTGGAGCTGCGTGCAGGCAGCTCATAGAAGTGATTGCAGACGCAGAGGCTGCATGGACAAAATTGCATGCCAAAATTTGATATGTGCACAGGAACAGATGCACGGATCTGAAAGCAGCTGCTGCCTCTGCATCCACTTCTATGGGCTGCCTGCGCACAGCTCCAAGATGGTGGACACACAGCAGGCAGCAGCTCTGCATGGAGGACGGGACTCAGTGTCTGTCTGAATGAGCCCTTTCTTCAGAATCTGCAGAATTCCACTGTAAGAAAGAACTCTGATAAAAGAGTGCTCTGGGCACACTGATTTAAGGGGGAATGCTGGCAACTCTGATATGTACATTCCAAATCATCTGCTGCAGAGTCTGTGCATCCTGGGCCTTGCGCCTGTCTCTGTGTACTTGTCAAACTTGTCTGTGCAGGTGAGTTTGTACAGCCTGGGCCTTGACCTGCCCCTGCGTACTTGTCAAACTTGGCTGTGCAGGTGAGTTCGTACAGCCTGGGCCTTGAACCTATCCCTGCTTACTTGTCAAACTTGCCTGTGCAGGTGAGTTCGTACAGCCTGGGCCTTGCACCTGTCCCTGCTTACTTGTCAAACTTGGCTGTGCAGGTGAGTTCGTACAGCCTGGGCCTTGAACCTATCCCTGCTTACTTGTCAAACTTGCCTGTGCAGGTGAGTTCGTACAGCCTGGGCCTTGCACCTGTCCCTGCTTACTTGTCAAACTTGGCTGTGCAGGTGAGTTCGTACAGCCTAGGCCTTGCACTTGTCCCTGCGTACTTGTCAAACTTGGCTGTTCGGGTGAGCTCGTACAGCCTGGGCCTTGCACCTGCCCCTACGTACTTGTCAAACTTGGCTGTTCGGGTGAGCTCGTACAGCCTGGGCCTTGCACCTGCCCCTGCATACTTGTCAAACTTGGCTGTGCGGGTGAGTTCGTACAGCCAATACATGTCTGTTCACTAATTTTGGTTGTCTGCATGCAGCTCAATGATAGGACAGAGTAAACAATGGGCTGTTCATGCTGTACAGGGCTGAACACCATGTGCATGAGCCCTTAGGCTGCCTAAATCATTTAAGTGCAGTTTAAAAAAATATCACAACTCTTTATTTGTAAAGACCATTAAAAAAACATTTCTTGGCAATAGGAGAAAGCAATAAGGGCCTGTTCACAAATGCCTGCACGCCAAAACAATCCAATTTAAATTTAGCGTGCAGGCTGGTACCTATTCTAAGCTGATGGAGAAGTGCCTTGCAATGTTTACTTTTTTTTTTTTTTTTTTCAAACTTTATTGATATGTCATTTATGTCTTTATTATAATATCTATCCGTCATTCACATCTATCTAATGCAGCAGAGCTTTGATGTTTTTTGCGGCATGTCTGGATTTTTTAACATTACAACCAGAGTCGTGGTGTGTACAGGACGTATAGAAAACAATTATTTTTAATGAGTCCTTATAGTGACTGGCGTTGATCCAGAGAAGAAAAATGCCAGTCACTACACATAGTGTGAATAAGCCCTAAAGTCATTAACTAATGCTGTCAAGTAAGTTCTAAAACTATGCTAAAATCAAGAGATTTACTTTTATCTGGTAATCTTTAACCCACTGTACCTAGATTTTTTAAACTAACAATCTCAGCAGGAGGAGCAGAAGGTTTTTAGATGAGTGAAGTCTATGCTGTGTAACGCCCTCTGTTTCTGCTACCTGCATCACCAATCACACTCAAACAGGTCTAAACCTAAACGACGGCTGTGACAAAGTTCTAAGTACTGGTATTTTTTTTTTTTACTGTGTAGCAGATGGGATGCTCGAGCATCATTAGCAAGTATGTTTCAAGATCATTAGATTGCAGAATAAAGGGATTGGAGTGGACTGGTGCATTACAACTCTGCCTGCATGAAAAAAAATGAAGAAAGCAGGCTGTGCTCTCTATATCTCACTGAAGTGTACATTTAAAGGAAATCTGTACTGAGACAAACACATAGGATGACACTGGCGCCTCCTCATTTTGAAAATTCTATTTGCAGTGTTGTTGTGAAGATTAAATGGCCCCTGTTTGTTCTGAATTCACTAGCTGTATGATGTGCACTTCTTTTCTCACAACCATTGCACTCATTTGCAGTTCTCTCGCCATCACTGCACAGATATAGTTTCATAGTTTCATAGTTAGTAAGGTTGAATAAAGACATCAGTCCATCAAGTTCAACCTGAGCGAGTGTCTACAATTGTCCCCATCCCTGTACATTGCACACTCACATCAGTCCCTACCCTCAAGGAGCCCACAATCTAAGGTCCCCATGCATATACTAGGGCCAATTTTTGGACAGAAGCCAATTAACCTACCTGCATGTCTTTGGATTGTGGGAGGAAGCCGGAGGAAACCCACGCAGGCACAGGGAGAACATGCAAACTCCAGGCAGGAAGTGGCGTGGTTGGGATTCGAACCAGCGACCCTTCTTACTGCTAGGTGAGAGTGCTAACCACTACACCACTGTGCCGCCCTATACATTTAGGTTCGTGGCACTTTTGCGCCATCATGCACTTTTTGAATAAAGTTAATAGTATCACCAGAGAGTGGTCCTGTGGATACTTCTAAAATACTCTGTGCCACGTCCTATCATCTGAAACAGTGAAAGTGGAATAGAAGGCTTGGACTTTTTAGGGCGAAACATGTTGGCATCATCCTGATCATACTGTATCAAGCAAGTTCCTTTCTGTCACAAAATACATAAAAAGTTTATTATACATAGAAAATACATTAAAAAATGTCGGCATTAGAAAAGTCAATACAACAGGGTTGGATATTTTATACTGGTCATAGGAAATTAGCGTGAAAAACTTGGAGGTGAAGAACCACTCATTCCATAGTCAGATTTTGATTCCAGAGTAAGGCAATGTAACAGGTTATGATGATAATGATATCCTAGGCTCTACATGTTACGCGTCGTGCGCTTCTTCAGGAGAATCAACAGACTTACTAAATGAAAAACAAGATATAAACAATGAAAAAACAATAAACATCAAATCAGCATTAAAATATTGATGTGGCACTGTGCTTGTGGAGTAACCTAGCGAGAGGAAAGCTGACCGGTCACATAAGGAGGGGGAAAAGGTGCCAGAAATTGACCAGTAAACTATGGGGGCGTATATAACATGATGACTAGGATAATTCCAAATTGGTAATAGACAACTAATTTTTAGGAGATTATTTACAATGTATTCAGCATATAAGGAGTGTATGGCAGCACGGAACAGAGAAAAAAAAAGGGAAAAGGTAAAAAAGAGAAGAGAAGGGGGGGAAAAACTAAATTAACACTGGCTACAAGTCCACCCAGGTGTTACAACGGCAAGGAATATTCTCTGTTGCAACACTGATCTTCCTCCTGGCAAATCAGGAAGTGGGTCTGATACCCTTCACCCAATTGGCTGAAAGGACAAGCAATCCTATTGGATGCCTAGGAGGAGGGAAGGAGACGCATGGCAGAAGCTAGGTGAAGGGAGGAGGAGAAGACACAGGAGCCGCTACCCGATGCCTTTATTATTATGAACACCCCACCCCAACAACCCCTTTCCTATTGGTCAATTGTAAAGTACACTCTAGTCCTCACTTAGGTCCTCTTGGCCATGCAAATGAGGACTTGAAACAGGGTCAGCAGGGATTGGTCCGATAGCTTGAATAGGAGGACTGATATGTGTAATGACACAGAGAAGCCCCAGGGGGTAATTAAAGTACATAAACAAACGGTCAAACACAGAACAATATATTCCTTCCAGACCACAGAGCCGTCTGGAGGGGGTTAGCCTTAAAGTGGATGTAAACCCACATTTTTTTTTATTTTTTTTTATGTCATAATGTAGAGAATACGATTTCCTTTCATTTGAGCCCAGTTTTGCCACACAGATTTACTCGAGGCCTGAGCAATCCTCTTTTATTGTTCAGTTAGAGAAATCTTGACAAAGTCTTGAAAGCTTAGCCCCCTTGCTGTGAGTGACAGGTGATTTACATATCTCATGCACTAGCCTGAGACAGGCACATCCTGTGTAAAAAGTTCACAATTCACACCCCCCTCCCCTCCAGCTCTCCCAGCTTTACTGTGTTTTGACTGGATGTTTCTCATCATGGGATGCAGTGAACAGTCAGCAGACTATAGACAGACAAGTGATTTAGGGGACATGTATGTAGTCAGAGCTGGGCAGAGTAGAACATCCAGTGATCTGATGATAACCTGTCTCAGGCTAGTGCAGGAGATATGTAAATCACCTGTCACTCACAGCAAGGGGGCGTTTTTGACAAAGTTTTCAAGACTTTGTCAAGATTTCTCTAACTGAACAATAAAAGAGGATTGCTCAGGCCTCAAGTAAATCTGCGTGGCAAGACTGAGAATAATTTTGGGTTTACATCTACTTTAAGACAGGGCGGAAGACCCACCAGAATCAAAGGAGAAATACTTCAGTATTCCAAGGTTCATGACAATATTAATGCCTTAAAAGACCATTTAGGGGTACACCTTTTTTTCTTGTTCACAATTTCTGGATGTTGCATTATATCTATGAGAACACAATTACCGACCTCTGTATTCTGATTTCCAATATAAGGACACTTACCTGTCCTGGAATCCAGCAATGTCGGCACCCCAGCCGATGTTTCCATCAGCTCTCGAGTGCTGTCACAAAAAACAAAGAAACTGGCAGTGAAGCCTTTCATGTTAACAGCCAGTTCACTACTGCAAATACGCAAAGCGCGCTGCACTTTCTGAATGGCCCGGTGGCAGAGGAAGGAGAAGGGGGGCCGAAATTCGCTGCAGCAAGATCTCTCAGAAGTGGGGACAGGTACCTGTCAAAAACAGGTACCCTGTCCCCCATCCCCCCTGAAGGGTGCCAAATGTGGCACCGGAGTGGGGGAGGCAGATAAGCGGAGCTTCCACTTTTGGGTGGAATTCCACTTTAACCCCCGCCCCAAGCTTTATAAATTCTGGGCTTTGAATGTATGTAGAGAAGAGAAAACCCCTGCTAAACTGGTACAACTTATATAGGAGGATTTGTTTCATTTCTGTGTATCACCTGAGGCCTGTCACTTCACTGGGTATATGTAAGGGTTTACAACCACTTTAAAGTACCTCTGTCTCTATAAAAAAGGCACAAACCAAGTTAATTCTGCAAAGATAGTAAATGCTTTCCTCTCCTGTGGCCAAAACTGTCAATCTCTGCAGCACTGAAGAGAAACCACAGCCTGGAGACTATTCAGAAAGTGACACGAGTATGAGTATTAATTTTCTGCCCCCCCGCTGCAGTACTTAGTATGATCTCCTGGCTACTATGTCACTACTATCGCCTGACACTTTCCTGGTTCTCCACCTTGCTCATTGGTATAATCTGCTCGCCACTATGTCACTACAGTGTCCTGACACTTTTGGGTATATCATTTTCCTGGTTCCCTCTTCCCTCAATAGTTCACAAGAGCCACAAAGTTCAGCAGGGGACCAGGAAATCGACACACAGGAAAGTCAGATCTCATTAGCTGCATACTTGTTCTGGGTTAAGCGACACGCTATTGAAGCAAAAGTGTCAGCATGAAAGTCAGGCAGCCAGCATTTGTGGAATGAGCAGTCAGCAATGGTAGTGTAGATTTCTCTTAGGAAAGGTTTCATGCTGCAGTGAAGTACCGTAACCTTCAAGCTACAATGAACAACATTTTACCCTGGTGCTTTGGTCATGCAGCAGGCATCTGTGGCCCAGACAGACAGTCTTCCACGCCTACTGTCACCTAGGTTAATGCAAATATTTCTATACATAATTGCTGTCGTGTTTTGCAGAGCAAATGGCCATCATCTACAAAGACATCCAGCATCAGAAACAAATGGTAGCGTGTACCTGGAGTGCTTTCTGATTCTTGAAGCAGTAAACCATAAACCTACGGATTACTAGTGGTGCAAAGTAGGAATGTGGCATGAATTCACTCAGTCGTAGAGCGCTTGCTTGCTTTGCCCCAGGTGTAAATTGAGCATGGAGAGATGAACAATTACCACAATGAATCAATCGTGGTTAAGTGACAATTTTCAGACACCCTTCCATGAATAGTAATGAACAGATCAATCACTATCATCTCTGAATGCTAACACTCTACAGCTGTCATGTCTACCTGCACAGAAATCTATTATTGGTGGAGATGTTTTTGAAATGACAATATACTTGATCATGCCCATTTTGATCATAGGCATGACAACATTATACAGTTAATCAAATGATACATATATGTGTGTACCAAAAATAAAGTGCGACTGTGCAAATGCTAACCGTGACTGTTGTACAATATTCATGTAAAATCAACACAGTGCAAAACAAGAACACATTAAATGTGAACCCAGTATTATATAAAGTGCAAAAATAATAAAAACAAACAACTGTACACATATGCAAAAGCTCATGTGATTTAAGTCACTTGTGACACATGGATTCAATGAGGGAAATCAAAGTGTGAAGCATAAAATCTAAAACATGAAACCCGTCACCACAGAGAGACAAGAGGCTTATCGGAAAGTCAGCGACCACCCAGGGGTACCCCTGTTTGCACCTTATTTTTGGTACACACACATATGTATCATTTGATACATTTTTTTATAGAACTGCACTTTTTATTACGTATTTTTGCTCCTGTGCCCAATGCCTTGGTTATAGTGCCTAGCTGCTGTTTTGTTGTTGTTTTTACCAAGTGCGGATAATACCTTTATTTATTAACATTACACAGTACCTCACATTTTTGTAAATATTTTATTATATCTTTTCATGTGACAACACTGAAGAAATGACACTTTTCTACAATGTAAAGTAGTGAGTGTACAGCTTGTATAACAGTGTAAATTTGCTGTCCCTCAAAATAACTCAACACACAGCCATTAATGTCTAAACCGCTGGCAACAAAAGTGAGTCCACCTCTTAGTGAAAATTTCCAAATTGGGCCTAATTAGCCATTTTCCCTCCCCGGTGTCATTTGACTCGTTAGTGTTACAAGGTCTCAGGTGTGACTGTAAAACAGGTGTGTTAAATTTGGTGTTATCGCTCTCACTCTCTCATACTGGTCACTGGAAGTTCAACATGGCACCTCATGGCAAAGAACTCTCTGAGGATCTAAAAAAAATTATTATTGCTCTACATAAAGATGGCCTAGGCTATAAGAAGATTGCCAAGACCATGAAACTGAGCTGAGGGTAAAGGCGATGGACTGGCCAAGCATGTCTCCAGACCTAATATATATAGAAAGTCCAGCGAGCCTCCTCTACTTATGAATTGCCTAAATGGCAATATAAACCAGCTGCAAGCGTTAAACATCTCATAAAGCCATGCAGATAAAAGCAAAAATAAATATATATATATATGCTGCGCTTCCAAATATGAAAGAGACTCTACACATTAAGTGTATACAATAACCAAGGTGCAAATATGCATGTGAACTACACACAGTAATAAATGCAGTCTGTGCTGACTGTAGAAAAGTGACAGTAGTGCAACAAATAAATACAATTCTTAAAATTAAACACATAAATAAATAATTACTATAAAGTGCTGTAATGTGCATCCATGTGATAAATAATATCAAAATTATTGTCCATAAGATCATGTAGTGGACCTAATCCACTAAAGAAATACATAAATAGAGGGGGTTTTTCTAGTTCTGTATTTCTGTAGTTCTGTAGTTCTGTATCTTTTAGATATGCTTGTGAAAAACACGTGTTTGTGAGTACCCACTTGTTTTTCTACTTTTTAAATAAAATTTGAGTTATGGTTATGCACTAGGTTGGTGTGCCCTCTTTTTTGTTATTTTGTAATGGTCTGCATCGGTAGGGTTTGGCCAGCATTTCGAATTTCTACTCTCACAGGCAATTAAAAAAAAAAACTGTATTTTTATAGCCACGTAACAGAACTTCAAATATACCTAAAGATAAAACTTTTTTTTAGTTTTGGGTAGAGTAGAGAGGGATTAGAACACCTAATTATTTTCCCTGTTAACCATTATCATTGAAATGACTTTTTGGTTGTCCCCAGAAAAGTAATAGAGGGGAAAACTTCAATGGGGAAACTAGTTCTGGTGATCTGGGGGGGGGGGGGGGGGGCAAGGGCTTCCCATTCATTTGCAGGGATTTCCTGGCACATCCTGTTTTGGCTATAGGACAGTTCCGAGATGTACACAGCCCTTTCACACCACACAGCCCTGCTTGACAGGAAATCAGATTTTCTCTGCTGCAGTTCAGTAACACTTAGGCCTCATGTACACTGCTGCTGGTAAATGAACGTTAAGAGGCAGTCGGCTGCTTTTTTCAGCTGCCCCTGAACTCATCCAATGTTATCTTATGTGTACACAAAATGTAATTTTTACGCGGTACCGGTGTTTAGCCGCGTTTAGTTTACAGGCATTTAAAATTTTTGGCTATTTTGAAATATACTTCTGAACGCAAACATGGCAAAACACCGCTAAACATGGCAAGTAAATGCAGCAAAACAAACGTTTTAAACGTGAGTTTTTATCTGTCAAGTTAAATCTTTCAGGAGAGGTTCAGGAGGGGTTGTAAAAACGTCCCGGGTACATTAAGCCTTAGGCTCCTATCACACAGTTTGACCATCTGTCCATTTTTCATCCATTTGTTGACGGATGAAAAACGGACAGCAATGCATTCCTATGGACAAATGGATGTGAAAGTTTGAACATCCATTTACCATCCATTTACACCCGTGTCTGTTCTAGGACAGTTTTTTAAACGATCAAGGCTGGGTTCAGATATATTGAAACATAACAGAAAGAGATGCCATCTATTGATCTATTGAAACATAACATAAAGAGATGCCATCCGTTTACATCTGTTCTGTTAGGCACCTTTCACACGAACGGTCCGCCTGTCTTTTTTAGGCAGACCTGAACGGACGCTCCATGCAGGTCTATGGAGCGACGGATGTCAGCGGGTACCATGACATCCTATCCGATACGATCTGCAAAAATCAGACGTATGGCGATACGTTCGCATCCGTCCTGGCGGATCGGATGAGATCTGATGATAACGGACATGCTGTGCATTTTCGTCCGATCCCTCCATAGGAATCGGCGGCGCTCTGACAGGCCCCTCCCCACTCAGTGAACAGAGACGGACCTGTCATGATCAACAGAGAGATCTCCTGCTGGGCTGGCGGACAGAGCTGAGCGGATCCGCCTCGTGGGAATGAGGCCTAGATGTCTGTTTTTATTTGTCACTTCTAATTGGTCTCTGCAACAACTAAGAATGGATGCAAAAACAGATGTAGACTGATGTAAACTGAACTGAACTGATGTAAACTGATTTAAAACTGATTTAAACTGAACTTACCTGAACTAAACCGATCAAAAAGGATAATTTTATTTATATGCCACATCCCTGAATTTGATTCATCAAAACTATATTTATAGTATAATTATGGGACTATTGAGGCATAGCATTTAGTAGAAAAATAACATTTATTTAATTCAGTTAAAATTAGATAATATTGGTCCATACAATAGCAGACTATACTAAAATATACTACAATTGTAAAACAATCGATCCCAAATACTGTGAAAATTGCATATAATAGTCATTCAAGCTCATTATTATTCTAGACTATATGCATCATAGAGATAGGCTAAACAGATTGCATTCTGCATCCACACATATTATTACATCTTGCTAGAGATAAGATTAACATAGATTACTGTAACCCACACGAAAAAGAAAAGAAACGTCCTTTAAAAAAAAGGTCACAAACGAACTGTACACCTGATGGAGGTGTATGTCGACCACCTACATCAGTTCACTCCCCCAAAGCTAGTACTTTTAGTACCACCTCGCCCTCCTTTTTAGAGTGTAAATTTCAGAAAGCAGGGCCCTCCTAATCCTTCTGTATTCATTTATATTGTAACTGTACTGCCTCCCTTTATATTGTAAAGTGTTGCACAAACTGTTGGCGCTATATAAATGCTGTATAGTAATAATAATAATAAGCCACACAAAAAAACAATGTGTAAACTTCCTTTTAAAAAAAAGTCTATACATTAAAATGCCAAAATAGTAAAAAAAATGTATCTTTGCAATAGGTAAAGAGAACACTTATTTTACAATCTAGTACCACATAATTTAATGCAGATATCATTCCATGTAGGATTTGGTTCTGCTAACATATTAGACTGCCTCATAAAAAGCACAAAAATGTTTTACTATTTAATAAGGGAACTGTAATACAGCCCATATATGTTTATCCATAACATTAATTTTATTAGTCAAACTCATCCACTTCTGCTTGTATACCTAACTATGAATACTTTAGAGAAAATGGGAGGGAGGGGCTGATTCTCAATTAGGTCACAAGCAGCAAAGGAAAATACCAATTACTTTTCATAGCCTACCTGTGTTATGCTATGGCCTCCCTGAACTGACATTCAAGAACCTTGAGGATTAATTACTAGTAATGAAGCTGAGCTCTGCAATGCACGGTTAAACATGACTCCTGTTTGCAAAAATGAGTTTGACCTTTTCTGCTCGGCAGGTTATGGAATTTCTTCTCTGAGGTTATTGGCAATGATACCCCATTTCCCGCTCCCACTGTGACACCTCTAAACGCTAGAAACTACAGCAGCGGAATTCATTCAGTCACTGATTTCATGATTAATGCAGCCTTCCATTTGCTTATAATCTGTATGCATAAACAAGAGCATTAAAAAGCCATGAACTCTTTACAAATTCAGTACTGCTATAAGATATGAACTGCCTTAAAGGGTACTTATAAAATGAACATAGCCTCTCATCCAGACCATTCACTCAACTAACCCAAACCTCCTCCTCATCCCCAAATCGTGCTACAAATCAAAGGGAGAGCAAAAAATTTGCAGTCCAAGGACCACGGCTATGGAACGCTCTACCCACTAACATCCGCATGGAAGAAAACCATTGAGCCTTCAGGAAAAAACTCAAGACCCACCTCTTCTAAGAAGCAAGACAACACAGGACGGATCAAGCGCCTTGAGGCGATTCAGTTCGCATTTGTAGTGCTATACAAGTCATTCATTCATTCACTAAAAATAGTAACAGGAAAAAAAAACCTCTAATGGACTCCATCCAATGGACTATTCTAGATATGTAATCTCAGCTGAAGAGAAAAATCAGAACTCAGACATAGTCAATGACTGGTCAGTTGTACTTGAAAATCAGCCCCCTAAACTCCTTCACTTGGGTTCAAGTGGCCATGTCTTGCCTTTTGGCAGCCGATAGAAGCCTACGCATTCATTTCTCCAAGACCAGTAAGTATAATAAGGGGGCAAAAGAATTATGATGGTAGGGTTAACTTTTCAATGTGCTTTTTATGCTACCTGCATTAGCTGCTTAATTTGGGGGATACAGGAGCCTAGTAAGGAGCTCTTTGAAGCCATGATCAGTCTCAGTTAAGCAAACAGGGGTGACCAACTGAACCTTAAATCATAGTAGACCAGTTTGCTTTTGAAGATTTCCCCCCTGTTTTTTTTGGTTACCATTTATGTCTTCTTTGAACTCACTTAGGTGCTCCTACCCTCATCTTGAGAAAAAGGGACTGTATCCTGCCTAATTATTGACATTGATTAAACTACGCTGGAAAATTCCTCCTGCTGTAAGTCCTGTTGAGTGTACCTACCGCCTCCTCCATATTCTTTTTTTAACCTATTTGGGTGCTTCTGCCCTTGTGTTTACCATCTAGCCTAGAGCATGGTTTTGAACAGTGTCCCCTGTTAACCCCTTTGGACCCTCCATGTAGACATTTACAATGCTGCACATGTGAATTCACACATAAGATTTTAGTAAAAAAATGTTTTGATGACCAATGCTGTACCTCCTTTACGCACCTCCTTTGTCGTCCCGATGAAGAGGACCATTGGTCTGTAAAACGCATATAGAATATATAATCTTCCCAACATTCATTCCTATATCAAATATTGTTTCATATGTTGTTAATGATGTAATGTGTTGATGCTTAGGACTTTGTCCATATAAAAAAACTGACACTACGGGATGTGAACTTTTTTCCTGTGGCCATTTAGAATGCAAACTGTCGTCATGGAAGCTAGTTAAATGTCTCGAAAAGAGGTGAGCAGCAACCCATACTCCTCCATGAGTGTCTTCCCTTTTTTCGCTAGTTAAAAGTCTTAGATTTATTTCAATTATCTATTTTATTCCTTGAGTTCAATAAAACACAATCAATGTGATAGTAAATCATCACATATTCTTCAATGCATGAACTGAGGTAAATGTTATGCAATGACACTGCTATGCAATACCATTATGCAATTCCATTAACACTGTGGTGTTAAACTGTAAGAGCTTCAGTATAAGGTATGTCTTCAAAATAAATCTTTGTCCAGGCTATGGAAATTTTCAGCAGCTTTGGACATTCTCTTATCCTCAAAGGGTAAGCTGAGCTGCCTTGGAGATAATGACTTAAGTGCTTCTGCTATGAACTTTGAGGCTAAACTGCTCCACAGTGCCTGCAGCTATACAGGTCACTGGGGACCTTGAATACTCATTAACGTGGAACTTAGCCATTTTCCAAAAAATTAGTTAGCCATGGTCCCCTCTTAGTTTTGGAAACCACACTTATGCTATAGATGCTTCAGAAAAAAAACTCCTTCTATAAATACTTAACCAACTTTTCCACACAATTTAAAGCTTGCAGTATCATTCTCTGTGCTCCAGCTTATATTTGACTCATTTCAACCGACATGCTCCACTTTAAAAAAAATAATAATTTGGAAGTAATCACCCTAAAAGAACATAAAAGCACAGCTGATATGATAGCATTGAAAGTTACACGTCTGTAGAATGAAATGGCTAATCTGCTCAGTAACTTGCCATTGTTCGATGTGTGCCTGTGACAGCATGATGAAGGCACAGTGTGCTTGGTGTACATTCCTTCTTCACACTGTTTCCATAGAAACCAACCACTCATCTTCAGGTGAGACTGACAAAATATACACTAGAGGCAATGTAAATCACTTCTGCGTGTTTCAGTAATCAGGAGGCAGAAAACCATATTTGCTTAAAAGCTTCCCTGATGTCTAATATATACACCATAGCAGATGTCAAGTGAATGTAACCTTTTTTCCACATTGAGTTCCTACTCTAATAAACTATTTTTGAGTAAGCATTTTTTTTTGTAAGTAAGTCAATCGAACTTAAGCTAATCTCAGACACTGCAATGGCTTCCATTATAAAACAGAAGGGTGCTTTAGGTGCACATTTTGACTTCACTCTTGTGTGATTAAGTTTTTGTAAGATTGAGTTTCAGTCAGGCATATATCCACAGCAAATGCTGTTAGAAGTTACATATGTTTCATATGTTTGTATGTTACATTTCTCTAGTAAATAATGTATGTGCATAAATTATGAAATGCATTCTTTGAAGAAGTACATTTGTGACTGGGATTAAAGAACTAAACACTATCTATGATATAAAGCAGCTAAGGCCAATTAACCACCTGATTACTTTGCACTTAAACCCCCCTCGTGACCAGACCAATTTTCAGCTTTTGGCGCTGACGTACTTTGAATGACAATTGCGCGGTCATACAACACTGTACCCATTTTTATCATTTTTTTCCCCACAAATAGAGCTTTCTTTTGGTGGTATTTAATCACAGCTGGGGTTTTTATTTTTTGCTAAACAAACAAAAAAAGATGGAAAATTAAAAAAAAAAAAAAAATCATGTTTAATAGCTTGTTATAAAATTTTGCAAACAGGTAATTTTTCTGCTTCATTGATATGCGCTGATGAGGCGGCACAGGTGGGCATTGATAGGCTGCACTGGTTGGAACTGATAGGCTGCACTGGTGGGCACTGATAGACTGCACTGGTGGGGACAGATAAGTCGGTACTGATGGGAACAGCAAAGATGGCACTGATGGGCACGGATGGGTGGCACGGATGGGTGGCACGGATGGGTGGCACCGATGGGCACTGATGGGTGACACTGATGGGCACTGATAGATGGCACTGATGGGTGGCACTGATGGGCACTGATAGGTGGCACTGATGGGCACTGATGGGCACTGGTAGGGGACACTGATGAGCACTGGTAGGTGACACTGATGAGCACTGGTAGGTGACACTGATGTGCAGCACTGGCACTGTTGGCACTAACAGATGGCACTGTGGGCACTGAGAGATCGCACTGTGGGCACTGAGAGATCCCACTGTGGGCACTGACAGATGGTACTGTGGGCACTGACCAATGGCACTGGGCTCGCTGATCACAGAGCGCCCTTCAGGGGGCGCGCAGGCAGCTCGTGGCCGGGACTACGTCAATAGACGTCAATAGACATAGTCCCGGCACATTAGATCCGCGCTGTAGTCATTCGGCTATAGCGCGGATCTCAGGTGGTTAAACAACATTATGTCACTTAAATACACAGTCCTGCAAACACTATAGGGCAGTGGTCATCAACCCTGTCCTCAGGGCCCACTAACAGGCCAGGTTTGCAAGATAACTGAAATACATCACAGGTGATATAATTTGCTGCTCAGTGATTGCAGTATTCTAGCCTGCATCTCCCCAAGGTAATACATAAAAACCTGGCCTGTTAGTGGGCCCCGAGGACAGGGTTGATGACCACTGCTATAGGGAACATCATTTGGAAGTAGGGGACACAATAAGCCAATTTTTTGTTTTTTTAATGTTTTAATGTTTTAGAACATATGGAGAAAATACAAATACCACGAAGGTAAGCAAGCCTTCACACTCTAGAGCAGTGGTCTCCAAACTGTGGCCTGGGGGCCAGATGTGGCCCTTTGCTTGCCTTTATCTGGACCTTGGGGCACTATTCCTCCCATTGACACCAGCGATGGAGCACTATTTTTCCCATTGACACCAATGATGGGGCATTCCCCTGATGAAGTCACATAGTGTGACGATACACGTCAGGATTGGGCTACAGGTATACCGTAAGTGATGCAGGAGGACAAGCTCAGCGCTCGTGGATCAATATATGTTTTACTGTTTTAAATATAAGTAACAATTTTGCAGTTTTACGAATAAACCTTTTAAAAACGTACTACACTATTGGAGATTCCTTCCTTATATGTAAAACCGGAGATATATCGAGAAGAGCATTGAGTAGGACCCCCAGGATTCTCACAGAGGAAGTTCTCCTGACCTTGTTAGAACTTCAAGCTGTGTATATCACAAACAACATGCATGGAGGCGGGTGGAGACATTGTGACACCTAGAGAAAGATCTGCCTACTTTAGTGCTGTTACCTTACAGCAGTGAGGTGAGCTGCTAGAGAGCACTAAGAGGTCACCAACCACTACCAGGATTAAACACCACTCACCTATTTTGGAAATGATAATTCACCTACTCCAGTCACTAGACCTGTGTCTACACTTGGACTTTATAGTTATTTATGTCACAATTTTCTTCTCATTTGTTTAATTGGGATATCACTGACTTCTCTAACACTGTTGTGTTTTCATCTGGATGATTTACTTATCATTTCACATTTTAATGCTGTCACGAGCCTGTTGATTTGAGTTTTTATTTTTCATTTATTGATATAGTAGATGTTTATTCCCTTATTTATTTAATTTCACTTCGCACTTTGATACTTGACAGCACAACATCATCTCTCATTCAATCTATTCAATGATGGGGCACTATTCCTCCCCCTAATGCCAAAGAGGCACTGTTTACTCCCACTGATGGCCACAGTCCGCCCCCCCCCCCCCTATAGTTTGAAGGACAGTAAACTGGCCCTTTGATTAGAAGGTTTGGAGACCCCTGCACTAAAGTCACTGTTTCTCCTTGCACCTCTCTTCTCCCAATGAAGTATGAAAGGGTAATTAATTGTTGTTTTTATTTTGTTTACTTTTTATTTTATTTTTTTATCAGAGCTGCTGAGAGCCAAGGATTTGGAGTGTACAGCCAGTGGGAGCAGTGCCACTTATAACACAGCAAAGCGCATATAGACCTCCTGTAATTAGTGAGGTCCATTTAAGCAGGTGAGAAGACACCCATAGGTGGGGTGAAGGGCATGTGGTGATCAGAGGCAATTACTGAAAGTTTCTGGTGTATGGGACCGCACTTATTTTCACGGATATTGAATCATTTATTTATGGACTGCATATATGTTAAAAAGAAAAGATGGACTCACGTTAATTTATTATATATATATATATATATATATATATATATATATGATTTTTACACTGTTTTCAGATATTTATTTATGCACTATAATTTGAATGCACTTTATTGAAGGAGAGCGCTGCACTTTTTTGTGACTACATTAAGACAGACCTACTTGTAAAGTGGATCCCTCCAATGCAGCGCTGTCACCGATCCCCTGCGCTGCCAATTTTACCCAGTCTTCCTTCCAGGTTCACAGGCTCTGGATGTATAAATGGCTGGAGCCGCAGTGACGTCGGCTCCGGCACAGAGCTCTGAAGGGACAGCATGGGTATGCCGTCTCTTTAGATCACATGATAGTCCCGCTGTCACGATACAATGCCCCAGCATGGGGGGGTTCCTCCATCCTCCTCGCGTGTATAGATGGAGGAATCAGTTTTTCTTTCTTTTCTTTTTTTTCAGCCCTCTGGCAGAACAAAAAAGTATCTTTGGCCAGCTTTAATGAATGAGGCTGCTAACCTCCATCATCCAATCATACAAGTAAAAATGCAGGTGATTGGGTATTCTTTGCAAAGTGAAATTTCACCACATTCACTAAGCTCTGGGGAAAATTCCCACGCAAAGTGTAATGACCCAGCCTATTTGTCTTTAGTAAATGAACCCAATAAACATAAGGAAAATAGGAGGACAAAACTGATACATGGGGAGAAGAAAGACACGACCAACAAAAAAGACTGTCAGGAAAGAACAAGAGGAAAAATTGTATGGTTGAAGAGCCTCAAGACTGATAAATGGGACGAGTCAGTACACAAGAATGACGAGCATAACCGACATTTAGAGGCTGACAGGATGGAGGAAAATGCGCAAAACTGACAGGATAGGCAGAGAAAGATGAGACTGACAAATGAGACTAATAAAGAAACTCTTAATATGTCTGGGTCCTTTAATTAAGCATGTAAGAGGGGGAAAGAGTGGAAAATAAAAATACCGACCCTGGAAAAAAATTGAAATGATAAAGCATTGACAAAGGTAAATACATGAGTACAAAGTGAACAATGGTGGATAGCCCTGTGCAATATAAAATAGGAAAAAAAGTCAAGGTCATGGTTGAACATACCAAACATTGACAACTTATATACTCTAGCAACCAGAAAAAGATGATTTTTAAAGAGAATAATATTTTATCTCTGTGCAAAAGGAGGTTGCCCAGACCTAGGCTGAGGTTCCCTTCGGTATGAAGGGGGTTAATGCGATTGAAGAAGTAATAGATTCTAACAGACATTAGGTGGCTTGTCACTGTGAATGAGCAGTAAAGTGTAAGTTGATAGTTAAGCAGTAGCAGTATACTCATGAAATTATCACTCTACTTTCGCCTCCTTTTAGGAGTCTCACAGTGTTAAAAACACACAACAATATGCAAGGTAATACAGTCTGACAGTCCTACAGAGCAGCTCCCCCACACCTCCCTGTCTGACTGCTGCTGTAGGGGATTATAGAAAAGTAAAATACTGATTCAAGTACTTTTGCCAACAGTATGTAAAAAAGTACTGTAGATTTAGTACACCATTCTGTTAACTCCCTCTTCTCAACATCCCCCTAAGTACATCCAGAAATGGGCAGCAGATCTGGTGACATACTTAGATGCACAAGGTTGGCCTCAAATTTAGGAACAATGAAATCCTGTTCTCACAGTCAAGACCATTTAAGGTCCCCAACAAGTGGCGACTTGAATTGTCCATTATGTACCTACACAGCCAATTCTCTGTTTTAGAGGTTGTGGTCAATTAGAAGAAACCTTTTTCCACATAAGGTGGTCATGCACAGTAACCCAGCAATTGTGGGGAGGAATCTTTCAGATGATGTTGGAACTAATGATCTTCACGGAGCCCATCCTGACTCAATATGTACTTCTTCACCTTAAGCCTCCAGGCCTCTCCAAGTATCAATTTAACAAACTTGTTTCCAGCTAAACAAACAATTGATAAAGCCTATAAATCACACACTCTCCCATTGATTATGTTCACTTAGTCATGCTTCATAAGAAAATAGAACCTGGTACCCTTGAGCAACATCCTGCAGAATTTTAGCTGGGCGTTTTGGGCCCCTGAACTGAGGCGCATCTATGGGAGACACATTTCCCTTTCCTATTCCTTTCCCCCTTTTCTTCTTTCTCCTTTCTCCCTTACCTCATGCTGTTACCTTCCCTCTATCCAAGTCCTGCCATTTCCCCAACTTGCACTCCCAGAATTCTTGGTCCCCCACGAGACACACCAAGACTCCCCACCATCCATGACCCCATTCCTCTGTTGAATGCCAATATGATGGTAACAAAGATTGCTAACACCATAAAACAAATAAACATATTGAACAAAAAAAAACTACGGATTTTAACATTACAAAGAATTCTTAACTAGATTAACTGGTGGATTTTTATATCTGTCTAGAGTTCAGCTTTAACTGCCAAAAACACATGTATTGCATGGATAAAAGATGCCTGAGGATTATACTAGACAGATAATGTATGACAGCAGTGTATTAAGAGTGATTATAAGAACTGGTGAACGGTTGCATGGAAACCTATAAGAAGGACAAATACTGGGTGAACTGATACTGACAATGTGCATAGGAGATGGAATGGTGTTCTGACATATTGGCTGCAAGGCTTTTGCAGTTTGTCAGATAGGTGGGGGAAGACAATTTATAAATGTAGACGTCTCCCACTATTATAGCCCATGCCTTACTTTATTATCTTTTTACCATCTTCTGTGATCAGGTTCCCAGACAGTTCCAAGGGTCACCATCAGAGCTAATAATACTAACAGAAATGTATATGTTTTTGAGCAGCTGTGATGCTATATCTAGTACTTTTTAAAAATGGGCTTACTCCGAATAGCTTTCAATGCACCAAACATGGAAAAGACGGTTGTTTATAAAAACAAAGAGGATAGTCTTCTCTGAGAACTATGGGCTACTATACAGTACCTCTAATGAGTTCCGCAATTGGTGCAACCAATTTCTGCATCCCTTACAGCAGCCTTTCTCAACTTGTTTTCTCCAGAGAAACCCTTGAAATAATTTTCAGATGTCAGGGAACCCCTGATAAAAGCCATTGATTGAAGATCAGTGGTGGTCTGAATGTTGTCCCCATTACAGACACCTAAAAGATTATTGGTGTCATGCTACTGGCTCTTATCAAGTAGCACTGACCTCAAAATGATGCAAGCATCATTAAATGGAAGGTTAATCAACCACAGCTCAAGGAACCCCCAGCAGCCTCTCTTCTCTAGAAGAGAATGATTGTCTTATAATAATCAGATAATATTGAGATTATCTCCTGAGCAATAATGACCATTTGCAAAGATTTCTGTTATTCTTTCTATTCTCTCCTTAAAGGCTAAATTCACCTTTAAAAAATAATAATAATAATAAAAATAAATAAAACACTTATTTTTGCAGGTAAAAAAAAATGTGCATTTATTATTATTTTTTTCTGGAGACTGCAGGGTAATGTACCCACACAATCTCAGTATAGCTGTCTGTCTGTACCTTCTGTACAAGCAGGCAGTTACTAGAGAGAAGATCACTGAACTAAGAGAACCCTCAGGAGCTCCCTCACAGTTCATTGAGAACTACAAGCTGTCTACGGCGGTTGTAGATGGTAGTTGTAGTTCATTTATTCACAGGTCGCTGTGAATGAATGATGTGGCCGTGTGGGCAGAGCCATGCATGGCCATGCTCTTTTTAAATTGTGACAGCAGGTGCGGAGAGAAGGAGCTGTTACAGCAGGGGTCAGAGGAGTACAGGCAGATGCTCTTTGGTAACATGTTACACCCTAATAACATGTTACCAAAGGTGAACCTATACTTTAAGAAACCTGTCTACTAATTACATTTATGCAGAATCAAGATGTTAGTTTATCCTTGAAGGAAAGTCACAGTGGGTACTGAAAGTTCAGTTATCTTAGGCAAGCACTGACAAACCTCTAACCAGTCATCATTCTTTGAGAAAGATACAACTACATATGGCCTGCCTTAGCATGTCGGGACCCTACAGGGTTAGACCCCACTATATAAAGATGCAACTCAACTCAACCCAACTCAGAATCCTAAAGAAGAATTCCAGGTATGGTATATTTTTACATAGTTATATTGGTCCAGTTTGGACCAATGTAACAATGTATACACCATGCCTGGCGGATGCCCCAGGAAGCTCGAAATCACTGAAGCAGACATTGTTACTTCAGTGATCCCCACTTTTTTCCAGGTTCCATGCTGAGCAGCTGGCCTGATGTACTGTGAATACAGGAGGTCGCCACTCAGCACAGGTGTCAATCAGAGAATTCTTTGCATTATCTGAATGAATGCAAAGCATTATTTGATTGGATGGGGTGGAGAGCGTGTTGTCACCGCCCCACCTATCCAGCTCATCTAATCAGAGAACGATGAAAACAGTGACAACAGTCATCCCAATGTTTTATTTTGCACCTTTGTAGTGAAGTAATCAATCTATTTCCAATTGGTTATAACAAATTGCCTATCCTGTTGTCAAACAGTGCTCGTTAAATCAGAGCAGCATATGACTAGCCCCTCCATCTAGGAACAAACCCTTTCCTGTTGTTTTACACTCTATTGGAGTGTTGTCAACTTTGTTCCACTAGACATTAATTCAGTATTCCCAGTATGTACAATGACATTACCAACATAATGATAGAGGTATTACCAGTAATTAAGAAAGAGCCATCCCATCTGTAATCTCTTTTTCGGAATATTAATTTGGAGAATGCGTTGGTTTTGACAAAACAAGTGAACACATGGAAAAAGGTGGAAGGAGGCTGTCAGGTTTAGTAAACTGTCTATGAATAGACCCACCGAGGGCAGCCTGTCTCTGGCTGTGTTACAATGCTTTGCAGAGAGGGAAGCTTGGCACAACATCACAACTTTCTCTGATAAAAAAGAATGCCGAGAGGGATTTCATGACTTTCAACACTATTTCACTGTGCCTTTTTTGCAGGTGCATTGGTAACATTTTATAACAGCACATGTGTCAAATGCTCTGTTATTTGTATAAGAGAACATAGGGGGTTATTAACCACTTCAGCCCGGACCAATTGGCAGCCAAAGGACCAGGCCCCTTTTTGCGATTCGGCACTGCGTCGCTTTAACTGACAATTGCGCGGTCATGCGACGTGGCTCCCAAACAAAATTGGCGTCCTTTTTTTCCCACAAATAGAGCTTTCTTTTGGTGGTATTTGATCGCCCCTGCGGTTTTTATTTTTTGCGCTATAAATAAAAATAGAGCGACAATTTTGAAAACAATGCAATATTATTTGCTTTTTGCTAAAATAAATATCCCCAAAAAATATATAAAAAAACATTTTTTTTTTCCTCAGTTTAGGCCGATACGTATTCTTCTACATATTTTTGGTAGAAAAAATCGCAATTAGCGATTATTGATTGGTTTGCGCAAATGTTATAGCGTTTACAAAATAGGGGATAGTTTTATAGCATTTTTATTAATATTTTTTTTTTTTGATAGTAATGGTGGTGATCAGCGATTTTTATTGTGACTGCGACATTATGGCGGACACATCGGACATTTTTGACACATTTTTGGGACCATTGTCATTTATACAGCAATCAATGCTATTTAAATGCATTGATTCCTGTATAAATGACAGTTGTAGTGAAGGGGTTAACCACTAGGGGGAGGGGTTATGGGCTGTGACGTGTGTGTGTTTTTTTTTACATTAGGGGGCGGGGCTGACGTCTGACGTCATTGAACAGCTTTCCCGATGACCGGGAACAGCCAATCAATGACAGGCAGAGTAGGAAGAGCGGGGAGAGGTTTGTTTACACATACCTCTCCCCGTTCTTCAGCTTTGTGACCCGATCGCCGCTGGTGTCCCGCGATTGGGTCACAGAGCTGAAGAATGGGGAGTCCCGCGGCCGGGGTCACGGAGCTGGCAGGCTCGCGACCCACGGGCAGGCATTTAAAGGATCACGTACAGGTATGTGATTTTGCCTGCCCGTGCCATTCTGCACACGTATATGTGCATGAGGCGGTCGGGAAGCGGTTAAGGAATGGCAAATCCACTTTGCACTGCAAGTGCACTTGGAAGTGCAGTTGCTGTAGATCTGAGGGGTGGATCTGAAATGAGGGGAAGCTCTGCTCTTTTTATCATCCAATCATGTGCAGGCTAAAATGCTGTTTTTTATTTTCCTTGCATGTCCCCCTCGGATCTACATCGACTGCACTTCCAAGTGCACGTTCAAGTGCACTTGCAGTGCAAAGTGGATTTTCCTTTAGTAATTAACCCCCACTGCGATGTGAACTTTTTTATCCTCTTATTTCCATTGATTATCCTTTTGAATGGTAGAATAAGAAGGGAAAGAATAACAGGATAAGAAAGAAAATAAACATATCCTCTTTCCTTATTCTATATTCCATGTCTATACTTGTAGGGGGTCGGAAAGTGATTATAAGTGATCATCTTGTAAAACAATACATTCAGTTTAAAATAGAAATGAATGGCAAAACATTTTTATACAGATAAAAAAACATTATAAATACCCTTTTCCCCTTTTTAATAAGTGACCACATAACATCTGTTCTCAGCTGCATTAGAGCTGGGGGAGGAGAAGCAGCAGCATACTGAGCTTCCCAGTGAATGGCTATGTAGGGGGTAGTGTCAGGACAAGTACAATCATTGGAGGAGAGCAGGCTGAGTTCATATCTAGAGAACTGACCACAGTGTGCTTTCCTGCTTAGTGTGGTCAGTTTTTTTTATAGGAAAGCAGAGGGAGGAACACCAGGCTTTTCACATAAAGGAAGTAATACAAATAAAACAGGATACTTTCTCATACAAGTACAAGTACAGAAGGCACATATCAGGAATATGAAGTGTTGGGGTAACAAATGCTTTAAGTCTGCATGCTGCGGTAACACATGCTTGTTAATATGTGTTGAAATAGGGCAGCCCGTTCATTTGTATGGGTTATCTAATGCGCTGCAAAGCAGCAAAAAAAAGGTGCATGCACTATTTTTTGCAATGCGACTACTACTGTGTGTTGTTGTACACTACAATGCGAGTGCAATTGGGTGCTATTAAGAATGAATAGCAAGCAACGCACCAAAGTTCATTTTTGCTCATTAAAGAGACTCTTTACCACGTGATCAGCTGTGTCCAATCACGGCTGATCACAGTGTAAATAGGAAGAGCCGGTAATCGGCTTTTCCTCACTCGCGTCTGTCAGACGCGAGTAGAGGAGAGCCGATCGGCTGCTCCTTTGATGGGGGGGTCTGCGCTGATCTATTATCAGCGCAGCCCCCCCCGAGGATGCCCACACTGGACCACCAGGGATGCCACCAGACCACCAGGGATGACCAGCACAAGGTATGCCACCCTAGACCACCAGGGATGACACACAGTGCCCACAATGGATGCCAATCAGTGCCCACAATGGGCATCACTGATTGGCATGCATTATTGTTTGGCACTGATTGGCATCCATCAGTACAAAACAGTGCTGCCGATCAGTGCCTATCCGTGCCACCTATCAGTGCCCATCCGTGCCACCGATCAGTGCCCATCCGTGCCACCTATCAGTGCCCATCCGTGCCGTCTATCAGTGCCCATACATGCCGCCTATCAGTGCCCATCCATGCCCATCCGTGCCGCCTATCCATGCCGCCTATCAGTGCTGCCTATCAGTGCCGCCTATCAGTGCCGCCTATCAGTGCACATCAATGTCACCTCAGTGCCACTTCATCGGTGCCCATCAGTGCTGCCTTATCAGTGCCCATCAGTGCAGACCCATCAGTGCCCATCAGTGAAGGAGAAAACTTACTTATTTACAAAGTTTTGAAACTGAAACAAAAAAAACATATTTTTTTTCAAAATTTCCGGTCTTTTTTTATTTGTTTAGCAAAAAATAAAAACCGCAGAGGTGATCAAATACCACCAAAAGAAAGCTCTATTTGTGGGGAAAAAAATGATAAAAATTTAATTTGGGTATAGTGTAGCATGACCGCGCAATTGTCATTCAAAGTGCGACCGCGCTGAAAGCTCACAATTGGTCTGGGCAGGAAGGTGTTTAAGTGCCCGGTATTGAAGTGGTTAAAGCGTTTGTTACCCCAACACTTCATATTCCTGATATGTGCCTACTGTACCATGTACTTGTATGAGAAAGTATCCTGTTCTCTTTGAATTGCTTTCTTTGTGTGAAATCCTTGGTGTTCCTGCCAGTACCTCTACTTTCCTATTAAAAACTGACCACACTAAGCAGGAGAACACATCATGGTCAGTTCTCTAGCTTGTCTGGGAACTCATTGTCCTCTCCTCCAATGATCAGACTTGTCCTGGCACGCCTCTCCTGCACAGCCATTCACTAGGAACCTCAGTGTCCTGCTGCTTCTCCTCCCCCAGCACTTATGCAGCTGAGAAGAAAGGGAATGTGATAAAAAAGGGAAAAAATGTTTTTTATATCTATACAAAAATGTTTTGCCTTTCATTTCTTTCATGTTAAACTTAAGAGGAACTATGCCGTCTAAAAAAAAATACTTAATGAAAAGTAACCAGATTCCTTTCCTCTACATCAAGGTGATACCAATATGACAGGGAAGATCCAAATAATCAATTATTCCACACTGGAATAACCCTTTAACCCAGAAAATCCAATCCTGCAGTTCGCCCTGTCTGATACCTGCAGGATTTGTTTTGCCATAATTATGACGAAACATGTAGAGGCAACCAACTTTTGTACTGCGACCTCATGATTTCTATGTGCTGATTTTAAATATAACTAATTTTAATTATGTTTGTTTAAATAAAAATATGAAATTGTTATTGTTTCTAATTTCATTATTTTTGCACCTTTAAACTCTCATTTTTGTTCTCACATTTCCCATATACTTATATTATACCAGGTGTAGAAATTTATATGGCCAGTGGTCCCTTTTATTCACAGTTTAAAGTTAAGGGGTTCCAAAAAACAATACCTGGGCTAATAATGCAGCTTATTGTTTAAAAAAATCTGGGAAAGTTGGACGAGAGGAGAAATGTTACAGAATTAAAGGTAAAGGGGTCCCATCTCCTACAGACATCAATAATTGTTTTTTGTGGCTCCCTTTTTTATTTTCTCTTGTTTTTTTTTTTTTTTTTTTGCTGTTTGAATTGTGACAAATGGATATATTAGAATAACTTAGAGATATAAAAGGAAAGGGTGAACTAAAGTGTATTATGTATTTGTAGGGGGGCGTGTATTAAATGTTGGTGGGGGGAAAGAATAAATGTTTGATGTATAAATGTATGGTTGTTTTTTGTCTTTTTATATAATAAAAAATTGCCTTTATCAAAAAAGATAAAAATAATAATGCAGCTCATGTGGCTGTGACAGATAAAAAATAGGTTACTTATAGTGTAAAGTCATGCGTAAACTGTTGGCACTATATAAATCCTGTATGTTAGTAATAATAAAAATAATAATACTTGGGTCAGGAACATAAACATGCTGACTTGTGTGGGTAGCTGACCATGCTTAAATCCTCCAAAGACACTAAAAATCCAAGGAATGATATGATTGGAATGGATTGCTTCCAATTGGGCCAACTATATATGGCCTGTTCTGCTTGACTGAACTTACATGTAAAGCACTGTAAGGGATGTAGCACTGCTGGATATAATACATATTTAGTGTTGTAACATCATATTGAGTGTTTAATTAGCCAATCAAATTTTCATTGAATTATGAATGAATTTATTCACATAAATATATTAGACCAGAACTGACAAAGCAAATCCAATAAAATGTTCTGAACCCAGGCATTACACATCATAACACTTAACAGGCATACAGATAAAAGTTTGGAGAAGTCACAGTTTCATACATGTTTCTCATTATAGTGAAAGTGAACAGTTGCTGTAGGCAGAGACAATTGGTGGAAAGCCTTGTTATGTATCCAGCTGGCAAATCCAATCTCTCCTAATTGCTCATTTTACGTTTCCTTCATATGGATTGATTTAAGAGCCACATTTTGCTGTTTTGCAAACAATAGATTGTATATCTTTCTGCGTGTCTATATGCTATGCTTGTAGGGACGTTTGTAATGATATAACTGGAAATAATGTGCCCTGTGCAATCAAAGTGGTTCTAAAGGGTGACATTTTTTTAGATAAAAATATTTTGAGCACAGCTCCCCTCTACTTATACCTACCCCAGCTTGATTTCGATCCAGTGATGTGCTCAAGAGCAGTGTCTCTCCCCACTCTCTCCCTCCTCAGAGGCTCAGAGAAAGCAACGGGAGACATTGGTTCCCACTGCTCTCAATCACAGCCAGTGAGGAGAGAGCATGGCAGAGCCTTGATCTGTGTGTCTATGGACACACAGGGCCGGCTCCTCCGGAGATGGCCAGGTACCATTGCCCTCATAGCAAGCGGCTTGCTATGGTGGGCACTTGTAGGGGGGGGGGGCTAGGAGCACCGGTGGTGGGCCTGAGAAGAAGAGGACCGGGATGCTCTGTACAAACCCATTGTTTTGCACCAACATGTTTGTTAATTAAAAAGGTATAGGTAAGGGATAGAAGCAGCTTTCCCACCAACCAACTATCATTCCCTAATCCAAAGTCCAAATTTCTCTACTGTAGTGGTTTACCTTTTTTCCCCTTTTTTATAAGTGATCACACACCCTCTGTTCTCAGCTCCATAAGGAGCTAAAAGAGCTAGGGGAGGAGAAACAGCAGCACATGGTGGTGCGGGGGGGGAGGACAACTCTGATCATTGGAGGAGAGAAGGCTGAGTTCTCCCAGCACAGCCAAAAAACTGACCACACAGTGCTCTCATGACTAGAGTGATCAGTTTTCGATTGAAAAGCAGAGGGACTGGCAGGAACACCAGGCATTTTACACAAAGGAAGCAATACGGAGAGAAGAGAATACTTTTTCATACAAGTACATGGTACAGCAGGCACATATCAGGAATATGAAATGTTGGGTTTACATTTTTTTTTTGTGGAGTATTTTGTGGGTCCAAGGACTGCAGGGTGTACTGTGAGTAAGTTTATACTGAATTTTACCATGGCTACAGTATATCCAATATCCAGCGCAGTTTAAACGCAATCACTTTGTAGCATGCTGGGCACGCCACATGGTCTCACTGCAACAGTTAATAGTTTTAGGTCTTCAGGCGGAACAGTAGTACAGATGGTCCGACAGGGACCTGCTCTTCCATTGAGAAAAATATTTTCATTGATTACACCGCATGTAGCACAATCGGCGAATGGGGGAGTGTCTGATGAGTAAAAGGATTCTCTGCCGTATTCAGCAGTACTGATGGTCCCCGTTAGACCATCTATACTGCTGTCCTACCTAAAGACCCAAAAGATAATAACCATTGCAGCACTGGACGTTCAAAGACAGGAAGACAGGAAGAGGACAGGCATCCCTGTGGTTGCCAGCGGTTTAGACATTAATGGCTGTGTGTTGAGTTATTTTGAGGGGACAGCAAATTGACACTGTTATACAAGCTGTACACTCACTACTTTACATTGTAGCAAAGTGTCATTTCTTCAGTGTTGTCACATGAAAAAGTAGAATAAAATATTTACAAAAATGTGAGGGGTGTACTCACTTTTGTGAGATACTGTACATTAGATTTCAGTTTATTTTTTTTCGGTCATGAAGGCTCAGCATCAAATGTGGGAGTTACGTAGGCTGGTTTACATGTAAACGCAGCCTGCCTGGGAATTGCTACTCCTCCACCCATCAAGACAGAGTGCACCAAGGCAGGGTGCAGTGACATTTTTAGACAGCTGGGTAAAGAATCCTGCCTGCCCCTTTACACCAGCCATGATTTGTCTGCTTTGCATAAAGAAGCACAAGGACCCGTTGATGACATCACTATGTCTAAAGTAATGTATGTAATAAAAAAGGAGAAGTTGTATTGTTCATGTGGGTGGAAAGGAAGGAACAGAGAAGGCAAAGTGTTAGCAGAAAAAAAAATGAGTTTGAACCCTTCATTGTTAGATTGTTTATAGATTCATTATATGTATATAATTGATTGCTTGGAGTTCCTAATGTTTATATGGATAATAGCTAATTTATCAATATAAATGCTACTTAAAGATTCTGATTTCTGGTAAACCTACAGAATGTATACACATGCCACCCATTACGCTTCACATAGAACACATTAAAGTGCAGTTTACAGATCTGTTAGACAGAAAAGCTTTCTTATGTATTGATTATATAGAGCATATCAATGAGGCAATCATAGATTAGAATACAAACATTCTCAAGGCATATTTTCCACAACGGTAATGTGTACAATATTTCAGCTGTAAAAAAAAAAAAATGTAGATCATACATTTCTATTCAGCAATTCCATTGTACATAAAACACTGATGAATGATGCATTGATGGCTCTTATACACATTGGTAATAGTAGTAAGTAATCATTTTATGAGTGACCACAGGATCCACATAAAACTAGTGTACAGTAGAAAAAATTAACCACATCCATACCGGGCCTATTCTGGCACTCCTCTCCTACATGTAAAAAAATCATCATTTGTTTGCTAGAAAATTACTCAGAACCCCCAAATATTATATATTTTTTTAGCAGACACCCTAGGGAATAAAATGGCGGTTGTTGCAACTTTTTATGTCATGCGGTATTTCCGCAACAATTTTTCAAACGTGTTTTAAAAAAAATAATAACTGTTTCATGAATTAAAAAATAACAAAACGGAAAAAGGCACATTGTATCACATCTACTGGACATTCCCCAAGATAACAGCTTTCTGGGGGGAAACACAACAGCTACTCTCAGAACTAGCGGGAACACAGATCCCTAATTCCCCGAAGTCTTTCCTACTGGGACTAATGCCCCCACACATTCCTAAACACACCAAAAAAAAAAACTGCTCAGCCATGTCCTAACAGCCGCGCGGTGCCTGGTCGCTCTTTGCTGGAAACGGCAAAACCCACCCTCCCAATCAGAACTATACGCTAGAATAAAGGATGTAGAACTGATGGAAAAGATGACAGCCAGGATGCAAGATAGACTTGAAATACACGATAAGGTCTGGGAGGACTGGCGTAAATTTGAGGGTCCGCCCGGAGCCGATGGTCGAGCCACACCACCACCCCCTTCCCCCCCTCCTCCCCTACCTCTCTCTTCTTCTTCTCCCCCACCAACTGTGTCTTCTCACACCCTCTCTGCCCCCACTTAGACTGGGAAGAGAACCGAGTTATAAACGTATTGTTTTTTGAAAGTTTACATATACTACTGAATAACGACACTAAGTTTGCTGTTTAAAAAAAAAAAAAAAAAATGTATCTTATCTGTATTACCGAACCCGATTGGGTACAAACGTTGCTATATGGAAGATACCATAACGCTGTATTGTTATTTCTTTTTTTTTGTAAAATAATAAAAAGTTAATTGAAAAAAAAAGAAAAAAAAAAAATAACAAAACAGTAAAGTTAGCGCAATTTTTTGTATAATGTGAAAGATGATGTTATGCCGAGTAAATAGATACACAACATGGCATGCTTTAAAATTGTGGAATGGCGCCAAACTTTGGTACTTAAAAATCTCCATAGGCGACACATTACAATTTTTTTACAGGTTACCTGTTTAGAGTTACAGAGGAGGTCTAGTGCTAGAATTGTTGCTCTCGCTCTAACGCACGTGGCAATACCTCACATGTGTGATTTGAACAACGTTTACATATGCGGGCGTGACTTACATGTACGCCCGCTTTTGTGCATTAGCACACAGGGATGGGGGCGCTTTCATTTTAATTTTTTTGTTTATTTTAAGTACATTTTTTTTTTTTACACTTTCTCTTTAATTTTTTTTTTTTATCACTTTTATTCCTATTACAACAAATGTAAACATCCCTTTTAATAAAAATAGTGAATGACAGGTCCTCTTTATGGAGAGATGTGGGGTCTATAAGACCCTACAGCTCTCCTCCAGGCTGTAAAGATTGAGATAAATAAAAAAAAATGACCGATCTCTTTCTTTCCAGCCGAGATTTTGGTTTTGTTTACTTCCGCCGGCCAGGCGTGACGTCATAACGTCACACCTGGACCTCTGACGGTCATAGGGATGACTAAGGACCACCTGGTCCCCAGACATCTCTATGATCATCGTACGGCGGTTCTTTTTCCCAAGGAGAAGCACCGGAGGGCGCCGCCTGTAAGAAGGATCAAGCGGCTGAACTGCCGATATGATTGTTCTCATATGACGTCCTTGGGCTGGAAGTGGTTAAAGTATACACTCTCCGGCCCGTTTGTTAGGTACACCTTAATAGTACCGTGGTGAACCCCCTTTTTCCTTCAGAACTGCCTTAATCACACAGTTGTTACAGATTTGTCGGCTGCACATCCGTGATGTGAATCTCCCACTCCACCACATCCCAAAGGTGTTCTATTGGACTGATATCTGGTGACTGTGGAGGCCGTTGGAGTAGAGTGAACTCGTTGTCATCTTCAACAAACCAGTGGTGAGATGATTTGAGCTTTGTGACATGGTGTATTATCCTGCTGGAAGTAGCCATCAGAAGATGGGTACACTGTAGTCATAAAGGGATGGACATGGTCAGCACCAATACTCTGGTAGGCTGTGACATTTAGACAATGCTCAAATGGTACTAAGGGGCCCAAAGTCTGCCAAGAAAATATCCCCCACATCATTACACCACCATCAGCCTGAATTGTGATACAAGGCAGGGTGGATCCATACTTTCATGTTGTTTATGCCAAATTCTCTCTACCATCTGAATGTCACAGCTGAAATCTAAACTCATCAGACCAGGCAACATTTTTCCAATTTTCTCTTGTCCAATTTTGGGGTGCCTGTGCGACTCAGTTTCCTGTTCGTAGCTGACAGGAGTGGCACCTGGTGGCACCTGATCTGCTTCAAGGTTCGATGTGTTGTGCAGTCAGAGATGGTCTTCTGCATACATTGGTTGTAATGAGTGGTTGAGTTACTGTTGCCTTTCTATCATCGAACCATTCTCCTCTGACATCAACAAGGCATTTTCATCCACACAACTGCCGCTCCCTGGATATTTTCTCTTTTTCTCTGTAAACCCTAGAGATGGTTGTGCGTGAAAATCTCAGTAGATTAGCAGTTAGCAAAAATATTAGCAAAATACTCAGACCAGCCCGTCTGGCACCAACAACCATGCCACGTTCAAAGTCACTTAAATCCCCTTTCCTCCCCATTCTGATGCTCAGTTTGAACTTCAGCGAGTCGTCTTCACCCTGTCTAGATGCCTAAATGCATTGAGTTGGTGCCCTGTTATTGGCTGATTAGCAATTTGTGTTACCAAGCAATTGAACAGGTGTACCTAATAAAGTGGCCGGTGAGTGTATGTAAACGTAACAAGGTGGGAAAAGGTTAGACCCATCTGTCAAGTTTTCATCTGTATCCCTATTGAGGTGATTCACCTCTTTCCTGGATTTTTCCTGGTGGCCATTGTCCAGTGACAACTCTCTAAGCCCCCGTACACACGGTCGGAAATTCTGACCACAAAATCCGTCTGATTTTTTACGACGGGTTTTGTCCGAAACTGGTGTTGCATACACGCGGTCAGACAAAGTTGTCGGAAAATCCAATCATTCCGAACGTGGTGACGTTCGTTGCGTACAACGGAACTATGTAGAGGCTAGTAGCCAATAGCTTTGGTCTCATAGTTTGATCTGAGCATGTGTGGCACTTTGCCCATCAGAATTCTCTACACACGATCGGAAAAAGTCAGATCGGATTTTGTTGTCGGAAAATTTGAGAGCAGGATCTCAAATTTTTTCCGGAGGAAATTCCGGCGGAAAAAGTCCGATGGAGCCCACACACGGGCGGATTTTCCAACATGGTCCGATTGGACATTTTCCGTCCGAAATTCCGACCTTGTGTACGGGGCATATGATGGGAATTCCCTTCACTTTGAAGGGATTTTTTTCTCATTACAGATTTCTTCTCATTCAGATTACAGGGAATGAGGGAATATAGAATATTATATTGGTGGAAACGTCTACAATAGAGAAGGCATAATATGAAGAAAGCCAGTCCAGACGATGTTGATAACAATGTGTGGGAGCCGTCTCTCCCTTGTGAGACGCAGTTTTAGGAAAGTGCTTCTTTACTGTGCATTACAAGAATCGCCATATGTTAAACAGCAAAGGAAATGGCTCTAATTGCAGACTGCAAATCCACATCGCTTTGTCTTCTAGCTTCTTAGAGCTCCACAGGTAGTGCATTTGACACATTTATAAATCTATTTGTTCGCAGACCAGTTTATTGAATTTCTCTAGCACCTCACCTCATCTTATCAGAGAAATGCAGTTAAAACCCCATCAAAGTGCATTAAAGTTGAAATGAACACTGGATGCCAGCCACTGCAGTGTTAAAATATACAAAGACTGCCAATCTGCTCAAGACTTCCTATACCGACTACCATTACTTATACATTCATTGGCAGACTCTTTCATGCTGCCAGAGCACAGTGGATTTATTAACACTACACAAGTCACAAGAACTTAATTAATCCATTGGATTTTAGCTTGCTACAAAGAGCTTGTAAAGGAAAAATGTCACAGTGGCTACAATAATGCCTGAATACAAATGATTGCATAACATCAGCCAGAGATGTACAATAGATTTCCTATTATATTTTTCATTTTAATACATTGGGGCTTGGTTTTAAAGAGGCAAATGATTGATCTGCTGATTGCTCGCTACTTTGTTGTCACTGAGCACAGATCGGAGGATTTGCCACATTTGTAAAACACAATCACCCCAATGAGCCAGATTGCTATTATTTGCCCAACATCTGGACATCCAAATCTTCAAATCTTTGTCTGGATTTTACCCACAATTCTCATTTGCATACTTCACTTCCAATGCTGCAAACTGTCAAACGGTTAATAAAAGGTTAAATGCTGGAAAATGCCCATTGAATAAGGAAAAATCAAATGAATATTTATGCAGCCCTGGCCAATCCCGGGGAAAAGGTGTCCAGATGGTGGCTGGGAAGGAGAATAAAAACTCTGAGACTAGAAGCAGTGAGGTTCTTTTCCCAGAAGGGGAGATCCTACCCTTGAGGGCTGATCCCCTCATGGGCAGGCTTGCCATGAGTCTGCTGTTTACTGAGGTCCCAGCTACGCTAGCAGTAGGCCCTATTCTGCTGAATGTTACCGGAGCTGACTGAGGGACTTTCTTCTGGGGATCTAGTCTAGTATCACTGGCAAAAGGTGTCTGGGGGATTTTGGAAGGAGGCGTCCAACTATCCAAGGACATTAGTGAGTACAGACTGAAGTGGGAGATCCCTGAGACTGTGTGCAGCTGCTATCCCTCGTAGTTGCTCAAAAGGGGGCATTGTGCCTGGTGTCCTGGTATAGCTCAGTCCACAAACTGCTTGTGCAAGGGCTCTGCTCACAATAATAGGAGGGATATTAGTGTCCTCAAATTGCTACCAGAGTTACTGTACTCCTATCCAAGTTCAAGTTCTGCAATACAGCATCAGAAAAGCATACCCCTAGACCAGTGATGGCGAACCTTGGCACCCCAGATGTTTTGGAAATACATTTCTCACGATGCTCATGCACTCTGCAGTGTAGTTGAGCATTGTGGGAAATGTAGTTCCAAAACATCTGGGGTGCCAAGGTTCGCCATCACTGTTTATTGAGCCAAACTATGGGAAAAGACCCTAGGGACCTTAAACTGCAGCTCCTTAAAACAGGAGGTAGGAGGATTTCTGGCAGATCGATGGGTATTTTTTTGTAGTTGTAGCATTTTACAGGGATAAATATGGGAAATGTGCATTACTTGCAGCAATGTACTGAATACGTTTTTTTTTTTTTCTTCTTTTTCAGCACATTGAGTGGACCAAACTTACTCCTGGACAGAGAGTCATTCACATAATGGCATGTAAGTGCTGTTCTGTGCAGTACTACAGTGAGTCCAGACCAGCATGAGATGCATGATGAATGGGTACTGTGTGGCCCCAAAATGCTGTGATGTTATCCCTTTAATACATTTTGCTACATTACTTTGAAGATCTGTGGTGTGCTGTCTATATATGCTTTAACTTGTGTAGATATTGATTCCCAGCTGTTAGTTGCTACAACACCCACTTGTATCAAGCCATCTCCAGGAGTGTGTGCAATAGGAATATTTTACTTGACGCATGAGGTTGCAACCCCATCCGTGATGGCTTATGCTCACAGGAAGTGGGTTGGATGACGCTCTGGCATGTAGAACAGCCAGTCTGGTGGGCTACTATTTTTATTTAATCGCAAAGGTGGTGTTGGGCTTTAAAGAACCATTAAAACACAAGCTGAAAAATAACAGACCTTCGAGTAATATTGACAGACATAAATGAAGTTTTCCAGAACGTTTAAGTAAATCTATTGAGGTATTTTGAAACAGATTCCACAAATCCCATTTACTTCCTTTTCAGCAATTTCTCCACAAGCTGTTTTAAAGTATATATGGATGTCTGTAAATACTATCTATAATTACTTATCTGAGGAAAGCCAGTGGTTCTCTGTGTCTTTTAATATAATAGAATATATTATTGTTATAAAATCTCACTTTTAAACCTGTTATTTATATAGCTGAGTCTTTTTAAATACTGCACATTATCAGCCATTTCAGTCTATGGAGGGAATGAAGAGAGGCTGATCTTGCCAGACAGTAAGTCAGTTGTGTCCTGGAAATGATCATTCCTCATAAGCACAGCTTTGCCTTAAACAGCTTTAGTTCTGAAAAATATGAACTGTGCATTTGTAAATGTTGTTCATAGATCTTATTTTATTCGTACATATTTTTCTGTTTGTTTTAGTTCAAAGGATATGAGTTTGTTAAAGTTCAACACCAGATAGGTAGAGGTTAAAACCCAGTGGGGCAAGCTGAGAACATCAGCCATTGTATTGCTATGTGTGCCTTCCAGTTCCAGTGACCAGGAGCGGCCGGTCCATAAGGGGCGCAGGGGCGGCCCCCTAGGTTTCTATGAGTTTTTTTGAAAAAGGTTGGGCTCTGGGTGCAGAACTCACCAACTTGTGACACTAGCGAATTATGGGCTCTGATGAGGCTGCATTGATGGGCACTGGTGAGGCTGCATTGATAGGCACTGGTGAAGCTGCATTGCTGGGTTCTTATGAGGCTGCGCTGATGGGCACTAGTGACTCTGCATTGATGGGCACTAGTGACTCTGCATTGATGGGCACTGGTGAGGCACTGGTGAGGCTGCATTGATGAGCACTGATGAGGCTGCACTGATGGGCACTGGTTAGGCTACATTGATGGTCACTGATCAGGTTGCACTGATGAGGCTGCATTGATGGGCACTGATGAGGATGCATTGATGGACACTAGTGAGGCTGCATTGATGGGCACTAGTGAGGCTGTATTGATGGGTCCTGATGAGGCTGTGCTGATGGGCACTAGTGACTGATGAGGCTGCATTGATGGGCACTGATGAGGCTGCATTGATGGGTACTGATGAGGCTGCATTGATGGGCACTATTGAGGCTGCATTGATGGGTCCTTATGAGGCTGTGCTGATGGGCACTGGTGACTCTGCATTGATGGGCACTGGTGAGGCTGCATTGATGGGCACTAATCAGGCTGCACTGATGAGGCTGCATTGATGGGCATTGATGAGGCTGCATTGGTGGGCACTGATGGTGCTGCATTGATGGGCACTAGTGAGGCTGCATTGATGGGTCCTTATGAGGCTGTGCTGATGGACACTAGTGACTCTGCATTGATGGGCACTGGTGAGGCTGCATTGATGGGCACTAATCAGGCTGCACTGAGGAGGCTGCATTGATGGGCATTGATGAGGCTGCATTGGTGGGCACTGATGAGGCTGCATTCATGGGCACTAGTGAGGCTGCATTGATGGGCACTTTTGAGGCTGCATTGATGGCCATTGGTAAGGCTGCATTGATAGGCATGCGATGCCAAGCTGCTGCTAACAAAGCAAACAGAATATTGGCATGCATTAAAAAGGGGATCAACTCCAGAGATAAAACAATAAATTCCTGCTCTACAAGACTCTGGTCCGGCAGCACCTAGAATATGCTGTCCAGTTCTGGGCACCAGTCCTCAGGAAGGATGTACTGGAAATGGAGCGAGTACAAAGAAGGGCAACAAACCTAATAAAGTCTCTGGAGAAGAGACGCTTGAGAGGGAATATGATTTAAATTTACAAATACCATACTAATGACCCCAAAATAGGGATACATATTTTTCTGTTTGTTTTAGTTCAAAGGATATGAGTTTGTTAAAGTTCAACACCAGATAGGTAGAGGTTAAAACCCAGTGGGGCAAGCTGAGAACATCAGCCATTGTATTGCTATGTGTGCCTTCCAGTTCCAGTGACCAGGAACGGCCGGTCCATAAGGGGCGCAGGGGCGGCCCCCTAGGTTTCTATGAGTTTTTTTGAAAAAGGTTGGGCTCTGGGTGCAGAACTCACCAACTTGTGACACTAGCGAATTATGGGCTCTGATGAGACTGCATTGATGGGCACTGGTGAGGCTGCATTGATAGGCACTGGTGAAGCTGCATTGCTGGGTTCTTATGAGGCTGCGCTGATGGGCACTAGTGACTCTGCATTGATGGGCACTAGTGACTCTGCATTGATGGGCACTGGTGAGGCACTGGTGAGGCTGCATTGATGAGCACTGATGAGGCTGCACTGATGGGCACTGGTTAGGCTACATTGATGGTCACTGATCAGGTTGCACTGATGAGGCTGCATTGATGGGCACTGATGAGGATGCATTGATGGACACTAGTGAGGCTGCATTGATGGGCACTAGTGAGGCTGTATTGATGGGTCCTGATGAGGCTGTGCTGATGGGCACTAGTGACTGATGAGGCTGCATTGATGGGCACTGATGAGGCTGCATTGATGGGTACTGATGAGGCTGCATTGATGGGCACTATTGAGGCTGCATTGATGGGTCCTTATGAGGCTGTGCTGATGGGCACTGGTGACTCTGCATTGATGGGCACTGGTGAGGCTGCATTGATGGGCACTAATCAGGCTGCACTGATGAGGCTGCATTGATGGGCATTGATGAGGCTGCATTGGTGGGCACTGATGGGGCTGCATTGATGGGCACTAGTGAGGCTGCATTGATGGGTCCTTATGAGGCTGTGCTGATGGACACTAGTGACTCTGCATTGATGGGCACTGGTGAGGCTGCATTGATGGGCACTAATCAGGCTGCACTGAGGAGGCTGCATTGATGGGCATTGATGAGGCTGCATTGGTGGGCACTGATGAGGCTGCATTCATGGGCACTAGTGAGGCTGCATTGATGGGCACTTTTGAGGCTGCATTGATGGCCATTGGTAAGGCTGCATTGATAGGCATGCGATGCCAAGCTGCTGCTAACAAAGCAAACAGAATATTGGCATGCATTAAAAAGGGGATCAACTCCAGAGATAAAACAATAAATTCCTGCTCTACAAGACTCTGGTCCGGCAGCACCTAGAATATGCTGTCCAGTTCTGGGCACCAGTCCTCAGGAAGGATGTACTGGAAATGGAGCGAGTACAAAGAAGGGCAACAAACCTAATAAAGTCTCTGGAGAAGAGACGCTTGAGAGGGAATATGATTTAAATTTACAAATACCATACTAATGACCCCAAAATAGGGATACAACTTTTTTGCAAGGAAGTTTAACAAGACACATGGCCACTCATTAAAATTAGAAGAAAAGAGGTTTAACCTTAAACTACGTAGAGGGTTCTTTACTGTAAGAGCGGCAAGGATGTGGATTTCCGTTCCACAGGCGGTGGTCTCAGTGGGGGGCATCGATAGTTTCAAAAAACGATTAGATAAGCACCTGAACGGCCACAACATACAGGGATTTACAAGGTAATACTGACTTATAATCACACACATAGGTTGGACTTGATGGACTTGTGTCTTTTTTCAACCTCACCTTCTATATAACTATGTAACAATGATGAGGCTGCACTGATGAGCACTGATAAGGTGGCACTATTGAGGCAGCACTGATGGGGCGGCACTGATGAGCACTGATAGGCTGCATTCATGGGCACTGATGAGGCTGCATTGATGAGCAATGATCAAGTTGTTGTTAACCACTTCAATACAGGGCACTTAAACACCTTCCTGCCCAGACCAATTTTGAGCTTTCAGCGCTGTTGCACTTTGAATGACAATTGCGCGGTCATGCTACACTGTACCCAAATGAAATTTTTATCATTTTTTTCTCACAAATAGAGCTTTCTTTTGGTGGTATTTGATCACCTCTGTGGTTTTTATTAATTTGCTAAACAAATAAAAAAATTTGAAAAATTTTTGAAAAAAAAATGTTTTTTTTTTTGTTTCAGTTTCAAAACGTTGTAAATAAGTAAGTTTTCTCCTTCACTGATGGGCACTGATGGGGCTGCACTGATGGGCACTGATAAGGCGGCACTGATGGGCACTGATGAGGTGGCACCAATGAAGTGGCATTGATGGGCACTGGTATGTGGCACTGATAGGCGGCACTGATGGGCGGCACGGATGGGTGACACAAATTGGCACTGATAGCTGGCACAGATTGGCATGGATAGGCGGCATGGATGGGCATGGATAGGCGGCACAGATGGGCATGGATAGGCGGCACGGATGAGCATGGATGGGCACTGATAGGCGGCATGGATGGGCACTGATAGGTGGCACGGATGGGCACTGATAGGTGGCACGGATAGGCAGCATTGTTTTGTACTGATGGATGCCAATCAGTGCCAAACAATAATGCATGCCAATCAGTGATGCCCATTGTGGGCACTGATTGGCATCCATTGTGGGCACTGATTAGCATCCATTGTGGGCACTGTGTGTCATCCCTGGTGGTCTAGGGTGGCATACCTTGTGCTGGGCATCCCTGGGGGTCTGGTGGCGTCCCTGGTGGTCCAGTATGGGCATCCTCGGAGGGGGAAGCGGCTCAAAATCCTGAGGACGTCCTATGACGTCCGGTCAGGATTTTACAACCACTTTGCCAACGTCTTTTTACAATAGGGCGGGTGGCAAGTGGTTAATATTTATTTTTGTAACTTAACTCTGCATAAAACATTTAACAGGGTAATTTCATGAGATAACTTATGAGGGCGTGTTTAGGGGTGGAATTAGGAGCGAGGCAGGGTAGGGGTTTGGTGGGGCAACTGGTGGTGAATAACCCTTAGGCCTTGCTAGTAGCTCAGGACTTGAAATTTTGAGCCCTGGTGCTGAGATCTCTTTCACACGAGCTGGTTATCGGTTCTCCTCTCCTCGCGCTGTCGTTACCCAAATCTGTGATCAGCTGTGTCCTAAGGATGCAGCAATCACAAAGCATGCAGGGGGCGTGTGGGCAGAACGATTACGGGAGGACGTCCATGGATGCCCTCCTGGCAAAGTAAGCCCATGCTGTAGCCATCTTTTGGTTATAGCAGGGGTGGGAACTGGTTAAAGGGTCTCTATTTATACACTGCAATTTCACAGCACTTTTTTGTGTGTCCATTTTTTATTAAAACTGAAAGGTAAACAGAAGAAATTTAGTTGGCACAGTGCAGTAATAAAAACAATTATTTTATCTTTCTTTACAAAAGGCTTCTAACCGTTTTAAAAGAAACCTCCTCATGTTTTGCCACACCTAACATGGATTCTGTTTTGAGTGAGATGTAACAATAATTTCATTGCAATAACATGTAAAGAGAAGCATTGGCAAGGGAGATGCCCAGAGCACTCCAATTACCCGCTGCTTAGTGCTTTCAGCAGAATCCATCAGCACTAGAAAACCCAGGGCTGCAATCCGAAGCTAAGTGAGCTGCAGGGGTTAACAAGGGATTTGAACTGGGAACGGTTGCAGAGAAATGATTCTTTTCCCATAAGGTCACACAGTGTCAGCTGAGCGCAGCAGGTCAGCCAGGTCCACCTGCTGAGAACAGCAGGCAGCTCATCTGCATGCTAGAAGTTTCTACTAAACCCTTGCCTCCTTCCCTTGTGACCCGCATTGGCAGGCCAGCCAGAAATCCTTCACTCCTTCTTCACTTCTGTATTAACATTCAAGATGTTAGCCCCCTAGAGAAGAAAGGTGAAAACGGAGCCTATGAGGCTCTAAATGGCTTCTAATGTCGCTCTTATAATTCAAATAAAATGCCATACAATGCCTGATTCTACGGTAATAAAAATAATAATTTTAAGATAATATACATGTTTTAAAAGCATCAAGCATCCATCATGTGTTTTTTTTTTTTTTTTTTTTTAAATAACAAACATGTTATACTTCCCTGTTCTGTGCAGTGGTTTCACACATAGCAGCTCCGATCCTTTTCTTTTTGGGTCCCCCACTGGTGCTCCTGGCTCCTCCCCCTCGAGCAGTGCCCCCCAAAGAAAGCCATTTGCCCCTGGGGGACACTGCTCCATGCGTCCATAAGACACATAGAGCCGTGGCTCTGCCCCGCCCCTGCTCTCCCCTCATTGGCTCACTGGCTGTGATTGACAGCAGTGGGAGCCAATGGGCTCCCGCTACTGTCTCCCTGGACAGCTGAGGGGCTATCAATGGGCCCCCACTGCTGTCTCCTGGGACAGCCGAGGCGCTATCAATGGGCTCCCGCTGCTGTCTCCCGGGACAGCCAAGGCGCTATCAATGGGCCCCCGCTGCTGTCTCCCGGGACAGCCGAGGCGCTATCAATGGGCTCCCGCTGCTGTCTCCTGGGACAGCCGAGGCACTATCAATGGGCTCCCGCTGCTGTCTGCCAGGACAGCCGAGGTGTTATCAATGGGCTCCCGCTGCTGTCACCCTGGACAGCCGAGGCTATCATGAACATCGCTGGATCGGAGGGAGCTCAGATAAGGATTGGGTGGGGCTGGGGGGGTCGCTTCACACAGAAGGCTTTTTTAACTTCATGCATAAAGGTAAAAAACCTTCAGCCGTTAGAACCACTTTAACTCAAGAAATACCTTTGTTGTTGCTCTGGTCCGATATCCTGTAAGAGGGGGTTACACTCATTTTCCATGGTTTCACTATATGTAAGATTGCAGCCACCCTCTGTTGCTCACTCTTGGGATGGACTATGGGATGTGTAATGTGCATAGAGCAGTGCATATGACCATAACTAATATGCACTGCTTGTTCCAAATAAACAGGAGTGAGAGCAAAAAGGAGAAATAGCTGATAACAATTTTTCTGAGCTGTTCCTCCTACTTCAGGTGTCTAGTTAAATTATCCTTAGTACCATATTAACAAACTCAGATGTCATTGCTACACAGTATAAACCGAGGCCTCAGTTGATACACAGATATGAAACAAAAACCCCTACATAAGTTGTACCTGTTTATATGCAGTCTTCTCCTCTCTACAGCCATTCAAACTGTTACATTTATGCAGCTTGTCTGAGAGTTCAGAAAAAAGAAAGTGGAGAGCTGAAGCCGCACTCTGCAAAACTCAGTGAGGACAGTTCTGAGAGCTGATTGGAGGGAAGCGACACACCCCCCTCCACACAACTCACAGGAACAGAACTGAAGCTGTCACTCTGCTGGAGGTCCCTCCCATGTCACCATTGTTCTGTTGGTGTCAGGAAAACTTGTCAGAAGGAACGATGCAGCAGAGCAGACAGAAATGAATCTTAGTGTTCTTAAGTGAGACAAGTACACACTACAGGCGGTCCCCTAGTTACAAACATCCAACTTACAAACGGAAGGAGACAACAGGAAGTGAGAGGAAATCTACTCCTAGAAAGGGAAATCTCTCCTGTAAGAGTTAATACGGGAAAAAGTGTCTCCACTGATTTATCACCAATCCTTGTTTCCACAACACAACATTTTCAAAGTCCAATTGTCATTGGGACAGAAAGTGATGTAAAATTATCTGTACAGGGGCACAGACAGCAAAACAAACATTACAGGGGTGTTAAACTTTTCCAAAAAGCTTAAAAAAACGTTTTTTTGTTTTGCTGGAGCTACACGTAAAAAAAATGTACCTGTTCCGACTTAAAAACAGATTCAACTTAAGAACTAACCTACAGTCCCTGTCTTGTTTGTAACGCGGGGACCGCCTGTATATAGGGATGTGTTTTGTTCATATTTCATGTCTGAGGTTTACAACCACAAGAAAGCTTGTTTTTTTACAGCTCAAAAAAGTACACAAGCTTGGGGCCAAATCACATATTTTTGGCCCCTATAGACTTCAATGTGAGTGCCTCAAAAAAGGCCAGAAAAATGCCTGGAAATGTGTGTAACATGCATTTTCCAAGCAATTTCTCGCCTGTCCAACTCTCAATACCTAGACTCCCACTGGCTAAAACAAAGCAAAAAAAAACATACAGTAAGCTGTAGGTGTTTGTACCCCCTTTAAGTTCATGTCACCCTAGGTCACATCCTATGGTGGTTTTGTAAAAAGTCAGACCTCTTTCCTTTTTTTTTTTTTAATTATTTTTGTTATGTTTGATGTCATTCTTGTATTTTTTTCTCTAGTGAAAGAGATCCTGCAGCACAATTAGTCCTAAGTATATCTTGGAACATATCAGTGCATGGATCAGAATTAAGAAATCACACATGAAAGAATATCAATAGTCCTCTTAATGACCTATACCTCTTGCGCCAGATGGTTAAGAAACCCATACACATGAAGATAATGAAGATAAGGCATCTGTTCTTTCATATAAAATATAAATTAGACTTTCAGTGGAGAAAATAGAACAAAAGAGGCCAAACTAAAAGTACAGCATAGCTATTATCTTTATAAACAGTTGCAGGATTATTCCACATATAGCTGATATTCCAGTTTTCGGGAGTTGCTAATTGTAAAAAAAAACAAAACAGGTGTGCCGTCCCTTTAAATATCAGACCATCTAAATAAGCAATATAAAATAAATGTGAACATCTATCTTTTATGTGAAAAGTGTAAAAAGTACATTTGTGAATAATAAATTGTAACACAAAATTACAAAAGTGCCATGCTGCAATGATTTCCCAAATATAAAGTGCAAAACAAAGGTCCATAAAGAGTCCTGTGCTCCACTGAGCTCCAATTCAGTTCCAGAGTGCCACTTCAATCTTCCACAAAACACCAGGTGTACAAACTCCTTACCAAAAGAATAGATCTCTAGATCTGTGGATCTCAACACTGTCCTCAAGTACCCCCAGCAGATCATGTTTTGGGAATTTCTCTTAGATAAAATAACTGTCCAAAACACCAAGCCATTGAGACTCTGATTTAAAGCACCTGTGCAAGATAAAGGAAAACCTGCAAACATGGCATGTTGGGGGTACTTGAGGCCAGGGTTGAGAATCACTGCTTTAGATCATAGGAGGTCACTAGTGCTTATGTAATGAGAAATCCAGGATGTCTCAGCCTGCCAGATCCACACCACTCACAGGACCCATCAAGAACAGCCAGCTCAACCACAGAAATGGTATGCCGCCATATATCGAGGAAAACACAAGGGAGGCCACCTAGTGTAATACCGTAAGAGGTGGAGAGGTGGACACAATAATTGGCAACTTACAGTGTGTTGATGATCTCATGGATTGTGCTCCATTGATCCACACGTGCTGCTTCCTGCTTCCTGAGGCTGCCTGGTCACCCCGACTACCACACTCAACTCCTTGCAGCAGCAGCTCCATCTTGGGATGAAATCCATTGGTTAAATTCCTTTTATAACCTCTTGTTTGTTTTTATAGGTTCGTTGGATCACCTGACTTAACTGAAGAACTTTCTAGAAATTTCAAAATCAGCTGACAGGTAAGTAACCAATTAATTTGCAGGAATACAATTTTAAATTTACTAGTAGAAAATGTTTACCCCTATTCCCATATGGAATGGATGCCTCCTCCTCCCAGCTGCAGATGCACCACTGACTGTAATGCATGAGATCATCCACACACTGTGAGTTGCCAAACATTGTGTGCTGTGTCCACCTCTCCACTTTGCTGCACTTAGATTGACGCCCCCTTGCTGTCTCTCCTAGCTATTGCAGGTGCCTTCAGACCATATCCAGGGTATCCATTGTGACAGTCTCCTTGGTGTCCTCCCTAGCTGTGAATCCCTTTGAGAACGACGATAAGCATAATTTGTCTTACTTTATGCTAATTGTCTTCCTTTAAAAAAAGTCTACACGCCCACTACACTTACTCCGCGCACTTTGCTCTTTTTATCTGTAATGGTGTGTACCCCATGCTGCTTTTGGTAAAAAAATCTTCCCTGCTGTGCCTTCTTCACAGCTCTTAAATATTGCCCTGAGTTAACAGCCCCGTTTCTGCATTCTCCACCAAGCACAGAACTCTTACTTTCATTGTCCCACAAGGCACCTCATTCTGTTGATGGGCACAGAGGAGTCTGACATTTAACTGCTCCTCCTTCATTTAGAAAACATGATGCATTGTGTGAGAGTAGTAATATGGGCAATATGCATGGTGAGGAGGACAGAAAGAACAGAGAAAGCAGCCCAACTTTCCTCAGAAGCAGTGGCAGCTGTTAACTCTCATAGGGTCGGAGGACAGCTACTTAGGGCCGTTTCCAGCAGGATGCACAGCAGAGATTATTTTATTAACCAGAATCATCTGCCTGCAGGTTATGGATATACACACCATGAAACATAATTAATATGTATGGTGCTATATTTCAAAAAATATATATACTAAATGTCAGCTTTAAGATGACATTGAGCACCACTATAAATGACTGAGATGCTTTCAGAAAGAATGACACCCAGCTACTCCACATGTTATGGAATTTGAATGAATATTTAAAAATCCCACTTTACTATACCACATTTGTAGCCACCACATAGGTACTCATGAATATTAACCCCAGGAGGGGAACTTATATATAGTACTACCCCCTCCCTCCCTTTAGTATGTAAGCTCTATGAGCAGGGCCCTCCTGTACCTTTTGTATTGAACTGTACTGTAATTGTGTTGTCCCCCGCTATATAAATTGTGTATAATAATAATAATAATAATAATAGTAATAATAGTAGTAATAATAGTAATAATAATATAATAGTACTAGTAATAGTATATAATAGTACTACTGCTCAAACATTGCTTATAGTGAGCAAACGAGATTGAAAGTCATTCAGGAATTCATTGCCAAATAAATAGAAAATGCTCTGCATCTGAGATGGTTCTGTATGATCCGTATTAATCACTGAAAACTGTGACACATGCTATTGATGGAGTAACCCCCTTTTTTCATAAAACAAAAGGAAAACCAATATACAGATGTGCATGTGGAATTTATTATACCATCAAGTATACTGTGACTAGTCACATTCCTAATACATTTTGCACACTGATTTTTTGAAATCTTCAAAGTGATTTTTTTCCTGGCTCTTTTCGAAAGAGTTGGACCTTGCCAATGGGCAGTGGTTATGTTATTGAAGCACCACTGTCTGCATATGTTTTTGCATTTGGGACAATTGTTAATGATTTACAGTATTAATAAAACTGTGAGAACTATGAAGCTCTCTTGTGATATTTAAATATTATATATTTTTATTCATTTTTAAATTAAAAATGTTATAGATTTATATCCCTAGTACTCTAATCAGACCAGTTAAGAGTTGCTTCTTTTAAAATTTTTGAACTGCTAGATTCCGGGTGTGTAAACAACAATAAGTAAAGGTGTTGGTATTTACAATATGGCAGGGGTGTCCAAGCAGTGGCCCGGGGGCCACATGTGGCTTGCGGAGCCCAACTGATGTGGCTTGCGACCTCCTGCTCTGTGACGGTGGGTTAGAAAGCCCAGATCGTGGGTTGCCGACCCGCCATCCCAGAGCATAAATGTCGTGAATGAAGCCGGCGTTAGAGGAAACAGTGGCTACAGAGCAGAGCCGCATAAGCCAATGCTTCATGTATAGCACCAACTCCTGTAACAGCCGGAGTGCTGCCAAATGCGCTCTGCCTGAGACAGCAACAGCCGGCGATACCTACATGAAAGAATGTTATTAAAGGTAAGTTTAGTACTAAAATCACAGTGTATATATGGCCATATCTGGTTACAGGGCTGCTTTGAAAATGATCCGCAGGTGTAGGGCAGAACACCTGCGGGTTACCTGCATTGAGCCTCAAACTTCTGTTATTACCTGTGGGTTTGGTGCACTTTCAGAAAGTGCACCAGACCTGCAGGATTTATATATATGGATATATGGATTTATATATAGAAGTCTATGGCAAAGTGCAGCTAACGTGAAGGAAAGCCACAGGTGCACTGCACTGCACCCTTAGTGTGGGTAAACCACATTGCATCAGCGTGAAAGCAGCCTTAGGCCCCTTTGATGCGATTGGCCCGATCCAATCGGACCCTTCATTCACCTCTTTGGATCCGCAGATGTAAACAGACTCGTAGCGGTTTACACCCACCTACCTCCAATCCAATCTGCTAAAAAAAAAAAAAACAGTAGGGGGAATCCGTCCCCTTCTATCTGGGCGGCTCAGAAGGCCCATAAAGTAGAGCAGGCTCTGTCCGTTCTGTATATCCAGAGTGGACGTGAACCTGTCATCCGCCCGCTCCACTCATTGTGGTCCGTGACCGGTTACCAAGTCGCTTAAGTGGCCCTCGCTCATCAAAAGGTTAGGGACCCCTGCAATATGGGATCATAAGAAAACATATATAGCTCTTGTGCAATTATACATATGATGAATAGGTGATGAATAATTTACGCATAGTGTATCAAAAAATAGAAAAAATGGGAAAAAAATGCAAAACATAAAGTCCAATGTGACAATATCCAACACCAAAAATAAGAAAGTGCTTCTAGGCAGGTGCTCATGAGGTAGATGGCAACTCACCAGAGGGGTTTGAGCCATTTTTGCAGAAAAATACGCTTTTGAGAGACAAGATTGGTTCCTGGGCTTGCACCCCTCCACTCTAATTATCCCTCAGGATAAGGCTTGAGATGTAGGGATATAAGCCACCAGAGACACAGAGAAGGACTTTATAGTATAGTAAGTCTTTATTTGATGTTTAAAAGTAAGAAAATAAAAGTTGCACTGACATGTATCCATGCCTAAGCCTGGCACTAGGTGTCTACAGCATGTGCGGACGGGGCCTGTCAATTTCATGTTGGCGTGCGATCCACGCCTCACTCTCAGTGATGGGCCTTAATGGGTAGTCACATAGGGACCCAGAAGTGACAAATCCATACTGGAGCGGGTTTCTATGATGAACCACAAATGAAGAATCAGTCCACCAAATGGCGTCACACTTCTACCCTAAGGCCTAAGAAGTTGTCAGCGATCAACACAGAAAGTCACGGTGACTGTTTTTTGGGATGAAAAGAGTGTCCTTCTTGATTTTCCGGAGCATGGCCATTCCTTGACCAGCAAACAGTACATTAAGACACTTGAGAAGCTTATAGAAGCCATTAAGAGGAAAAGACCAAACAAGAATCTGAAAATGATCCACATGCACCATGACTATGCGCAAACACATACAACTTTGGCAACAAATTAGGCGATTTCCAAATTCGGCTCATCCATGGTCGCCCATCCACCATACAGCCCACATTTAGCCCCTTCCGAGTTTCACTTGTTCAGTCCAATGAAGGACTTTGTTCGGGGACAACAATTTGATGACATCGATGGGGTGATAGTAGCAGTAAAGAAGTGGATACAAGAGTGCACACCTACATTTTTTCAAAGAGGATATAATAGTTGGGTTCAGCGATGGTGCAAATGCTTCACTTGTGATAGAGACTACGTTAGGTAGTGCCCTTTTTTGGAAGGTTTACTCTACCAACATGTAAAATTTGAGCAACCTCCATAAGTTAGGAGTGGAATTTCAGTCAAAAATAAAAATGTCCCCTTTATTTATTTGGGCAATATAATAGACGTTTATATTAACCACTTTTCAGATTGCCTAATGCCTGATTGGAAAAAAAACTGTCCAAGCCTTACATTCGCAAACCCTCCTCTCTTCAACCGACAATGTTTGCCCATGCACAGGCACTTCCTCATACCATTATCAGTGTTCATTCTCCAAGCCCTGCATTATCCCCACCCACCTGTGACATCACACCTTTCCCATGAATGAGGACACACAAGAGTCCTCATTCATGAGAGATCTCTGCCAGGGGAAGCAGCTCCTCCAATCATCTTCTCAGTCGCGCCCACAAGCCGTTCTTATGATCGGAGGATGATTGTGGAAACAGCACAGGGATGAAATAATGCTAAATAAAGGTTGAAAAACAGCGACTTTTTTTATTTTAGGGCACATCATTCTCTTTACATTACATTAATGACTGCATAAGTACATTTGGGTGCAAGTGTTTCCAACCACCAATAAAAAAATTATATAAGGTTAGAAGTTTGCACTTGATGAATATTTTTTATATATAATCTGTTAAGTATACTACCTTCAGCCTATTCTATCCTCTCATGAATGTATTCTGCTGTCTCCTCTCCATTAGTTCTAACCAGGTTTTCTTGTACATATTGGGCTCCAGCTTCTTCAGCTTTCTCCAGAGAAACTGGTCTTGGTGATCTAGTTTTGTGTTGTGATTGATTATTATGACACTTGTTTTCAATGCACAGCTTACAATGCTATTACCGTTTTTTTGGAAGTTAGATAATCTTGTATGGAAGACATGAAGCAAATCCATAAAATATCCTATCACTGAATATCTGATTTGTTATGTAAGTCAGGGGGATAAAAGGCAGGAGTATCTAGCACAGTCAAGATTTAAAAACACAATGCTTTAGAAAAATGTCGGCTGTCAGCCATATATATAAAATTAGGTGAATTTTTTTATTAAATGTATTAATATAAACAAAGACAAGAGAGCTTTTTAGTAGTACATACCCCATTAAGCACCATGCAGAATACGAATATACAAGAGGAAATACCATACTTTAAGAGCGAAAAAACAACCTGTCAGAGCACCCAGGTTTTTTAAATAAATAAAAATCTGCAAAACATGCAGTTCATAAAAAATAAGTAATCTGTCATTATAACATTCCGTTTCAAAAAGAGCTGGAATGCAGAATTATGATGCAAGTCACTGAACCAAATAGAGCAATATCTAGACTTATTACAAATCAAATTTGCAGTATGATATATTTTGCTTAGAAATATATGTGTTCCTTTTTGAAACCTCCAACTCTCATTCATCAAAGTCTTCAAATGTCCCACAAGAGGATCTTGGAGATAAAACCAGTAATCCATCAAATTCCAGCCAGTAATGAAGCAAGCTGCAAGGTGATTTAGTAGCATGCTGACTGGCTGTGCTGAGGTCATCCACTACTTTCTCCTTACTGTAACTATTTCCTTATTATACACAGTTGGAGTGGCACAAAGAAGCAGGCTCCCACTATCTCTTTCTACCAATACACTATGGGCACATAAAACCATTATTTATGCAGTGTGCCTAATATAGCTGCAAAAATGGTAGAAAATGTTATTAGAACGGAGATGTTCTGTTCCTATCAAAACTAGGACAAACAGTTCAGTTTGCCATATATGGGTTTATTCAAGAAAACAACTAAACAAAAACAGTGATGTTAGCCCTAGAAGGCACACAGCATCTAAAAATACCAAGCATGAATGCAAGCATATACCTGTGCCTAAATTCAAAATGATTTATCACCATTCTACTCCTTCTAGTGGCGAGTGCATAGGGCAAATGCGGACATATGTCAATTCATCTCTAAAGTGGTTATAAAGCTTCATGTTTTTTTTTTTTTTTTACAAATCTTTTTATTACATTTCTTAACAAACAAACAAAACACAACACAACAAGACATCATACACATTGAACCAAAAATAGAATAAAGCAGTTTCAAAAATCCACTATAGCAATTAATAATCCAAAGCGGAAGGGGAGAGAAAAAAGAGGTGAACATTAGTTCCTTCTTTCCCCGATGACCCCAAACATTTATCAACACACATATTATAAACAATGGCCTCCATGGGTATTCGATGCTGTATAGCCACTTCCTGCCGGGCCTATAGCAGAATGACGGCCGGGCGGTGGTTCAGTTATCCTGACTGGACGTCATATGACGTCGTTCAGGATAACAGCCACCATGCTCCCGTGGGGGCGCGCATCGCAGTGAACAGTGGAGGCTCTTTACCACGTGATCAGCCGTGTGCAATCACGGCTGATCACGATGTAAACAGGAAGAGCTGTTGATCGGCAGACGCGAGTAGAGGAAAGCCGATCGGTGGCTCTCCTGACAGGGGGGTCTACGCTGATTGTTTATCAGTGCAGCCCCCCTCAGATGCCCACACTAGACCACCCCCAGCATGTGGATGGCCAGGTACATCCCCCATGGCCTTCCACATGTGAAAAAATATGCCCAAAATATGCAAATCAGTGCCCACGAATGGGCACTGGCTGGCACCTCTGTGGCACATTACAAAACAGGGATGCCCAGCAATGCCACCCATCAGTGTCATCAGTGCCACCCATCAGTGTCCATCGGTGCCACCTATCAATGCCTATCCGTGCCCATCAGTGCTCACCTATCAGTACCCATCAGTGCAACCCATAATGACCCATTAGTGCTGCCTATGAGTGCCCATCCGTGCTGCCTACGAGTGCCCATCAGTGCCGCCTACGAGTGCCCATCAGTGCTGCATACCAGTGCCACCTATCAGTGCCCATCAGTGCCACCTATCAGTGCCCATCATCAGTGCCCGTCAGTGCCACCTCATCAGTGCCACCTCATCGGTGCCTATCAGTGCCCGTCAGTGCAGCCATATTGGTGCCTGTCATTGAAGAAGAAAACTTACTTATTTACAAAAAATTTAACAGAAACAAAGAAAAACAATTTTCTTTCAAAATTTTCGGTCTTTTTTTATTTGTTGCGCAAAAAATAAAAATCGCAGAGGTGATAAAATACCACCAAAATAATGGTATATTTGTGGGAACAAAATGATAACAATTTGTTTAGGTACAGTGTAGCATGACCGCGCAATTGTCATTCAAATTGCTATATTATGCTATAAAATGTTATATTAGCAAACTCTAGCTTGGACACTGTAGGAAGAATAGTCTCTACCAAACCCAATAAACAGACAGACATTGAAACCGTTAAAGGAGCAGAGGTGATAAAATTCAATAAATCCATCACTTCCACCCAAAAAATAGCTATATATGGGCAGGTCCAGAAAATATGTGTAAAATCCCCCTGAATCACTCCACATCGCCAACACTCTGAAGAGCACGCAGGATTTATCTTTTTAAGTCTGTGGAGTGATATATGCTCTATGTACCAATTTATATTGATCTCTCAAAGATATCAAAGATCGCAAAGAGAAATCCCACACACCCCTCCAATCCTCCATATCTAAATCTGGTATATCTGGCTTCCACCTAGTTCTAAGAACCTCTAATGGCAGAATAGAAATTAATATAAGATGAGAATACAATCTCGAGATGGGCTTATCCAAGCACTCAGATCTAAGGACTAGTCCTAAAGTGGATTGTCTAATCGTTAAGCTATCCTGTGGAAATTGTGCATGAAAAGTATGAAGAAGCTAAAAATATCTAAATAGATGGGAACTTGGGACATTAAACGTCGAAGTAAGTGTAGAAAAGGTAGATAATTTCCGATTAGTAATCACTTGAGAAAGTATTTTTATATTATTAAAATTGAGGAAGAGAAGGATTAAACCATAAAGGGGCACTTGGAGAAAAAGCACCCTTAGGATAATGCTCACATCTAAAACCAGCCTCCCAGACTCGAATAGTAATGAGCAATGAAGGAGTCAACTGATATGGTGCCCTACGGCCCCTAAATAAGGGAACCTTAAGATCATCCATAGAGCCTACTACTGCCTGCCCAGGCGGGTAGAGGAGTTATATGTATCAGGATTCAGCCAGCATGCGGCCGTAACCAACTGAGTGTCTAAAAAGTATTTATATAAATCCGGAAAGACTAGTCCTCCCTGCTCACAAGGGCGCATCAGGGTGGTTAATTTATACCTGGGGTTCTTGGATCCCCATAGAAAAGATGAAAAAAGTTGGTTTAATTTTGTAAAAAAGGACAAAGGAACCCACTGGGGAGAGTGTCTAAATAAGTACATACATTTTGGTATGATTTTCATTTTTAAATGTTTTTTTTTTTTACATAACAAACATGCCTTACTTACCAGCTCTGTGCAATGGTTTTGCACAGAGAAGCCCCAGTCCTCTTCTTCTGGCATCGGTAGGTTACTTTTAAGGGCTAAGCATACCTTAACCACCTTAATATTGTAATTTGTCATTCAAAGAAATGTGTGTGTTCTAATGTCCTGGCATTTTTATTTGAAAATAAAAACCCTTCCCCTAAATTTGCTCTTCTAACACAGGATATAGATAGACAAATAACACTTTGTTCAAGCCTATCCTAAAAAATAATGTCAGTACAACAGCTAGATACTATTTAGCAATTAGCAACTGTTGAGACAATAAACACCTTAATCAGGAATATGAAAAGTACAGCACAGCTTACAGAGTATAACTGCCCAGAGTATGTAAACAGTGTAGAGTGCAGTGGTCAGGACTATGTAATGGACAACAAAGCATATAGCATGCAAGGTTACTGACCACTCCACCCTATAAGCTGTATTGAACATTTTATACTCTGGGGGAAGACAAATGCCCCAGCATTGGTGGTCAATGGAAGGATCACATGCTCTACTGTTGGTGGTCAACGGGACAAAATTTGCTCTGATGTTGGCGTCAATAAGAATAAAAAATCATCCAGCTTTAGTAGTGAGTGGGAGGAACAATATGCCCTAACGCTATTGATCTGTATGAGGAAAAAATCCCTGGCGTTAGTTTTAGTAGCAGGGTGAAAATCCCCCTAGCTTTGGTGCTCAATGGGTTTATTACCTGGAGGCTCTGTGTCCTGTGCTGCTGCCTCTACCTAGCACTGAAACTACGCAGGCACCATAAGGCAAGAAATATCTAGATAGTGCCAGCATAGATGTTGGCTTGGGGCCTACAGGACCTTGAAATTTTGCTCAAATCCAAGGACTGTTCTGAGAGATCTGGGACAGTTTTGTCATGGGTCATGTGTTTAGCTACTTCTTTTCTCCATTCAGAAAAGACCTAGTATTACTTATTGCATAGTAAGGCCTCTTGCACACGGGGTGCCTAGCCCCTGTGCATGCAATCACATCATTGTAGTGCACCTAAAAGGCAAAAGTACAGCCTCCAGCCCTGCTGCAGGCTGCCTGTCAAAGTTTATATCAGGCTGAAATATTCTGTGGCTGGACAGGGCTGAGCGCTGTACAACGTGCTACACACGTTTAGTACCCTTAATTACATAGTTGGTATGGTTGAATGAAGACACCAGTCCATCCAGTTTAACCTGTGTGGATGTGTGTGTATGGCAATACCATTTCCTATATTTCTGTATATTATATTCGCTTTTTAAATTATCAACACTCCCCGGAGACACCACATACTGCGGAAGGGAGTTCAACATCTTTACCGCTCTGACAGTGAAGAACCCCTTACGCAGTTTAAGTTAAAACTGCTTCTCGTCAAACTTCTCTGAGTGGCCACGTATCCTCTTAAGCAACCTGAGACTGAATAGTTTCCTCCCTATGCTAGAATCACCATTGAGATATTTGTATATTAATATCATATCTCCTCTTAAGCATCTCTTCTCCAGGGAGAATAAGTTTAATTTTTGTAGTCATTCCTTATAACTGAGGTTCTCCAGTCCACATATTAGCTTTGTTGCCCTTCTCTGGACTCCCGCCAGCTCCTGCACATCCTTCCTGAGAACAGGTGACCAGAACTGGACAGCATACTAAAGATGTGGTCGGACCAGAGGTTTGTGGTAGAATTATAGTCTTTTTTCTTGAGTAAATATGCTTTTTTAATGCATGCTAATTGTCTACTAGCTTTGCTCGCTACAGCTTGGCATTGCATGCTGAGCTTGTGATCTAGTAGGACGCTCAGATCTTTTTCTATCCTGGATTCCACCAAAGGTTGTCCCCCTAGCGAGTAACTTGCGTTCATATTTTTAGCCCTAAAGTGCATTACCTTACATTTTTCAACATTAAAGCCCATTTGCCATGTAGTTGCTCATCCCTTTATTTAATTGAGATCTTCTTGAAGAGTTTCTTTATCCCATTGTAAAGTTATTGTCCTGCATAGCTTTGTATAATCAGCAAACACTGAGATTGAACTATACTAACCTCAGTATTATTTATGAATAAATTAAACAGAATTTTTCCCAGAGCAGAGTCTTGGGTTGCCCCACTCATAACTCTAGACCATTCTGAGTTCACACTATTTATTGCCACTCTGAACATGCCCCTGTAACCAGTTTTCTATCCAGGTACATACTGTACATAATGTTCAAGGACGAATGCCAGAAATGCAGAATACCTAAATATTTCACAGATTTGGCTAAGTTCATACTGGCATTGAAAGCAAGCATTTGAGGGTCGTTTTTATTGCTTCCCTCAAACACCTATGCAAATTATGCTATGGTCAGCACACCTGTGCTGTTCACATTATCAAAACATGAAGCGTTAGCATCGCTAAACTTCAAAAATGAAGCCTTCAACTCCTTCCATTCAAGTCTATGGTAACGCACCGCAACTGCGCCGGCATGCGGTTGCGGCATGGTTGCAGTGCGGTAGCGGTGCGGTAGCGGTGCAGTAGCACATTACAGCTGATAGGTGTTTATGGTGTGGTTTTAACATGCCAAAAATGCATGTCAACTGTGCCGCAAACGCGCATTTGAGGGAGCTTTTTTAATGCTTATTAAATGCTTATCAACCCCACCTATTAACACACATTAACGCTATAGGCACATTTGATAAGCGTCAGTATTTTGAGCATGTGAACAAGCTCTAATGCATAAAAGCAAGATAAAATTGCCTTATTCCTTTTCATTTTAGAACAGACGTGTGAAGAGGTTACTCCAAAATTGCTGCATGGGGTTTATTCTGCTTCAGAACTAGCACCACTTCTACAGTAGATGCTGGGCCATGACAGCTTTCAGTACTAAACAGAAACCTAATTTCTGTCAGGTAACAGCCACGAGGACTGACTTCCCCCCCAAAAAGATTACTGTAAAATTCAAAAACCATCAGCCATAGTTTGCGTTTATTGTATTATGTCCTTAGCTCTGATGCAAACTGGGACATAAAAATAAAATGACATCTTTTGTGACATTTTTCATTTAAAAAAAAAAAAAAAAAAAAAAAACTGAAAATGAAGCTGTGATCGGCAATCTGGAGTATAGCTACAGTTCACATGCAGAGTAGAAAATGAAGACGTCATAGGTAGAATAATGATATTTTTACACTGTGCTTGCATATCAAAAGATTCCTATGCATGAGGAAGCTTATAGTGAAAGCTGAATACAAGCACAATAATGATGTGCAGAGGCCCCCTCCATTGCTGTAACACTGGAGATATCATCTACGTACCAATGCAGCCTCACGGACATGGCGTAAAGCTGCACCTTCAGGCCTAGTTACCTTAGCATGTTCATTTTTAGTCTTCTTTTCTTTTATTGCCAAAGACTGTCGTACATAAGTCTCACAGCCAATACTTACTACAAATCAAAGTAACTGATGTGATCTAATAGAGCTATTTGTGCTGTCAATAAAATGTTCTACGCCATCCCAAAATGATTACGTTATGAAGCAATAAACTGAGCTTTTTGTGCACTAACCCCAAAGCTGCAATCAGAGCCACAGCAATCTACTGCCTTGCTTCCTGAAAAACAATAAAGATGTGCTGTAAGCTGAGGCGAGTGAGGCAATAGATCTAAGGATTACGTGAAGCATTCGCATAGATATTTGTGATTGCAGCCACTGAACTCACCCAAATAAATATTATTGAAGCTGTATTCAAGATCAGTTTAATTTTGGATAAACTCTGGAAATAGAAGGGATATACTGCCAACTCAAATGTGGCTGGAATGTGAGCCTCAGGCGTGCATGAAAATACTGCAGGAGCTTACTATTTGCCAAATGCGCAGCCCTACTATTCAAACTACACACAACGCCAATCTAACAGAAAATAAATGAACAAATTGCAATTTTAAAGTGATATTAAAGGTTTCTTTGTTTTTTTAACACCTTCACGCCGATGTAAAACAAATATGCGGCCCCACTAGACTGGGCTTTTGGGTCAACTGATCACTGTGAGCCTAGGTTCCCACTGATGCAATGCGGGAACCAGCGCGATTACAGCGCTGGTTCCCGCATCTCATCTCTCACACTGCCTTCTGCGAACCGCTGCGGGTGTCGTTACATTGTTAATGACACCCCCAGATCGGTTCACAGATCCCAGTGCGAACTGTTAATTCGCACAGGAATCGTATCGCATATGTGAGAACACCCATGCTGTCCGATTGTCATGTGGGAGAAAAACAAGTCCCTGCACTTTTTTCTGTGTGAATCTAATGCGAGTTCGGCCATACAACTGTATGGCTGAACTCGCATCTCACAGACATCGCATATGATCAGCACCGCAGGTGTGGGTGCGAATCACATGCGATGTCTGTGTTATCGCAGTAGTGTGAACCTGGGCTGAAAGTCTCTGACTGACTATCACAGTGATCAGTCACTGTGAAGCCCACCCCTGTGTTTTCTTTCTCTTGTAATGGAGGAGAGAGATATATTGTATCTCTCTCTCTCCTTGCAGCAAAATTATTTTTAAAATTATAATAATAAAAAAATACCTATATCAAGTTTTGATCTAAATCAGTGCCAGGGTTACTGTCAGGGTCAAAGGTCAAGGTCAGGGTCAGTTTTTTGGGGGGGAGGGGGGGACATACTTTTTTCATTTTTTATCAGTATCAGTTATGCCCATACACACGACCGGACTTTCGGCAGACTAGGTCCGACGGCCTTCCCTACTGACTTTCAGTGGAGTTCCGACGGACTTTCCGAACTAACGGACTTGGCCACAAACGAATGGACTAATTCCGTTCGAAAGTCCGTTCGTTTTGAAAGTAATGACGCAAACGGCACTAAAAAAAGGTACTTCCATAGCCAGTAGCCAATAGCTGTCGTGGCGTCGTATTTGGTCCGTCGGACCAGCACACAGACGAACGGTTTTCCCGATAGAAAGCCCATCGGATAGATTTGAAACATGTTCTATTTCTAGGTCCGCCGGATTTTATTACCGAAAAACTGATTAGCCCACACACGATCGGATTGTCCGTCGGACCTTGTCTGCCGGAAAGTCCGGTCGTGTGTATGCGGCATTAGTGTCAGTGTGTTTTTGGTAGGATAAAAAAACAAAACAAAATGTGCACTATTGTTTTTTGGCTGTACTATGGGTACACATACACATACATATATGTGGTATTGCTGTGATCATCAGGAGCAGGAGAATGTATTGTGGGTTGTCCTTTGGTGGATGGTGATGGTAGTACCAAGAAATATACAGCTATATTTAAAAAAAAAATATTTTTTTCCTATTTTGGGCCAGTTTTCCTTTGATAATAAAAAATCAGGAGATATCCATTACCATTCAAAAAAAACCACCAACATATGTTAAAATTGCACAATTGTGCTTAGGCATTTAGATTTGGTTTACCCTTAGGCACAAAGGGGTTAAATAACAAATATGTCATACTTACCTGCTCTGTGCAATAGTTTGCACAGAGCAGCCCCAATCCTCTTCTTCTCGGATCCCCCACCGGCACTCCTGGCTCCTCCCCTTGACCAGTGCCCCCAATAGCGAGCCCCTGGTGTGATTGACAGCAGTGGGAGCCAATGGCTTATGCGGCTGTCTCAGCCATTGAGGAGCCGGTAAGGCCGAGGCTCCTGTGCACATCGCTGGATCGAGAGGGGGCTCTGGTGAGTATTCGAAGAGCTGTGGGGGGGGGGGCAGCACAGGAAGATTTTTAACTTCATGCATAGAATGCATGAAGGTAAAAAACCTTCAGCCTTTACTACCACTTTAACCACTTACGGACCGCCGACGCAGTTTTACGCTGGCTGTTTGAAGGAGGATATTGTTGTTATGGCAGCAACTAGCTGCCATAACCCCGGTATTCTCCTTTTTAGCGGGCGGTCAGCTACAAGATAAAAGTGGTCTCTGCGGCAGATTCAGAGCAAGATCACTTTTATCGGTGGCGGGAGAGGGGCCGATGGCGTCCTCTTGCTGGCTCAGTATGCAGACGAGTGAGGGGAAGATGGCCCCCACCCGTCTTCATACAATTGCTGGGCGGAAGCGACGTCAAAACTTCACTTCCGCCCACAGCTCTTAAAAGGGACATTTTTTTTTTTTTTTTTTTAAATGACAAAAATGTTTTATTTTTTTTTCTATTGCATTTTAGTGTAACTATGAGATCTGAGGTCTTTTTGACCCCAGATCTCATATTTAAGGAGTCTTGTCATGTTTTTTTCTATTACACGGGATGTTTACATTTCTCGTAATAGGAATAAAAGTGAATTTTTTTTTTTTTTTAATTGTGTAAAACTAAAAAATAAAAGGTAAAATAAAAAAGAAAAAAATAAACTTTTAACACGCCCCGTCCCGACAAGCTCACGTGCAGAAGCAAACGCATATGTGAGTAGCGCCGGCATATGAAAAACCACACATGTGAGGTATCGCCACGATTGGTAGAGCGAGAGCAATAATTATAGCCCTAGACCTCCTCTGTAACTCAAAACATGCAACCTGTAGAATTTTTTTAAACGTCGCCTATGGAGATTTTTAAGGGTAAAAGTTTGTCGCCATTCCACGAGCGTGCGCAATTTTGAAGCGTGACATGTTAGGTATCAAATTACTTGGCGTAACATTATCTTTCACAATATAAAAAAAAATGGGCTAACTTTACTGTTGTCTTATTTTTTTAATTCAAAAAAGTGTATTTTTTCCCAAAAAGGTGTGCTTGTAAGAACGTTGCTCAAATACAGTGTAACAGAAAGTATTGCAACGACCGCCATTTTATTCTCTAGGGTGTTAGAATTTTTTTTTATAATGTTTGGGGGCTCTAAGTAATTTTCTATGAAAAAAAAAATGTTTTTAACTTGTAAACAACAAATCTCAGAAAGAGGCTTGGTCCTTAAATGGTTAATCTTACATGATAAATAGGTCCTGTGCTGCACTGGCTATTACAATGATACGTTCTCTGAATCATTAAAATTAAAAAAAAAAGCCTGATTAAATATTATTTTATCACAATATAATACCTGAGAACATTAAAAAAGCCTGTTGGAAACTTTGGTTTAATCAGGCAAAACTTGAGGTGCCCACCCAAGACTACATTGAGGCAAGTTATGACTTTATTTAAAGAATGTATGCATCTTTAAATGTCAAAGCTCTATTTATTTATTTTTTTGCAAAGACTAGAGCAAATGTAATTGAACTATTGACTAGTTTTATTACCTGCTAATCCTGCGCTGTGGTGCCATTCATTTTAAATGGCACCTAATGCACAATGCATCAATGCATGTCCAGTTTGGGTCTTTTATATCAACCAGAAGTCCAGCTTGAAAGAAAAGCTGTCAGGAAAACAAATAAGGCTGCAAGTATAAAGTGCCAAAGGTGGCTGCACATACCTGCAGAGGCCAACAAAACCTTGCAGTATGGCCGAATATATGGAAGTGGTAAACTCCGACAGTACTTGAAAAGTGGCCCAGCATAAACTGCAAAATTTGGAGACTGCTGCAGATATGTGCAGCTACCACTAGTTACCTGCAATGTATACCTTTATTCCTGACAAAATCTTTTTAATCACTTTCCATTAACGGGGTATTTTATAAACAGCCTAGACATCAATGGTTAAAACAAGCTCAAGGCTACAGCAGCACCCCTAAGCTTGGTACTGTTTTTTCAGCCAGCATCTAGCTTTCATGTAAAGTAGATCCCTTTCATGGTCCCTTGTAGTGCTGCACCCCAGATCTTCACTGAAGAGTTCAGCTCTGCAAATTTGCGGGTTCAAAGCTGTTAGAATTCAAGCTGAAATGCCAGGTGAACAGCCGTTCAAGCACAGTCCTGCAAAGGGCATAGACCACCGATGTCTCCAAAAGAGAACCTGTCTCTTGCCAATGCTATCACATAGGGGGCTTAATAGCCCCTTTGTAATATCAATAAAGATAAAAAAATTAGTTTTTCAAAATGTACATTATAATAAAATAAATAAAAATAACCAAAGCATTTTCATTACAACCCCAGCACTGCACACACGCACACAGGAGTGCAATCACAAAAAGGGCGTGCATGTGTATATAACCAGTTATTGCACCACGCATGTAAAGTATTGCCGCTAACGGAGTGAGAGCAATAATTCTAGGGCTATCATTCATGCCTAACTTTAGCTGTAAAGGCTTTTAAAGCCCTGCATATGAACAATTTTGGGTAGTCTTTCACCATTCCATGCGCACGAGCAGTTTTGAGCACACATCTGAAATTAATTTACTCAATGCAATCAGACACTACTTTAGAAACTTTTTTAGAACCTGATGGTTACCTATTTCAGTTACCCTGGGAGAGAAATCATTTTGCAAGGAAACATTATTTGGCCTGCCTGGGATGTCCCATGCTTTAGGGTAGTGTTTCCTCCTTCTACCCCCCGCCTATGTATCCTGTCCCCCGCCTCTAGGGGGAGCCGATATCCTTCTATATTTTAATTGCAGGTGGAGAGACATGTGAAATTTATTTTTATGTAAATTTGGTTTTGTTGTTTGTTTTATGTTCTATTAAGTGTATTGTGATGGGTGAAATACTGCGCCAATCAAAAAAAAAATATGAGCAGCCAACACAACAATAAGACTAATTGTGAATGAATTGGAAATAAGAAAAAGTGTAGCGCTTAAAATTTAAGTGAAAGAGAAATAAACCCAATCAAAATAATGGGGAGCTATCTGATCTATAAATATAATACTCCTACTGCTGAGACGCGTGCCTAGAAAATGATGTACATGGATTATACACAAACTAACCCATACAAGCACACAAAATTTCTAGACACTAAGTAGCTATCATGAAAAACAGCAAATATGCAAACATATAGAAAAAAACTAATCTCAAAATTGCAATATGTTAGTATAAAGCAAACAGCTATTCAAATAAATAAACCCATGTGAATACAAATGTGTGTAAAGTCCGATTTGTAATAATCAAAAAAGGACAAAGCAAAAAATAATCATAAGAAAGTCTATGATTCCAAAGATGTTGATAGTATAAGGAAATCAATTTCTGTAGAAGCTTGTGTTAAACAATGAATACAGACACCCGGGTGTGATTGCACCTTCCACGATGGAGGGCAGGGGGGACAAAGTACCCTTACCAGAAAAGGTGGACCCAAAACACTGTACGGCGGTTGGTCATTCAGGGATAAAACTGGAACTGTAGAGCCAAGCTTCAATACAGTACGCTCTTCCGCAAAGCAGGCGAGATCCTGTACACTGCTCCTTAGCTGGGTAGGGCGACCTCTCCACAGGCAAGCAACTCTCCAGGAAGTGTGGTCTCCAGATAGGGGATATTAGATCCCAAACATATAAGGAAAGAAGGATCTCCACATAGTGTAATTCCGTTTAAACTCAAGTTGAAGTCTCATAAGACGAAACGCGCAGGGTCTACACGTCGCCCCCCCCCCCAATATTTCCATTATAATATTGTTTTAGTTTGGTGGGTGACAGAAAATACTTGTATTTTGAGGTCTGAATTTTCTCTCATCTATGTCTAGAGCTTTTTAACTTGACAATTTTAGTCTTTGTACCAAAATAAGAGTGATATTATTTTATGTATGATTCCCGTTGCCTCAAAAATCCTGCCTCCTGTACTTTTGATGACTGGGGATGCGGCACTTTTTAAAAGGACCTTTCTATGGATGTATACTCGCAATCACATCTTTTATTTTTTACAAAACATTTGAGTACCATAATATATTTGTGTCATGTGAGCGAAACATTAATAAATGTCTCCAGGTGTGATATGGTTAAAGCACAATTCCATTTTTCTGTGTTGAACGCCACAACCACAAGGCAGGGAAGTGGCATCCTGCTTGTTGCCATGTGTCCAATAAAAAAATATTACATTTTATTCTGCACAGCTACTTCCATGTATTTACAGATTCTAAACTGCAATAAGCAAAACATAAATGATGTGCACAATGGTGACCGGAGAAGGCGTGGAGAATGCTCCTATCTTGTGGAACATGGAATGTGTTATAAGAGAAGATCCTCCCTCTTGTCAAGAATACAGTATATGAAATGGAAGACATGTAAAGCTATTGTGTAACTCTACTCTAAAGGAGAAAAAAGGTAGAATTATGCTCTAAGCAGCAATTGCATTTCTAAAGGTGCTCTTAAGCGAATATGAAGGTTCACAATCCATAAAACTCAGTACCATGCTGACTGTAATGGTTGACATGGGCTTTCAGCAGACATCAGATCATCTCCATGATAAATACAGATTTGTGCTTGGCACGTCATAAGTCTGTACAGGACCGTTCAGCAGCAAGTGCAAATGCACGTGGATCAGTCTCTATTTATCACATAGATGAAATGATAGCTCTTGACAGCCAATGACCATTTAAGGAATGAAAGTGTGAAGCTCTTGGATCTTCCTCACGTTCAAGAACACTGAGGAGGGTACCTCATGACCACACAGAGGTGGATATTAGCAGATGAGTAACATGGATACTAATTTAGTAAGATGAGATACTGCACTACACTGCTGGAGCATATTTATATTGTAAAAAGCACCCCATAAGTAAAAAGCACCCCATAAGCTGGAACAATTAAATATATTTAAGAGGAGGACAACAAGAACTATCTTTTCTTTGCATTCAATGCAAAGAATTCCAACCCGTTGTGTTTTTGTTCTTTATTGCACATTGTAAATTTAATTTTATGACAACCAGCTTCAATACAGTGTTGAAAACTGCAGCACAATAAGATGTAAATAGCTCACAAATATTCTGGGTGATTCAGCTGAGACTCTATGACACAGCTTGCCTATAGAAGTATAATATTCCATTTTATTGATGATATCTACTCCCAGCAGTGATGTTACTTTGTGTGTTTTATCTATAATGACATGTTGGAAAAAAGTCCCAATCACAAAATGTAACCACTCTGACTAATGACAGCACTGGAGCTAGTGTCTTTTTAGGAAGAATGCCAGCGGAAAATAAGCGGTAACAAGCTGCCAGAGGTCAGCAAATGAGAGCTATGGAGAAATATTTTGCAATGTAAATTGCCTTTGATAGCAGCAATTTTGTGGTGACTTCAGTTTTGAATAGTAAGTGGCGCACAAGTGAGGCTGATTTTAACTGGACCAGACATTGGGTTCTCTGGGAACTCTGAAAGTCCTCACATCCTCCTGCTGTTTCATTATGTTGTTTAAATGACTACAGAGCTTCCCTACCATCTCTCTATTCCGCTCAACCTGCTGTTTATATCTTCATGGAAAAATCATTATGCAAGCTACATTCATTCAAATGAAAGTCTTCCTTAGTCATTTCCACCACTTTGCTCATGTGGAGATGTTCAACCCTCACATCGGTTCTCTCGCCTTTTTTCTACAGAGAACATATTCCAAAAAGTGAGAAAATATATATTTATTTCCCCCAGGTTTCTTATATATGCAGATTTTACTAACCGAGGAAACCAAACATTTACAACAGATGTATCAAGAAAAAAATAGAACATATTGAAAAATGTAGGAAATGTGCAAACAATAAACAAATTTGTTCAGGTACTAATGAGAAGATTAATTAGCCTTAGCTGGATTCCTGATCTGCGAGGCATTCAATCAATTAGATAAACTGGTGAAAGGATCGTAACCTTTAGTTGAATAGTCTGAACTCTAGGACCTTTAGTTAGTGCCTAAGGGAACCATTGGCAATGTAATATATGTTATTGGGTCAATTTATAAAAAATCACTTGCAAACGTAACGTCAGTTTTTATTTGTTGTTTTTTGCCGAACAAATGTAACATTCCCTAACATTCAATCCTAAGAGTAAAAATTGCCAAAAGAACACTTGAACATAAGAGTTAAAGCACATTCACCAATAGAGAAAATAGCCTAAAGCTGGCCATACACCTATAGATTATCTGAAGATTTTCTATGGTTAGATGGAAAAAGTGCAACAGATTTTCATGTTCGCTAAACTGTGTGGATGGAGGAATCCCCCACTTTTTCCATCTAACCATAGAAAATCTGCAGATAATCTATAGGTGTATGGCCAGCTTAAGACTATAGGCTAAGAACATTCAACCAGAAAGAGAAATAACACCAGGCAAACCTCTGCACAATCTATGAAGACTCCTGCGCCAAAGTAATGGTTGTTCAGCCGATCAAACCTCCAGCAACAATGCAAAGTGAAACAATTAGCAGTTTTTAGCGGTATTATTACTAAGGATTCATGTACACACTGCCTACTTTGACTGCTGGCCACAGGGAAACGCAAAACGCTGCAAAATCGTGCAATTTTGCTTCAGTTTGCGTTTTCCGTCAGCCGGTGGTCAAAACTTTCCTATCCTGAACACGATTCTTCTGTGTTCAGGAGAGGGAGGTTGAAGCTCCCCTAACTGCAGCAGCTCCTAAACTCTGGTAAAAGCCTATGGGGTTTATTTACTAAAGCTGGAGAGTGCAAAATCAGGCTCACTTCTGCGTAGAAACCAATCAGCTTCCAGGATTTATTGCCAAAGCTTAATTGAACAAGCTGAGGTTAGAAGCTCATTGGCTACCATGCATGGCTGCACCAGATTCTGAGTGCTCCAGTTTTAGTAAATCAACCCCTATGTGTACATGGACACATTGGCTTTTATGAAGTTGAGTTTAGAAGCTTTGGCAAAAAAACGCCAAAAGATCCAAAACTCAAGTTTAGGAGCTGTAGTGCACATAAAGCTTAAATGCGACAGCCTCCTGCTGTCCTCAGATAAGGGTTTGGTATGGATATTGGGGGTACCCCATGCTTTTTCTCTTTCATTTTGAGTGGGATTCCCTCTTTAATCCTTTGCAAACTCAAAGGGCCCAGTATGAATTTTGAGGAGGCCCCTCAGGCCATTTTTTTTACATTTTCACCTTGTTTACATTCTGCTTACAGCTGAATTTGCCTGGCTGTGATAAGTCACGCCTACTGGTGCCAGCTCCCTAACAACCCGTAGCCCTGAGCAGGAAGCTATCACATTTAGCAGTGGTGGTAATACTGCTACTAAATGTTTCACTTCACATTGCAGCTGGAGATTCCTTTGGCCATTCACACAGAATTCTCCATAGACTGTACACAGTGCGGAGGTCTTCCTCATATTTCCCCTGCTGGTCAAATGTTCTTACATTTGCCGGCAAAAGGTTACAAATAGAAACTGACATTAGACACAAGTTACAAACATTTCAGGTATTACAGGGGGTCCCCGGGTTACGAACCCGTTAGGGACTGTCCTCCTGTTTGTAAATAGGAAATGTTCGTTAGTCGGCCGCGCATGCGCAGAACGACAATTACGGACATTTCCAATGTTCCGTTGAATGCTGTTCTGCACATGCGCGGCAAATTACGGACATTTCCGATGTTTGCCGTCATTTTCCGAGGCTCCGTCTGGCCGCGCATGCGCAGAACGGACGAGGGTTCGTAAGTAGGAGAGGTTCGTGGTCGGGCGTTCGTAAGTCGGGGTCCCCCTGTATTTGTTACTTTTGTGCAAATGATAAGAAGGTCACAAATCAAATTTTTTAAATAGACCTCTGTGCCTGTCATGATATTGACTGCACATTAGCAGCTTATTTATTCACCTTACCAGTTGTCTAAAGTCACCTTCATGTGCTAAAAACTTTGTTGCAAGTAAGACTACCTACCACTCTTTAAAGAAATAATGTCCAGAAAACTGTAATAATGAGCATACTCAAAGATAAACTCTGTAACTAATCATCAAAGACTTTTCAAAGCAAGAATATTTTTAGCTATTAGAAAAATACATGTGTCTAAAGAAAATATGTCACTTGCAAAAGAACATTCGGACATTGCATTTGGACATAATTACCTGAAAAAGTCTAAATGTTACATTGAAATAATATATTCGTCCCATGTATTGTCACGTTAAATAATTGTCTGCAAGCACAAAGAATCTTCTAGGCAGTTAACGACCAGCTGTCTGAGTGTTGAATATTTAAATAAATAGTGGCAAACTGTTCATTTTCCATGGCTATTTACTCGGTATGGCTATTTGCAATGGTAGCATGCATTTAAAGAGATTTCTGCACTCTGCCAGTCTGCATTTTGCCTGACATGTTCACTTTGATTCATATTTTATTTTAAACTTTGTTTAAAAACACAAGACTTTTTTTTGTACATCCACCCCACTGGTCTATGACTACTGCAAGCAATGCCATAGGTGTAATATTCCAGGAATTCCCAGGATTATGAAGTCTGGCTGCTTCCCATGCAATTAGCTGAATCCCTATCAATGCCATACTAATTACTTAGCAACTATTCTCACCGGAGTATGTAATGTCAGTCTGATATGAAGCAAATCCATTTTCGCACCATAATTTGAGTAAACAGTCTGAATTACACCATGCTTTAAAGGGAAAGAGAATTTCACACACACTGCAATTACTTGTCAAATGTGACACCAGTACATTTCCTACATCGAGGACAGGGGTTAAAGTTTATTTTCTGTAAGCCCTAAATCTATTTTTCATTATGTTTGGCATCATATCTCACTTTATATACAGTTTTCTTAAGCAAATTGTTTTTTGTGAATCTGTTGCAGAGTTTCTTATCAGGAGATTGTGGCAGTAAAAGCACTTCGTGCTCCAGAATGACAACACTAAACCACGGTCTTGCAATTAACAGCAGCATTGTCAACATGTCCTCCTGTAGTTGGTTGTTGGGCTGTCTATCTGATAAACCTGATAGACAGACAAATGGCCAATGAAGGAGCCACCCAGCAGGCTGACCGGTGTTGAATAGTTTGACTATGAGCTCTTCTCTAAGTTTCCCATGGCTAAAAGGTGATTGTTTTGCTATGCCTATTAGAGAGAATTAAATCAATAACAAATTCATTTAGCTACCGATGAGCTGATTGATTAGCTTAAACGAAATCAAAATCTGCCAGGGGAAGTGATTCACTCAAGTGGTGGCTTCATACGCCAAAGAGGATCCATACACCCAAGTGAACTGCCCAAAATTAAATGAGAAGCAATGCCACATTTGACTGTGTGTGAAGTTAAAGGCATATCCTTTCTAAATGATTCTGCCAGCAAGTCACACTGACAAAGAAAGCATTTTTCAGCTAGGCCCAATTCAGAATAAGTGTTGTATGTGTGTTGAAAGACTTATAAGCATAAAGAACCTGTGAGATAGCCGTCAATGTCATACTTTCTATTCAAAGTACATATTTTCTTATACTGAAAGGTTCAAGTACATTTCACATATTAGGTGATCCTCATATCCAAAATTATTTTATCCTTAATACTGGCTATCAGATTGGTTTGAAGTGATTTGGCATGAGGAAAATATTCTGTATATTTGCATTCAGATTCGTCCAAACAGAAAATCGTACATTCATTCTTGGGCAGAAAAAGTAAATAGAGTACATCTTTGGTGGGGGACTTTTAAAGTAGAAAATCTTCAGAGTTGAGCCATGGATGTTACTAAATGTTTAATTATTCTCCATCCTAAACTTGCTCTCAGTGGAGTTCTTAAAGCTCAGCAAATATGATCTAAAAAAATAAATAAAATAAAAAATAAACTATACAAAATCCTGACTAATCCGGAATAAACAGTATTTGGTATTTGTGTATAATGTACATGCTCAGACATTAGATTAACTTTAAATTAACTTCGATTAACTTTAAATAACCTAACAGAATATTAACTTGTTTACAGGAAGTTTCTTCCAACTGTTCAAATATTGGGGGCCTGAAGATACCTACAAGCAATGGCAAGGTTCTTTTCTAAAACTAAATTCTGAGCTTCAGTTTGGACACCTTGGAGGCATTTTTAGCAATCCCCAACTGCCAGTTGTACCAAGCCAAATGGATCAACACACACTTCTGCCTTTTCTGGTCTTCATATCCCACCCAGCCAACTTGAATTGCTACATTTAGGCTGCTCTATGCCACTGATTTTCTTTGCTTCCCCAAGGACACCCCCAATGTTAGCTTGCATTGAAACAGAAACCCAGGTGGGAAATGGAGCCTGAAAAACATGGCTGTTGGTTATAACAGGGCATTCAGCACCATGAGGATGTGGGTGGGAGGTTTGTGAGCCTGGAAATGCAAGGAAGGAAGCTTTCGGATATGTTAGCTGAGCATGGCCCCTGACTGCCTTTCCTGTGACCCTGCATTTCCTTATACTTACCTATGTCATGTAACACTTTTGCAGGATTTGGACAGCAACCAGCTCTCGCATTTACAAATTGGGCTACCCTCCAGAGCAAATTGAAACTGAAATTTTATTTTGCATTCATGATATTTGATGATAAAATGTATTAATATATTGAAATATCTTTTTACAGTTATAGGAACCATTAAACCAATGCTCCCTATTAATAAATACCAGAGTGACCTCATTTTGTATAGAAGCCTGTAGGAAATGAACTGCATCTTTAAGTATTTCATTTCTCAGCAATGGATTTCAGCCAAGAAGAGTCAAAATCCAAGAAAATAAACACAGCTGCAAACAGTTATGGGCCTCCTGATGCCAGTACTCTCCTTCAAAACAGCCCTTGGTAGACTTCTTAATTCCAAAAAGAGTCAGACAATCTACAGAGCTGAGCTAAATCCCTTCAATTCTAGTGAAGCATTCACTGTATTATTACATAATTTCTTGTCCCTGAAAAATACATCAGTAAACAGGTTCCCTGCTGTAAGTACTTCCAGTCTTCTAGCAGATTCACAGTTATTATAAGGGCACATGCCAGTGTGATACTTGCAGATCCATGCTTAATTTTACCACTGTGATGTTGTGGCCACAGGCATTTTTACAGAAAAGGTCTTAACCTGTGTCAGCTGGATCCACATTATGTCAGCAAACAGCATCGAGCCCCACACTTTCACTTATAAAATAATCATTGATTTTGGCTTGGCTCACAAGTTATGGGAGTCCCTACAGCCCTATGCTTGTACAATTACAGCAAAGATTGAGACAGAACATTAATTTCTATAGGGCATGTAGCTGTGGACACTCTCATTCACGTGGGCCTCATGCATTTGCTTTATTCAAAGGTTCACCTTTACAATAAAACTGCTCATGCACTTCTGTGTCCCCCATACATTACTAAATACTGCTTAGGTTTGATAAATTATGTTTCTTTTCAATGGCATACCAGCAGGCCGTTTTTTAGCCTCTCCTAAACATGTCCCCAAAGACTCCCAGGTCGGCGACCCTCCCTTTATATTGTCTAGATCAGCCGTCAAAATTTCCACTCATCTGCTCGCATTAGTCAAGTGGAAATAAGTTGAGGGTGAGTGTGAAGCCGCATCTGGGGGGGGGGGGGGGGGGGTGGCGAACGCCGCCAGCAGACAAGGTTAAATGGGAGCTGACTCTCTTCCCAGCCTCTGCCCCCTGTCATTCTCTTAGCAGGGCCTGGCATACAGCGGGAGTCAGCAAAGACCTAGATGAGGTGGGGGCGGGGCAGGGAGAGGAGCTGGGCGGGAGCTGCTAAAGTAAACTTTTCCTATTAGCAAGCTGGTGATTAGTTGCTCGGACCGCCGAGCAACCAATCACCAGCTTGTTAACCTCCCTGGCGGTATGATTCTTTCTGGATTTAGGTGCTAAAAGCGGTACAATTATTTTGCATGGAAATTTGGCGTTTTATATTGTAGACTTGCAATTCTTAGGAAAAACTCACTTAAATCTGTCCAAACCAGAGTCTATTAGACATCCCGGGTATGATAAACACAAAATCATAAATTAAAATATAATAAATAACTATAAAAATTATTAAATAATTTAATCAAATCAAAAACACTGAAATTTGCTCAGTTGCAGAATTGTCGCTGTCATTAAATTTAGTGTTTGATGACGAATTTCCCCACAAATCGCTATCGCTCAATTCTGCAAGTGATTCTAAGTTATTATCGCTGTTTTCTAGCAGGTCTAAAATCACTTTTGACATAAAGGGACGCTTTTTGGTTTCTATGAACAATCTCCAAATTCCAGGCAGAAAAAAACTGTATTTATAATATAAAACTACATGCAGGGCACTGGACAGACTACTAGGGACAAATGGGATGTGTAATTTTTTTATACAGTACTGTATGTGTTGTGTGTTTTTACTTTTTTGAATTTGGCGCCGATCTCCACTCCCGTGCGTCGTAGCACCGCAGGGAACGGAGATCAGCGTCACTCGGCACTGTGTGAATCGAGCAGAGGAGCTCGCACACACAGCGGGGAGACATTGCAGGATCCAGGGGACAAGGCAAGTAAGTCTCCCTGTATCCTGCAATGCGAGCTCGAGTCTGGCTCGGGGTTACCGCTTATGGTACTAAAGTTCCACCCCGAGCCTGACTCGAGATTACCGCCAGGGGGGTTAATAGGAAAAGTTAACTTTGGCAGCTCCTGCTCCCCTGTCCAGTGCTATGCTCAACTGTAAGTCTCTCTGAATCCTAAATCAGTAAAAGTGTCATTGATTGGTTTTAAAAATTTTAATGCTACATTTAATATAGCATTAAAATATTTACCTAACAATGATGTGAATGCCTATAGTAGCCAATCATATTTTATCCTTATGTTAAACACAGATCAATGAAATATGCTTTTATGCTAATATTGTTAAAGTTGCTGTTGTTAAAATGTATTTTTGTAACTTTATTCTGCATAAAATATTTAACAGTGTAATTTCATGAGATCATTTATGAGGGCACGTTTAAGGGCGGAATTAGGGGTGGAGTTGGGTGGGGCAACTGGTGGAGAGTAGCTCTTAAGGCCTGGCTAGTAGCTCAGGGCTTGAAATGTTGAGCCCTGGTCTAGATGGCTGACCATTATGAGCATGCTCCCAGCACCACAGGTATAAAGGCTTGGGCCCTCTTGAATTTAGCTCATGTGCAGTCTTCCTCTAAAGTGCCAGGCTGCACTCAACCATTGTTGCAAGAGGGAAAGTGCTCTTACCGACTGTGGGGTTGTAACTTTTTATTTTGTATTTGCCTTAATATAAATAAAGGAAAACGTCAAAATGAAATCAAGACCCCCTCGATGGTTGCAAAAGGGCACACAGGCCACTAGAGATGGAAGGTTTAACTCTCCTCCATATACTAAAATATTTTTTGGGTGAACTAACCCTTTAAATTGATGGGCTGGATTAGGCTGATAAGTGGTATAGCTGTAATGTGAGGTTGTGTTTGTGGTGTGTAGCAGGTAGGCTTTATAGAAATGTTCTGTGTATAATTTTTGGCCCATTCAACCATTACAGATTAAGGTAAAGGGCAATTACAAGTCAGCTAATCTGGAACTACCGCACTTTGAATTCTTTAGCTCACACTTACCATTTGAGATATAAACTTGAATTAAAATATAAAGCAGCTCAGAGGGTTTTTTTATCATAATTTTTTGCCTATAGCAATTTAATTCAAATTTCAATCAAGCTAACCTTGGTTATCATAAGCAGGCAAAACGTATAGTGCTAATCACGACACTTCAAGCACTTGAGGAGTAGCTGAAATAAACCTCTTCATCATCCATTTTTATAATCTCTTGAGATGTTTCTTGCGGTTAGAACAGTAAAAAGAAGGAAGCAAATGCTTTCATGCTACCGATGCCAGATGTCCTTCAGTTTCCTTCACTGCATAGCATATGTCTGTGACAAAGTTTTATAAATTCAGTAGATATAAAGGGTCACATTTTCATCATTACCAACCCTAATGATTATGCAACACTTCTTCTGTAAGTTCCCTGTTAAACTTATACAGTGCATCAGCCAAATCACAGGGAAAAATTATTACTGTGCAATGTGGCCATTTTGTTGGTTATGATAGTCAACCTCTCTGTTTCTGCTTCTTTTAACGTGGTTACAACAGCATTCCCTGTGCATGTTCTTTCCATGTTTAAATGGGATTCCTCTAGAAGCTCCAGTTTTATCACATGGTAAAAATATAAATTAATTTGCTTCTAACATAACCAGCACTATAGTGTGTATTTGTGTATTTTCACACCACCAGTAGAGCTGCACAATTAATCGTTAAAAAATCATGATCTCCCTCTGACGATCTCTATGGCAAATTTTGACGATTCTTTCATATAACAAGTGGAGAGACTTCTCTGCTCACTCAGCTGTCAAAAGAAAACATCAGGGCAGTCTGCCAAGTTTAAAATGAAACATTGTAACTAAAGGCCCGTACACACGATCTGACTTTTTGACAACAAACATGCAAATTAGCTGTTTTAAGGCAACATCCGACCGTGTGTATGCTCCATCGGACAAATCGGACTTTTGTTGGCTGTGCGAATGGACAAACTTTTTGGCAACAAAAGTGGAGCAAAGTCAGATCGTGTGTACACAAACCCATCGGACTTTTGTACAAAGTACAAACATGCATGCTCAGAACCAATGCAAAAGATCAGACAACAATACAGAAGTTGACCAAAGGGTGGCGCCGGAGTATTTGAACGTCCTCTTTTGAAGTGTCGTCAGTACGTTGAAACGTCACTATGTTCGTGTTTATTGCCTAAAAAGTCAGATCGTGTGTATGCAATACAAGTTCAGGGCTGATGCCCTTTGTACAAAAATCCATGGGAAGGTTTGTACAAAGTCCGATTGTGTGTATGAGGCTTAACTCTTCTTTTTAAAGCCTCATACACAGAATCGGACTTTGTACAAACTTTCCCATAGATTTTTTGCTAGAAAATTACTTGGAACCCCCAAACATTAGATATATATTTTAGCAGAGACCCTAGGGAATAAAATGTCAATTGCTGTAATATTTTATGTCAACCTGTATTTGCTCAGCGGTCTTTCAAACACAATTTTTTTGGGGAAAAAAAAAACTTCTATGAATAAAAAACAAAAAACAAAAAAAAAAAACAGTAAAGTTAGCCACATTTTTTTTTTTTAATGTGAAAGATGATGTAACGCCACGAGAATCGTGAGATAATCGTGATCTATCTTCTAAGCAAAAAAATAGTGATTCTCATTTTAGCCAGAGTCGTGCAGCTCTAACCACCAGCAGTAGGACTGTGTTTGGTGTCTATTCCAGTACAGTCCCACTGCATAAACAAGGCAAAATGGCTTAGCTCTTTTGTGCCCAATTCACTGCCTCGCACTGCATGGCCGGCAATTGAACTTTGTGAGATGTCTGTATGACATCTCATAAAAGTTTCTTTTTTTTTTTAAAAGAAAATGGTGCGTTGCACTGAGCTCAGTACATCTGAATCATCACTGCGCTGATCTCAACCCCACCGCACCACACACCAGCGGCTGTTGTGAACAAGCCCTAAGGCCCCTTTCACACTGGGGCGGGAGCCGCGGTGACGGTAAAGCAGCGCTATATTTAGCGCTGCTTTACCGTCGTTTTGCCCGCGGGTTTCGGCCGCTTGCGGTGCGGTTTTGCCCCCCGCGAGCGGCCGAAAAAGGGTTAATATCCCCGGCAGAGCACCGCCGTAGCGGCGCTTTGCGGCAGTATTGCCGCGGTTTTACTGCGGTGTCCCATTCAAATCAATGGGAAGGAGCGGTATAGGAGCGGTGAACACACCGCTCCTATACCGCTCCAAAGATGCTGCTAGCAGGACTTTTTTTGCTGTCCTGCTAGCGCACCGCTCCAGTGTGAAAGCCCGCCGGCTTTCACACTGGAGTGAATGGGGCCGTTTTTTTCAGGCGGTATACAGGCACTATTTTTAGCGCTGTACCGCCTGAAAACCGCCCCAGTGTGAAAGGGGCCTAAGAAATTAGAATGTCTTCCACCCTAAGCTTTGGGTAATGTGAATACTTCTATGAGCTCTGTAAGCCACTAAGAAATATTATACAGGATTTATATAGCGCCAACAGTTTGCTCAGATTTTTACGAAATTAAGGCAGACATTACTGTTACAATACATTTCAATACAAGAGGAATCAGAGGACACTGCTCGTTAGAACTTACAATCTAAGATATGATTGCCTTTATTGTATTTTAGAATTCACTGCATTTTTTCAGTGTGCTAGGCTGCATTTTAATATAGAAAAATGCACAATGATGCTGTAACACAGGGTGCCAAGCATTATCAAAAGGCATGGCACTGAGCAAATCGCTCCAAAGCCAGAGTAAATCCCTTCTTAGATAGTGGTCACTGGACAGGTGTTCCCATTATACGATTTACTCTCCCCTCCTGTTTCTGTGACAACTCCAAAGTCTGAGATTTCCAATCTCTTTTTGTACCAAAGAGAACGGTTACTAGGGGTTTTAACCCTTACCCATTCCATTCAAAGCTATAAAAAAAAAATTGCAAACATTTTAACAAAGTAAAACTTATTCAAATGTGCAGAATATACCACATTATGCTATTCTATATACGTGGGGAGGTGAAGAATGTCACAATGACATATCAGGTGATAGAAACTAAACAGAAAACGCTGATTAGACAAAGCAGAAAAGGCAAGCTTTCCTTGGATAAGGGAAACCAAAATATGCAGACAAAAAGAACATTTTTAATTTCTTAACATAGTCCTGCAAGTTACTCAATATGATACATTTTTGTTCAGTATTTACTGGTGCTGGTCCTAAAAGAGGAAGTGAACTTCCATGAATTGTTTGAACCTATAGGTAAGCTTATAATAAGGCTTATTTGCTTATTTAAACTTGCACTGTTTAGGAGATATTTAGTGTATATGCCACCAATGATGTCATTGGCGCAGGGGCTCTGAAGGAACAACCACCCGTGCTGTTCCTTCAGATTCTTTTGCCGTGACCGGTGGTTCCCATGCACATACACGGGAGTGACGTCACGTGGCTCTGGACACTTACACAGACGGAGTCCACAGACCCAGAAGGAAGATGGGCGAAAATGTTTGCAAGTTTGCAAGTATGTATGTTTCACATAATGTTCTAGCATGTGATGCATACTAGCACATTATGCCTTTACTTTGCAGGTCAGGAAACAAAAAAACAAAAAAAGAGGCAGCGTTTACTTCCTCTTTAAGACTAAGGCTGGCCATAGATATTGATATTGTTTTTTCAATCAGCCAGTGGGCTGACCAACAAAAAGGTGAATGGATTCCATTATCCACACAAGCGAGCTGGGTGAAGTAATCTCCCTGTGCTATTGTATTCTGACATTGGGGACTCTTCACTGTCAGAATACACTGATCTGTGATACAGCCGATTGGCTACAGCTTCTGATCAAGTGAAAATGTTCCAACATTCCCATTCAACAGAATTCAATTGTTAGACTGACTTATGTAGAGCGGTAATTGCCATAGATGGCTAAAAATGCAACCAATCCTTGCTAAAGCAGCCGAATTTCAATTCATCTATGGCCAGCTGAATGCTCCCAACACTGAGATTCATTGTGAATGAATGGCTACTGCCTACAATAAAGCACACTGATTAATACATACTGTAAATATAATAAATCACTCTACTCAGGGCTTTTTTTCCCACAGAATAGGTGCAGGAACTCCCCCCTTCTCAGCCACCCTTGGTTTCTGCTCCCTACCCACCTCTGAGCACCATCCGTTGGTTTCACCTCAGATGGGTGCCCTCCCCATGGAAAAGACATTCAGATGAAAATTAAATAGGCTGCAGCATTTCATAGGGGTAAGGAAGGTATTTACTAATATTGGTGCATAAAGAATCTGGTGCAGCTGTGCATAGTAACCAATTAGCTTCTAACTTCAGCTTGTTCAATTAAGCTTTTACAATAAAACCTGGAAGCTGATTGGTTACTATGCAGAGCTGCACCAGATACTGTGTTCTCCAATTTTAGTAAATCCCCCCTTACCCTCATGACTTCTACTATGATTAAAATAACACACCATTTTATTATAGGGATCTAGTTATTAAAGTTTCTTTTGGGTTTGCGTACCTTTTAACCCCTTAATGGAGTGTGATCTTATCCTTTGACTGCAGCTCCTTTGTGAGGATTATGTCCTAAATAGATGTAAGTATGGAGCCTTCTAACAGTTCTTTTGGCACCAGGGTGTAAATGGATGCCTAACGCTAAGCCTCTTACCGAAATATAACATTCATTTTATAAACTGAGTCTGAATGCCTTGCATGACTGCTGACTATTGTGTATACAGAAAGACAGAAAGTTATTTACACCATTCAATATTAAAATCCTAAACACATGTAGTAGCTCTGTGCCGAGCGTAGGCTGGTTTTCACTTTATAAACACATAACTCATCAAAAAAATTTTTGGTGACACAATGATAGAAAGGAATGCTATAAACAAATGGCAAATAATATAAACTAAGAGCTAACGACTAGCCTTTGCTATTTTGTTGACAACTATATCCGAATTCATCCTAAAATAAAAATAACGGCAGCCGAAATTGGTCAGTACAACCAGGTAACCCTACAATATACTGTCCATGAAATGGGAGATGTCTACAATCTGCTGATAGTACATCTCATGTAGAAACAAAACTGCATCCTGGGACCTCTTCCCTGGTTCATATCTAATGAAATAAGTCACGCTGAGTAGTAACTTGTGCATATGGCATTGAGAATCTGTTGTTAGACTCTCTCAGGTGCTGCGGTTTTTGTTTGGATGAATATTCTTTAATTTGACTGGATTGGTTGGGTACACAGGCTGACAAAACTAAAACTAGGTATATAGCAGTAGAATTGACGAACGATAATTTGTACATAAATTCTGAGAAAGTTCTCAGGACATTCGATTGTCATTAGAAAGTAGTTCAAGATTTAATTTGCTTTTAACATTTGATTTGGGAATGAATGGGTTTTACCAAATGAAAACCCCATACATTGTTAGAAATGTGTACATTCGAGAAAAACAAACTAACATTCTTGCAACAAAAAATTTAAAAAAAATGTTACTAGTGTATACTCAGCTTAACCCCTTTTCCACCATATAACCTAGATATACGGCGGCAAGGTGGCTCGGCTGCACCAGATTACGTACCTAGTACGTGATCTGACACTTCTGGGTAAGGGGGGCCATGCTGTGATTAAACACACTAGATGTCGATCACCAGGTGACGGCCTTGGGCTTTCATACTGGAGTGAGAGGAGAGGCGCTTTACAGGCGCTTTGCAGGCGCTATTTTTAGCGCTATATCGCCTGTAAAGTGCCTCAGTGTGAAAGTAGCCTTAGTGTCAAATTGTCTGCCGCAAATCGCTGATCTCCGCCAGTACTAGTAAAAAATAAATAAATAAAAATTCCAGTATATTTTTTAGTCGCTATAACTTTTGCGCAAACCAATCAATATACAATGGGATTCGTTTTTTTACCGAAAATGTAACATATTGGCCTAAATTTATCAAGAAATTAGATTTTTACATTTTTTTTATTGGATATGATTTATAGCAGAAAGTAAAAAAATATTGTTTATTTTTTTTTTAATCGTCTGACTTTTTTTGTTTATAGCGCATAAAAAAATAAAAAAACGGAGAGTCAATAAATGCCACCAAAAGAAAGCTCTATTTGTGGGGAAAAATGGCAGAGAGCAGGTAAGTATAACATGTTTATTATTAAAAAACAAAACAAAACGAAACTCTAATACCATTTTAACTAAGTAAGGAAGAAGTACGGTAATATGTACGTTATAACAGCCATATACACTAAAAAGCCATGTTTAGAATGTGAAAACATTCAGGCATATTTGTTCACTTTGATCCTGAGATTTGTTCCTACTCCTTGGTTCTTTCAGGAAGAAATGATGTCATAGACAGTGAAGGAATGGAACGTGTTGGCAGGGAGTGAAACAAACAGAGGTTCTGAACTGATGTAATGAAATGAGTGGAGACAGAACGAGGAAACTGCAATAATGAAAACAGCATTAGGCAGGCCAGCGTGCTGTCTGAATTACAAGTTAGATACATAGCTCATCTAGATTAAGACAATCAGACATGTTTTCATAAATGTAATAGCAAGGTCAAATTCTCTCTGTTAATTAAAAATAAAAAAATGTTAATGGTTCAGGCCAGCAGTGCCTAACTTTGACCTATAGGTAGACGTCATCCACTCATCCTGTAACAAATACCAGCTTTTGAATAAATTTTTGGAATTTTCGTCTTAATTAAAGAACTTTACAATAATAGGCTTATTCAACTAAGCAGTGCAAAGTGAAATGCAAAATATAGTATCCGTAGCAATCAATTAGATAGAATCACATATTACAAGAGGTACTTAAAACAGGGTGACATACAAAAGGATACCTTTGCTGCTATACAGTAAGTTAGACCATCAGCTCAGAAACAGTGTAGTAATCAAAGCAAAACAATAAAATATTGAGGGATAAATATAGGTAAATGAAAAGCGCAAATATACATCCAGTATTGGCCTCAGGAAATATGTATATAACTGCATTTACCAAATGATAATAATAATACTGCCTATGAGTAGAAAGAGGAGGTGGGGTCTGAGAACTGACATCCAGTAAAACTGACATTTTAGAGTGGCACATATTTACAATTGGCTTAGGGGTGACCACAAAAGATGCTCATGTGTATTTAGACCTAGAAGCAAAGAAGAATAGGGTCACTTTTGGCATATAAGCTGTTACCACTAGATGGCAATGGATATAATTTATTTATTGTAAATGCTACATGTGGCTAGCTTAAAGGACCACTAACTATGTAAGATGTGGACAGTGATTTGTCTAACACAGCCATTTATAAACAAGGTTCTGTTGAATCCTAGGCTTCCTCCAGAGTTTACTATGGGTTCCCTGAGCCGTGGCTGACTAACCTCCCACCTGATGGTGCCCGCATAGTTCTGGGGCCCAACACCACTTGGTAATGCCTGCTCCATGAAACCAATCATCTATTTAGCTGTCTGTAAGAGGGGCATTCTGACCAACACTGTAAGGGGGACATTCTTCCCACTGTCTACCAATGGATTGGTTTTTAGCAAGGGTTAATCTGGAGTTACAAGGTTGAGAAGACTGGTCTAACATGCAGACCTGGCTGTATAAGAACTACTCAATGAGTTACAAATAAAAGACCAGTTATGCCTATATACAAGCCAATTGCTGCTTAAATAAGTTTGGATTTTTCTAGTGTCTGTTTTCCCAAAATACCAGAAATCTTCACTTTCACTTCTCCATGAGTTCAGGTCCACTTTAACAGATCTGATTGCATGATAATTGCAGCTAACTATGTACATAGTCATGTTTTCCCAGACATGATCCCACTGCTTGGCACTTGACAGATGTGATGAAAGCCAAGATCATGCAGGGGAGTGGACTGCCCAAGTTTAAAGTCCAACTCCAGAAAATGTAAAAGTTATCCCTTTGCTGTGGGTCTGCGGCTACACTGCAAGGGTTAACTATTTGTTTAGTCTGGGGAGAGTTTTTGCACTTACCCGGTAGATGGTGCTTCCCCATACTCTGGCAGTGGACTGTACCTCCACGTTATCACCTAAAACAGTGATGGCGAACCTTGGCACCCCAGATGTTTTGGAACTACATTTCCCATGATGCTCATGCAATCTGCAGTATAGTTGAGCATCATGAGAAATGTAGTGTCAAAACATCTGGGGTGCCAAGGTTCGCCATCACTGACCTAAAATGTAGCGATATGGACACTGGTGTTAATGACATTAGTACCTTACACAGCTGAAACATGGGAGAGACGATACCATGGGGACCGGTCTATCAGCGTGGTGGAGTGGAGGAATAAGTAAGAAGATATTCTTTTCTATGTCCCATATATCTAAACAAGCAAATAACCTTTGTAATGTGGTACAACCCCACTGCAAGGGATAATTTCAAAGTTTCTCAGAGTTGGGCTTCAAGCTTCAGTAAGGGGGGAAGAAGCCTGATCCATACCTGTATGAGCAGTTTTGTACAACAGTAAATTGAAATAAGATGGATTTGCATTTTTTCTCTTCTGACAATAATCTATCTACCATAAATTGTAGCTGCCCAAGAACCTTATACAGTAGGGGCAACTTTGCATATTTACATAGTTCTAAACTGTCATCAACAATCACAGCACATGCAAACAGTAAAGTCTACACTAGCCCTTGAGAAGGAATGTGGAATACCAACACAATTTCACGTGCTATCTGCAGCTGTTTGATTCATTTTAGAATGTAAGCTGTAAGATATCCAATATGCATTCTCGGCCAATCAAAGGGAAAAAAAAACATCTTGGCACATTTCATAAACGCACCTGTTAGCCGTTAACAAATGAAATGGATTGTGCAATAATTTATTCTTTTAATGAGCCAGCCAAACAAAGTCACTTTGATATGCATTGTCTTCATATTAACCATTCAAGAAAAATGCTCATGTGGATATAATTTTAATTGCCAAAGGCATTGGATTTATTCAATTTATATTTAGTTTGGAGCAAAGATTCACTGGTGCCTGTACTTGCCGTAGGCAAATCAAATTTATTAGCTCTCTCACAGAAAACAGTTTTATGACTGCATGGGAAGTGTTAAGGATACATTATTCCCCTGTGTATATTATTTGTAGACATGTATCAGTTTGATCAATTGGCCTTATTTAATAAACTGGTGCGAAGTGAACAGGAGTTAAGAAACCTGTATAACCAATCACATATCAGCTTTTATTAGTGCATTCATGCTAAACTATGCATGCCAATGTTCTTCTATAATCCACCAACAATAATGAATTTTTTAATCAATGATGAGTCAAAGCAATGCATTTAAATAAGTAGCACCACACTGCTGGGCTCAGGGAATGCTTACTATCATAACCCAAGATGCTACTAACTCTTTAAAGAGAACCAGCCATGATTAGCCAAAAGCATGTATCTCAATATTTAGTTATATGTATAGATTCACATTTGTGTGGGTTGGAAACACAAGCACAACCAGCACACTAGCGACACACAGGCAAAACGCGCTGCTCATTAGCAAACGTGCTGGGATGCCATTCATTTTTAATGGCACCCCACGCATTGGAAAATATGTTTCTTTTTCACTTGTGTGAAACTGCATGGTTCACTTTTAGAAAAAGTTTCAGGACTTCTTTACCCACGTTTCTTGTGGGCACAGCAGCCCATTTGTGTGCAAATGCGCAGCCAATAGTGTGAACCAAGGCCAATCCTGTCTTATAAATGAATTATTGCTGTCAACCGCTATCAGTTGTTGGCCTATCACTAGCCTTGCCTCACATACTGGGGCTGGTTTACTAAAGGAATAGAGACTGTTCCCTTAGCAAAGTGTACATTTATTTAGCTTAGTAAATAAGATGAAGTCACATTTTAATTTGAATATCCATGTGTCAGGGAAGTTTAAAAAAAGAAAGGGTTATATGCACTGATGCAATGTGGTGCCATTCATTCTAAAGAGCACCCCAACATACCTTGCCAACAGACTATGCGTTGCAGTGCAACACATGGCAACGCACTAACGTGTTGCGGTGCGCTGCCAAAAGTGGTACATACACCTTTTTGGTGAATGGGCTTCCTTAATGCAAAGCATGTTAATATATGACATAAAAAATGCCCCCAGTTCATGAAAGCACACAATAACATTTAACAGTACTGAATTACAAAGCTCAGCTTTTAATGGGAATGTTAAAAAAGATAGTGACTGTTAGATTTCAGATGACCTCTGACTTCTGACACCCATGTTTAAGAATCAGACACAGATAAAGTAGGTAAAGCTAATTAAAAGGGCAAATATTAATCATCCATGTGTAGTGTGTTGGGGGAATCCTCCCCACTGCACTATTGTATCCTGACAGAGGGGAGACTCCCTCACTGTCAGAATACACAGATCAGCACTGCCTATTGCCTGTGCTGATTGAGCGATTTTTACCAAATAGGACAGGAGTAGATCGGTAGAGTGATTTCTGTTCCACCGCAGTGGGCACACACGGATCAAAATTTGTCCAGTCCCTGCTGAACTGGCTGAATTTCGATCTATGTTTGGCCAGCTTTAGCGTGGTTTACAGTCCTACCACGTATTTGAGTTGGTTTAGCCTGGTTTACGTAGCACGTATTGAAGTTGGCCAGTTCAGCAGGAACGCAATGAATTTCAATACGTGTGTACCCCTCTCAATTCAACAGAAGCAAGTCATTAGCATGGCTTCTGTCAAACTGTCCTGCTGGAAAACCAGCATTCGATCAGCCGCTGCAGTTAATGACTGCAGTGCTGATCTGTGTGTTCTGCTGGAGGAATACAATAGCGCAGCTGGAGAGATCCCTGCATCCACATCATTTGCGAGGATGCAAGACTGTGCACGTTTTTTTCATTCAACCCCATGATTGAACAAAACAAAACTTAACATGTATACTCATCTTAACTATATTGTTATTGTTGCATTATATTGTAATTATTCTATTGTCCTGTAGGTACTGTACACAGCACAAGCACTTGTCAGAATTCCTGTATATCACTGTTAGTTCACAAGTCATGTTTGTTTGTAGTTCTTGTTCCCGGACAGACAGGGCAGCCTGTCTCTTTCACCGTATAGAATGTACAGACAGTTCTGTTAGTTTTGGACACTTGCACATGTCCAAGTTCACCTCCCCTGTTTGTCTGGTTAGTACATCGTGGGTGTTCTGTTCTAAAGTTTCACGTATGATCTCCAGATATCCAGAGCTGAAAACATTACATTTGCCACATTTGCACATTTTTAATTTCCTGAGACTTTATTTACTAAACCTTCAATTCAATCTCCTGCTGTCAATACAGTCAGCATGCAACCAAATGTTTGCATAAGGGTGGTATGAAAAATGAAGCTACCATGTAGACTGAACTAAGAAAGCTGACCCAGATGCACATTTCCTTCAATTTATAATGAATTCAATGGAAATGTGCCCTTAGTTGTAGACCATTTGAAATCTGAAGCTTTATGCTGCACAGCAGTGATTATGAAAGCAATTAGAGAAGCCATGACAGCAGGGGCTAATGGACAGCCATGAAGAAACACCTAAACTACTGCACCAGCTTTCAAAGGACCAGGGCAGACAGACAGGCATATCCTAAAGCTGCTAGGCCTCTGAGACTTTCTGAAAACGTATCTGACATTCCCAACAGAACAAAATAAAATGAGCCATGCCTCCAGTATTACATATTTTATATGATGGCTATGAAAATATTAATGTTAAATAAAACAAATGCTTGTTTTTTTAAACCTATAAAGAAAGATACACGATACAAGATTTGAAACAATCTTTTGTCTGGTAATACAGCTATCTGGCTGTATAGCAACAGTGTAGGCCAGCCATTCTCAACCTGGGTTCCTCCAGAGGTTAGTATGGGTTCCTTAATCTGTGGCTGTTTGACCTCCTACTTAATTGGTGCCTGCCTAGTTCTGGAGCCAACACCACTTGGCAGAGACGGCTGCATATACCCAAGTTTTTTTTTTTTAGCTATCATTATGGGTGGAATTCTTACCACCACTGTAAGGGGAAAGGGAATTCTTCCTTCTGGCCACCAATGTAAGGGGCTTCTTTCCCAATGACCACCAATGAATTGTTTTTTGATAGATGTTGGAAGTGAACATGTTTTTAATATCAGATATTTCTGGACTGTTGAGACCTGGTTGTACTGAAGCCATCTGGATAAGGCTGGAGGAAGCCTGGAATGCAAGCAGAGCAAGATTACCCAGCAGGGTGTGCATAGCAGAAGGGTGCTCTTTATCTGGGAGAGGATTCACGCATACCCCCTGGTGATGGGGTATGGGAATAAGAGAGCATGAGCTTGGACCTCCTGGTGATGTAAAGATTACAGTGCCTAATTGCCTCACTTTCAACCAGAAAATCAAAGGGACCAGAGGGTCAAGGGCTCGATGACAATATAGCAATGCCATCTGGTGGTCATCAAGGACAGCAACACACTTCCTTAAAGTTTACTGCCTTTTGCTTATTGGACAGAGGACTACATGGATGGGCAGAGTGCTTGTGTGGGTTGTGTCTGAGTGTGCTCTAACCACTTCCGGACCGCCCACCGTACATATACTGCTGCAGGGCGGCCCCGCTGCGTGAAATCACGTAGCTGTACATGATTTTGTGCACGCGGTGCAGGGGACGTGCGCCGCCAGAGCACCGCTCCCGCTGTGACTGGACACAGCGGGAGCCAATCAGCGGGCCTGGCAGCCGCGATGGCCACTGTGACCCACCGATCGTTCACAGGACACACGGAGCAGCGAAGTGCCTATGTAAACAAGGCATGCCGCTGATCTGTCAGTGACGAAAAGAGAGATCTGTTTCAGCTAAGCTGAAATACGATCTCTCTTTTCCTCCAGTGTAACACCCCCCCCTCCACACACACAGTTAGAAAGCACATCCCTAGGACACACTAAACCCCTTGATCGCTCCCTAGTGTTAGCCCCTAGTGTCTTTTAGTGTCATTTATACTGGTATCTGTGTATTTTTTAGCACTGATTACTGCAGGGGTGCCCAACCAGTGGCCCGGGGGCCACATGTGGCCCGTGGAGCCCTCTGATGTGGCCTGCGACCTCCTGCTCTGGGATGGATTAGAATAGAATACTGCTATTTAAAGGTAAGTTTATTACTAAAATCACAGTGTATATATGGGCATATCTGTTCTGCAGTGGTTACTGGGCTGCTTTCAAACTGATCTGCAGATGCAGAGCAGTGCACCTGCGGGTTACCTGCACTGAGCCATAGGCCCCTTTTACACGGTCAGTCTGACCCAATTGGACCCACCATTCACCTCTAAGGAGTAGCAGATGTAAATGGACTTGTGTCCGTTTACAAACGCCTCCAATCAAATCTGCCAAAAAAAAAAGTAGAGTGGGCTCTATAGAGTAGAGTGGGCTGCCATCCACCCTCTCTGCTCATTGTGTTACCAAGTCGCTTAAGTGGCCCTCGCTCTTCAAAAGGTTGGACACCCCTGGATTACTGGATTAGTGTGACTGGTCCCCAAAAAGTGTCACTTAGGGTCAGATTTATCTGCCACAATGTCGCAGTCCTGCTAAAAAATCACTGATCCCGGCCATTATTAGTTTAAAAAACAAATGCCATAAATCTAACCCATAGTTTGTAGACAGGATAACTTTTGTGCAAACCAATCAATAAATGCTTATTGGGATTTTTTGACTGCATATTGGCCTAAACTGATGAAGAAATTTGATGTTTAAAATGTTTTAATTGGTCATTTTTTATAGCACAAAGTAAGGAATATTGTTTTTTATTCAAAATTGCTGCTCTTTTTTTGTTTATAGCGCAAAAAAAATAGAAAAACACAGAGGTAATCAAATAACACCAAAAGAAAGCTCTATTTGTGGGAAAAAAAGGACATGAATTTTATTTGGGTACAGCGTCGCAGAACTGCGCAATTAAAACTATCATTTCTTTTTTCCTGGAGCCCAGCCAACATATAGAACACTGAAGAAAGACTTACGTACCATATCATCTCTGGTCTTTTTTTTTTTTTATGCTCCGTATTACTATTCTTGAATTTTATGTTAGTGTTCTACTTTCTTTGTAAATAAATAAGACCTTTGCTTCTTTGAGCATTGTGTTTATTTTTATAGATAATATTGGTATCATATCATCATCATTAATGTTATCAGAGATTTGCTAGACTAGCTAATTATAGGAACAGACAAGATAATACATAGGTAGTTATAATTTAAATAGGGGGAATTCAAAAACCACCTCCCTATTTATTGGTTTTGCACTTCTGTGACCTGTTTTCAGCGGAGAGCAATCTGAAGTCCGCTCTCTGCTGATGTCACTGCCATAAGTCAAGGCAGTGCGTCATCCCAACAATGGGAGTCTGGATCCACCAGGTGCCTGGACTGATGGCGAGCCGCTGAGATGGCCGATCCCTGCCCCTCCACAGCTCAGCTAATGAGCAGGGGGCAGAGCAGGAGAGCTGCTGATTGATAGACAGCAGCTCTCTACTCGGGGCGGAGTGAGAACCGAGCCATCGGCGATGTTCGGTGGCTCGGTTCTCAGTGCAGAGACGGCGGGGGACAGATGCAGCATCGGTCCAATGCTGCATCCACCTATGTAAGTATGATTAGCAAAAAAAAAAAAACATACTTCTCTTTTAACATGGCTGTTTTTTAATCTTTAGAATCTGCAACTTTTATTAATAGATACCTACCATAAAGGTCCTTGTTTAGATACTTCTTGAAAAGGAAAAGATCAATAGCGAAAAATGAAAGTATGAAAACAGTACTTATGAAAACATTGCTATTGTTTATGATACAATGAGCTTTACCAACCAAAAAGTCCTTCACTTTGAGCTTAGATCTACTTTAGAATTGCTTTATAACATTTACATTGCTCAGCATGGCATGTAATTCAGCTAATAATGTAGCTGAATCGGCGGGCGAACAATTCAATGAAACCAACACTGCTTGTATTTACAGCTGTTAAATGTGATCATATCTAACATTATTTTGTAGTGCAGTTCAATGAATGGAATTTTATTTAAAATGTTGTTGTGACACTAAAATGATCTTTGCTTTTGTATATTCAGAAAAATAATACCTTTAGGTTTCAATGATGTAGTTGAACAACTTTTCATTTCAGTTCTAAGGTCTTATCAGTGCTTGAAGTTTAAGATATACCTTAAGGCCCTTTCACAAGGGCAGACCGATTGGGTCCACCTGGCAGTTTTTCAGGCAGACCCGATTGGATTATCCAGTCTTCTCTATGAAGTTGCTGTTGTCAAGGGACATGTGTCCGTTGACACCCCACAACAACCGATGCGATCATACCCCCTAAAAACAGACTGATGGGGGTCCATTCCCTATCCACTAAAAAAAGACGGATGGGGGTCCATTCCCTATCCACTAAAAAAAGACGGATGGGGGTCCATTCCCTATCCACTAAAAAAATACGGATGGGGGTCCATTCCCTATCCACTAACAAAAAGTTTTAAGCAGACCTTTACCCCCAAACAGACAAACCGATGGTGAATGCATCACTGCATCATAAACGCCATTTGTTAAATTATTTTTATTAAACTTACATTCTTTTCTTCTTCTAGGTTTCCCTGAAGCACTGGTTATGTAGCCCTGGTCTCACAGGTGCACCATGTCAGCAGTGCTTTCCAAGGAAATCTCGCCTGAACTTGTGTATGTGTTATATGAGATCTTGGACAGCCTGTTATTATTTAAAGGAGAAATCCAGCCTGAGCTCATTTGGCTGGGCTTCTCCTAAGGGTCACAGGAGTGCAATTTGTTTGGCATTCCTGTGACTAGTTTTCAGCAGAGAGTGGTCTGAAGTCCGCTCTCTGCTGACTGCACCAGGATCAGTCCTGGCACTGTGTCATCCTGACTTCTGAAGTCTGGATCCACCAGGTGCCTGGACTGATGACAGTCTCAGCCTCTCAGCGAGCCGCTGAGAGGCTGAGAGGGCCGCTCCCCACCCCTCCACAGCTCAGCGCTCCAGTTAGCATGGAGGAGCAGAGCAGGAGAGCTGCTGATTGACAGGCAGCAGCTCTCTGCTCGAGGAGGTGAGAGAACCGAGCCATTGGCGGTGTTCGTGGCTCAGTTCTCAGTGAAGAGGCGGCAGGGGACAGATGCAGCATTGGACCGATGCTATCCATGGATCCATCTAGGTAAGAATGATGGGCCAATAAAAAAAAAAAAAAACATACTTCACTTTTAATACCAAAGAACGAGGATGAACAATATGGCCACCAATAACATCTTCTTTTGAACATGATTGCATGGGATATGAAGGTAAACAACAAGTGGCGATACGGTAAAAGAGGCAACATTTTATCTTTGAATGTATGTATAGTTATAATTACAATACAGTAATAGGGTTATTGTCAGATTGTGAGAAGGTCTGCTTAAAAAAGAAAAACAAAAATGAAAAAAGGAGCAGACTTGATGGACCACTTGGTCTTTTTTTCTGCTGTCACTCTTCTATGTTTCTCAATAGAAATAATAAGGTGTCTTTATATAAATGTAATTTTCATTAGATGATTATGATCTAGGAATTTTCAACCAGGATAGATCAATAGATAGATAGATATAGATAGATAGATAGATAGATAGATAGATAGATAGATAGATAGATAGATAGATAGATAGATAGATAGAGAGTGCAAGAGAGAGAGAGGGATAGATAGATAGATAGATAGATAGATAGATAGATAGATAGATAGATAGATAGATAGATAGATAGATAGATAGATAGTGCAAGAGAGAGAGAGATAGAGAGATAGATAGATAGATAGATAGATAGATAGATAGATAGATAGATAGATAGATAGATAGATAGATAGATAGATAGATAGATAGATATAGATATAGATGGATAGATATATAGATGGATAGATTTTTTCTTTTCTTTTTTTCTGCTGTCACTCTTCCATGTTTCTCAATAGAAATAATAAGGTGTCTTTATATAAATGTAATCTTTCATTAGATGATTATGAACTAGGAAGTTTCAACCAGGATAGATCAATAGATAGATAGATAGATAGATAGATAGATAGATAGATAGATAGATATAGAGAGTGTGTGAGAGAGAGAGAGAGAGAGAGGGGATGGATAGATAGATAGATAGATAGATAGATAGATAGATAGATAGATAGATAGATAGATAGTGCGAGAGAGCGAAAGAGAGGGATGGATAGATAGATAGATAGATATAGATAGATAGAGATATAGATGCATAGAGATATGGATAGATAGATAGATAGATAGATAGATAGATAGATAGATAGATAGATAGATAGATAGATAGATAGCGATGGATAGAGATATAGATGGATAGATAGATAGATAGATAGATAGATAGATAGATAGATAGATAGATAGATAGATAGATAGAGATGGATAGAGATATAGATGGATAGATAGATAGATAGATAGATAGATAGATAGATAGATAGATATAGATAGATAGAGAGAGAGAGAGGGATGGATGGATGGATAGATAGAGATAGATAGATAGATAGATAGATAGATAGATAGATAGATAGATAGATAGATAGATAACAATCTTACTAACCCATTAATAGTGTAAAAGTTGAAAACACTACTATCAGCAAAATGTAAAAGAATTACTTGTGCACCATTAGTCGCCGTCTGCCCAAGGCAAGAAATAATGCTTATTATCTCAGAGTGCGGTGTCACATCTACTTTATATACTTTCATATCTTTGTAGCTTGAGTTCAGGAGGAACTGAGTCGAGGTACAGGAGCACAGGGTGCTAACACTGCTATTTTAGGCTGTGCATGACATTGATTGAGTAAGAGAGCTGATGGAATAAGTGTATGAGCTAAACAATGTCTTTGCAGTCACAGCAGTTCAGAGTTTGTGCCCGCTGTTCTGGCTTCTTCTTTTAAATGAATAATTTGTTGAACTAGAGAGTAGATTTCAAACTAGCTTGGTAACATCATCTTTACATGCTGACATTTGCATTCGATTTTTATACTTTTCCTTTCAAAGATCTGGAACAAAATAACTTGCGTCTTTATTTTTCTAGGAAGGAGTCTTATTTTATTGTGCTATATGGTATACAAGAAGTCATACGTTCTTTGCATATCCAGTGAGCAATGATGGATGCAAAATGGTAATTGCAAGGGGGTGAGTGGAGGAGGGGGTTAAAACCGTTTGCTTGTACAGACCTGTGCATTAGGAATACACAAAAGAAATTTAAAAAGTATATGCTATGTTTTCACAAGCAAGTACTTAATTGTTTTAGGACATCGGTAATATGACATCACACAGCGTAAGATGCTTTACAACCACATCATAGTCAATTATGACCACAGCATTGCAACTAGAATAAGAATTTAGTGCACCTTAGCATTACACTAAATTGGTCTACCACGTCTTGTGGTTTTACATCAATTTGTTGATTAAAACTGAGAAGAGCAAATCCATTAAAATAATATTCAGAGTTACATTTCTTACACAGGATCTGAAATGCTTTAAAGATGAAAAAGACCACTCAGCATCTGTAGTTTGCGTGTGAATACACACAAACATAATTCTAGCCTGTTGGGGCAGAAGATAAAAGCACTATAATGTAGCAATCAGTAAGAATTTAGTCAAGAAAAATATATTCATAGACGAAATGAATACTATTTTTTTTTTTTTGACAAAACGTAAATGAACACTATTTTAGTTTACTAAAATACGACTAAGCCCGGGTTCACACTGCTGCAGTGCAAAACACTGCATGTAATTCGCACAAGAATCACAGCACATACCTGTGTGAATTGCATGCAGTATCTCTGGATGGATTTGTATGGCTCATATTGCACTGCATTTGCACCAAACTGGTGGGCTCTTTTTTTGTCTTCACCAAAATCGTATCACAATGGTGATACGATACGATTCGATTCTGCAAATCGCGCTGCATTTTGCAAACCGAGTGCGGGGTGTCGTTAACTTAACATACACTCCGCAATCAGTTTGTATGGACAGGTTGCGATTTAGAGGCGGTGCCAAATCTGCAGCGAATTCGCTGTGAATTCGCACCGCATCTGGTGTGAACCCAGGCTAAAACTAAAACAATTCAGATGACTACTGCCCCGTACACACGGTCGGAATTTCCGATGGAAAATGTCCGATCGGACTATGTTGTCTGAAAAAACGCCCGTGTGTGGTCTCCATGTTGTCTGAAATCCTGCTCTCAAATTTTCTGACAACAAAATCGGAGTGTAGAGAATTCCGACGGACAAAGTGCCACGCATGCTCAGATCCAACTATGAGACCAAAGCTATTGGCTACTAGCCTCTACGTAGTTCCGTCATACGCAACGAACGTCACCACGTTCGGAATGATCAGATTTTTCCCGACAACTTTGTCCGACCGTGTGTATGCAACACCAGTTTCGGATTTTGTGGTCGGAATTTCCGACCGTGTGTACGGGGGCTAAAATACGATTAAAACTAAAATGCCATTGTAGTCAAAAGACTATGCCTAAAACTAAATCTAAATTTGGTGTCAAAATTAGAACTGCACTACCACATAAGAATTAGTAGGGGGCTTCTACTATGCTGCTGAAAGAAAAAAATAGGGTCTTCTTTTTTTTTTCTTAATTTTTTTCTTAATTTTTTTCATTAAATTTTTTGTGTTAATTTTTATTTTTTAAAATTTTACTGTTTTTTGTTTGTTTATGAAACTTGATTTTGTTTATAAAGACGTTTTATATCAAAATCTGTGTCTTTAGTGCATGTTCGAACCTTAATACCATAAAAAATAACATGTTATTAGATTTTTACTCCAGGAGTATATAATGAGTTCGGAAATTCTAGAGAATGCCTAAATAATTCATTACAATTTAAAAAACCTATTCGATTTTAGTAGAATAAAATGTGCTGGAGATTCGACTAAAATACGACTAAAACTAGTCTTCTCCCAGTAGGGGGACGGGCAGGGGAAGCCATTCCTGCTATCGCAAGAGAATCCAGCAGCCTGGTTGTAGACAAGTTGATCAATCAACTTGGTACATTTAGCCTGTCCATTAACGGTTTGAATCTCGGCCGGTTCATTTGATTGGAACTGTGTATGGTATCAATAAAGCCCATTGGTGGTTTGGTGAGGTACATACAAGATTCCCCAAGACCTCACATCCTACAACCAAGGAGAAGGTTCTCTCAATGTGGCCTTTAGATTGACATATTTGTGGGAGACAAATCTCCAAGGGGAGACAGGAGAGCAGATCCATCTGAGTGTAGCAGTAAAAGAGCTTTATTCCAGTGATAATAAAGCAGCTTACAAGATAAAAGCAAGAAAACGCTTGGTATGCAAAAGTGTACTTCCACTCTGGAGCTGGATGCTGTGCAGCTGGTGCATGGGGAACCGGACCTTCCGGCACCGCTGGTGGCTCCCAGTAGACTGGGATACACTCCAGGATGACAGGTGACGTCAATACCGGGTCCTGAGGTGAGCGAGGGGGGCGTGCGTTCGGAGCATGTGTCTTTAGGCATGATCAAACCTCCAAAGCCTTTTACTTTCTCTTCACCCTTACTTTAGCTGCATCCGATACGTTCAGACCCTCAAACTCTGCATAAATAGACAGGAAAGGAACCCCATGTAGCTGCTTAGTATCTCACCTCTAACCCCAGACCTATTTGAATGGGTAATGTGCTGAAATGGTGATCATTTTTTGGTTTGCATAGCCACTATGCATGTATTTTCATGATACCTCAGGGGAATACAGGAATACAAGGGGCACTTTTAATGCAACGCCCTACTATATGGTACAGAATGACTGCACAGAAGAGGGGGGGGGGCAAATATGATAAAAATGGAAGAAGAGGAGTAAAATAATTAGCCACCCAAATAAAAAGATGACCAAAAAAGCTAATAAACCACAAGGTGCTCCAATAGATTGGGGTAAATATATATATTTTTTCTGTTTGCAAAGTATAATAGATTTTTTATAAATGTATATTTATGTATTATAGTTTATATAGTTATTTATATAACTTTACTGTGTAATATATTTTGTTATCCAATTCTTAGTTGGTAGTATTCCTTTATGGAATTAAAGATTACTCCCTTGGTTGTTGTAATACTGTATATATCCCTTCTTATTATACCACCTTCATTTGACAAATCTTATGCCCCGTACACATGATCGGAACTCCCCTAGCAAAAGATTGAGAGCAGGTTCTCTATTTTTCGGTCAGAAAAAGTTCTCTATTTTTCGGTCGGAAAAAGTTCCGATTGGAAATTCCAATCGTCTGTACCAATGCTCGGAAACAATTTGACGCATGCTCGGAAGCATTGAACTTAATTTTCTCGGCTTGTCGTAGTGTTGTACGTCACCGCGTTCTTGACGGTCAAAAGTTCAGAGAAGTTTCGTGTGACCGTGTGTATGCAAGCCAAGCTTGAACGGAATTCCGTCGGAAAAACCATCCAAGATTTTTCCATTGGAAATTCTGCTTGTGTGTACGCGGCATTCGTTTCCGATTAGTTCCTGAAACTTCCCCTTATTTGTCCATAGTCAAATGATCGGCTAGTACACATTTTAACTGATGGAAAGTGTTGCCATGTAAATCTGCAAATGCTACACTGAATGTGACTAATCGTGACTAAAAGCGGTCAGTTCTGTTTACAAAGTAACAGATTAATTATGAATGCGCTGTGCTGGGGATTAGCAGGCCAAGTAAAGCCAGAGATTGTTAATTGAATATTTAATGAATTGCTTGTGTCTAAGACAGTTTCTGTGTATTTCAGCATATTTATCATGACAAACGATCGTTTAAAGATGTTAATAATCATATTAGCAATGACTGGGACTCTAGCGCAAGCTCATAATAATGTATATATAAACAAAAATCTTCCCCAGATCTTCTTTCCCTCTCTGCAGCAAGTAAAGCTCTGTACAACACTGCCTTTAATAAATGCTAACAAATTAAGAAAATTACTAGAAGATGAAATATTAGATAATTATATAATGACATACAACAGAATTATATTCACAAGTAAGCATTCCAATACACATTAAAATTACTTAAATATATACTGTATCTCTAGAGCTCTACAAATCATTTGTGGGGTGTCAACTGTGCAAAATAATTTTCATATATGTTTCTCACTTAAAGCGGTGTTTCACCTAAAAAATTTTTTTTTAAAAAGTCAGCAGCTGAAAAAAAAAGTAGCTGCTGACTTTCAATAACTACACTTACCCTCCCAGGGCGCCTGCGATGTCGGTCGTGGAGACCGAGATGTCCCTCGGCGATCCGGTTCCAGCGCCGCCATATCCTCAGTAAGGGAAACGGGCAGCGAGCGCTGCCCGTTTCCTACTGTGCATGCGCGAGTCGGCGCGCGGCCGACTGTGCATGCGCGAGTCGAATTTGTGAATGGGGAACGCGATGTGTTGTGGGACATAGTTCCCATAACACACCGCGCCCCATTCACTAGAAGGCGGCGCTAGGAGCAGAAGACAGAACAGCTCCGCAGAACAGGAAGATGCAGATTAGGATGATCTGCCTAGCAACAGCCATTTCTCGTAAGTAAAAAAAAATAATTTTTTTTTTTTTTCATTTTAAATTTGTACTAACATTTTTATCTAGTCTTGTTTTTCAGGGTGGCCCACCACTTTAAAGAGCATGTAAACCCAACATCTCATATTCCTGATATGTGCCTGCTGTACCATGTACTTGTTTGAGAAAGTATGCTCTCTTCTAATGATCAGACTTGTGTTGACACCCCCCCCCCCCCCCCCCGGACAGCCATTCACTGGCGAGACCAGTGTGCTGCTGCTTCCCTTCCCCCAGCTCTCTGTTCTCAGCTGCATAGAAAGCTTAGAGGGTATGTGATCACTCTTATAAAACAGGGAAAAAAAGGTACTCATGTTTTTTATATCTATATGCCGATGTTTAGCCTTTTATTTCTATGTTAACCCCTTGGAGCCGGTGCCTGCCGGCCCCCTGAGGGGCTTTATATGCTGGGAGGCAGGGCGGGGCCTAAGGTCATGTGAACGCTGTGATTAGCTGTCACGGTGGTCACATGATTGAAAAGCTCCCGATTGCAAGCAGTGATCAGGAGTTTTTTTGTGCTGGGAGTGCACAGGGCGCGTGCTCTCGGCACAGCGCTAGTTACCCTAACGCACGCAAATATGCGTACATACAAGGCCTGGCTGCTGAGAGGCCGCCCGGCGCCAAGGAGTAAAACAGAATATGTTGTTTTACAAAGTGAGGTTTTGCATATACTTATACTAAGTTTTTTTAAACCCCAAAGTGAGAACAGGATATATTGCTGTATACCGCAGCCTTGACACACCAGCTGTAGTGCAAGTCCCATGAGGGATTGCAAGACTCTGATAGCCACAGGCAGGACTCCTAGAAGCATGATGGAATTTGCAGTCTTACCACAGCTGCAGTGCTGAGGTTGCCTACCCTTGTCTTACAGGGTCCCATGGAGCCACCCTTGTATGCACACTCCTGGCATGCATCCATTGACACAGCTATTCCCTAAGCCTAGAATGGCAAGTCAATCCCCTGCTCCCTACTCCTGCTCCCTTCCTCAGTAAGCACATTCCCTTACTCAGAAGTTCAGGGAAGCGACACAGAGCAGTTATTTACTAAAAGCAAGACAGTGAAATTTATTAAATTTTTTGGTCATCTGTGCCCCATTGATGAGATTTCCCTTCACTTCCTGTTGACAAAACAGAAGGTCCAATAAACTCTCTCTCTCTCTAAACCCTCTTAGTTGTCACTTGAATGAGTGTCCCTTATTGAAAGATTTCCACCCTATTCCTGTTCTGGCAACAGCTCAGAATTTTGTATTGTCCCTCATGTTCACTCTTTGTGATGTTGCTCTATTAAGCATAGATAAAGAACCACAAATATAGTCAAATCTTACAGAAATCTCTATGTTGCACAGGTGGGCAGGCAATGCATGGGTTTAGCTAGGACTTCTGAAAATTATTTTTAAACCAATTATATCACAAAATAAATGCTAATAAAAAGGTTTACCTGGAAAGAAGAAATTAAATACTTACCTCTTCCAAATTTGCAGAGAAATTGTCCCCCAAAGTCTATGAAGACATTGACTATTTGGGGTGTCAATCTCCTGTGTCCCCTGCTGTGCACAATGGTTCCTCCATCTGACTCCTACATCACTACTGCGTCTCTTAGTGACATATGGGCAACAGGAGCAACCACAGAAAGCAACAGGAGCCAAAGGAGATCGACACTCTTCACTGGATCAGCATTTTTGTAGCACAGGCTACAGGAAAGGTAAGAATTTTGTTTCTTCTTTGCAGGTAAATAATGTATTCTGACAATTATTTTTGCAACAGTGTCGCACTTAGACCCCTCAGTGTGGTAATATGAAGGTGTTTCCCTATTCCAAATGGCTTTTGATCACAATGGATGTCTGCCGGCACCCGCCGATCGTCGGGCAGAGACACAGAACTGGGCTCTTCCTATGTAAACAATGCAGAGCTCCGCTCTGACAAAGCAGGGAATAAAATCCATCACTTCCCCTAGTAAAAACAGCACATACGGTACACAAACACTGGCTAGGCACACAGTTAACCCCTCGATCGCCCTAGATGTTTAGCTCCTTACTGGCCAGCGTCATTAGTACAGTGACAGTGCATATTTTTAGCAGTGACCACTGTATTAGTGTCACTGGTTCCTACAAAATGTCAAAAGTGTCAGTTAGTGTCTGATGAATATTGCAGTCGCTGATCGCCACCATTACTTGTATAAAAATAAATAAATAAATAAGAATTTCAGTATATATCCCATAGACACTATAACTTTTGCACAAACCAATCAATATATGCTTTTTGGGATTTCGATTTACCAAAATATGTATCAGAATGGCCTAAATTGATGAAGAAAGTATTTTTCAAGATTTCGTTTTTTTTTTTTTATTGTTGGACTTCTTGTTTACAGTGCAAAAAAAAAAAAAAATGCAGAGGTGACAAATACCACCAAAAGAAAGCTCTATTTGTGGGGAAAAAATTACATAACCTTTATTTGGGTACAGTGTTGCATGACCACGCAATTGTCAGTTAAAATAACGCAGTGCTTTATTGCAAAAAATTATCTGGTCATGAAGGGGGGGTAATTCTTCCAGAGGTCAAGTGGTTAAATCCCACAGGAAGATGTGCCAGGTAATATTAGAAGGTGGTGCTGTGGGTTAAATCTCAAATCATAGCTCCCGGTGTTGTGTCAAAAGAGCCAACTCGTCAAAATCTCCAAGTATGTCACTTTCAGTCACTCTCCAGCAACAGTATTTGCAGATTTTGACGACTTGGCTGTTTTCACAGTATATACTACAGTACGCGATGACTTGGCTGTTTTCACGGAAAACCAGTTAAGGAGTAAAAAAGTTGTTGCCGCCTTGGAGACGGCCATGTTGTTGGTTACTAATGGGCAGACTAACAATGTCCACTCATTATATCGTGTACTGTAGTGTATACGCTGCCGGTGTTCTGTGAAAACAGGCCAGTCGTCGAAATCGGCAATTACTGCTGCTGGAGAGTCACCGGAAGTGACATAATTGAAGATTTTGACAAGTTGGCTCTTTTGACACAACACTGGCCCTAACAAAACCAGCAGAGAAAGTAGAAAAACTGCTAAAAGCTACTTTTCTAATAAAAAAAAAAAAAAAATCTGAAAATCAGAGGAGCCGAGTGGCATTCTAAGCGATATATATAACGCTCATAAAAAAATCTAAGCTGTCTGTCTCATTGTAAACAAGATCAACAAAGTTATGTTTGTTTCCTTGCATTTACTGCAAACTCTTTTGTAAGCACTTGAATGAAATGACCTCCATTGTAGTTACCGATTTTACATTGACATTGCTGTGCTGATATAGAAAGGTGACGCACGTGTGTGGGTGCTTCTACAAATTCTTTCAAGTCTGGCTCATTTCAGACATACATAAATCTTCCAATTATTTCTATCATCAGTCACTAACGTATACAAACTTATAAATTTATGGTGGTATATTTAAATGCATATTTTGCTTGGAGCACTTTAAAAACACGTAGCATAAGGGGTAGCGCAGTCAACATATATACATTTTTTCATACATGAATCTTACTGCAAAAATAACGATAAGGATCATGATGTTTCATTTTTTGTTTTTTTCGAAGCAAGCATAATGGCAATTATATTTTGACAGTTTTTATTTACATTTTATACAGTAGCAGTTCACTGCATGATGTTCTAAGAAATTAATTGTATGTACCATTATCACCATGCTTTAATGGGTTGTTGAGCTAATCAACACATTTTGTACTTTGCTTAAAAAAAATGCACACAGAAGGTAAAATCAGTCAGTAATATAGTAAAGCTGGCCAGTCTTTTTTTTTTTTTTTTGTTCAACCAAAGGGATGATGGCCCAATTCACCTATCCACACATTTGAGGTGGATAGGGGAATCCTCCCCGCTGTGTCTTTGTATTTTGATAGACAGGGAGACTTTTCCACCATAAGAATGCACTGATCAGCACTGCAGACTATAGCTGATCAAATAAGGGTGGTTGAACAGAAGTCGATAGGTGGCTCAACTTCTGTACAACCACAGTGCTCATACATGGATCGAAATTCAGTCGGTGCCTGCTGAGCCAGCCAAATTTCAATTCCACCTCTGGGCAGTTTAAAGCAATGCAAGAAACAATGCGACTATACTAGTCAGAAGTCCACTAAATGTATTTTTAGACTCTAAGGTCTCATGCACGTGACCGCAAAAAACAGAGGCATCTGGCTTTTTTATGCCAATGAACACAGCTACATGTTATGTAATGTGGCCATGAACATGCAGGTGTCTATGTTGTATCTGGATGCAGTGTTTAGAGGTATAAAAAAGAAAAAAAATTGGAGGGATAAGAATAATTTACAATTGTATGTACATAAATTCACCTAAACCTACATAAACATGAGCGTATGCTTGTACATTTATTCTAGTATAATAAATTGAATATTCTAGACGAGGGGTCTCCAAACTTTCTAACCAAAGGACCAGTTTAATGTCCTTCAGGCTTTAGGGGGGCCGGACTGTGCCCAGTGAGAGAAGAAAATGCCCCGGCATCAGTGCCCCATCATTGGTTTTAATGAGAGAAATAGTGACCCATTCTTGATATCAATGAGTAGACTAGTACTCCATTGATGGTGTCAGTAGCAGTAGGGGTAGTGGTGCCCCATCATTGGTGTCAGTTGGTGGAATATTGCCCCAAGGGCCAGATAAAGGCAAGCAAAGGGCCACATCCGGCCCTTGGGCCGCAGTTTGGAAACCACTGTTCTAGCAATAGAATGAGTTTACGCTCATACACTTCTAAAGGCCATATGCTGGTAAATGCGCATAAACACATGGAAATATGTGCATACATGCACTTAAAGCGGAGTTCCACCCTAGAGTGGAACTTCAGCTCATCGGATTCCTCCCCCCCTCCGGTGTCACAATTGGTACCTTTCGGGGGGGGGGGGGGGGACAGGATACCTGTCTTTGACAAGTATCCTCTCCCACTCTCCCACTTCCAGGAGTCCGGCCACGGCCGTGATGGGGCCGTGACGTCACAGCGGGGCTCCCTCCCCCTCCTCCCCCGGCCGCTGGGCTAATAGGAGAGAGGAGCGGGGCCTTGCGCATGCGCAGTAGGGTTCCCGACGTGAAGCAGAAAGGCTACACTGCCGGGTTCCCTTACCAGCAATGGCGGCGGCAGCACCCGACAGCTGATGGAAACATCAGCTGTGGTGCCGACATCGAGGGACTGCAGGACAGGTAAGTGTGCATTTATTAAAAGCCAGCAGCTGCAGTATGTGTAGTGTAGCTGCTGGCTTTTAATTTTTTTTTTTCCGGAACACCACTTTAAATGCATGAAATTAAAGGCATTTTTTTACAATCTTCTGGCAGCATATTTGGAGTATATTTCTATGCCCGTGTGCATGATGCCTAATAGTACTTTTAGTACAGTTTTCCTTTTTATTGACTTATCTGTCTTATTTGTGTCCGTCCTGTGATATCTTTACTATATGACCCACACTAGCCAGAAGGATCCTCTTGCACATATGTTCTCTGGAATCTTCATTAATTTCTCTGGAAAAGCTGTCTATCTTTTATCCCAACGATGGAGTTTTAGTTTTTCTATATGGATAAATAGAGGTTGCATGTGCGGAAGATACAGAGCCGGCATGAAAAAAGAAATTGGACAGAGCCCAGTGGGCCATACCAAGAAGGTGATTGGGGACAGATGCATGTAAGAGGGGGTATTTAGGAGAAGGGGAGGATATCCTTTAAACCCAGTTTTATACAATAGAACGTATCCTGATTCAGCAGGCCTTTCATAGAAAGAAGAAGCTCAGCCAAAACCTTATTTTTTAAATGTTTCAAATGGAGAACATTTACCCTTCCGTGATTTTATTCCTGTGTCCCTGTTGTGGATACCTCCATTCACTACTTTTTGTGTCACAGGGGTAGGAAGTGAAGAATCTTTGGAATGAATACAAAACATTAAAATACTGTATTAGCAGTGTGGCGAAAGGTTAGCTCTATCAAGTTTTCTTTCTTGTCTATGTCCCTTTTGAGATTTTCTTACTAAGTGTGTCACCAGGACAGGTTGTGGTGGTAAATCTCCCCAACATGAGCAGAGTTAACAATAACCCTTCCTTGCGCTAAGACCTGGTTCACACTAGTGGGAGTACAAACTGAAAATAAGAGCACAACCTCCTAAGAGTGCTCCGCAGAGATGGTAGTTGCCTATTTTCCCATCCTGGCTTTTATGGACATGCCACACCTTGCTGCCCTTTCAAGACTGGGCATGTCTCTGATACACTGAAACCATAGAACAAAGCAGAGGGTAAACTGGCCTAGTGCATTATCCTCAAAAAATATATTTTATTGTTAAAAAATCGTTAAGTATTATATTCACAAACCAGCGGTGCATACAAGCTTTGTAATAACATAACATTTTCAAGTCCTTGATATATCACATCTCATCATTAGTCACCGGAAAGAAACCATGGGAATCCATTTCCCCATCCCTAAGGTCCCTTCATTGGCTCAAGGTAAAAGAGAGGATCACATTCAAGACCCTCTGCCTCACCCACAAATGTACACAAGGAAATGCTCCACAATACCTTTGTGAGAAAATAAGAAAATACATACCGAATCGCAGACTTCGATCGACAGACCAAAATCTCCTTCTCATCCCCAAAACCCGCTATAAATCGAAGGGAGAATGAAGATTCGCAGTACAGGGACCTCGGCTATGGAATGCTCTACCAAACGACATCCGCTTGGAAGAAAACCATCAGGCCTTCAGGAAAAAACTCAAGACCCACCTCTTCTAATACAGCAGGAAAACAGGGGCAGACAAGCGCCTTGAGGCGATTCAGTTCGCATTTGCAGCGCTATACAAATCATTCATTCATTCATTCATTCATCACAGGACAATGAAATATCCAACAGGCTAGTGTGAGTCGTAGAGAATCACATGACAATGGAAATTACATTATATTCAATGGTGCCCATTCACATCAATGCAACTGAGCTTTGAAAAAGGTTCCTGTGCTACTTTGGTGCGATTCCAGTGCATTTAGGCCCCTTTCACACCTAGGCGTTTTTCATGCGGTGCAGCGCTAAAAATAGCGCCTGTTCACCGCATGAAAAAATCCGGCCCCTTTAACTCCAGTGTGAAAGCCGGCGGGCTTTCACACTGGAGCGGTGCGCTAGCAGGATGACAAAAAAAGTCCTGCTAGCAGCATTTTGGAGCGGGATAGGAGCGGTGTGTTCACCGCTCCTATACCGCTCCTTCCCATTGAATAGAATGGGACACCGCGGTGAAACCGCGGTAATACCGCCGCAAAGCGCCGCTACGGCGGCGCTCTGCGGGGGGTGTTTAACCCCTTTTCGGCCGCTCGCGGGGGTTAAAACCGCACCGTGAGCGGCCGAATACCGCGGTTAAAACGACGGTAAAGCAGCGCTAAATATAGCGCTGCTTTACCGTCACCGCGGCTCCCCGCTCCGGTGTGAAAGGGGCCTTAAGGCCCCATAGAATCATCAAAGAAATTGCACAGAAATCTCATGTATATGTTTTGGAAAGCAATTTCATGTGTTTTTTAACCTTCAACTCTCCTTACAGACACATTAGCATCAGCAGGGGCTTGACTAGGGATGAAATCTCATCAATATTGCACAAGCGTATAATTGTGTCAAAATTACTCACAATTCACACTACATAATCGCACCTCAAAACGTCTCAACAATGCATCACACTATGAACCATTATTGTGAATCAACTAAAAAAAAAAAAATCTGAAGTTCTACTGTTCTACAAAACCTGTCTCTAAGTGAATACAGAGGTCAGTGCTCAGAAATTGTGAATGCTTGATCTTTGTTTTATTTGGCTGGAATCAAAGGCCATGTATAAAACAGGAATAACAGCGCCATTTAAAGTGTTACTAGACCCAGGACCCTGCATTCATTATATCTGGTCTCCCACAGTACACAGAACATGGAAATACAATTATTTTGGTAAATATGAACTGCTAAATACCTTTTCTCATCAGCAGTATATAGCTGATGACTTCTATCAGTGCCTGGCTAAAGCTTGTAGGAGCATGGGAGGATCTGTGCATACAGGATCAAACAGTCTTTTTACACAATGCAGAGGATTAGCCCCTTAGGTTCCACAGTGAGTATAACAAGCATGCTTTATTGCATATATAGACTGATTTTACTGTTGTGGGTTTAGTAACAATTTCAGATCTAGAGTGTTCTAGAGCAGTGGTTCTCAACCCTGTCCTCAAGTACCCTCAACAGGCCATGTTAGCAGGTTTTCCCTTATCTTGCACAGGTGCTTTAAATCAAGTCAATGGCTTGGTATTTTGGACAGCTATTTTATCTAAGATAAATTCACAAAACATGGCCTGTTTGGGGGTACTTGAGGACAGGGTTGAGAACCACTGATCTAGGGGTCTATTCTTTTGGTAAGAAGTTTGTACACTTGGTGTTTTGTGAAAGATTGAAGTGGCACTCTGGAAATGAATTGGAGCTCAGTGGAACACAGCACTCTTTGAGAATCACTGTTCTAGAGTGTTCAAAATGAGAGGTAATGTAAAGTGCTGCTTGCTCTTAGGCATGACTTTCTGTTTTAACATTTGAAAAGGCTGACAAATCCACTTTGATAATTACCACATTTGACTACATATGCAGCTTTGGTGCGATCGCCTCTTTTAGCATGTGTAGGCAGCATTTCGTTATGCTGAATGACTGGAACTTTCATGCTTGCCAATACTTGGGAAACTGCATACTGATATAAAAGCAATGCTCCTGCCTATGGTTTATAGTTTGTCTAAACAAGCTGTTAGTTTTGGATTAAATATGAAAAGGTTAGACAGCCCATAGATGACTTTATTATTTTATCCAACCAGCGTGTTGAACAAAAAAAATGGTTGGATTCGCTCATCCAAAGTTCAAGGTGGATGGTGGAATTCTCCCACTGTGCTCTTGTATTTTGACAGTAGGGAGAGTTCCCCGCCATCAGAATACACTGATTAGTGCTACCAGCCATAGCAGAAATTCCAACAAGGCGGTTGTACAGAAGTTGATTGACTTCTGTACAACCACCCTACCCATACATGGATCAAAATTCAGCCAGGCCTTGTCGACCTTTAATTGCTGTCTTTGTCCCTGGTGGGGAGATTACCCTCGCTATTGGTCCTGGTGACCACTGCACCCTTACAGAAAGTGATGGAAAATCCAAAACGTGTCACAGAAAAAGCATGTAAAGGGAAATCTTCCAATGGCAAACCTGTTCTGATCTCAACTAAGAGGGGATATCTAGTTTTAAGAGATTTCTTCTTGCTTGTGCTGTGTCAAAAAGTAAATAGAAATCTCCACAAGGGAGCAGCAAATTTAAAAAAAGTTACTCTATCCAAAACTAAAAATGTTTTAGCTTTACAAAAACTTTACAATGAAGCAAGGCAAGCTATGGATATGAGGAACACAACATGGATACGGATTGATAGGGTTTTCCACTAGGGGAAAGCTGCATCAAATACCACTTTGAGGGGGATCAGCCCTGTTTGGGCCTACAGTATAAAGCTGGGTAGGGGAGAGAATAAATGCTGCAAAATAACAGCTTGCACATAACAGAAAGGGGCATGAAGGAAAGAAGTCCTACCTCAAATATTGAAACTTGCAATTTTACATAAGAAAGAACTAAGAGTGTAGCATAACAACGTTATCCTGCAACTCTTAACAGATGGGCCTTGTCCTTATTCCTCTGATACATAAAATATTGGTAGATCATGAGTGAAAATATTCACTGACTTACAGTATCTAACTGAAGTTGATTACTAAACGCTTTACTAATAAAAATTCTATTTCACCCACTTTATGACTGGGCTTTATAATTCCACTTAACTGTTTAGCCATTTGAGTCAAATCACATATTCTACTTAAAGCCACCCTTGCATGAAAATGCAAGATGCATTTATTAATGACCCTTTCCTTTGCCTTTCTAGGGGGAAAAAAGCACTAACTAAAGGTTAAAACCACCCAAAGGATTAGCATAAATTAGAATACTTCACTTCACACAATAATGCATTATTACAAAGTGACATCACTGGTAACTAGAGGAAGCAGACCTAAGCCAGGCTTTAAGATGAATATTTTTTACCTTTTAATTCTAAATTTCTAAACCTTAGGGTGTTATCAACTTTTAGTTAGTGCTTTTTATTTGGTGCTTGTGGGGGGGGGGGGGCAGTAATATTTCCATGCAAGATCTGCTTTAACTTTGTATACATTAATATCCAAACCTATTAAATTAATATATGTTAATGAATTCTAAAGCCATATGTCCATCATTTTACTGCCAAATCATATTGTCATGCATATTGTGATTCAGAACACGTTCATTTTTCTGTCACATTTAAACTTCCTCGAACAGGTCCCAGAGAGAGTTCTACAGAGATGAAGAAAACAGCTCTAAACAATACTTATCCAATAAAGGATTGTTCATGCATTCCAATGTGATGCTTTTGGACATAGTGCCAAAGTAGAATCCAGACATATTAAAAATATCCCAGGATGACAGTACTTGGAATAGTTTGAAAAACCAACACTCCATTCATTGAGATGACTAATTGAAAGCAGATGTCATAAAACAAACTTAACAAAATCTGCAGATATTTTTCTTCTTCCATCTCTTTTAATTTAAAACTAGGAAAACAATAGTATTATTCCTTTAACGTTGCAATGACATTCCTACTCAAGGATTTGTGTGTTATTCAAGGCAGATGTGCACAATTTTCAGGACGATCATGAGCCAGGATTCCACAATTAACTTTTGGGGTACCCCTGCTATTGGCTATATCATTCAAGATATTGCATTCTGTTGCAAGCCACAGCTCTTCAAACATTTGGGGTTCCCATGAAGCTGATCACCAATCAATTAAGATAACATCCTATAGGCTACTGCACTGTACCCAACATTTAGGGGCCCATTTAAAGTGTAGAACGAGTATCACTGTTCATGCTCCACTGGACATATCAGTGTTTACTCCACACTGCACCTACATTTATCAAAGTATTAATTAAATGCAGTCCACACATAGAGCCTGTAGTATCCCTCAAAGTGCTCTCTGCAAAATGTGGTGCAGAACACTTTGTGATAGGAGAGATTTGTCTCATGATATTGTCCGGTCATTTGACCAGGCCCTCTTCCTGCACGTACTTCCTTTTGCCCATTATTGAAAATGAATAGGGCTTCAAATGGAGCACATGAAGCAGAGTTCAAGTAGAACTATAGGCAAAACTTTTTTTCTCATTTAGGATAGCGCAAGAGACGGTTATACCCCTGTTAGATTTTTTTTCACCATCTGTGTCTCATTGCGGGGATTCCTCTTTACTTCATGTCCTGTACTGAAAGGAAATCCCTGAAATGAAAAGAATTCCTTGAGGAACCCCAGCTCACCAGAACTAGTGTCCCAATTGGAAGATTTCCCCTCTACTGCTTTTCTGGGGACAACCCAAAGCTTGGGATTTTCTTTTACTTTCACTTTTAATGAAAATGGTAAACAGGACAAAACAGGACAAATAGAGAGAGTGAATCGCCCTAAAAGGGGCACAGACCGCAATAATAACTGACAGGCATTCTAATCCTTCTCCACTCCAAAACTAAATAAAATGCCTTTGGTTACACTTTGAAACCATAAAAAAATGTAAATCATTTCTCCCACTAGACGTACCCATAGAGCTAATACCAGCTACAGGAATATATATATATATATATCTACGTATAGGAAATATTTTCAAAAATTCAACAGAGGCTGTGATATTGCACTTTCCCTAAATTGTTTACATTATATATTCATCAAGAATTGGGTACTAGTGTGATTTCCTTTCAAAGACCCTACTAAGTTTTATATTTTTATTTATTTAAAGTTAATCTCATTTCTGCACTATCATCTTCATTCCAATATGATTAGGCTAAAAACAATAAAGGTCTTTTATTGAATCTTCTTAACTAAATTCAATTAAGGAACCAATTTCTCAACTTTTTGTTAATTTAGAATATTATAAGTTATTATAAAAACATTTTGTTTTAGGAGTACCAAGGTTGTATTCTAAAGTCTCATTTTTAACTTTGCATGGCCTATTATTGACAGGGAATGAAAGAAAAACAAATCTGACGATTAATAAAGCCTGTTCCACATACAACTTGGTACAGCAGTGGATTCAATACACCACATTAACACAGATTGTACTCTAACTTGTCTGAACCTCCTCTTGAAAGCCAGACGCTATTGATTTCTGCCAAGTGTATTTTACACTGGCAACTTTCATCGAAGGGGAGTTCTAATCTTGAACTCAGGTCAATCTATAACTTCATTGAAGCACTGACAATTTACTAACCACACAAATCAATATCGTAAAACAAGGCAACAAAGACAAAGTAACATTACAGTAAGCATGACACATTCATTTCCATTTCCTAGAAGTGACCTTAATGCATGGTCAGCTGTGCATCCCTACACTTCACATCATAATAAACATCTTCTCACGAGTATAAAGCTTGCAGGACCAAATACATCTCCGGGAAGCTGAAGCATGCATTTCAATTTCTACCCCGGTATGTTGCTTTTATTATAGTACACTGCATGGGTTTTGCCATCTGTATCTGGCAGACAGGCTGATGTTATCCGTTAACCCTCTTCTTCCCATAGCGATGGTATCAAACTACACTTATCTTCCCAATGACAAAGAGCTTGCAGCTGACCTAGATCTTTAAACACATTTTCCAAAGGGGATTGTCTACCCAGACTCAATTTCCTCTTAGGAAAATGCTGAGCTTCAATCAACTGTGGTAGCCTGCAGAGTTTGTATAGCCTTGCTACATGAAGGAATGATATTTATGAATTATCTACACTGCCCTGTTCGCAGGAGCTCTGGGTTTGTGATCTTCTGACACTGAGCTGATCAGAAATGCACATTCTAGCTATTCTGGCCATGGATGTTGTTTCATGCGGCTATTTGAAAACACAAGTTCCAAAGCTCATTAAGAGGCTTCTGAACCAAGCAATTCATTAGCATCACTTCAACAGAAAGAAACACAGAAGCAATGAAGAAAGAAAAAAACCTTAATTCATCTCCAGAAAACAAAAATGTTTGCTTGTATTCTATTTTCCTCTACTGGAAATATTTGTTCTGATTGATGAGAGCGGTCCAGACTCACAGAAGGTCAAGCAATAGCAACGGAGCCAAATATTCTTTAAGGCTTCACAATGTAGTCACCCTCTATTCAATCATATGAATTCCAGGGGGACATTTATCAGAAGCAGCCAACTGGGTCTTCAACAAACCAGCAGTCCTAGGCATTTCAAATATTTTATTTTTTCCTGCAAAATAAATTACAAAACGAACCAAAAGATTGCATTTGTTTTATCAGCTTTGTTTTTTTGTTTTTTTATATAGAGACGCATTTTATTTCACAAGACACATATATGTTTAACATATATACAAATATTTTGGAGGTATTAAACAGAAATTCAACAGCTATTAAGTGAAATAATGTTATAAATACATGCTCATCAGAGGTATTGTGAGTAATACTGCCAAGTAAGTCAAAGCTGGACTTAAGACTGATAAACCATCATTTATTACAGTTGTCTATTCATGAAAATTTCTGTAAATGTATTTATTAAATACAACTAGTCCTAATGCCTGAATTTTATGCAGTATTATGCCCCATACACACGGTCGGATTTTCCAATGGAAAAAGTCCAATCGGATTATGTTGTTGGAAAGTCCGATCGGATTATGTTGTTGGAAAGTCCGATCGGATTATGTTGTCGGAAAATCCGACCGTGTGTGGGCTCTAGCGGGCTTTTTTTTTTAGCAGGATCTCAAATTTTCCGACAATAAAATCCGATCAGACTTTTTCCGATCGTGTGTCGAGAATTCCGACGGACAAAGTGCCAGGCATGCTCAGATCAAATTACGAGACCAAAGCTATTGGCTACTAGCCTCTACGTAGTTCCGTCATATGCAACAAACGTCACCACGTTTGGAATGATCGGATTTTCCGACAACTTTGTCCGACCGTATGTATGTAACACCAGTTTCGGACAAAATCCGTCGGAAAAAATCCGACGGATTTTGTGCTCGGAATTTCCGACCGTGTGTACGGGGGCTAAGGCTACCATAATCCACCATGCAGTAGAAGTGAGATTGTAAGAGGGAAAGCCAGAAATAGGGATGGTTTTAGGCATTTTGATTTTAAACTTGCCTGGGGTTCAGCTTTAGGCCTCATACACACGGACGTTTTAAAAAATGGACTGTAAAGCTAGTAACAACACCTGTAAAAAAAGCAGCATTAAAAACGCGATTTTATTAGCGTTTTGATTTAGCGTCAATGCGCATTTAACGTTGTTTTTAAGCGTTAACGCACGTTTTTTAAAAAAAAAAAACATCCCTGCTGCTATTTTCCACTCTCAAATTAACCACATAAACATTTTTACAGCTTAAAAACGCTGACGCTAAATAACGTCGGTATAGCGTTAATGCGCGTTTTTGAGCTTTTTTCGGCATCAGCGTCAAAACAGCTCTAGCGCTGGAGCCTCTGAAGGCGCTGGTCCTTGTTTTTTTTTGGAGCATAAAAACAACCATGCCGGTTACAGCTCAAAAACGCCATGGTGTGTATGAGCCCATTGAATAACATGGAGTTGCCTTCTTAAGCAGCAAAAAAAGCTCAAAAAAGCCGCTGTAAAAACGTCCGTGTGTATGAGGCCTTAAAGTGTTACTAAACCCAGGACCCTGTATTCACTATATCTGGTCTCCCACAGTACACAGAACATGAAATGCAATTATTTTTGTAAATATAAACTGCTAAATACCTTTTCTCATCAGCAGTATATAGCAGTCTTGTGACTTCTATCAGTGTCTGCTTACAACTTGTGGGAGGAGTTTTCATTCTCCTCTGACTGTCCTATCAGGCTGCATGACTCCTGCTGATTGGTCCTGTGTTGATCACATGCACTCTCCCCCCCAAAAAAAAAACTCTCTAGCAATACACAACAAACCGAGCATGTGCAGAGTGCCCCCAAGACTCTGTACTATCAGGAGATGGACAGTACAAGAAAAGGGGAGGATCAGAGAAGACAGGCTCAAACAGTTTTTTTACACAATGCGCAGGATTAACCCCTTAGGTTCAACAGTGAGTATAACAAGCATGCTTTACTGCATATACAGACTGATTTTACTGTTGTGGCTTTAGTAACACTTTAAGGAACAACTGTGATTTTATACTAAACTCCTCTAATCCATCCTCCACCATTCCAGAACTAGCCTGCACTAACAACCCCCACCCCAGCTTCTTACTTACCCCTGTACCAAAAGTGTGTCCATGCAATGCTTACTATGCCTTAGACAAAAGTTCTATTCAGCCCTAGCTGTGCATGTGAATGTCATAAACTTGTAAAGGCCATCCTAGTAAGCAGCTTCAATGTCAAGGACAGCCTCATACTTATCTATGAGGGTTCAGTGCACAGTAAATTTGTGCTGGGTGTTGTGGGGTGCTAGTGCAGGTTAGCTCAGTAAGAGGTATGAGGGTAGGTTGGGTGAGCATAGTATAAAAGTATAGCCGTTGTTTACGTATCCAGCCTCAAATTCACAAGTCAGTGAATCAAATGGGGCATTTGCGTGGTGTGACAGTGCTAAGCCCTGCCACTGTGTGAGAATAGGCAGAAAACACCCAGGATTCATGTTAAGGCAGAGTGTGAAGCTCCAAAGCATTGTTTGTGAGCAGAGAAAATTGTCTTTACAGCATTCTCCGGGTTTTGTAATCCCAGATCGGGGCCTGAAGCTTCAAGGCTTCAAAGTGTCTTGGATGGGACGAAGCCTTCAATCCAATGTCCAGGTCTTCCTGGGGACCTACAGGTGCACACACTTGTTATAAGTTAGGAGCTGGTCATAGTCCAGGGTCTGTGTTTAGATATAGGTGTTTGCTCCAGCCAGGAGAGGGGATCCACTTGGAAGACAGAACTCCATATTGAAGAGATTTCCTACCCACAGGGCTGGGAGAGTTGGGACAGCAGAGGGAGCCTGCAGGACTGAGAGAGCTATGTAAGCCCCGGAAGAGTGAGAGAGCCTGGGGTGTCAGGGGAACCCCTATCTAGAGGCCAGGAGTGGGCCCATGCAATGAGGTGCTGTACTTAAGGCTGAGTATGCCAGCAGAGCCAGAGAGCTGGGCCGGAGGTACCAAGAGCAGCAGTGCTGCTGACAGGTGGTTCAGCATTTTTATGTTGCCTGCTGGTGAAAACCCCCTGCATAGGCAACCTGACGTATGAACTTTTTTCCTTTTTCAATAAAAGTGGACTGACAAGTCTTTAACCACTTGCCGACCGCCCCATGTAGATATACGTCGGCAGAATGGCACGTACAGGCAGAATCACCTACCTGTACGTGACATTCTTCCGGCGGGTGGGGTGTCCGATCGGAACCCCCTCCGCCGGCGGGGACGGTCGGCATTGCTTCAGGAGCGATCCGGGACGAGGGGACGGCCAGTGGTTTCTGGCCACCCCCTCGCGATCGCTCCTGGCAAATGAAAAGCTTCCCCTTCCTGTCTATTGTATAGACAGGAAGGCGGAAGTGATGTCACGCTCGGTGCGCCGGTCTATGTGACCGGAACGCCAAGGAGAGAACATGTACAGGTTAGTGCACAAACAGTACACTGACACCAGTACACATAGGCACACAATCCACCCCCCTGTCACCCCCTGATCACCCCCCAGATCACCCCCTGCCCCCCCCAGTCACAGTGTCACTAATTGCAGTGATCATTTATTACTGATCACTGCATTTAGTGTCAGTGTGACTGTAATAACTGTCAGGGCAGTTAGTTTTAGGTCCAAGGTAGCCCCCTACCCCCCCCTAATAAAGGTTTAACCCCCTGATTGCCCCTAGTTAACCCCTTCACCCCCTTTTGCCAGTGTCACTAAGCGATCGTTTTTCTGATCGCTGCATTAGTGTCGCTAGGTAACCATTTTTTTTTTTATTTTAAACCGCCATGTTTATATAGGTTCATAAATAGGTTTATAGGTCAGGTACCCCCATATTACAACCTAAATAAAGGTTTTAACCCCCTGATTGCCCCTAGAGTTAACCCTTTCACCAGTGATCACTGTATAACTGTCACTGGTGACGCTGGTTAGCCAGTTAGTTATTTCTTTATTTAGGTTCCCCGTCAGGTTTTTATATAGCGTCAGGTACCCCCATATATTACCTAATAAAGGTTTTAACCCCCTGATTGCCCCTAGTTAACCCTTTCACCCCCTTTTGCCAGTGTCACTAAGCGATCGTTTTTCTGATCGCTGCATTAGTGTCGCTAGGTAACCAGTTTTTTTTTTTAGGTTAACCGCCATGTTTATATAGGTTCATAAATAGGTTTATAGGTCAGGTACCCCCATATTACAACCTAAAGGTTTTAACCCCCTGATTGCCCCTAGAGTTAACCCTTTCACCAGTGATCACCGTATAACTGTCACTGGTGACGCTGGTTAGCCAGTTAGTTATTTCGTTATTTAGGTTCCCCGTCAGGTTTTTATATAGCGTCAGGTACCCCCATATATTACCTAATAAAGGTTTAACCCCCTGATTGCCCCTAGTTAACCCTTTCACCCCCTTTTGCCAGTGTCACTAAGCGATTGTTTTTCTGATCGCTGCATTAGTGTCACTGGTGCCGCTAGGTAGCCAGTTTTTTTTGTATTACTGTTACGGGTGACGCTGGTTAGTTAGCTTGTTTTTTATACTGTCAGGGCATATCAATTAGGTTTTAGGGTCAAATAAGGTCTGCGTCACCCCAGGTTAGTGCCAGTACCGCAAACACCCACGCGCAAAGCATACACCTCCCTTAGTGGCACAGTATCTGAACAGATCAATATCTGATCTGATCAGATCTATACTAGCGTCCCAGCAGTTTAGGGTTCCAAAAAAAAACGCATTGTTAGCGGGATCAGCCCAGATACCTGCTAGCACCTGCGTTTTCCCCCTCCGCCCAGCCCAGCCCACCCAAGTGCAGTATCGATCGATCACTGTCACTTACAAAACACTAAGCACACATAACTGCCCCCCTGCCCCCCCTTTTCTTGCGCAAAGGCGTACACAAGCGTTGGTCTGGCGTCATATGTAAACAGCAATTGCACCATGCATGTGAGGTATCACCGCGAAGGTCAGATCGAGGGCAGTAATTTTAGCAGTAGACCTCCTCCGTGAATCTAATGTGGTATCATGTAAAGGCTTTTAAAGGCTTTTAAAAATGTATGTAGTTTGTCGCCACTGCGTGTTTGTGCGCAATTTTAAAGCATGTCGTGTTTGGTATCCATGTACTCGGCCTAAGATCATATTTTTTATTTCATCAAAAATTTGAGCAATATAGTGTGTTTTAGTGCATTAAAATAAAAAAAAGTGTATTTTTTCCACAAAAAATGCGTTTGAAAAATCGCTGCGCAAATACTGTGTGGAAAAAAAAAATGCAACACCCACCATTTTAATCTGTAGGGCCTTTGCTTTAACAATATATATAGTGTTTGGGGGTTCAACGTAATTTTCTTGCAAAAAAAAAATATGTTTTCATGTAAACAAAAAGTGTCAGAAAGGGCTTTGTCTTCAAGTGGTTAGAAGAGTGGGTGACGTGTGACATAGGCTTCTAAATGTTGTGCATAAAATGCCAGGACAGTTCAAACCCCCCCCCAAATGACCCCATTTTGGAAAGTAGACACCCCAAGCTATTTGATGAGAGCAATGTTGAGCCCATTAAATATTTTTTTTTTTTTTGTCCCACGAGATTGAATAATGAAAAAAAAATATATATATTTTTTTTTTTACAAAAAGTTGTCACTAAATGATATATTGCTCAAACATGTCATGGGCATATGTGGAAATACACCCCAAAATACATTCTGTTGCTTCTCCTGAGTACGGGGATACCACATGTGTGGGACTTTTTGGGAGCCTAGCTGCGTACGGAACCCCAAAAATCAAGCACCGCCTTCAGGCTTTCTAAGGGTGTAATTTTTTTATTTCACTTCTCACTGCCAATCACAGTTTCGGAGGCCATGGAATGCCCAGATGGCATAAAACCCCCCAAAATGACCCCATTTTGGAAAGTAGACACCCCAAGCTATTTGCTGAGAGGTATGGTGAGTATTTTGCAGATCTCGCTTTTTGTCACAAAGTTTTGAAAATTGAAAAAAGAAAAAAAAACATTTTTTTTCTTTACTTTCTTCATTTTCAAAAACAAATGAGAGCTGTAAAATACTCACCATGCCTCTCAACAAATAGCTTGGGGTGTCTACTTTCCAAAATGGGGTCATTTGGGGGGGTTTTGTGCTATTTTGGCATTTTATGGCCTTCGAAACTGTGATAGGTAGTGAGGAGTGAAATCAAAAATTTGCACCCTTAGAAATCCTGAAGGCGGTGCTTGGGTTTCGGGCCCCGTACGCGGCTAGGCTCCCAAAAAGTCCCACACATGTGGTATCCCCATACTCAGGAGAAGCAGCAAAATGTATTTTGGGGTGCAATTCCACATATAACTCTGGCATGTGTGAGCAATATATCATTTAGTGACAACTTTTTGAAAAAAAAAAAAAAATCTTTTTTATTTTTGTCTTTATTCAATCACTTGGGACTAAAAAAAAAAATATTCAATGGGCTCAACATGCCTCTCAGAAAATAGCTTGGGGTGTCTACTTTCCAAAATGGGGTCATTTGGGGGGGTTTTGTACTTCTCTGCCATTTTAGCACCTCAAGAAATGAAATAGGCAGTCATAAATTAAAAGCGGTGTAAATTCCAGAAAATGTACTCTAGTTTGTAGACGCTATAACTTTTGCGCAAACCAATAAATATACGCTTATTGGCATTTTTTTTACTAAAGACATGTGGCTGAATACATTTTGGCCCAAATGTTTGACTAAAATTGAGTTTATTCGATTTTTCTTATAACAAAAAGTAGAAAATCTCTTTTTTTTTCAAAATTTTCGCTCTTTTTCCGTTTATATCGCAAAAAATAAAAATCACAGAGGCAATAAAATACCATCAAAAGAAAGCTCTATTTGTGGGAAGAAAAGGACGCAAATTTCGTTTGGTTACAAAATTACATGACCGCGCAATTACCAGTTAAAGTAGTGCAGTGCGAAATTGAAAAAAGACCTCTGGTCCTTAAGCTGACAATTGGTCCGGGGCTGAAGTGGTTAAAACCACAGTTCACAGAATACTTTATTAATCCCAAAGGAAAATTGGGAAATTGTTACAACACAGACACACTTAACAAAGACAACACAAGATCACAACAATAAACTAAACAAGATGCAAAAACACAACAAAATTACCAATAACAGTCATTAGCAACAAATAAACAAAATGAAAGCTACACTACAAATAAAACATCCATACAATTAAAATACAACTTAGAATAAATACCACAGATTAAAATAACAGACAATCAAACTACCAAACATAAATAGTATGCCACCCCAAATAATAACCAACACAATACAAACAAACTATAAAGACAACACAAAATCCTGATCATAAACCAGAATCAGAGTGGCATAGACTTCACTAAACATATCTACTAATGAACTATACATCCCCTATATCACAATGGGTAACTAATTCACTAACTAAACAATCAATCAATCAGGTGTCTACTTTAGGTTTCTGACCATGTTGACAGCTGGACAAAAATACAGTTAAAGCCTAGCAGCCCAGCTTGGTCTAGCTAGGACAAAATACACCCCGACTCACTGACTTGAGTGATAAGGTCAACACTCTTCTCTCCTTTTGTCAGCATGTTGATTGTCAGCACATATAGACTGCAGCAGAATGTTTCTTTACAAAAGACCAATATCAAGACAAATTTACACGCTCCATTTAGGCACGTACTCTAGTGGCATTTGAGAATAAATTTAATGAAGTTTTAATCAGTACATATATCTGCCTGGAGTCTAACTTTAAAACACCACTCCTCTTGGACAATTATCTCTAGGTCTACTGAGTCTATCATTTAGGCTCCTTTAGCACCTGAGCATTTTGTAGCTTGCTTTTTAAAGCTCCAGTATGCTCAACAAGCCAAATCCCATTGTCTTCAATAGCTCCTGTTCACATCTGAGCATCCCGTTGCTTGTAGCTGGATACCTGTCGCTCAAAAAAGTACATGAGCTACTTTTCAGGCAGAATTACAAATTTTTGGCCTTATAGACTTCAAAGAGAATGCCTGAAAACACTTGATTCAAATGTTTTTCAAGTGTATTTCAGCATTTTTTAACCTATATTAACTGATCTCTGCCCTCTAGTGCTTTCCATTGGCTAAAACAAAAACAACCAAACTTGAATACACATGTAAAACTCTTATAATACAGTAAAATGCTCATATATACTTGCAAAAATGCTCAAAAATACTAGAATAAAAACATCTGAAAATTGCTCTGCTCAGGTGTGACTTGTGGTGTGGACTCTTTAGTGAAGCTGTTTCTCTGCGTAGTTTTTATGCCGCCATGGGTATACTATCTACTTGGACAGTTCTGATCTTCCTTGAAGTGCTCTTTACTTGCAGGAATAATTGAGTTGAAGATGTATTATCGTGTGAGCTGAACCCAATGAATTCACTAGGAAATAGATGAAGCCAGCAAAAGGGGGAAATTCACTGAACAAGCAATTTTTACCCCAAGCTTTGTTCACTTCAAATACCATGTCTGGTTTAAGAGAGATGTGGGTATTTGAGGTGAGCAATGGGATTATTAACTCTATATTAAATTAGAGTCCAAGTGTTTATAAAAAAAAGTACACATTAGAACAGGTTTGGATAAATTTTAGTGAGCAAAATAAGTAGGGAGCCAGCAGAATACAGCCGATCGCCATGAGGATCATTACTTGCCTAAATTATTTAACTGACTTATTTACACACATTTACAAACACTTAGTAAAGTGTTCCATGTTGTTCACATAGTGCTCCACTTCTCCTGGCTTGCCTAGGTTTGTCGGTTTTACACTAGGACTGTGAACCTTTTTTCTCAGTTCTTTAATAGATAAATATTGGTAACTCTGTGTGTGTTAATTCAAAATGAAACACTTTTATACTAAAATGTCTTTTGAGTTTTATTTTGCATGTATTTAGGAATTCATATCCTGCTGTGTTTTAATATTGCAAACAATTACTTACTACTTGAAGCTCCCCAGTCAGGCTCTTTCATTTTATAACCACACACATTTTAACCCATTCCAAAACACCTACCATTTAGAACACATACAAGTAGTGAGCACATTTTGTGTGTATATATCTGTTCAGTCATATCCGACTCTTGGCAGTTCTATGGGTCAGGTCTCTGGACGCCTTGTCTGATACGCTTGAAAGACTTTTCCATAAAATGTTCTTGTCAAATTTATGAGGTAGGTCACCAGGCCTTTCCTTAAGCCCTCCCCATTGCTTGACAAGGGATGTGATAACACATGTGCATAGCTGGTTTGTACACACATTCCATGGACCAATTTATAGAGGAGCCAATTAATCTAGCAGCATGTCTTTGGAGTGTGGGAGGAATCCAGGGTACCCAGACGAAACCCAAACACAGGGATTACGTAATAGTGAAAATATAAATACAATTACAAAAATTATTGGTTTAAGGGACAGACTCTTTATACTTGTTAATAAGATACAGTATATACCTTGACCTTTAAAATTTTACCAAATTCATTGCTGAGTTTATGCACTACAATGACATGTTCTAAGTTCACACTCCTTCTTCAGTGCAACTGTGCTTACTTTTGTACCTGGGGTGATGGCGCTTGATCAGGATTCCCAGACACCAGTCCCCCCTCAGGTCTGCTCCCCTTGTGATTGACAACAGGCAGTGGGTGGATCCTTAACCAATAAACAGCCTGCTATTAGCTACAGAATCTGCCCACTGCCTGCTGTCAACTACAAGGCAAGAGCGGATCTTATGGGGAACTAGTGTCTCCGCTACCCCATCAGGCTGCACCCACTGCACCTTCACTGGTTGGTAGGAGGCTTTTGCCTGTAAAGCCAACAGCGTCCTTATCCTTATTAACCAGTGACAGGGAGGAGGTAGCAGTGACAAATATTTTGCTCCACTACACTGCGTACAGGGACAGGCACTCTGCCTGTCTCTGTACACCAACTTGGAGTAGCTCCAGTCTTGTTATCCATGGACTGGAGGTAATTATTTTTTGGTAATAATAATGATTTTGTACATTAATAGTGCCACTTTGTAAAAGTGGCATTATTAAGAACAATCTGAACCTGTCACACATGTTGATAAAGCTACCGAAATGACTGGTAAAATTTTTTTTAATCTGGCACAGACCATTTTAAAGGGACATCGCACCAGAAAACTGTTGTGGTGCTTTACTGAATTTCCCCAATAGTGTGAAAAAGCCCCAAGGGTTACTGTGCATTCATTTTCTATACATATTTTATTCTGTGCAGAGGCATACATTTGTGCATATATATATGGCATGCATAACATACTATTTTTCTGTCACATTCATCATCTCTGATGAGTTTACGACAAGCACTGCTGTTCCCATAAGGCACAGCGCATTTAACTTACTTCCCAAGAGTAGCTCATAGCAATATTATTAGAATTCTGTTTTAATACACAGGATGACATCAGTCAACATCTCACAACACAAGAGGAGGAGGAGAACTGATGAGGCACTACAACTCTCAATTCGTCTTCAGTATAGCAATTATATGTGCACACAGACTTATACACTTCATAAATGTTTCCAAATCATAGAAAGGAGATATAAACCAATCACTAAAACTCATGTAACATATCAAAGTTTCCTATTCTAAAATGTGCAGATTTCATTCAAATAATGTTTGGTGATCCTGCCATGCAGGTCCTTATTCAAGCACTTTATGTTATGGGTTGACAACAGACACCTGCTCACTGCTTTTCAGGCCTCTCCTGCAGGTGAACTAGCCCTTTCAGAACCGAAGTCCCTGTAAATCAGGCACTTTCACACCCAAAGTCTCTCAGAGCCTCCGAGTTCCAGGATCCCATATTAGGACATAATGATCTTGGGAAAAGTGTAAATCAGTTTACCCCTTTCTAACCAGAACCTCTCACCCTGCATGGGTGAGAACTGCTGAGTACTCCAAAACTGTATTCAAATTGTCCCCCTTAAAGGGACCACAACCCAAATATTGAGGACACATACCTGGCTTCCAGAACCTGTTCCTAATGGCCTGTACAATACACATAGATTCAGCAAAAGTCTACTTTAAGTTTAATTTACAACAAAACGAGTATCAGCACTGATGATAAATATGGCGCCCTTGTCACACTGTATTGTGCCTGCAACACTAGACCTTTAATGCTTACACAATTTCGGGGCTCCCTACCTCCCTCAAAGCAGGGCACTTCAGACCTCATAACTATCAAACTGGACATCCAGCTAAACATCCACTCAGCAGATAATCACAATGCCAAGAAGAACTTAGATATCTAGTAAAATGGTAAGTATATAAACCATCGGAGTCACAGAGAAAGTAACAATATTATCTTTAACAGCTGTTTCTAACAGAATCCTCTTCTAATATCAGCACTGGTAAATGACACTTAGTGCTCTGAGAATGTAATGTAGGCTATTTCTCTTCCCATAAAAATGTAACATGAAACTTTATGAAAATATCATTGCTGGACATTATAATTACTGATTTATAAAGCAGCAACATCTCCCGCAGTGCTAGATATAAATAAAGAGTATATAAAAAGCATTAAGATTTTATGGCAGAAAAATTGCTACATCAGGTGAAAATAGCGAGTTATTATAGCTTTTACATTATAAGGCAAGGAAAATGGCAGAGGAAATGTACGGCCTTGAAAGTGCTTCTCGTCAATAAGAAGAATATACAAGGCATTTATCAGTCACAGAAGCAGCTCTTCTACCACAAGTGCATATACTTGGTACGTTGTTAGATTACCCACATACAAAAGATTATCATCGCCTGATCTTGACAATTTTGCTAGGCTTCAGCAACCAAGCCTGTTCCTGGCTTTTCAGATATTAGCAGACACCAGTTCAAGCTAAAAGCTATTATTAACCCAAGATAAGACTATTGTTGAGAGATAAATGCAAAGACATCCCCATTAAAGAACAAAGACTGCTATCATGTACGCCTGTCCAGATTAAAAGCTAAGGCCGGCCATAGAGGGATCAAAATTCGGGCCAGCTCAGCAGGAACCGGCCACACTCCAATCCATCTATGGGCAGGCTAGTCAAACTGAAGCTGATCCATCGATCATCCACAGTACAAACAGCCAGTCAGCTTTTTCTTTGGTATGACCACCGCCGGCTATAGCCGCCAGCAGTGATCAATGTATTCTGAAGGCTAGGAAACCTCTTGCTATCAGAATACAAAAGTGCAGCAGAAGGGAATCCCCCATCAACTGACTGTGTTGATGGGGGAATCAGGCAATTTTCTTTTCTTCATCCCATGGTTGAAGGAAAGAAAATTGTATAATCTATGGCCAGCCTTAGTGGGTACTGATTGTGCAGTAATGCAGTCGGGCTGCATATACAGTGATAACTATGCTCTCCTTTCTATGTCATTTTACATACGAAGTGCAGAAAAATACCCTATGCTAGCACCTGCTAGAGGGTGTTCTGGTCTCGGGCGGTCTGACACTCCCCCTGTGCACTGCTCCCAGTGATCATTGAGCTAGAATGCAGTTGATTGGCAGTGTGTGCAGGTGGGTGTGCCAGACCGATGACATTCTGTATGCTTTTTGAGTGTGAGAGCAGTGGTCTGACTATCCAGCGTGCTGCTAGCACAGGACATTATAAAGTGTATGTTACTGTTAAAATTAATATAGCACATATGTGTCTATTATTGTATGTCTTTGCTGCAAAGAGTAGCCTCTTGTGTTTCAGTATGTGCCTCAGATACAAATAACTGGTGATTCTGTCAGTCCCTCTCGAATACTATTTTAAAATTGGGCATGCTAAGTACAGAAGCACATCTGTGCTGTCGTGGTCAGTTTGCATCTAACTAGAGATACAGGCACGCCATGTGTAGGCACGGTCCCTGTGTCTTTGTAGTCAGATTTAAAGACATGTCCCTTGGCCAGCACTGCTGCTGCAATAAGACTGTGACCCATTAGATAACCACAGCCTGCCTTATGCAGCTGCAGCCAACATGGGTGTGGACAGCAGAAGATGTACACATACTGTGAAAGTAATTCCCCACTGAACGTGTCACTCCCAGTCTGGAGTGCAGAAGGGGCACACTCCTGGGCAGAGCGACGTGCTGACGTTATCGCGTACCTCGGTTCCTGGAAGTGCGGGTTGCTTTCTCTACGCCAGCCAGCGAGATTGTTTAGCGTGTTATTTCTACATTGATGTAAGGGTGATTCTATCTTATAAAAAATTACCGTTAAATTTGTACACTATGTGGAGCATCTTGTATTTTTGGGTATGATACAATGGAGAGTGTGGTTGGATGATCTCTACCTTGGCCCAAGGGAACCCTGCAGGAACATCTTTGTGAGGCCCTAGCTGGGTATTTAGCCAAAAGCACTTTTGACCTTTCTTGAGTAAAAGTATATTCTAGCCAGTAAGCAAGCAATTTTACCATGCCAAGGTGGTGGTGTCTTCTGCAGACTTTGCACATGGTGATGGATGGTGACTGCATGTATTCCAATTTGGGTCACATATGGAGGACTTTACCTTTAACAATTAATTTATGCAGCATCCTTTTGTATTCTATGCTTGGACTCATGTTTAGCACGTTACATAATTTTCATTATGTTTTCACACTTATGCCCCGTACACACGGTCGGAAATTCCGACCACAAAATCCGTCGGATTTTTTCCCGACGGATTTTGTCCGACACTGGTGTTGCATACACACGGTCGGACAAAGTTGTCGGAAAATCTGATCATTCTGAACGTGGTGATGTTTGTTGCGTACGACGGAACTACGTAGAGGCTATTAGCCAATAGGTTTGGTCTCCTAATTTGATCTGAGCATGCGTGGCACTTTGTCCGTCGGAATTCTCTACACACGATCGGAAAAAGTCAGATCGGATTTTGTTGTCGAAAAATTTGAGAGCAGGATCTCAAATTTTTTCCGTCGGAAATTCCGACGGAAAAAGTCCGATGGAGCCCACACACGGTCAGATTTTCGGACAACATGGTCCGATCGGACATTTTCCATCGGAATTTCCGACCATGTGTACGGGGCATAATAGTCACTAACTGTCAGCGTGACTCTTTTTGTATATGACACTGCTGGCATGCAAGGTACACAGTGAGGAAAATACTCCCTACTGTGTCAGGCTGGGTTCACACCGCTGCACTGCAGTTTGGGTGCAGTGCAATTTATGTGAGCTTTACACAAGACAGTGCATTTTCATGAACGGACATCAAAGTCCTGCATGCTGCATCTTTTATGTGCTTTTACAAAATGCACAATCGTCTAAAAATGCACAAAAGTCCAGTAGAAGTCAATGAGAGTGTACCTAATGCTGTGTGTAAAATGTGCATGAATGTGCATGAATTGAGCTGCACCCAAACTGCAGTGCACCAGTGTGAACCCAGTCTTCTGCCCCGTACACACGGTCGGACATTCCGACGACATAATCCGTCGGATTTTTACCGACAGATTTTGGCCGAAACTTGTCCTGCATACACACGGTCACACCAATAGCCAATAGCTTTCGTCTCCAAATAAATTTTGAGCATGCGTGGCACTTTGTGCATCGGATTGGTTGTCAGAAAATTTCAGATCCTGCTCTCAAACTTTTCACACTGGAGCGGTGCGCTGGCAGGACGCTAAAAAAAGTCCTGCTAGCAGCATCTTTGGAGCGGTGAAGGAGCGGTGAAGGAGCGGTGTATACACCGCTCCTTCACCACTCCTGCCCATTAAAATCAATAGAGCAGGGCGGCTATACTGCCGGCATAGCGCTGCTGCAGCAGCACTTTGCAGTGGTTTTAACCCTTTCACGACCGCTAGCGGGGAGTAAAAGTGCCCCCTAGCGGCCGAATAGCGCAGCGAAATTGACAGTACCGCCGACGCACCCACCACCTCAGTGTAAAAGGAGCTTAAGGGAGGTTTATAACCCCTGTCAGCTCCATAGCCAAAACAGGAAGTTAGAGGAAATCCCACCAAAGTAAGGGAATCTTTGGTTGTCACCAGAAGGAGTGCCCCCCGCTGGAAAATTTCTCTTCTATTCCTGTTCAGGTGACAACCATAAATTTCCTCTCACTTTAGATGATAATGGTAAACAGGACAAATAGAGAGAATGATTCTCCCCAACAGAGCAATCAAAACTGACAGGTATTCTACTTCTTCTCCACTCTATCCAAACCTAAAACAAATAGTGCCTTTCGTTATACTTTAAAGTGGCTGTAAACCTCAGACATGAAATATGAAAAAAGCATATCCTTCTATAGTGTGTACTTGTCTCAATCCAGAGCACTGTCATTTCTGTCTGCTGCTTCCTTCCTCTGCTAGCCGCATGAGTCACTTAAGGTGAGTTTTCCTGACAGCAAGAGAAAAAAGGTGACAAGGGAGAGATCTCCAGCACACAGCCTGTTTGACAGCCTCAGCTCTGTTAATGTGTGCTGTGTGAAGGGGGGGTGTCCCTTCCCTCCAATCCGCTCTCAGAGATTTCCTCACTAAGGCTGCATTCACACCTGAGCGTTTTGTCGCCTGAAGCCTGAAGCTACAAAACGCTAGAGGGGAAAAAATACATTATTCTCTATGGAGATGGTTCACATCTCCACTCCAAAATGCCTGAAGCCCTACGCCTGAAGCTCAAACAAGTTCCGGACCCTTTTTTTTCGCTCGAATCGGGCAGATTTGGGCGTTTTTCTTCTTTTTACATTGGTGACCTTTGCTCTGCACAAAATCGCAGCAAAACGCGGTAAAAAATGCAGTGAAATCGCTGTAAAAAACGCTGCAAAAAATGCTGCAATTTGCGCCATATTCTGCCTGAAAACGCTATGCTCAGGTGTGAATGTAGCCTAAGTGTAACTTCAGCTCTCCGCCCCCTGCTTTTCAGTGCTGACTGAGCGTAAATTCTGCACTTTGAACAGATGTAGAGAATAGAAGACTGCAAATAAACAGGTACAACTTATGTAGGGGGATTTGATTTATCTCTCTGTATCACCTGAGGCCAGTCACTTCATTGGGTATATGTAAGTACTTTAAGCACTGTAGGCTGCTGTGAACTTCTCACACTTTAAACACAAAATCACTGGGCGATTTCCAAGGTTCTTTTAATTCTCATGAATCTAATGGGGGGGATAGGAGTAAACACATGCGAGAGTGAAGATGACTCCTCTGTAAAGCGGCTCATTAACAGGTGAGACACACTTCTGAGCGACAGTTATAAATAGATGCACATTCGAGATGCTTGTAAGCAAAGTTAGCTTGGCGTGTTTTCAGCTTGCACTATCAATAGCAAACACGGGAGTGCACGCATTGTTTTTCTGAAATTGTCAACAAAGTTCAGACTCTATAAAATGTTTGAATACAAAAAAAAAATTAAAAATATTAATTAAATCAGTAGCTTTGAGGTAATGCAGAAAACCCAGCAGTATGGAGGTTTTAAATCATTGTCAGTGGACAATAATTTAAAAAGCTATGAACAAAGCTTAAATTGGATTCATGCCTCGTGAGACACTGAGCAAGTAGTACACAAGGTCCCCTGTAATTTATCTTAGTAAAGCCAAGTAATGAAAAATAACCATATTCTTTACAATAGACATATCATCTACTAGCTACCCTATTAAAGTCCAATTTTTGCCAGTTTTGAATAGAGGAGGGAATGGTTAGAACTACTGTCATGTATTTGTTGCTGTTTGTGACCCAGTTGGGAAGGTATCAGAAAGATGGTTTTAAATTAGAGCTAAAAGGTAAAACTTTCTTTTTTTTTTTTAATTCTGGATAGAGTAAGGGAGGGTTATAATCCTGTCCCATAACCAAAACAGGAAGTGAGAAGCAATGCTTCCTGTTTGTAATTTGCATGCCATTGGGAATATTTTCCTTCACTTCCTGTCCCATCGCCAAAACAGGAAGTGAGAAGCAATGATTCCTGTTTTGGCTATGGGACAGGAAGTGAAGGAAAATATTCCCAATAGCATGCAAATTACAAAAATAAAATTGACAGGGATTATAACCCCCCCTTACTCTATCCAGAATTTAAAAAAAAAAGTTATACCTTTAGCTCTAATTTAAAACCATCTTTCTGATACCATATGGCCAGAAAGCTTCCCAACTGGGTCACAAACATCAACAAAAACATGAAAGTAATTCCAACCATTCCCTCCTTTATTGGTACGCTTGAACAGTGTTCCCACTGCAAGATTTCTCTTGTATTGCTGTTCTGGGAACAAGTCAAAATGTGGGTTTTTCTTTTGCTTTCACTTACTGTATGGTAATAATGGTAAACAGGGCTTAGAGAGAGGAATTATCTACCTAATGGGGAGACAGTCTGCAATAAAAACCTGAAAGGAGTTCTAAACCCTCTAGGAAAATCGCCTTTAGTTCTACTTTAATGTACAACGTATATCTAAAGCCAACATTTTTTTTAAGTGTTTGAGCTTTTGACTCTTGTCTTATGGCAGAGACACCACAGGAAAGGAATGAAGATCCCCATGTAGGCAGTTGTTACCAGAACCAGTGCCCCATTAGAAGATTTGCTCTCTATTCCTGCTCCAGTGATCCCTGTACAGGTTTTTTCATACTATGTCCATTGAGATGCATTAATCTGCATAGATCAACACAGAGTCAGGGTCAGGTCACACCACATGCAATCCAGTGCGTTTTTTTTTTCTGCATCAAAAACGCATTTACAGTTAGGCCTCATACACACAGACGTTTTAACAGTGGCTTTTTTGAGCTTTTTTTGCTGCTTAAGAAGGCAACTCCATGTTATTCAATGGGCTCATACACACCATGGCGTTTTTGAGCTGTAACAGGCATGGTCGTTTTTAAGCTCCAAAAAAAACCATGGACCAGTGCCTTCAGAGGCTTGAGCGTTAGAGCTGTTTTGACGCTGATGCCGAAAAAAGCTCAAAAACGCTCAAAAACGCGCATTAACGCTATAGCGACGCCAGCGTTTTTAAGCTGTAAAAATGTTTATGTGGGTAATTTGAGAGTGGAAAATAGCAGAGGAATGTTCTTTTAAAAAAAACGCGCCTTAGCCTTAACGCTTAAAAACGACGTTAAACACGCATTGACGCCAAAGCAAGACGCTAATAAAATCGCGTTTTTAGCGCTGCTTTTTTTCCAGTTGTTGTTACTAGCTTTACAGCCCGTTTTTTAAAACGTCCGTGTGTATGAGGCCTTAGGGTTGCCACCTCATCCCTTTAAACCTGAACACATGAATTACACAGGTTCTGAGGCTGATTTAATGCAGATAAGGCACCAAGTGAGTTTAATTACCACCTTAATCAGCCACAGAACTTGTGTAATTAATATGTGATCGGGTTTAAAGGGATGAGGTGGCAACTCTATGTACAGTAGGTTACATGGATTTCAATGACAAAGTTCACATCATTTCAGTGTTTTCCAGTACAGTCAGCAAACTGAACATGCTGCATTTTCTGCAGTGCAATGGGTAGCATTACAGAAAAAAGAAAATAAAGAAACTTTGAAAAAAAAAAAACCCCAAGAGGGTAAAAAATGCATCCTGAATGCATCCAGACATTTTCTGTGGTGTGAACCGGCCCTACATAGAAGTCAATGGGGTTGATTTACTAAAACTGGAGAGTGCAAAATCTGGTGCAGCTATGCATGGTAGCCAATCAGCTTCTAACTTCAGATTGTTTAATTAAGCTCTGACAAAAATCTGGAAGCTGATTGGTCTCTATGCAAAGCTGCACCAGATTTTGCCCTCTCCAGTTTAGTAAATCAACCCCATAGAAATGTTTTCTAGGTGCTCTGGTCATAACTTACATGTGGGTTGGTATGCGCGGCAAAAAAAAAATTGCAGCATACCTGCATATGCTAAGCAGCTGAACTCACGGCATGGCTTGTCACCGCACTGCAGCCTGACACATTGCGGGGCATAGAGTTGAATGAAATGTCATTTGTGACATTTCAATAAAGTTAAAAATAAAGAAAATTGTACCAACACATTGCACTGCTCCTACATAATACACACTAGGGGACATATTATACAGAGCACAATGCACCCCCAGCTGGCTTGAATGAGCCCCAAAATGTTGAATTACCCTTTGATTTCTGGGGGGGGATTCACCCTCTCTATATGTTTGGATGACCAAGACAAACAGAGAAAGTGGCAACCCGACAGAGGTTTTGATCATAATATCCTTTGGGAGTCATGCTGTCACACCAGCAACTTTGTACCAGGGATGTGCTACATGATTGCTATTGTAGAAGGCTACAATGCATATGTATACAAAAGCAAAGTGTTGGTAGATAACTCCAAATGTTGCAAAAAAAAAAAAAAACACAAGTCGCTCAGCAACTAAACTATTGTTGGAATTACAGAAACACGGGCTTTTCACTGGCTGTAGTTCAATTGTTTTGTTGCAGTTGCAGATGACTGCTACAAAATCAGTCATGTTATGTCGCATTTGTTGGAGTAACAGCGCTGTCTAATAAAAAATATACGATTCAATACCTGTTCAAAATAAATCAAACAAGCTATGGGAAAAACCTGAAATATTAAATAAATAATATAAGTTCCTGCTGCAACCTTATGTGAGATACACACAACAAAATGCAAGAAAAGAAAAAATGGCTGCGCTGGAAATTAAAACATGTGAAAATTCTATCACCTAAATGAATATTGTGGTGCATAAAAATTCAATCCAGCCCTAAGCTGGCAGTGTTACACGTGAAATGCACTACAACCGGCATCCGCTGGACGCAGTCCTGAACCCACCGTTCCAATATAGTTCAAAATGATATAATCAAACAGTGAAATGAAAAAAATGACATAAACAATATGTAATAAAAAATTGGAGTGATTTCAGACATCCGTGATCCAATATAGTGGCATAGTGAACAACAGAGGACAAGGATAAGACATCACTTGTTGGAAAGTTCAAAGCATGCAAAAGCCCACCATATAGGTTTAGGGTTCTGTGGTTGTTGATTCACAGTGCTATAGCTTTTAACACCCACGAAACCAGTGATTGGATAGCCAGATAAGAGTCCTCCACCAAATAAAAAATTAGCAGCTTTCCAGCTGTTCTGATCTCTGTGTCAAAGAGATCAGATAAGCCTGTGGCATGAACCCCTGCCCGGGTCTCTCTCCAAGGTCTCCCAAATGGCACTCTAATATCCAAATCTCTCCTGGGTCCTCCTTGCTTTCCTCCAAACCATTTACATGGAAGAAAAAGGAACACCCATAGCACAATACCGTTTTAACCTTTTATTTCTAAAAACTCTCATAGGTAGTACACTTACATTTAAAATGCATCAAATAGGCAAATGTGTTGTTTAAAAAGAAAAACTGTCGAGCCGGCCGGCTCTCTTACTCGCTGCCCGTCGCTTCCTGGATGGACGGGGAATGGAGGTGACGTCAGCATGCCGCTTACCCTACGCCGTTTCGTTAAAAGATAACGTCTTCCTGGGGCACGTTATGTCGCATGTATTTTTCCTGTTGCTCTATACATATTCTGCATAATTATTAGGCCTCATGCACACTGGACATTTTATTTTTGCTGCACCTAGGGGTGTCTGCCATTTTCTTTTCTGCATCTAAATGCCCCTGCATGCTATCCTATTGGGTAGATTTACTAACAACCAATATCCGGGGCAGTGCGTCTACTGTGGGCGCACAGGCGCTGCCCCCCTATCCTTGTTTATAAAATAAAAAACCCAGAGGTCATCAATTACACCAAAAGAAAGCTATATTTGTGTGGAAAAAAATTATATAAATGTAATTTGGATACAGCGTTGCATGACCGCACAATTATCAGTTAAAGAAGCACAGTGCCGCATAGCAAAGAATGGCCTGGTCATGAAGGGAGTAAAACCTTCCAGAACTGAAGCGGTTAAGCAGAACTAAACCCATTGATTTAACAGTTTAAAAAAAAAATTATATTTTTGGAATGCCAGGATTGCTAACTGTCACATTTGTTTGTGCTCTCTACCAAACTGTCAAACCATCAAATGGCTTGAGTTACAACTGATTACATGTAGCACCATGGCAGTTGAAGATCCAACGGAGGCCAAGATGGCAGCTTCCTTGGCTGAAAAGGATAGGAGGGTTTAGTTCCGCTTTAACAGTTAAGGTATCCCAGGTGCCAGGACAGGGCAGATCTTTAAGAATGGAAGTTTTCTGGTCAGGCTGGAGGGTAGCAGAGACTGGCCTTCATGTACGTCATTTAAGCTAGGCTTGATTTTTCTAAGCTGGACAATGTTCTTTTCAATACTGTGGCCCTGTGACTGCACAGTACATATTTGAAAAGGTGAATCTTTAAGGTGGAACTAGACCCATAGATTTAACTGTTTCCCAAAACTGTTCCACTGAAGGCATGCCGTGATTGACAACTGTCACAGTTACTTGTGCTCACAACCAAAGTCATCAAATGACTGGTGTCATAACTGATCACATGTGCAGCACCATGACAACTGTAAATTAAACAGAGGCTCAGATGGCAGCTTTCTTGGCTGTAAAGGAGAGGAGAGCTTAGTTCCGCTTTAAGTCTAAAACACTTCTGCGGCTGCCTCTGCCCAGACTTCACCCTTCAGCAGAGATCTTAGGTCATTTGGTGGATTTCATAAGGCATTGCAAAGTGCAGCAAAATGAGTGACCCATGGCAAACAGATTTCATGTTAAATTAGTTAAGGGCAGTCAAAACAGTGAAAGATGAATGTTGATTGGGTACTGTGAGTTTCTCACTATTCACATTGTATACTATTGCACTGACATACTAAATATATTTTTCAGCAACTACAAGAAAATGAAATAGAAATCCCAGAAAACTAGGCAAAATGATATGCTGTGCCTTTTTGAGGTATTTCTCTTGTTATAAGTTAAAGTATATTAATATCTTATGCTTCCTAAACTGGACTGACTGGCTCACTGTTGTGCTACTTACCAACGCATCTGTATTGCACCACAATGCACGGAAATACACTATGGTGCGTTACATAGTTACATAGTTAGCTAGGCTGAAAAAAGACCATCCAGTTCAACCATAAAAAAAGAAATAATAAAAATAAAAAAATATTGTACAATCCAATATATCCAATTCTATACCCACAGTAACATGTGTTGTGTTACATGAGATAGTCCATGTACGCTTTCTGGTGCACCTTGGTGCATTAGACAGCCCATTCGAATGAACAGGCTTCATTAACAAAATGCACATTAACACATGGCATATAATGTGCATCAACACACCGCAACAGCATGAATCCAGCCTAACGAATTTGATTTTCCAGGCTAAAAATGACAGGTAGACTTGGTTAAACACCCATTTCACAGTTTAGGAGACAACAGTTTTTGTGCCATGTTCAGCACTGGGTAATGAGGAATTATCCTGACGTGACAGATGTGTTCAGGAGCTGTCAGCTATAAAAAAGAGATATCAATGCAGGGTGACTCTTTGAGTATGCAGAGCATGTATTTTTGTATTTCAGATATACTTGTCAGTAGGAGAAACATGTGGAATGTGTTAAGTATGTCGTTAGCAGATGTAACAGGGTAGCTCCCAAATGTCATTGTGTGAAGGCAAGTTACTGTGCTTCTACAGGAGTTCTCAACACTGAGAAACTGTACACATACTGCAACAAAGACCGGCACAACCTTGGAGATATTCTTTATATTTTTTTAGTCCACAGAAGGCAATATACTGGTACACCTGCAACAATAAAATGGGGCAATCCTACTATCCCAGAGGAACCCTGAAAATGAATCTCAGGGAACCCCTGCTAAAACCAATTCAGTAGAGGTCAATGTGAACAATGCCCCTTTTACACCAGTGGTTAGAATGCCACCCTTAGAGATAGCTAAAAAGATCATTGGTGTCTTGCAGCTGGTTCTGTCAAGTGGCATTGACCCTGGCACTATATAGGCATCATCAAATTGGAGATAAATTAGCTACAGCTCAAGGAACCCCTAGCAACCTCTGTAGGAACCCTAGGATTCCACTGAACCCTGGTTGAGAATAGATGCTCTACAACAGGAGCCTTCAAACTTTCTAAACAAATGGCCAGTTTACTGTCCTTCAGGCTTTAGGGGGTCCGGACTGTGGCCAGTGGGATTAAAAATTGCCCCAGCATCAGTGGGAGTAAACAATGCCCCGTCATAGTTTAGTAAGAGAAATAGTGACTCGTCAATGGTGTCAGCTGGAGGAAAAGTGTCTCAAGGGCCGGATAAATGCAAGCAAAGGGCCACATCTGGACCACAGTTTGGAGACCACTGCTCTGCAGTATAAAAATTTTGAAATAAGAAATGAAACCCATTTCAACAGATCGCTCCTTTCTAAGACCGATGTTTAAAAATAACAGCTGGGAACCAGTTGGTTGCTTTAGACAACATCTTCACATGCTAGGCCCTGCAGCTCATTGGTAACTGAGAGCAAATCTCTACACCAGTGATCAATACCCAGTGACTGCTCAGGAGACACAATCATAAATAGCAAGTGAGACACAATTAGGCTCCCCATAGACAATTTTGGGCCATTCCTGCTGAACTGGCTGGAATCTGAGTTGTGTGTGGCCCTGCGAGCACCACCTGGCTAGGAATAAGTCGACCTAAAGAGGAACTCCAGGTATGACTAACTTGTACATAGATACATCCGTCCATCTTGGACTAATGTAACTGTATATACCATACCTGGCCAATGCCCCAGGAGGCTGCACAGCTATGCCAGGGTTCTCCACTTGCTTCAAGGTCCTGTGCTCAGTGGCTGCCCTGCTGTATTCTGAACACAGAAGGTCGACTGCTCAGCACAAGCACTGTTCAGATGCAGTCACTGTTTGGCAGCGCCATTGAATTCAGGCAACCGCGGACACTGAGACATCACTGGCGATACCTCTATTCATGTTATTAGCATGGATGGGGAAGTAGATTGATCTTCTCTCATACAGGTCATAGGCTCAATGAGAGGAAATCGAGCAGCTTATGGCCAGCCTTGCAGAAAAATTATACTAAGCATTAGAGCTGCATGATTAATCGCTCAGAATCGTTATCACGATTTTTTCCCTGTTGCAATCTTGACAAAGTATTTCCCGATTCTTTCTATGCAGAGAATTCTCTCTGCTCTGCTAAAGCTGACAGAGTCAAAAGAAAGAAAAAAAAAACCCAGGCAGTCTGCCAAGAATCACAACATTTTTTAGCAGTGGAACTTAAGTATAAATATTGTAACGATTTGTCCTTTAGATCAAAGGAATACATTTTGGTGTGTTAATGAGGAAAGTTTAACCACTTAAACACTAAACTTTTTTTGGTTTCAAGTTAAAATCATTTTTTTTGCTAGAAAATTACTTAGAACCCCCAAACATTATATATATATATATATATATATATATATATATATATATATATATATATAGTAAATATAGACCCTAGAAAATAAAATGGTGGTTGTTGCAATATTTTATGTCACACTGTATTGGTGCAGCAGTCGTTCAAATGCAATTTTTTAGGAAAAAATTACACTTTAGTGAATTAAAAAAAAACTAACTAGTAAAGTTAGTCCGATTTTTTTTTTTGTATAATGTGAAAGATTTTACACCGCGAGAATCGTGATCTTTTTATTCTAAGCAAAAAAATTGTGATTCTCATTTTGGCCAGAATCGTGCAGCTCTACTAAACAAGCGTTGTCAAAACTAGAGCAGGCATATGAGATATGTTTTTGCCTGTGGTCCACTACTTTCTGTTCTGTTCTTTTGAAAACTTAAAAATAAGAATTTAAAAAGAAATAAATAAATAAAAAATAAAAACTGGAGCAGGCAGAATGTAGAGCAGATGGCAACCAATTAGCTTCTATCTTTAATTTTCGATGCCTAAAACAGGCCATACACTAGTAGATTTTCGCACAAATGTGCTGTGCTGTGCATAGCCTGAGCAGAGAGGACCCAGCAGGCCCCACCCACTACAGACTGCCTCCAGAAAACTACCAAAGGTGGCGGAGTCAAGACCTGTCACCATGCACAAGTTGAGAGACCAACAGATTCAGGTCTTTATTACAGGACGCTCCTAAAAAGAGGGAACGTTTCACACTGGATAACTGCACAGATCTAGAAAAAAATCTCAAAGCACACTAAAATTCAAATAGGAATACACATGACTCTTGTACTTAGATAATATCTTTCTCTGTCCAAAACAACAATAAAAATGTTTTGGCTGGAGTTAGGTAAATATGTATGTAATAGTTTCAGGATGTTTACAAAACCAGAAAACATTTCAAATCAAGGTGAGACCACATATCCGACACAACAGGCTTTCTGTCCAATAATCCCATAGAAAAAACAGACAACTGTCATCACATGAACACGTCCCTACACCAAATTGACTTAAATATTAAGCATGTTCATTTCAGTACAGGCATGGAGATGTTTCTGCTCCATTGGCTCCATTGTCACCTCCTCCCATGCTCGCCCCCAAGACTTCTCCAGAGCCTCTCCCATCCTCTGGAGCTCCCTACCCCAATCTGTCCAACTATCTCCTACTCGGTCCAATTTTAGACGATCCCTGAAAACCCATCTTTTTAGAGAGGACTACACTGCCCCCACCTAACAAATGTACTTTTATTTTCTCCATCAGCTCATCCCCCACAGTTATTACCTTTTGTATTTGTTGACCCTCCCTCTTAGATTGTAAGCTCTAATGAGCCAGGCCCTCTGATACTCTCCTACTGTACTAAATGGTATTGTAATTGTACTGTCTGCCCTTATGTTGTAAACTGTTGGCGCTATATAAATCCTGAAAAATAATAATAATAACACAATGCATATGATGTCGGGGTTTGTAGCAGTAGAGTTGTTCCAATTTGGAGATCTATGATATCAAAGTACTCTAATTCAACGTTCTAGCACACACTGAATTTCAGTCTGGATGAAAATAAGGCAAGGAACACATTGCGATTTTAGTATTAGGATTGAACTAGTAAAATCACTAGAGATTAATGGGTAGTAGTAGTGATTGATTGCTACACATATGTAAAAAATGACTCCCTATGGGGTGAGGAACACTAATAGCAAATAGTAGCAACTAATAGCTGCTCATTGCTCCAAATGTGTGCCATTAATCGCTACTACAAGCTACTACGTGCCTCACTCTATAAGGAGTAATTTGTATCAAATGTATAGCGATTGATCGTGACTGCTAGTGATTAATCTCTAGTGATTGTGGTAGTGTGATTGCACTATTAAAAATAGTCTATATGCTCCTAGCGTTAGACCAGCTAGACTTATTCATTAGGTCAATATTAGCTGTAATGTCTATGTGCAAAATGCAATCACCCGAACAATACAACGCATACTGTGCATTGATACATTGTATTGTCAGTCTATTGGAAATGATCATTCAATTTGACACACACACACAGATATTCAATTTATTGATCAGAAATTATCTATAAAATTCCACCACAACTGATCAACTTACCAGCAGCATAATCAATCAAAAACTCACTAAGTTAATCGAACAGAGGGCGTGTGGTCGACAATTCTTCAACTGAATGATATTGATGCATGTGTGACCTTATGATGGCTATACATGCTTCAGTAAATAATTGTTTTCTTTTCCGATCAATCTTTCTTGAAAAAATAACCAATCTATAGCCAATAACCCATTTAATAGATATGGCACACACAGGGGAAGTGAATTTAGCTAGTTGGAATATACAATTGTAAGTTATTAATCACACCTACATTTTCACAATACAATCTCACATTCTGATTAATAAAAAAATAAAAAAGATTGAATTCATGAACAAAGCATCTCAGTATGGCGATCAATGCAACCCAATCAATAATTTTCTGCTTTCACTGTTCTACTCAGTTTGATCAAGTCCTATCTAAATTGAGTCTAAAGCCAGCCATAGACAGTTAGAATCTCGGCTGGTTCAGCAGGGACCATCAAAGATTCTAATCATTAAAGGGCAGGCTGATTGTACCCAAAAGGATCCATTGATCGATTTGGGTACAACCAGTATGTCTGATTTTTAGGATGCATTTATTGCCAGTGGCTGTAGCTGCTAGCAAAATCACTGTGTTCTCCCAGTAGGGACAGCTGCCTGTGCCAGCGGCCGGGAGAAGACAATGGCTCTGTGGGAGGGATTCCCTATCAACACTGATTGGAGGTCGCAAAAAGGAACATCGTATCATCTATGGCCAGCTTAAAGCAATCGGAAGGAAAGTTACAGCTATTCAATTGTTTCAAATTGCACAAATCAAAGCGTATATGGCCACCATTAGATCGACTGATCAGCCTCACAATTGGCAGAGCTTTGTACAGTTACTCTTCAGAGAGTCATTGACCCAAATACAGGCTTACTCTATCTTGCCAAGAAGAAAATCCTGCAGTATTAGCTAAATAGTTAAAGTGTATCTAAACCCAAGAACAAACATGTAATATACTGCAGCTTACCAGTCCAAAGATTGTTTTCAGGCTAAGTATATTCTCTGCAAATATAGATAAATACCCGCTGATCCCACCAGAATTCCAATGTCCTTGTAACTTCCTGTGCACTGAACTTTAATATCAAATGATATTTTCAGCCTTCCCAGTTGTCTCCTGTAACTACAGAACACCTTCTTCACTGTTATGGAGATGGGGAGAGGGGAAAGCATTTGTTATTCAAATCATGAGATCTGACTAGGGTGATACAGTACAATGAGTGAGCGTTGTCACCTTGGACAGGAAGTGTGCTACTGAAAGGTTTGCCAGGTGGACAAAAGCATGAAAAAAAAAATGAAGGACTAATTATAGACAAGTAAGCTGCAATATATAGAATTTATGTTCTTGGGTTTATATATACTTTAATTCTGAAGTTTAGGGGCCAATGTAACTAAGCATATACAGTACCATATCTGTGCTATCCATGTGGAAGCTGGAAATCACTGTAATCCAGCCTGGACAAGCATAAGTACGAATGTGCCATACCTGTGGAATCAGCATGGAAATTGCTGTAGTCCAGCTTGGTCCAACATAAGTAGGAATGTGCCATACCTGTGGGTACGCCATGGAAATCATTGTAGTCCAGCTTGGACCAACATAAGTACGAATGTGCCATACCTGTGGGTATGCCATGGAAATCACTGTAGTCCAGCTTGGACTAAGATAAATATGTATGTGTCATACCTGTAGGATCCCCATGGAAATCTCTGTAGTCTAGCTTGGGCCAACATAAGTATCTATGTGCCAAACCTGTGGGGATCCCACAGGTATGTAACATACATACTTATGTTGGCCCAAGCTGGAGTACAGAGATTTCCATGGGGATCCCACAGGTATGGCACATACATACTTATGTTGGCCCAAGCTGCACTACAGAGATTTCTATGGGGATCCCACAGGTATGGCACATACATACTTATGTTGGCCCAAGCTGGATTACAGAGATCTCAATGGGGATCCCACGGGTATGGCACATACATATGTTGGCCCAAGCTGGACTACAGAGATTTCCATGGGGATACCACAGGTATGTTACATACATATGTTGGCCCAAGCTGGACTACAGAGATTTCCATGGGGATCCCACAGGTACGTTACATACTTATGTTGGCCCAAGCTGGACTACAGAGATTTCCATGGGGATCCCACAGGTACGTTACATATTTATGTTGGTCCAAGCTGGACTACAGAGATTTCCATGGGGATCTCACAGGTATGGCACATACATATGTTGACCCAAGCTGGACTACAGAGATTTCCATGGGGATACCACAGGTAAGTTACATACATATGTTGGCCCAAGCGGGACTACAGAGATTTCCATGGGGATCCCACAGGTACGTTACATACTTATGTTGGCCCAAGCTGGACTACAGAGATTTCCATGGGGATCCCACAGGTACGTTACATACTTATGTTGGTCCAAGCTGGACTACAGAGATTTCGATGGGGATCCCACAGGCACGTTACATACATATGTTGTCTCAAGCTGGACTACAGAGATTTCCATGGGGGCCCCACAGGTACGTTACATACATATGCTGGCCCAAGCTGGACTACAGAGATTTCCATGGGGATCCCACAGGTACGTTACATACATATGTTGGCCCAAGCTGGACTACAGAGATTTTCATGGGGATCCCACAGGTATGTTACATACATATTAGGTAATGTAGACAAAAACTCACCCAAGCTCATGTGTGGATAGTGGAATGGTCTCTACCAAAACCTACAGGTAACAATGTGCAGGTAACTCACACCTGCTGGCATCGAGTTGTCACCCAGCACATACGGTGCGGGCATTGCCAACGGGTGAGTTCATTAGAGCAAGGAGAAATTGTTCCTCTCATAAGGATTTTGCTAAAGAATGTAACATTGTTTCCAGTAGGTTGAGAGAATGGGGATATAGCGGACATTTGATAGATATAGGCAGAAGATTGGGAGAAAATAGAGATCGTGGTGATTTGATTGGGAATTCCTCTTCCATCAGTAAGAGGACACGGTCTCGTGGGAGGGGAGGTGTTCACTTTGTGACCATTTACTTACAACAATACAACTAGATTGTCTCTATCATTAAACACTGCCTCCCTGTCTTATATGCGGACAAAATTTTGCATGATATTTTAAGACAGGGATGTAGTTTTTCTAGTAAGAAAGCTCCTACTTTAGGTACTATGCTTTCCCCTCTTTATTTCGTTCCACTCCCCCTTCCATTTCATGGTTAGGGACAGTGGGTTCTTATCCCTGTGGTTATAACACCTGTAAACAGTGTAAAAGACACCGAAAAAGCAAGTCTGTTATTTATTTTTCAACAGGTAGAACACATCCAGTTCAAAGTTTTATAAATTGTAATTCAAAGATGATTGTCTACCTAATTGATTGCAGTACTTGTAGAGTACAGTATGTGGGATGCACTTTTAACAATCTACGTATTAGAATATCAGAACATTACAATGACACTCTAAATAGCAACGCAAAAAATATTTCAAATGTGTCTAAGCACTTTAGAACAGTTCATGGTGGCAATCTGGAGTCTTTTTCTTTTTACGGTCTGGAACAGGTGAGAAGATCTGTTGGGCGGGGAGATACACACCATAACCTACTTCAGCGAGAGGTGTGGTGGATACACAGATTGAATACTCAATTGCCTAGTGGAATGAACAGTAGAATGGATGTGAATATGTTTTTAAAATAATACATTTTGATTCCACAATGGGTTAATTTTTTCCCCTGGAGTTTTCAGTCTGTGTTTCCCTTTTTCTCTGATTCTGCCAACCTCACATGAATTTAATTGTTAATTGATTTTAAGTTGGATTGTACCACCCCCTTTTCTGGAAGAATGGATATCTATTCTATATAAACTTGATTTTATTGTAAATATGTATTCTATGAGAAAGGCTCCGGCCAAAGTGTTTTAGATGTCGTACTGCTGTTAGAGCTCAATAATGAAGAAGCAATCGAGTTTCTGGCATTTTTTGCTATTTTGACATTACGTACATATGTTGGCCCAAGCTTGACTACAGAGATTTCCATGGGAATCCCACAGGTATGTTACATACATATGTTGGCCCAAGCTGGACTACAGAGGTTTCCATGGGGATCCCACAGGTACGTTACATACATATGTTGGCCCAAGCTGGACTACAGAGATTTCCATGGGGATCCCACAGGTACGTTACATACATATGTTGGCCCAAGCTTGACTACAGAGATTTCCATGGGGATCCCACAGGTATGTTACATACATATGTTGGCCCAAGCTGGACTACAGAGGTTTCCATGGGGATCCCACAGGTACGTTACATACATATGTTGGCCCAAGCTGGACTACAGAGATTTCCATGGGGATCCCACAGGTACGTTACATACATATGTTGGCCCAAGCTGGACTACAGAGGTTTCCATGGGGATCCCACAGGTACGTTACATACATATGTTGGCCCAAGCTGGACTACAGAGATTTCCATGGGGAACCCACAGGTACATTACATACATATGTTGGCCCAAGCTGGACTACAGAGATTTCCATGGGGACCCCACAGGTACGTTACATACATATGTTGGCCCAAGCTGGACTACAGAGATTTCCATGGGGATCCCACCGGTACGTTACATACATATGTTGGCCCAAGTTGGACTACAGAGATTTCCATGCGGATTCCACAGGTACGTTACATACATATTTGGCCCAAGCTGGACTACAGAGATTTCCATGGGGATCCCACAGGTACGTTACATACTTATGTTGGCCCAAGTTGGACTACAGAGATTTCCATGGGGATACCACAGGTACGTTACATACATATTTGGCCCAAGCTTGACTACAGAGATTTCCATGGGGATCCCACAGGTACGTTACATACATATTTGGCCCAAGCTGGACTACAGAGATTTCCATGGGGATCCCACAGGTACGTTACATACATATGTTGGCCCAAGCTGGACTACAGAGGTTTCCATGGGGATACCACAGGTACGTTACATACATATGTTGGCCCAAGTTGGACTACAGAGATTTCCATGGGGATCCCACAGGTACGTTACATACATATGTTGGCCCAAGCTGGACTACAGAGATTTCCATGGGGATCCCACAGGTACGTTACATACTTATGTTGGCCCAAGTTGGACTACAGAGATTTCCATGGGGATCCCACAGGTACGTTACATACATATTTGGCCCAAGCTTGACTACCGAGATTTCCATGGGGATCCCACAGGTACGTTACATACATATGTTGGCCCAAGCGGGACTACAGTGATTTCCTTAGGGATCCCACAGGAACGGCACATACATACATATGTTGGTACAACCTGAATGTAAAAATAGCCATATGTAAACTTCAGCTTTATCTCATCAATGGAACTACATGCCACAGGGGATCAGCAATATTATTCCCAAATCACTCAAAGCTGTTGAGGGGGATTTACTAAGACTGGAATAGCTGTGTGTGGCAACCAATCAGCTTCTAGCTTTCATTTCCAGAGATAAACTGAACAGGCAGGAGCTAGAAGCTGATTGGTTCCTATGTCCAGCTGATTGGTGCTTCTGGCATGCAGCCCCCCAGAAAGTGTCATGCCCCCTAGCAGTCTCTATATATAGCAGTTTTGGGCGGGCAGCAATTGTGACACCCAAGCCGCCCTGGCATTCCATCAGCAGAACAGGTGCACCTAGTCCCGGAAAGTTGACGTACCTTGGCCAGCAGTAGGGCATTCTGACTGGCAGCAGCCAGATCCCTCAGACTCGGGGTGCAGGCAGCATGGTGTGGGGGTGCCGTAGTGTTCCCCCCGGTAGCAGAGCACCCCGGGCTCCCGCAGTTGTTGCTGTTGTTACTGCTCGCTGTAGGACTCCCGGTGGGGGTGCTCCGAGGTCTCTGTCGTATGCCATCCAGCAGGCGGACCAGTAAGATATTGGCCGGTAAATCATCCACTCCACACTCCACCAGGATGCGGCACTCCGGGCAGCGCAGCTCGTTCCTGGAGCTCACTATACTCTGCAGGCAACGGCGGCAGAAGGTGTGCTGGCATGGCAGGACCCGGGCCGTGGTGTCCAGTCTCTCCAGACATACCGAGCACTCCAATAAATCCAATAGAGACGACTCATCCATCTCCTCTCCTTCTTCTCTCCTCTCCCGTCTCCTCTCCCGTCTCCTCTCCTCCTCCTCCCCTTTAGATGCTTTCTGTGGTCCTTTAGAGGTGCACAGCCAGGACGCCCCGAGGAGCATCTAGAACAGCGGGGTTGGCCAACACAGCCAGCTGAGGGACCTAAACCGGGACCATCACCATCACCACACCGACCTCCTCTACTCACAGCCCAACTTGGCTCCTCTCCCCAACACCACGACCACCAGGGAACTTCATCCAATCCAAGTTCACGTGTAGGCTACAATAAATGGCAGCACATGCCTTCCTAGAAACAGCTGGCATCACCATGCCACTCTAAATGGATACCATGGAGACTCCTCCTGGGAGAAAGTCCGTGTACTAGTGTCTGGGATCACCAGGAGAGCAGGGCTGACCACAGAGAGACAACAGGAGGCTGGGATTCTTCTTCTGACCTGTCCCTCACCCCCTCTACTGCTAGTACAGTCTGCAGCTTGCTTGGCTGCTCCATAGTGAGCTGTGTAACCTGATCACACTACTCACCCTCCCTGGGAGAGAGAGGAGGAGGAGCAGTGTGTCACTCCTCTCCACTCCTCTGTCACTCCTCTCCCCTCCACTCTTCTGTCACTCCACTCCTTCCACTCTTCTGTCACTCCTCTCCTTCTTCTCTTCTGTCACTCCTCTCCCCTCCACTCCTCTGTCACTCCTCTCCTTCCACCCTTCTGTTACTACTTTTCCTCCAATCTTCTGTCAATCCTCTCCTTCCACCTTCTTTCACTCCTCTCCCCTCTACTCTTCTGTCACTCCTCTCCCTCCACTCTTCTGTCACTCCTCTCCTTCTTCTCTTCTGTCACTCCTCTCCCCTCCACTCCTCTGTCACTCCTCTCCTTCCACCCTTCTGTTACTACTCTTCCTCCAATCTTCTGTCAATCCTCTCCTTCCACCCTTCTTTCACTCCTCTCCCCTCTACTCTTCTGTCACTCCTCTCCCTCCACTCTTCTGTCACTCCTCTCCTTCCATCAGTCTGTCACTACTCTCCCTCCACTCTTCTGTCACTCCTCTCCTTCCATCCTTCTGTCACTACTCTCCCTCCACTCTTCTGTCACTCCTCTCCCTCCACTCTTCTGTCACTCTGTTCCCCTCTACTTTTCTTCTCTTAGTTTTTCTCTTCTGTCACTCCTTTCCTTTCTACTTCTCTACTATTGGTCTTTTCTTGTCCAGTCTTCTGTCAGTCCTCTATCCTCTACTTCTTTTGTTAGTATTTTCTCTTCCAGTCTTCTGTCAGTCCTCTCTCTGTTTCATTCACTCCTCTCCCCTCCCCTCTTCTGTCACTCCTCTCCTCTCTTCTTCTCTTTGTCTTTTCTTTTCCAGTCTTATGTCAGTCCTCTCCCCTACTTCTGCCAGTCCTCTCACCTCCACTCTTCTGCCATTCCTCCCCCTCCGGTATTCTGTCACTCCTCTCCCCTCTGATTCTCTTCTGTTAGTCTTTTCTTTTCCAGTCTTCTGTCAGTCCTGTCTCTGCTACTTCTCTTCTGTCAATCCTTTCTCTTCCAAAGGGATGCTTTTACATCTCTTCTGTTGATCCTCTCCCTTTCATTTCTCTTCTGTCTTCCCTCTGTTTCTCTTTTGTCCTTTCCTCTCTACTTCTCTTCTGTCATTCCTCTCTCCTCTACTTCTTTTCTGTCATTCCTCTCTCCTCTACTTCTTTTCTGTCAGTCCTCTCTCCTATACTTCTCTTCTGTCAGTCCTCTCTCCTCTACTTCTCTTCTGTCAGTCCTCTCTTCTCTTCTGTCAGTCCTCTCTCCTCTACTTCTCTTCTGTCAGTCCTCTCTCCTCTACGTTTCTTCTGTCAGTCCTCTCTCCTCTACTTCTCTTCTGTCAGTCCTCCTCCTCTACTTCTCTCCTGTCAGTCCTCCTCTACTTCTCTCATGTCAGTCCTCCCCCTCTACTTCTCTCCTGTCAGTCCTCTCTCCTCTACTTCTCTTCTGTCAGTCCTCTCTCCTCTACTTCTCTTGTGTCAGTCCTCTCCCCTCTACTTCTCTTCTGTCATTCCTCTCTCCTCTACTTCTCTTGTGTCAGTCCTCTCTCCTCTACTTCTCTTCTGTCAGTCCTCTCTCCTCTACTTCTCTTCTGTCAGTCCTCTCTCCTCTACTTCTCTTCTGTCAGTCCTCTCTCCTCTACTTTTCTTCTGTCAGTCCTCCTCCTCTACTTCTCTCCTGTCAGTCCTCCTCTACTTCTCTCATGTCAGTCCTCCCCCTCTACTTCTCTCCTGTCAGTCCTCTCTCCTCTACTTCTCTTCTGTCAGTCCTCCTCCTCTACTTCTCTTCTGTCAGTCCTCTCTCCTCTACTTCTCTTCTGTCAGTCCTCCCCCTCTACTTCTCTCCTGTCAGTCCTCTCTCCTCTACTTCTCTCCTGTCAGTCCTCCTCTACTTCTCTCATGTCAGTCCTCCCCTTCTACTTCTCTCCTGTCAGTCCTCTCTCCTCTACTTCTCTCCTGTCACTCCTCCCCCTCTACTCTCCTGTCAGTCCTCTCTCCTCTACTTCTCTCTTGTCAGTCCTCCCCCTCTACTTCTCTCCTGTCAGTCCTCTCTCCTTTACTTCTCTCCTGTCAGTCCTCTCCCTCTACTCTCCTGTCAGACCCCTCTCCTCTACTTTTCTCGTCAGTCCTTCCCCTCTACTTCTCTCCTGTCAGTCCTCTCTCCTCTACTTTTCTCCTATCAGTCCTCCCCCTCTACTTCTCTCCTGTCAGTCCTCTCTCCTCTACTTCTCTCCTGTCAGTCCTCCCCCTCTACATCTCTCCTGTCAGCCCTCCCCCTCTACTTCTCTCCTGTCAGTCCTCCCCCTCTACTTCTCTCTTGTCAGTCCCCCCCCCCTCTACTTCTCTCCTGTCAGCCCTCCCCCTCTACTTCTCTCCTGTCAGTCCTCCCCCTCTACTTCTCTCCTGTCAGCCCTCCCCCTCTACTTCTCTCCTGTCAGCCCTCCCCCTCTACTTCTCTCCTGTCAGCCCTCCCCCTCTACTTCTCTCCTGTCTGTCCTTCCCCTCTACTTCTCTCCTGTCAGCCCTCCCCCTCTACTTCTCTCTTGTCAGTCCTTCCCCTGACTTCTCTCCTGTCAGTCCTCCCCCTCTACTTCTCTCCTGTCAGTCACCCCCCTCTACTCCTCTCCTGTCAGTCCCACCCGTCTACTTCTCTCCTGTCAGTCCCACCCATCTACTTCTCTCCTTTCTGTCCCCCCCTCTACTCCTCTCCTGTCAGTCCCACCCGTCTACTTCTCTCCTGTCAGTCCCACCCATCTACTTCTCTCCTGTCAGTTCCACCCGTCTACTTTTCTCCTGTCAGCCCTCTCCCTCTTCTTCTTTCCTGTCAGTCCCACCCGTCTACTTTTCTCCTGTCAGCCCTCTCCCTCTTCTTCTCTCCTGTCAGTCCCACCCGTCTACTTCTCTCTTGTCAGTCCCAACCATCTACTTCTCTCCTGTCAGTCCCCCCTCTACTTCTCTCCTGTCAGTCCCACCCATCTACTTCTCTTCTGTCAGTCCCACCCATCTACTTCTCTCCTGTCAGTCCCCCCCCTCTACTTCACTCCTGTCAGTCCCACCTGTCTACTTCTCTTCTGTCAGTCCCACCCATCTACTTATCTCCTGTCAGTCCCCTCCTCTACTCCTCTCCTGTCAGTCCCACCCGTCTACTTCTCTCCTGTCAGTTCCACCCGTCTACTTCTCCTGTCAGCCTTCTACTTCTCTTCTGTCAGCCATCCCCCTCTACTTCTCTTCTGTTAGTTTTCCCCCTCTACTTCTCTTCTGTCAGTCTTTTCTCCTCTTGTTCTCTTCTGTCAGCCCCCACCCATTTACTTCCCATTTGATACTCCTCTCTGCTTCTCTTCTGTCAAGTGGTGTATAATTTATGACAGCGTAGGTTTTAAGTCTAATCCCTGCTCTACCTGGCAGAAATGTACTTTTAGTCATATTCAAATAGAACAAATACTATATTTAGAGCACATAAATCTCTTCTATGATGTGTGATGATAACTTAAGAACAGCAACATTTTCCATATGGATTCAGATTCACCTTAAATTGAATGATAAAGAACTACTACTTCTCTTCTGTCAATCCTCTTCCCTTTACTTCTCTTCTGTAAGTCCCCACCCACCCTCTACTCGCCTTTCTACTTTTCATTTGATAATCCTCTCCTCTCTACTTTTCTTCTGACAATCCTCTCTTCTTCTCTTCTGACAATCCTCTCTCATGTTCTTCTTTTCTGCCAATCCTCTCTACTTCTCTTCTGCCAATCCTCTCTACTTCTCTTCTGCCAATCCTCTCTACTTCTCTTCTGCCAATCCTCTCTCATGTACTTCTCTTCTGCCAATCCTCTCTACTTCTCTCCTGTCAGTCCTCCCCCTCTACTTCTCTCCTGTCAGCCCTCCCCCTCTACTTCTCTCCTGTCAGCCCTCCCCCTCTACTTCTCTCCTGTCAGCCCTCCCCCTCTACTTCTCTCCTGTCTGTCCTTCCCCTTTACTTCTCTCCTGTCAGCCCTTCCCCTCTACTTCTCTCTTGTCAGTCCTTCCCCTGACTTCTCTCCTGTCAGTCCTCCCCCTCTACTTCTCTCCTGTCAGTGCCCCCTCTACTCCTCTCCTGTCAGTCCCACCCGTCTACTTCTCTCCTGTCAGTCCCACCCATCTACTTCTCTCCTGTCAGTCCCCCCTCTACTCCTCTCCTGTCAGTCCCACCCGTCTACTTCTCTCCTGTCAGTTCCACCCGTCTACTTTTCTCCTGTCAGCCCTCTCCCTCTTCTTCTCTCCTGTCAGTCCCACCCGTCTACTTTTCTCCTGTCAGCCCTCTCCCTCTTCTTCTCTCCTGTCAGTCCCACCCGTCTACTTCTCTCTTGTCAGTCCCAACCGTCTACTTTTCTCCTGTCAGTCCCCCCTCTACTCCTCTCTTGTCAGTCCCACTGTCTACTTCTCTTCTGTCAGTCCCACCCATCTACTTCTCTCCTGTCAGCCCCCCCCTCTACTTCACTCCTGTCAGTCCCACCAGTCTACTTCTCTTCTGTCAGTCCCACCCATCTACTTATCTCCTGTCAGTCCCCTCCTCTACTCCTCTCCTGTCAGTCCCACCCGTCTACTTCTCTCCTGTCAGTCCCACCCGTCTACTTCTCTCCTGTCAGTTCCACCCGTCTACTTCTCCTGTCAGCCATCCCCCTCTACTTCTCTTCTGTTAGTTTTCCCCCTCTACTTCTCTTCTGTCAGTCTTTTCTCCTCTGGTTCTCTTCTGTCAGCCCCCACCCATTTACTTCCCATTTGATACTCCTCTCTGCTTCTCTTCTGTCAAGTGGTGTATAATTTATGACAGCGTAGGTTTTAAGTCTAATCCCTGCTCTACCTGGCAGAAATGTACTTTTAGTCATATTCAAATAGAACAAATACTATATTTAGAGCACATAAATCTCTTCTATGATGTGTGATGATAACTTAAGAACAGCAACATTTTCCATATGGATTCAGATTCACCTTAAATTCAATGATAAAGAACTACTACTTCTCTTCTGTCAATCCTCTTCCCTTTACTTCTCTTCTGTAAGTCCCCACCCACCCTCTACTCGCCTTTCTACTTTTCATTTGATAATCCTCTCCTCTCTACTTTTCTTCTGACAATCCTCTCTTCTTCTCTTCTGACAATCCTCTCTCATGTACTTCTTTTCTGCCAATCCTCTCTCATGTACTTCTCTTCTGCCAATCCTCTCTACTTCTCTTCTGCCAATCCTCTCTCATGTACTTTTCTTCTGCCAAACCTCTCTCATGTACTTCTCTTCTGCCAATCCTCTCTACTTCTCTTCTGCCAATCCTCTCTCATGTACTTTTCTTCTGCCAATCCTCTCTCATGTACTTTTCTTCTGCCAATCCTCTCGCATGTACTTCTCTTCTGCCAATCCTCTCTCATGTACTTCTCTTCTGCCAATGCTCTCTACTTCTCTTCTGCCAATCCTCGTTCATGTACTTCTCTTCTGCCAATCCACTCTCATGTACTTCTCTTCTGCCAATCCTCTCTCATGTACTTCTCTTCTGCCAATCCTCTCTACTTTTCTTTTGCCAATCCTCTCTCATGTACTTCTCTTCTGCCAATCCTCTCTCATGTACTTCTCTTCTGCCAATCCTCTCTACTTCTTTTCTGCCAATCCTCTCTCATGTACTTCTCTTCTGCCAATCCTCTCTCATGTACTTCTCTTCTGCCAATCCTCTCTCATGTACTTCTCTTCTGCCAATCCTCTCTGCTTCTCTTCTGCCAATCCTCTCTCATGTACTTCTCTTCTGCCAATCCACTCTCATGTACTTCTCTTCTGCCAAACCTCTCTCATATACTTTTCTTCTGCCAATCCTCTCTCGTGTACTTCTCTTTTGTTGACCCACTCCCTTATGTTTATCATCTGTCAGTCCTTTTCCTTCTACTTCCAGTGGCAGCGTGCATTCCTACAGCCATCTAAGTATCTACCCACAATGCCAGATGTTTCTTCTCTGGACACCACAGAGAATTAATGAAGGAGCACATTAGTAGCATGGAGATGAGCTAAGAGATTTATTAGCAAAGTTATGAAACCATGCCCAAACTTTTACTGTAGTCTAAACACCATGTATTATTACTGCAGACTACATGATACAAACATAAAGTATCTGTATTGCATCCTTTAGGGCAGGTAAAAAGCCATTAGAGGGTAGGCTTGAATAACCATGTACAACTCTAAACTAAAAGCTGAACTCCAAGCAAAAGGCTGCTTATTTAAAAAAGAAAAAGATATAAGTCCTAACTGAATGAAACTTGGTTTGCTAAATTACTGTTGGTCTTAAACAGCTGTATTGTATTCTAGTTTGTTGTTATTTAACATTCCAGTGCTGCTGATCTCCTGTAGCACAAAGAAGATACATATATGGGAGTTGTTTACCTGCTAAATATTTTGTATTTCTGTCTATCCAGTCCAGGGATTGACACAGCTCTGCCACATAGCCCAGCACTGTCTAACAGGACAGGAGCCCTAATTTTTCTCTGCTGCAGTTCTGCAACACTAATAGCTTTGGCAAGCAGCCATTGCTCTGTTTATTATACAGTTCCAGCAGGCAAAGAGTGCTAGCCTCCCAGGCTTCTATAAACTGGAGCAGTCTGTGAACACTTACATAATAAAATGAAAAAAGTCATAGCATGTTACGACTGTGACCATCTCCAACTGTTATCCTAAACACAGCTGTCACTGGAAGTCTCGGCTACTGCTGAGTTTGCTTTTGAATGCCCCTGATTCTTTGTTTCTCGTATTTCATTTCGCCTTTAAGTTCCTTATTGCCAACATGAGGAAAGCTGAGACATAGAAATCCAAGAAAAGACTGCTTACTTATATTTCCAAAATTTACCTTCAGTCTTATTTTCTTGTGCTTACAGAATAACGAAGCTCTGTCATCTATGCTCTGTTGCCCCCTACTGACTAAAATCAAGAGCCACTGTGTAATATTGTGTACAGAGTATCTGTAACATTTATGAAATGAATGTACTTATGTGTTCAGTATTTGAGAAAGAGGAATTAGTAGTTTACATTTTTTTAAAAGCTATACTCCCTAACCGAATGAATGTTAGCTTGCTGCAATATTAAACAATCGTCTTTCATTTTAAAGTATTTTTTGTTCACTTTTTTCATTCTTTGTTACATCTCGGTGCTTCTGATCTCCTGTAGCCTCTTTGCAGCTATCTCCTTTCTAAATGCATTCACTCTAGCAGTGGCTACATTGCATTTCTCAAGGCAGGTTTCATGATGTGACAAAAGTGAACTTGATGCCCTATGCCAAGGAAGCATTAAAAATTAAAGTGGTTTTAAAGGCTCAAGGTTTTTTACCTTCATGCATTCTACGCATGAAGGTAAAAAGCCTTCAGCGCCCCCCATCCTCCCCTAATATGCACTTGATCTCCCTCCCGATCCAGTGATGTGCACAAGAGCTTAGCTTCCCCCGGGTCTCTCATTCCTAATTGGCTGAGACAACAGCAGGAGCAGGTGGCTCCTGCTACTGTCAATCACACCCAGTGAGCCAATGAGGCGAGAGCGGGGGGGTGGGCCGAGTTGCGGCTTTGTGTGTCTTGTGGACGCATTGAGAGAGGCTCAGAAGCAAGCATTTGTTTATATTTACCTAACAAAAAGCAATCAAAATAGATGATTACTTAAGAGGCTTGTATTGAATATTCTTTCTTGGGTTTGCAGCATTCATTGTGGGCACTGATTGGCATCCCTGGTGGTTCATTTTGTATGCCAACTTGATGACACTGTACCATAGTCAGGTATGTTCTGGAGATTAAAAAAAAAACCTGCCATGAATGAATGGAATGAATGAATGACTTGTATAGCGCTACCTATGCGAACTGAATCGCCTCAGGGCGCTTTTACCACTGGTGTCCATCTGTGGTATAGTGCGGTCCTTGCCCTGTGGGGTCCTGACACGCTTACAAACACATACACATACAACATACACATAGCAATAGCCATGTGATATTAATGTGTAAGGCATGCAAGGTTACTGTGTAAAGCATGCAATGGATGAAAGGCTAATAGCTATTTGTTGTGTATTTAAAACCATATTGTATCTTGTTTTGGATAGAGTGGGGAAGGATTAAAACTCCTGTCAGGTTTTACTGCCTTCGGAGGGTCTCTCTAATGGAGCCCCAAAACCTGACAGGGGCTCTAACCTTGACCTATTCTTTATGAAGTACAAACAAGGTTTGGGTATACATATACACACTAACTACACCCCTTACTGAAGTATTAAACTAATTTAACTATTGGAGCTTAAACTCTGTTGGAAGGCAACATGATTTAATATCATATTTCTGGAGTTTCTTTCTGGTTGATACAACCAAGCCTTTGCTTTTATGGGAGCAGTCTGGAATGTCTTTGTAGCATATCTGAAAGAATAGATCAGGCCTCCATCAAGGCTCCGGACCGTCTGTTGTTATAACACAAACTTGAAAAGAACCATAGCTGACAAGATGATTGATGAATGTCCTGCTACAGAAGATCAAAAGATCAAAGGTATTGAAGATTGACCAGGATACATAGACATGGACAATGCTGCCCCTAGAGGCCAATAGAGCAGGATGGACAGTAATATAATATATTGAGGAGGACTGCCCCATAAATGTGTGATTCGTCTAAAGTCTAGATGGGATGGCAAAGGGGTTGGGTCTGGATGGTGTATGATTGAAGTATAAAAGGATTGAACGAGTCAGAGAGCCTCCTCTCTTTTCGCTCTTGGTTAAAGCCTGGTGGCTCTCTGAGCCACATGGCTCCCTCTCACTGAATTTGAACCCAGCCGAGGAGACCGTGTAATAAGTATCTTTGATGTTCTTGTATTATATATTCTGTAGTTATATGCTTTGTAATATCCTTCTTTAGTATTTTCATGTTAGCGTTTTTCTATTTTCTTGGGAAATAAATGAGACATTGTTTTATTAAGCAGTGTATTTGTTTTCCTAGCTAACCTTATATCATTGTGCTTATCAGAGTTTTAATAGACTAGCTAACTAGGGGACTAGACAAGGTAATACATAGGTGCAATAAATAGAGGGAATCTGTAACCACCCTCGAATAATATTTATTGTACCAATTACTTCAAACTCTGTATTTACCATGTACCAAGGGAAAATCGTGTTGCCAAAAAAAAAAATATATATTTTTAGCTTGTAGACCCCTTTCACACTGAGGCGCTTTACAGATGTTTTTGCGCTATAAATAGCGCCTGTTCGGCGCCTGATAACTTCTTATTCTTTTTTTTCGGCTTGCAGAACAGTAAAAAATCCTGCAAGCAACATCTTGGGAGCGGTGTTACACCGCTCCTGCACCACCCCTGCCCATTGAAATGAATGGGCGCCGATTTCAAATGTCTTAAAACTGCTTTGAAAGCGGTGCTAAGTGGGTGCTTTTAACCCCTTTTCAAACCCTTCTGGCTTTACCGCTAACACCCACACCGCCCCAGTGAGAAAGGGGGGCATAATGAGTCACTATTATTATTATTATTATTGTACAGATTTATATAGTGCCAACAGTTTAAGCAGAGCTTTACCATATAAAAGGGAAACAGTACAGTTACAGTACAATAAAATACAAGATGCTCAGACGAGCTTACAATTTAATATGGTGGTGCAAATAGTACAAAAGGTTGTAACTGTGGAAAATTAGATGATGTATGTGGTAGAAGATTAGTTGGAGGCGTGATAGGCTTCCCTGAAGAGATGGGTTTTCAGGGATCTCCGGAAGTCAGCCAGGGCAGGAGATGGCCGGACAGATTGAAGTAGAGAGTTCCAGAGGAAGGGAGAGGCTCTGGAGAAGTCCTGGAGACGAGCACGGGAGGAGACAAGGGAGCTTGAGAGTAGGAGGTCTTGAGAGGAGTGGAGAGGACAGTTTGGGTGATATTTTAGAGACAAGATTGGCGACGTAACTGGGGGCAGAGTTGTGAATGGCTTTATATGTTGTAGTTAGTATTTTGAATCAAATTAGCTGGGCGATCGGAAATCAGTCATCCATCTTACCCCTTTATCAACTGCCACCCAGTCCTTAAACATGTAAAAGATGCCTCTGTAAAACAAAGTTCAATTATCCAGAATGTTCTCTATGGCGTAATCATTTTTCTGATTAGTGTTTTTGTATCTTGCATTAACCACTTGCCGCCCGACATATAGCAAAACGACAATGGAAAAGTGGTTTTCGATACCCTGACCGGACGTCATATGACGTCACCAGGATATCAAGCCACTGCGTGTCCCCAGGGGCGCCACCAGGACCACCAGGGATGCCACCACTAGTCACCACTAGGTATGCCACCCTAGACCACCAGGGATGCCAATCAATGCCCACAATGGATGCCAATCAGTGCCCACAATGGGCATCACTGATTAGCAGGCATTATTGTTTGGCACTGATTGGCGTCCATCAGTACCATCTATTAGTGTACATCAGTGCCACCTATCGCTGCCCAACCATGCCACCTATTGGTGCCCATCCGTGCAGCTTATCAGTGCCCATCTGTGCCGCCTATCAGTGCCCATCCGTGCCTCCTATCAGTACCCACCCGTGCCGCCTTTCAGTGCCCATCAGTGCCACCTATGTGTACCCATCAGTGCTGCATATCAGTGCCGCCTATCAGTGCCCATCAGTGCCGCATATCAGTGCCCCATCAGTGCCCATCATCAGTGCCACCTCATTGGTACCACCTCATTGGTGCCACCTCATCGGTGCCCATCAGTGCCGCCTTATCAGTGCCCGTCAGTGCAGCCCCATCAGTGCCCATCAGTTAAGGAGAAAACTTACTTATTTTCAAAGTTTTGTAACAGAAACAAAAAAAACTATTTATTTTCTAAATTTTCAGTCTTTTTTTAATTTGTTTAGCAGAAAATAAAAATCCCAGAGGTGATCAAATACCACCAAAAGAAAGCTCTATTTGTGGGAACAAAATGATAAAAATGTTGTTTGGGTACAGTGTAGAATGACCGCGCAATTGTCATTCAAAGTGCGACAGCGCTAAAAGCTGAAAATTGGTCTGGGCAGGAAGGTGTATAAGTGCCCTGTATTGAAGTGGTTAATTAGCTAAGGGTTTTCAGTAAGTAATGTACTGTAGAATAACACAGTAGCCCATCAGAAGACAAAAATAAGAGACTAGACAGAGTGTATTTTAAGCTAGTTTAAACCTTTTAGGTCTTACTAAGTTTATTAAATTGCAATTTTACAAAATGTGCTCCTTTTACTGAGAAATTGCCTTTTAATGGCATTCTGCATCCAATATATACATCAGCATAGGTAATTTACATGCATAAATTCCATGCGGCAAACTGCGCTGATGAGTGTTAAACAACTTTAGTTCAAAAAATAAACATAATCAAAGCAGCCATAATGTTGCTTGTTCAGCGTGATCAAAATAGAAAGTAGTATAGAAAATCACTGAGACGCAAATCCCTCCATATACTGACTTGTGAGTGGCTTCCACACAAGATGCAATTATGGCAGCGCTTGAAGTATTACTTTGAATTTCCAAATCTATTTTTTGATTTTTGTTAGAATAACATTCATTAATGTACAGGGAAAAGAAAAGGTCAGTTCATCCTAAGTGAATTTCCCTGCTATAGCTCTGACTCTGTTCATACCCACCTTGGAGTTTAGGGTTTTTACTCCTACTTCTGTCTTGTGGTGTTGATGCGCCCCCTCCTTCCTTTTTTTCCACTCCTTTTTATTTTATTGGTTTTATTTAATGCTTCTGGGTCAAAGGAAAAGAGTTTGTGGTTACTGTCGCTTGTTCTCCTTATCAGACAGGAAAGAAGTGACCTTCAGTTGGAGTTACCAAGGAAAGAAAGGGTCAACCTACCTGCAGATTGGTGGTTGAGTTCTCAGTGGCAATCCTGCTGACCAATCACCCAGTTACTTCCCCTTTATTTGTCAGAAATGTCATCTAGATTCCCTGCAGTCATTTTAACGGTAACATCTCTTGCCAAAATACACTATATTGTCAAAAGTATTGTGACGCCTGCCTTTACACGGCACTACATACAGACCTAGCCTGTCACTATTTCACTCTACACTGCTCTAACCTGCCGTATACTGTCACTATATACTGTCCTAACCTGCCGTATACCTTCACTACATACTGCCCTAACCTGCCGTATACTGTCACTACATACTGCCCTAACCTGCCGTATACTGTCACTGTACTGCCTTATCTCATGGATGAAATATGAGAAATAACGTGTATATATATCATACAATTATTCCATAAACACTGCATATATCATTTGAGGAAAAAATGCTTATAAAATAGTTTACCATTTGCCAATAAAAAAAATATGTTCCCCGATTTAATTTTAAAAATCTGGTCACCTTCCTTTAATGGCATCCCATCTTAGTTCGTAGGGTTCAATACTGAGTTGGCCCACCCTTTGAAGCTATGACATTTGAGGAAAAAATGCTTATAAAATAGTTTACCATTTGCCAATAAAAAAAATATGTTCCCCGATTTAATTTTAAAAATCTGGTCACCTTACTTTAATGGCATCCCATCTTAGTTCGTAGGGTTCAATACTGAGTTGGCCCACCCATTGCAGCTATAACAGCTTCAACTCTTCTGGGAAGGCTGTCCACAAGGTTTAGGAATGTGTCTATGGGAATGTCTGACCATTCTTCCAGAAGCGCATTTGTGAGGTCAGGCACTGATGTTGGACGAGAATGCCTGGCTCACATGTCACCGCTCTCATTCATCCCAAAGGTGTTCTATTGGGTTGAGGTCAGGAGTCTCTTCCACCCCAAACTTGCTCATCCATGTCTTTATGGACTTTGCTTTGTGCACTGGTCCAAATCTTTTGGTGGAGGGGAATTATGGTGTGGGGTTGTGTTTCAGGGGTTGGGCTTGGCCCCTTAGCTCCTGTGAAGGGAACTCTTAAGGCATCAACATACCAAGATATTTTGGACAATTTCATGCTCCCAACTTTGTTGGAACAGTTTGGGGATGGCCCCTTTAAGAGAAGTATGGGGTATTTATTTACCTAAGTGAATGCAGCATTGATCCGATCCAGCTCTCTACTCTGCCCCTCCAGCACTCACTGCAGCGCTGGGCTGGGGAGGGGAAGGAGCAGCTGGCTCAGTCTCCCAGCAGCGCAACTGAGAGGCTGAGCCAGCTGCCAGCCGACAGCTGGCTTTAGCCTGCTGCCGGCTGAAATGGGTAACAGTACAGAACGAACTGTACTCCTGTGATTAATAGAAGAAGGAGGGCCAAACAAGCTTTGGCCCTACTTCTACTTTTAAGGAAACCTATAGTTGCAACATACACATTTCATTTTCATTTTATAACATCAGCATTGTAATAGTAATACACACAAAAAAATCCCCTTTTATTCTTTAAGTGCTGCCTGTCTGCTGGTTATCTCTTTCTACAACGTTCTGTATTTCCTGCATTCTTTGCAGCTTTCCCTCTGCTGTTTGCTTTCAATCTCTAAGGACTACATATCCCATGGTACCTTGCTGCCTGCAAGCTGTGATTTCTACACTGATTCCAACTCCTGGAACTCCTCCTTTCAGCACCTCTGTAGTTCAGAAGGCAGGCTCTGTGAATTCTGTGACATACCAGTGTCTACTCACTGCAAGTATATGTGTGGGGGTCTCCACAAAAGTAAGTGTACAAACTTCAAGATCGTTAAGATTAATACGAGTAGGTTAGAAATAATTAAAATACAATGTGGAAATGAATATATGATTTTTACATATTGACCATAGATACGCTTTAAAGATAACTGTGGAAGCTTTGCCCAACAAGGCAAGCACAATGCAAAGGACAAGTCAACAGTATTGCCTGTAGGCTCCCTGCAGCTGATCGTTTCTCCATTACTGACTTACCATGATTTGTAAAGCACTGCGTCCCTGTGTAGGGGCACCCATCTTGGTAGAGAAGTAGGGCTTTGGTATCTCATGTCAGAGCTGCCCTCCAGTCTACAACTAGGGGAATATTCAGGAAGCAGCTGGAGACCTTGATTATTCCTCCACCAGTTATCAGTGGAAGCACAGTTCCCTAGAATGAATGAATCAGGAACAAGGAGATCTTTGCATACTTGGGTACAACTTCATCTCCAGCAAGTCCTCAGGAAAACCAAACTTCATTAAACTAGAGCTTGAGGAATCAGTACCTTGGATGATCTCACGCTGCAGATATACTGCTTTTAGACTACAGAACAGCAATGCCTGTGTAAAGTGACATGTCAGGAAGTCTTTTTTTTCCAAAGAAATCCAAGATAAAAGGTAACATTTTCAAGGTACTGTTTAGACAATACAAAGTTTCTATATATTTCCTAAAGGATAGTAAACCTTCAGTCTTTGAGTTCAGGTCAACTTTAAATTGACTAATGCCATTCTTCTTGCTATTCAATATAATAGTACTGGTGCATAGAGAGTGTTGTAAGCTCTTAATTGCTCCTTCTCTCATGTCATATGTTTGTTAGGAACATTTAGCAGAAGTCAGCTGCTGTGCTTTGCTCAGTGAGCCTGTTTGCTTGGCTTACTAATACCCTTTGTTGGGCCACCCCTGCAATCCAATCCAGAGCATCGTCTCTTCTGGCAAAGATTCAAAGATTAACTGCAGGCTCCCTGTGGCATGGAGCTTTTGTATCACCACTTCAGTGCTCTTCTTGTTACCTACTTAAGTCTAAGGCTGCATTCACCCCTGAGCATTTTGTAGCTTGAAGCCTGAAGCTACAAAATGCTAGAGGAGAAAAAATCCATTATTCTCAATGGAGATGGTTCACATCCCACCCCAATTGTCGCCTGAAGCCGAACGCCTGAAGCTCAAACAAGTTCTGGACCCGTTTTTCTCGCTCGAATCGGGCAGATTTGGGCGTTTTTCTCCTTTTTACATTGGTGACCTTTTGCCCTGCACAAAATCGTGGCAAAACACGGTAAAAAACGCTGCAAAATCACGGTAAAAAACGCTGCAAAAAACACAGCAAAATCGTGCGATTTTCTGCCTGAAAACACTACGCTAAGGTGTGAATGGGGCCTTAGCAGTAACTTGCACTCTGTTCGCATTTCAACTGCATTCAAGTCTCAGATTTTGCATTTCAGATTCTGCTTTCAGTTCAGCTGCATCCAGTTTGACTGGATTCAAGTCCAACTATAGCCATAACTCAGAATCCAGTTTAGCCTCAAAGAATATGTCTCTATTATCAACTGCCTTATCTGTTTCCAGAATCAACCTGCTTTCACAGTGCCAGTCTCCAGTCACAACTGCTTGCCAACCTAGATCTTGCTAATTGGTTTCTGTCTCCAGTCCAGCAGTACTCCATTCTCTGGTCCTTGTACTCACTTATAGCTTCTTTTGTTCCACCTCAGTATTTTATTTTTCCTTTTCTAATGGTTTTAATTGTTTTGAAAGCAAAGGTACAGATACAAATTTGACATTTGATAGATTTGCATTCACCATTATCCATGATAGTTTTGTGTTTATCAGTGCTAACGGAATAGATAAAAACTTCCATGATCTAGCAATTGCTATTCTAGCAGCTAGGAATATTGTTTAGGTTCCTCCTCTATCAGTTGACACAATAAGGCTCACCAAGGGGATTTTTATCAGGTTAGTCTGAGGTAAAGAGTAAATAAAGTTATGAACTTCTAAAATAAGTGTCTACCGGCGCAAATTAAAATAATATTATAATCAAACCATCCAAATTTGTGAAGATGTGTGAATTTGTGTGGTGTGCTGCAGTCAAATAAGGTTCTACTAAAATTAAAACCTGTAAAAAAGTATGAGAAAAAATATATAAAAAATATATGTGTTGACTGCGCTACCCCTTATATTATGTGTTTTTAAAGTGCTTCAAGCAAAATATACATTTAAATATACCACAATAAATTTATGAGTTTGTATACATTAGTGATAATAATAATTAATAAAAATCAATATTTTCTTCTGCTGTTCACCCGTGACTTCCAATATTAATTATTGCGTGCCTAAAAAAAACAAATTAATTTAGGTAAAACAAACCAAACGAAACCAAAAAACAACAATAAATGTTGTTTGTTGTTTTTTTAGGTACGCAATAATTAATATTGGAAGTCACGGGTGAACAGCAGAAGAAAATATTGATTTTTATTAATTATTATTATCACTAATGTATACAAACTCATAAATTTATTGTGGTATATTTAAATGTATATTTAGCTTGAAGCACTTTAAAAACACATAATATAAGGGGTAGCGCAGTCAACACATATATATTTTTTATATATTTTTTCTCAAAGTTATGAACTTGAATGCCAAATCTTTTAACTCTCCAGAAAGTCCCCCAAATATGGTTTCATGTGCCTTCCTGACCACATCCACTAAAGGTAGGCTGCTGGGACATACAAAACTATTTTTTGTAGATACCAGGTACCATCTTAAAAGCATCTTATAATAAGCTTATAATAAGCTTCAATAATGGAAATGTTTCCCTTTTCTGCCTAAATCTTTTATTCTGCCCGTGTGCTTAAACGTTGGATGGACTATTACCTTGCCACTACCATTGACTTTTTCCAGTCTAAGCTTACAGCTTCCTTTGGTAAAAGGGTTATTGCCAGGAGACTAGCCAGAGGAGAGTTGTCCATAGGCCTGGCACAGTGGCCAATTTCCACAATGGCTGAGCCCATCCGAATGCGCGCACACATATTGCGAATGCACGTTTGCCATGGCGAAGACGTGTGCATGCTTGTCAGATCCTGGCTTTTAAAAGAGTGACTGCAGCACATGGACATTGCTGACAGGTCTTAAGCTTCCTGCCCCTTGCTCCTGTGTGTGTGTGCTTATGCTTCTGATCTCCTGTTACTGACCTGGCCTGCCCTTGGATACCTCTGATTACCCACGGATCTGCTCTTGTCTCCTCTCCTGTGTATCACTTTGGCTTGCCTGACCAGGTCTCTGTTCTTCTGTCTGCTGACCACTGGCTTACTGACCTTGGCATCCATCCATGACTACACTTCCTGTTTCACCCTGTCTGCTGTGATCCGCCCTGGTGCCCACCGGCAGTACCCAGCCTACTGTACCTATTTGCAGTACTTACCTGCTGCTCCAGCCTGGAATACCTACTTGCTGTATTCAGCTTGCTGCACTTTCTACTGCAACCTGTTTCCTGCTGTGTGCAGTCTGCACCATTATCAGCTCCACTGGGTCCTACTGCTCACCTCATCTGGTATCCACCTACGGAGAGATCTCCACACCTGCATCTCTCATCTGTGGCAAAGCTGGCAATCCCTGATTCTCTTTGCTTCATGTTCCCTGTTTCCAACTTCAGGGAAACCAAGCACTCACCTGCAAGGAGAGCCCTCTCAGTATTTTGGCTACTGGACCAGGTACGTGACAGTACCAGTCAGCCAAAAGATGTCTGAAGCTGATTAGAGGCTCTGTGCCAACAAGTTGAAGCCCTCACGCAAGCCATAACAAGTCTGCAAGAAGGCTATTTTCAACTGGAAGGTCATATGCAGAGTCTATCCACTACTCCTTCACCTGCCAACCAGAAATACAAAATACGGCCCCTGCCTTAGCTTTTGCTACCTCTGAATGCACAGCTTTCACACACAGGATAGTGGTGCTTCCACCTGAACCAAGGGTTCCAATACCTGAAGGTTTCTCTGGGGACTGAAGAAAGTTCAGGGCTTTTAAAAATGCTTGCCAGTTATACCTAGCTCTGAAACCACTGACTTTTTCTCTTGAAACCATTAAAGTTGGCTTCATCATTTCCCTGCTCACAGATGAACCACAATCCTGGGCCCATCATCTTATGGAGCAAAAGAACCTGGTACACCTGTTACCTCTTCTTCTTCAACACCTCTGGAGGGGGAAACAATACAGATTGCACTGATGCGTTCTGCCCTAACTCCCGAAGAAAGGACACGCCATCTGCAAGCCAACCTATGCCTCTACTGAGGAGAGCTTGGACATTTTCTTCGTAATTTCCCTGTGAGACCCAGTAAGCCCCTGCCTCCTTGCCCTGCCTACTCCCCAGTCTCTGGGATTCATCCAGCTCACCTCATTCTACCCATCCCATTATAGGTGGCGAATGGAGAAATCAAGTTTCGGGTTATAATTGACTAGATCGCAGCTGTAAATCTCTGTGTTAAAATCCACATCACATCCTTTCACTTCCCTCAGCTCCTTCTTCGTCATTGGCTAGAATGATTTATTTACATTTTTTTTTGTTTTTTTTATCTAGTGGCTTAAAACTTTAAAAGGCAACATTTGCTAGTTTTGGACTCTAAAAGCACTTTATCATTCCTTAATGGCAATGTACTGTAGTAGTTTATGTATGTTTTTTTATTATTAATGGTCAGGATTAAAAAAAAAAAAATGTAAGTATCCTTTTTCAGTCAGGTAAATATTAAATGTTGTATAATAAAATGTTGTACTTTTTAAGGCAATAGGTGGCGTGTTCAGGGTCCTTTTCACATGTTTACGTGCTATCATTAGACTACTTAGATGAGAAAATGCCTGTTGTCAACAAATAAACAAATCCCCAGCAGAGAGAAAAGCAATTACTTTATCTATAAAGGAAAACAGATATTAGCTATATCTTTAAGTAACAAAATATGATTGACTCAAAACTAATGTAGTTATAGTGCTTTTGCAACTTGAATATATAACTCAAAAAATCCTTAAGAAAAAGAAAGAATAACATTCGCTCTAGGGTTGTACCAATACACATATTCATGCAAATGCTCCTGATACCCAAAACCGATACCTTTGTGATATGACTTGAGTCCATTAAAAATGTTTTTGTCACAGCGCTTTCAGTGCTAACAGGGCTGGAGGAGATGTATAGGCGGTCCACCCCTAAGCTGACATCACTTCCTACATCTCTTCCATCCCTGTGAGCACCACAAGAGGCCATGGTTTTGGATTTGACATGCAAGATATATTATGTACTTTTACCTTGTGAGTTGTGATAACATTTTTAATAAACTCTTTGTTTGCCTATTGCTGCATTTCTTAGATGGCGCTTCCTTGTCTTTCTATACTGGTATCACACAGGAGTGGTGGGGGAAATCACATGCAATTCAGACAGGAGTCGCACCGCATTCCTGTTCAAATCACATGCAATTCTTGGAAGTGAGATTTGAGCCCATTCATTTTTATGGGCTAAAAACGCACCGCAAAGGTATTGGTACTTGGTGTCAGTGAGTACTTGTCCCAAAGGATCGGTACTCGTATTCGCTGGTAAAGAAACGGTATCGGTGCAACCCTAATATGCACTAAATAAATCTAACTGCTGCATTATTTTAAACTAAAAAAAAATTGACAAATCATGGACACTGGTGAACATACTGTATGCATTACAGTTAATTGAATTCATGCCAATAATAGTAGTAGGAAATCACTCCCGCTGGTTACCTTCACACCGTACGAATGGCCACTCCTCTTTGCTGCTTGTCCACTCATAGCCTTTCTGAAGTCATTACATACAATTCAGGACCAGCATTCCCCTCTCCCTCAAAAGAACAAGGAAATAAAAAGTATTTGTACCCATATCTGCTATTAAACACATCATTTGTTAGAGCAGACCACACATTGTGTAATACTGGGAGCCAAGACAACACCAAAACAATAAAACATACTAGGACCCAAGGGCATTAAGAGATAAAAAGGCACAGTACAACAAAAACAAATACTCTTGCGCACGGGTATGTTGGCTAGGCAGTCCAAAGTTCAGAATGGACAATAGCTATCAGCCTCGCTGCCCTCCAGGATAGGGATATCCTAGTAGTCAAATGAAAAAACAGAAAAGAGAGGGCGCACCAGCCTTGTGCATTATCCTTTAGTACATTTATTCAAAAAACATAATCAAAAACTACTCACAAAGGTAGAATGAAAATCACGCTTGTAACAGTCATTAACATATGGCAGTCTGTCCACTGATAACAGTCTCCGGGTCCTAGAGAGAGGTCATGCGAACCGCTGCTTACTGACACGTTTCGAAGGTATACCTTCTTCCTCAGAGCCTCAAAAGGCCTCGGGAAGTGGTTAAAGCTATTTTACTTACTTACTTGTTTAAAAATATGTAAATAGTTCCAGGTCCACAGGTGTATTTTAACTTTAATAGAAGAAAAAGTTTAAATGGGAAACTGAGCTTTTGTGATCTGCTCTTTTACATAAAGAGGAAAAAAACAGCCACTTAAGCCTGTGTAATGCACTAGCTTGTGCTGGTATGCTATAAATCATATACAGTAATACATAAATCTTTACAAGCGAATTAATCCACTAATTTGTCCGACTGATAGAAAACATTAGTCTTTGTGTAAAGGTTGGAACAATGTCAAATATCATGCCTCATAGTTTTAGGAAATATCTTTCATTAAAATATAAATACCCACTATACAATTAACCAGATATTATGTGCTATAATTAACATGTTGTTCTGACTCTCTCTATGTTTCTAACACAAGGATCAATGCACTAATTAATCCAACCACAGTGAGTAGAATGCTTTATCCTCCAAAGTTAATAGTGCAAATAATTAAACTGTGAGCATCATATATTTCTTAACACAAAATTGCATTGCTTAGTTGATTTTATCACTGGAAAGATTTTGTCTGAATTGTTAAAATAAGAAAGAAAGTATCTAGTAAAAAAATTATCAAATGCTTCGTCTTTTTAAGTTCCTCTATACAGCCAAGTTAAGTCAGTTAGTTAATCCTAAATTATATATATGGATCATCACCTAGTCCAAACATTTTCATGTCACAGGTAGTGATAAAGACAGACATGGCCACACCCTTACTACTGCTAGAATAAAATATCCATATTTCTTTCTGTGGCCTATTTAATTAAATCAATTCTTCTCTTTTTCATAGGGAGAAAGACAGAGAAAAGCACACACCTCAAAATGCAGCAATGCACAAATTAGGAGATAAAAGGATACACTCACAAACTTCAAAAAGGGGGTGCAAAGACTTAGCAGATTGCTGGCGTGGAAAAGCCAGAATCCCCGAATTGGCCACCATCCCAGGATAGCATGGGCTGCTTGAGAAGATGACACTGCCGGCAGGGATGGATGGAGCTGCCGCAAGGTCTGTGATCTGCAGTCAAAAGTCTCCTGCTGTTACCATGGTGTTCCCCCGATAACAGGAACGTATTTCAAAGCAATCTGCTTCTTTGTCAACCTGATTACATTTGGATTATTTATTCATTTACTAGTTATTAAAACATGATATAAATTACAATGATTTTGCAAAACATTGTCAAATATTGTTCAACATGCTAAATTACCATGACAGTGTTTACCCAAATACCCCCTTCCCCTTGGTACTGGCAAAAATGTTCTGTAAACCCGTGCAGCTCCCCCCGGTGGATAGACATATTATAACACATGTAATGGATTTCTATAAACCGGTAGAATATGCTAATATACCATGGTGTCTGTCCTTACAATATATAATAATATATAATTTTTTAAGTGCTGATCTCCCCGGTGATCTTTTCCCAGAATGGCTGCATAGATCATACTGGACCCGCCCTCCTGGATAGGCTCTATTTCAAGCAGGTAGCCCAGTTTTTTGACAGGTTGACAAAGAAGCAGATTGCTTTGAAACAAGTTCCTGTTATCGGGGGGAACATCGTGGTGGGAGCAGGATATTTATCTTTCCCTTCTACCCACCCCATGTCTAGTCCTATCATAGTTTTTTTTTATACAAATCTGTCAGTCTCAGGAATACCGCAAACAAATTTTGGGATCTGCTGATTATGTACACCATTCTAGTTTATAATGTCCCATATGCCGCAGTTCTTAAATATTTGATTGGTAGTCGTGAAGGATGTTTGTCTCTCATTCTCACTGGACATGTTTCTAACCGCTCTCTAATTTCACTGGATGATTCACTGATGGCTCCATAAAAAAATAATGAGATAAACTGAGATTTATGTTGGGTAATTCTACTTGCATTGATGGGTCATTTGCTTGAATTTTACTTTGGTAACATGTTTTTTATAGGGCTCGTTAAGAGATTTTCTAGTAGCTGATTTACTAAAGTTGCATTTTGTGGCAACCTTTGTTTACTTCAAATAACCAGTCAGTTTCAGGGGAATTTGCACAGAACCTGAAATGATGGAATTAAAATCCGGTCTCATGGCCCTGCAAAGCCTAACTTTGATGGTGATACAAAAAAAGGTATCCTATGTAGCCACAGCCAACTGTATTAGATGGACTTGTAGAACAGTTTCTGGTCTCTGGGTTACGACAACCATACCATCTCTTCTTCTTTGCAATTCTCTCTAGAGACCATCCAGTGGGATCCTGCTGCATTATTGTGTAGTGAGAAACTTCCAGGGATGAAATCATAGTTTACAGGCTGATCTAGCGCATTGCAATGTCTTTCTGGATCTGTATAATGCCAGGTGGCTATCAACCACTTAAGTGATTCTAAAATAAATTAATTTTTATTTTTTTTTTAAATAACAAACATGTTATACTTATCTGCTCTGTGCAGCTTTTGCACAGATCCTGCTCTTCTCGCAAACGCTCCTCCCCCCCCCCCCCTCCGCAGCGTGTCCCCATAACAAGCCACTTGCTATAGGGGCAACCATGCTTTCCATGCTCCCAATTTGGCTCCAATGGCTCCCGCTGCTGTGTCTAAGCCAATGAGGAGAGAGAGAGAGAGAGCAGAAAAGTTAAAAAAATCTTCTGCCTTTAGAACCACTGTAACCATAACTATCAGTTATTCAGAAAGTCAACTTAATTATGCTTTCAAAAACAATTTTAGCATTACAACTATCTCTGAAGAAACCTTAAAAACTGATTATCCTGTCTGTATTATTATAGCGGTATTGGTCTGCAAGCCAGAGCTTTAGAGCTCTAATATTCTTTGTGAGATACCAAGATGGTAGTATAGCCACTCATGCTTGAACCACCTCTGCCATCTTCCCTTTCTACTACTTAAATTGTCTTAGGCAAAAAGAAAACCATTTGCTCATTTTATTAAAACGTATTTTTCTGTACACCTTTATACAGTGTAATTTTCACCCCTTGTATGGAGACTATACCAAATGTCATAGTTTTATGTACTTTTTTTCCCCTAATAAAACCTATTGAAAATAAATATCAGTTTGGATAGAGTGACACTTGAACATCTGCTACACTGAATCTTATTTAAAGCTCAATAAAAAAATATCAATGTATCACATGTGCTAATGCATTACACTAAAATAGTTGCTGACTTTGGAACATATAGTATTTTATCTTTCTGTATTTTTAATGACTTAGATTTACTATTTTCTTAAATTCAGTAAAAACGTGAGTGGGTTTAAAGTAAACCTGACATAAACCCAGGCAATATAAGCTAAGTATTTAATTAAAAAAGATGATTAAAGCTAAAATCCAGGAATTCAGCCACTTTGTAAAAAGTGCAGACATACTATGAGTTAAAGCAATATTAAAGTCGTGTTTTTTGTTTTAAATAACAAACATATTAGACTTACCTGCTCTTTGTGATGGTTTTGCACAGAGCACCCCTGATCCTTCTCTTCTAGGGTCCCACGCCGACCCTCCTGGCTCCTTTCTCCTGCCGGGTGCCCCCACAGCTAGCAGCTTGCTATGGGGGCACCCAAGCCATTCACACGTGGAGCCACAGCTCGACCCTAGCCTCCATCTTCTGATTGGCTCATTGGCTGTGATTGACAGCAGTGGGAGCCAATGGCTCCCGCTGCTGCCAAAAGCCAATCAGGAGTGTGAGTCCCCAGAGAGGCAAGGCTTTCATGGACATCACTGGATCGAGGGGGGGGGGCTCAGTTAAGTATTAGCGGGGCTGATGGGGCTGCTGTACACAGACATTTTTTTACCTTCATTCATAGAATGTCTTGGAGACTTCAACTTCAAGACTGTGCCAGTTTGCCTCAATGATATCATCATATTTTCTAAGACATTTGAAGAACATGTTAAACAAGCACACCCGAGGAAGCAAGCAGGAGCCAAAGTGATAGCTCACCCCATACCGCGTGGTCGGGCAGCCCAGTCTATGATCTGGTCTCAGAGGAGCCTGACCCCATGAAGAATGTCTAAATATGCCTTGCGTGCTGGGTGGGGATTGCCCCAGGAAACCTACCGATGGCCAGGAGGCATTTGACTCAGCAGGGATATTTGGGGTGTGCAGTGGCACCTGGGGAGCGTCAGGAACAGTATATAAGCAAAGACGTTTGGCTTGTGGATAGTTAAAAAACCTCTAATGGGTCAAAGTGTGAGGGCCTTTGAAAATGGGCAACTGAGACCCCAAATAAAAAATGTCAGAACAATAAAAATAAGAATAAAAAAACTGCCCAATACCAAGTTCAACAATAGAAGGTTAAAAGAGTTAATGCTGATTATACTCTCAGTATTTTCAGCCAGCTGACAAGAAGGAAGTGGCTCTGTAAACAAGAAAGCAGGGAGAAACAGTGGCGCTCATCTGAGTGTAGTAAGTTAGTTCGCCAGCGCCCTACACCACCAGCTACACTGTCACGTACCTGGTGGTGCGAGCCCGAAATTGCAGAGAGAGACCTCCCTTGCGTCTCCCACTCCTGGTTCCCTGGTGTGGGGACAGGAGACCCAGGAGTGAGGAGGAGCACGGGTGCCTGGCAGGATCAACAGACCGGTAGAGTGACCAAGTCAACTTAGCGGACACGGTGGAGGCCTGGATAGCAGGGAAGGCTGGATACAGACTGATGAGCTGGACCACTGGTAAACAGGTTAGCAGAGCTGACAGGAACTGGACGGGCAGCTTAGCAGACTGGTTAGCAGAGTAGGCCGGAACCGAACAGGTAAGCAGGCTCACAGGTAAACAGGATAGCAGAGCTGGCTGGATCTGGACAAACAGCTTAGCAGACTGGTCAGCAGAGTAGACTGGAACTGAACAGGTAAGCAGGCTCACAGGTAAACAGGATAGCAGAGCTGGCTGGATCTGGACAAACGGCTTAGCAGACTGGTCAGCAGAGTAGACTGGAACTGAACAGGTAAGCAGGCTCACAGGTAAACAGGATAGCAGAGCTGGCTGGATCTGGACAAACGGCTTAGCAGACTGGTCAGCAGAGTAGACTGGAACTGAACAGGTAAGCAGGCTCACAGGTAAACAGGATAGCAGAGCTGGCTGGATCTGGACAAACGGCTTAGCAGACTGGTCAGCAGAGTAGACTGGAACTGAACAGGTAAGCAGGCTCACAGGTAAACAGGATAGCAGAGCTGGCTGGATCTGGACAAACAGCTTAGCAGACTGGTCAGCAGAGTAGACTGGAACTGAACAGGTAAGCGGGCTCACAGGTAAACAGGATAGCAGAGCTGGCTGGATCTGGACAAACAGCTTAGCAGACTGGTCAGCAGAGTAGACTGGAACTGAACAGGTAAGCAGGCTCACAGGTAAACAGGATAGCAGAGCTGGCTGGATCTGGACAAACAGCTTAGAAGACTGGTCAGCAGGGTAGACTGGAACTGAACAGGTAAGCAGGCTCACAGGTAAACAGGATAGCAGAGCTGGCTGGATCTGGACAAACAGCTTAGCAGACTGGTCAGCAGGGTAGACTGGAACTGAACAGGTAAGCAGGCTCACAGGTAAACAGGATAGCAGAGCTGGCTGGATCTGGACAAACGGCTTAGCAGACTGGTCAGCAGAGTAGGTAGGATCTGTGCAGAGGATCAGACTGGAAACAGGAAACAGAACCACTGAATGGGCTGGAGAAATGCAGGTGATCAGGTTCGTTACAGGAATCAGACTGCAGACCGGACAGGGACCATGCAGATAATCAGAGTTCATCAGGTCAGGAATCAAACTGGTGTTGAGGTACAATGGATGAGGCAGAAGGATGGTCACAACAAGCCGTGGTCGGGTACAGGCAGATAGCTGGGTAGTCACAGGTAAGCCGGGTCAATAGGACAGATAAATCAGGATCAGATTACACACACCACAACGCTGTAGAGCAGACAGCAAAGGGCATCTGCTCAGGTCAAGTTTAAATAGGCTGGCTGGCGCTAACTAGAGCGCGCGCCCGTCTCCCTGTGCACGGCTGCACACGTGCACGCGCCCGGGCGCGCATGCGCATGCGCAATGGAATCTGAGGGCCGGGACGGCCCGGGTTTAGGTTTCTGGCAGGATCTTCATGACATACACAGACCGGGATCGTACTGAGAGGCCACGGTATTTGACATGCCTATATCTATCCTACCTTTGTGAGTTGACACTCTTTATTTTAATAAATGATGCACCTTATACTAACTTACTACACTCAGATGATTGCTGCTGTTTATCCCTGCTTTCTTGTTTGACTAAGCAGATCTTCCCCCGGGGTTTGATGCTCCACTTGACTGGTTTCTGCCACCTCTGATGCTCGAGTCTCCAGGCTCTCAAAGACCCGTGCCTGGTGACATTGGAGTTGGTAGCCCGGAAAGCCTATTCAACCAATCCAGTACCACAGACTGCACTGACTCATTTGAAAATTCAACCTTGGGCTCAGGTGAATGCCACCTGAGGCTCCTGAGTCACTGTCTGCAATTGAACCTTTGCCAGGTCAATCTACAGAGACTCAAAAGAGCCAGAGCCCTTTGCGGTCTAACCATGGGCAGCTGTCTGCAAGATATTCTGACTATGTTGTTTTAAACTGTTTATTATTCTGCCTTAACCATTGTTATTTCCATGTTTTTTGTGATGCTGAGGATAGCATCTGTTAAATAGGGGAGATTGTACACAGGTGCAGTCTATTTTCTCAACTGTGGGTGACCCTCTTCTGCAGCTCTTTGTAGCTGGAGAGGAAGTCAAGAGGAACATGGTTCCTCTATGGCTTCTGGGGTCACTGGGGAAGCTATCAGATTGGATGCTGCCTACCTATGTGACTCTTGCAGCCATCCTGAGTCAGGCAGAGCCTATTTAAGATCCTGGCTCCCAGGCCTGGCAGGAGTGGGTAGAGTAGGGACAGGTTCCCTGCATGGTAGTGACAGAACTAGGAAAGGTTCCTTATGAGGAGGAAAAGCGTAGGGCTCGCAATTTCTCTGAACAATTGCTGCTTAAGCACGACATAGCCAGGCCGCATTCTGCTCCTCTCAACAGGCACTGCCAGTGCGGCTAAAAACCTGCTCCCTACATGTTCCCTGTTGGGCGGTCTTCCCACCGGGTTTATTGTGAACTGTCTTTGCATTATCTCATTACAAGTTTTTTCATTGCACTTTGACTGTGTGTTATTGCCACCGTACCACACTGCACCCCACCTACATGCTAGTCCAGTCTAGTGATGTATACAATGGCAAAATAATTTATTAAAGTGGACCTAAACTCAGCTCTGCTCATCTTCCAATTAGGCCCCCCAACAGAGTGACACAGTGGAGAACAAGGCATTGTAAGCCAGTAACAGTCAAAAGATATGTTGCAGGGAACCCAAAGGCAATACTAGCAATTAGTACTTTGCCCTCTTCCTGACTTATATTGGGCATAGACTCAACAGTTTAAGTCCTTTTTAAAGCAGAACTCCAGAATGTAATTTTTTTAAAGGCTCCTCAACTCCCCTCATATAAAAAAGATGTTGTCAAGCTGTACTTGCCCTCTTCATACTCCAGTGCTGTCCTCTGTGTCTTCCTCCATCCAGCACTACCGGTCCTCTCTGGGCTGAACAACAATCACCATTATTCAACTCACTTACTGTGATCTGTACTTTCTATGACAAACCCCTTGGTGGAACATTATCATGCAGCCTGGGCTGACAGTACTCCTGGGCTAAGTAGGGCACACACAGCATTACATATGTGCTGCTGAGTCCAAGAGGAAGGAGATGCCCTGTGATGTCACCAGACTGGCCAAAAGAATACAGGGGGATTCAGTAGGGTTAAATGGTGTTCAAGGTCATGTGATTGGCATTCCACTTTAATTGCTGATGGATAGGAAAAATATGACAGGGGAGTTCTTGTACTATGACAACTTTAAGCCTGGTACCTACTCATGTAGACTAGCTGAGTGTTTAACGGTTACCATTTTCTGAGTCACTTATGCAGAAAAGGGAAAAACAACTCCAGTGTCATAGTTAATAGTAGGTTCTAACATTTTTTTATTTATTTTTTACTTAAATTTTACTTAAATTCCCTTTTCTGCATAAGTGACTCAGAAAATGGTAACCGTTAAACACTCAGCAAGTCTACATGAGTAGGTACCAGGCTTAAAGTTGTCATAGTACAAGAACTCCCCTGTCATATTTTTCCTATCCATCAGCAATAATTTTACAATGCTCATGAAAATTAGGGACAATTAAAGTGAAGAAAAATAATACAGGTTATTAGAGCAGCATTTCTAATGTGAATGTAAGGTGTGCGGCAGCCACTGTCCTCATTTGAAACTAATGGCCTTTGATTTGTCTCTGGTGTCTACATAATGCAGAGGTTCTACATTGGATAATTCATGGCAGCACTTATAGAAAGCTAATTTGACAGAAATCACTGTCATTAAAAATATGCGTTGCGATGGCTAAATGGATGGTTTAAGAGCCACCTTGTGGTATTTCTTAGAACTGCTTGCAATACATACATTTTATTTTGTGATTATACACAGTATGCACATTACGTACTGCATGTTAATAGTGGTATATTAAAATTAAACCCTGGTATTTTATGTAAAAATTCACATGCAGTGCCCCCCCCCCCCCCCCCCTCTCCAACACACACACACACATACACTGCAAGTATAGGGGTAAAGGAATAAGCTGTAATAGGCTTCTGGTGCTCATTAATTATGACTAATGATTTTAACATAGAAACAGAGAACACCCTTTTTTGGTTAAATGTATTTTTTAAAATCACTTTACCTTTAAATTTAGTATCACATTGTCTACTGTCATTTTACAGGAGCAGTGATGATTTTTTTTTTTTTTTTTTTCACGTGTATCTTCCTCTTCCTGTATCTTTCACGTGTATCTTTACTCTATGCTCTTCTCATAACACTGGCGCCTAGTACTGACGATAGTCAAAATCTGTATATTTTCAGGTGTCATGATCTGGGGGAGAGAAATGGCATGGATTAGAAATGTGTGTGTGTGTGTGTGTTAAAAAAAATACAGATTTTTTAAATATTTTAATTTATTTTTATAATTTTTTTATATTTTTTTATTTTTTATTTTTAAAGTCCCATTTTCACCACTTTTAGTTTGAATTCAACCTCAAATAATAAAGGCAGAGACATTCACACGTCCCCATCCTATGTCTGGCTCCTTTTATTACAAAAATTAAGGTCCAGGATTACAAAATAGCGAGCAAAGACTCCCATTACCTTAGTCTCTAAACTTCAGCCAAAGACATGGGAAACCAAGAGGCTGCAGAATAGTTTTAAATGTGCAGGGATTTCCCATGAGGCCCCATGAAAGTGGAAGCAAAGTTTTGTATTAACTAAAAAATAATGAAACATATTTTTAATGATCAAACTATTATGAATACCTGTACCTGATATCAGCCTCCTGCAGCCTATAATCAGTAGGACAAGAGAGGAAGAGGCAGCATGGCTCCGTTGTACAGTGCAATCTATTGCAGAGGGATGACTTATTCAGTGTGCTGCTTCTTCATCATTATCCAGTCACAGGCTTGGGCAGGCTGGCCAAGTTATATTGTAATTGCAGAAGAGAAAAGCAAGGCCATCAGCCTAACCATGCTATCTGGCAGCCTTTATCACAAGATCAGCTGAACAGAATTACAACATTTTTGGAAGGTAATACAGATCACAACATTATTTTTAAATAATATTTCTTTATTTACCTGAAGTTCTAAGAGGATAATGATAGATACATTTGGAAGGTGCTGCTTGATTAAAATATATGAATTATATGTATATAAGGATTAATATGTGTAGGCCACTTATTTCTTAACCACTTGCTTACTGGGCACTTAAACCCCCCTTCCGGCCCAGACCAATTTTCAGCTTTCAGCGATGTCACTCTTTGAATGACAATTGCGCGGTCATGCTACAGTTTACCCAAATTTAATTTTTATCATTTTTTTCACCGAGATTTCTTTTGTTGGTATTTAATTGCTGCTGGGTTTTTTATTTTTTGAAAATAAAACAAAAAACGACCGAAAATTTTGAAAAAAACAAACAAAACTGTTTCATAGTTTGAAAACAGTTAATTTTTCTCCTTCGCTGATGTGCGCTGATGAGGGTGCACTGATGGGCACTGATAGGCTGCTCTGATGGGCACTGATAGGAGGCAATGATGGGCACTGATAGGCGGCACTGATGAGTACTGATAGGCACTGATAAAGTGGCACTAATGGGCACTGATAGGTGGCACTGATAAGCACTGATGAGGCGGTACTGATAGGTGGTACTGAGAGGTTGCACTGATGGGTGGCACTGATGGTTGGCACTGATGGGTGGCACTGAAGGACACTGATAGGTGGCACTGATAAGCAACACTGATGGGTGGCATTGATGGGCAATGATGAGCACTGGTAGGCACCGGTAGGTGACACTGATAGGCAGCACTGATCTTTGGCACTGATTATAAAACACTGATGGGTATTGATTGTCAGCACTGGTGGGCTTTGATGGGTGGCACTGTGGGCACTGGTAGGTGGCACTGTGGGCACTGGTAGGTGGCACTGTGGGCACTGGTAGGTGGCACTGGTGGGTACTGATAGGTGGCACTGGTAGGTGGCACAGTGGGCACTAGCAGCTGACACTGGTGGGCACAGAAAATGCATCCCAGCTTTCTATGTGAGGGACCGATGTCCCTCTGAGAGCGTGAGGAAAAAAAATACTGATTACTGAGCTTCTGTTTACATCACTTGATCAGCCGTTATTGGCTGACAGCTCATCACGTGGTAAGGGGCCGGGATTGACCCCTTACTCGGTTCTGTGATCAACCGAGTCTCATAGACTCGATGATCACAGAGCGCGCCACACGCGACTCGCTGGGAGGACGTCCATGGACGCCCTCCCAGCAATTAAAGCCCGCGCTGTAGCCATCTTTCAGCTATAGCGCGGGCGGCAAGTAGTTAACCACTTCAGCACTGGGCGATTTTACCCCCTTCCTTACCAGAGCACTTTTTGCGATTTGGCACTGCGTCGCTTTAACTGACAATTGCGCGGTCGCGCGACGTTGCACCCAAACAAAATTGACGTCCTTTTTTTCCCACAAATAGAGCTTTCTTTTGGTGGTATTTTATCACCTCTCCGGTTTTTATTTCTTGCGCTATAAACAAAAGAAGAGCGACAATTTTGAAAAAAAAACACAATATTTTTTTACTTTTTGCTATAATAAATATCCCATTTTTTTTTAAAAAAAAATTTTTTTTACTCAGTTTAGGCCGATACGTATTCTTCTACATATTTTTGGTAAAACAAATCGCAATAAGCGTATATAGATCGGTTTGCGCAAAAGTTATAGCGTTTACAAAATAGGGGATAGATTTATTGCATTTTTTTTTTTTTTACTAGTAATGGCAGCGATTTGCGATTTTTTTTTTCGTGACTGCGACATTGCGGTGGACACTTCGGACACTTTTGACACATTTTTGGGACCATTCACATTTACACAGTGACTGGCAGGGAAGAGGTTAACACTAGGGGGCGCTGCAGGGTTAATATGTTCCCTATGTGAGTGATTCTAACTGTGGGGGAGGGGACTCACAAGGGGAGGAGACCGATCGGTGTTCCTCCGTACTGGGGACACACCATCGGTCTCCTCTCCACTGACAGGACGTGAAGCTGTGTGTTTACACACACAGCACCACGGTCCTGCTGTTTTCCCGGGCAATCGTGGGTGCCTGGCAGACATCGCTGCCGCCAGGCACGCGCACCGGGTCCTGAGCGCTGGGCTCGTGTGCGCCCCCTAGGCGGCCGGGAATGGTAGGACGTCATATGACGTCCACCCAGGATGGTAGATCCACCTTGTGGACGTCATATTACAATGGCTAGGTAATGAAGTGGGTAAAGTAGTGCTCCATGGAGCTGCAAACACTTATGGCTCAACTCAGAGCTCAACCCGGATGGTTTCGTTTTAACTTATTTTCAGAAACCCCAATAATATGGCTTCAATTAACTAAATAAATGTTGAATATTAAAGGGTCACTAAACCCACATCATAAAAAACTATCAGTAAATGCTTTATTACATGTTGTTTGTACACACTCACTATGAGATTAGTTTTCTGTATTCTGCAAAAAACCTGGTTGATCCTGCTGCCCTCTATCTCCCTCTTCTGTCCAAGTTCCCAACGCAGCTAGGGATTTTGCAGAGCAGTGTTGGCAGCTCTTCACATGGTAAGTTTTGAGTGAGTTTCTATGCTGAGCATTTCCTCCCTATCACATCTGAGCAGGCCATGTGACTATAGAGTCACACATTTGGGTGTATACACAGTGGTAAATGACAGGCCACGCCCTCCCTCCTCCTCCATGCCCACTAAACAGCTAAACACAATTGGGGCAAGATATTACATGTAGATTGAGGCTTCACCTCCCTCTTATTCCAAGACACAGGCCTCCAGGGGCATGACAAAAATCTGCCCACACCATGTTATTGCAAAAAAATAATAAAGTTTTGATTTTGAATATATATTTGTATGACAATTTAAAATAGTTTATTGATATCAATTATTTTTTTTTTCTCTGCATTCCAAAGGATGTTTTTTTCATTTTTATTTTGAACGACGACCAGTAGCAGAGGACTAGAAGCTCCTCCTGCTTATGTTTCCCTTCAGACAGCCTGGGGAAAAGCTGGGTCTTGTGAGAGCTGTATATCTATTAGGAAAAAGGTACTTAGATGTTTTAGTTTTTTTATTAAAATAACTACAGTGCCTTCATCTATATACAGAAATGGAAGGGATAATGGAAATTAAACAGCGTGTGTTACTTTAAAAATTCAAAAGCATTACAAGATGTAAAATTGAAGTTCCAAGATACAATTGCTGTACTGCTGGCATACCCAATACCCTGACCATGCAAGACCTAGATGTTACTTTAAACTTCTTAGAAAAAGCAAAAAGTTATAGAGTATAAGTATAAAAAAGTAGCGCGTTTTTATTTTACTTTGACCTCACTGTTGCTTAGTAATTACCAGTGAAAAATGTAAACTAACTTCTGTTTGAACCCTGCCAACCACATAGTGGAAAATTGCAGAGTATGGGGAGTTCTGATTTCTTGTAGATAGTGTTCTTAATAGTTATGTTAACATCCAGTGGCATAACTGCTGTGATAGCCTGACCTAAGTAGAGTTTACAGTGTCTTAAGTAATCCCCCCTTGGGGCTTCTACTCCTGCTGTTAAAAGAGATATTTATATATTTATAACACTCTACCAAATGGGCACATTTCATTGACCACCAATGTATATAGTTGGCATTTCCCACCAACTTACCACCACTGTAGTGGTATTTTCCAAAACAGGGCCTCTTGTATATTTGCAGTACGGATTGTACTGTTTTATCACTAAAATTTTTACTTAGCTCTAAATGTTATGGGGAACCTCTAATTATTTTCATATATTCAGGTGCTAATATAAAGGTGAATAGTTGTAAAAAAAAAAAAAACACTAGAGTGCTTAAGCAATTTTTACTTTTTGTTTTGTTTTTTGTTTTTTGCGTTTGACCATTGACCATTGGTATACACAAAAATGTGTTCATGCATTGTTCATGGTTTGCTAGAAGCGTGTCTCTTTTGCTTGAATAAACTTACATTAAAAAAATGTTCCTTCATTGATTTCTCCGAAAGTTGGGTAGGTTGCTTAAATTCAGTTAGCGCCTCAAACAGAAATCTGCATTATTTTAAAACTGAGCAAGAGTTAAAGCAAATATGATTCATGAACTCATTGAACTTTTGTAAATAGAAAAGCATAATAAACTCTTAATGCACATTAACTTGTACATGTTCCAGATGTAGGGGACACAATAGCACACTTGTGTAAAGTGTAAGAAGAGAATAAGAAGCCCTTTGGCACTAGAGCTGATGTTGCGTTTTGACATTTGATCGGCGGATCTTGTGACTAGCTAATAAAGTTTGAGAGGGAAAGCAGAAAGTCCTATCTAACACACACATGATAAAACAAACCCTATATATTCCATTATTTCTGCATTGTATTATCTGTTTTGTTGAGATAAGGTCACTACCAGTACATCTTGCAGCTGCTATAACCACATTTCATGAGATTCAATTACAGCATTAAAACTGTTTATTGAGTTTCATGTCCACAGATCTTTTTTTCTTGTGTGCCTATGGGGAAGCACAACAGAGCGTGTAAAATTAATTATGAAATTAAAACAGTGTGCATGCATACAAGGATGTGAGGCACATTTCATATAAAATGGCAGCTGTAACTTTACTGCATGTTCTATTCAATTAAGGGTTCATTACTATTATGATTTATAATTGCTAGTTATTTTAAGCCCTTGTGGGGTGAATTTGATTAGCTTCATGCATGTGCACAAAATGTTGCTTGTGCAACGAAAACCAAATATAATGGCTTATTTACTCTATTTGTTTAATACATTGGCATAGAGACCATTCCTGCATATGTATTATCCTAAAACTCAATAATAGGGGGGGTCCCTGAAAGTCAGGTGTGTATTTACTATAAAGCTCCAATGGGTGAGTTGTTAGAGAAGGGAGTACGTGAAAGCTGAGCATGTGGCTTTTCTTACTTTTTCGATTTTCTCCCTTCTCTGGCTGCCACTGGAAACACATCCTAAAAGCCTCAATATATTCTCTATTTTAAGTAATATGCAGCTATTTGATTTCCTTGGTTTCAGATGTGTGGGTAAATAATTATTTGTAACTCTAGAATTGTGTGCCCTTTCTCAGTGCTTGTACAATTCTGTGCCAGTGAAAGAGAATTAAAAATCAAACTCTTTACTGCTGTAGTACCCTCCTAGTTTAGGTGCTCGGATGTAAATAGTCAGACTAGTGCAATTTGTTCTTTCGACTAATGGTGGGGCTAGAGGCAAACCTATCTTTAGCAGATCTGCTTAACAAAATGCTGTAATTAGTTAGTTAAGGCTGTTCCGGGGTTCTGGTGCTGTTGAGTTTGCTCGGACTCTGACCGTGTCCTAGAAACTAGTAGAGCTTTCTAGAACATTGGTGGGAGATAGGCAAATAAGCAGCATGAGTATGTAGCAGTGTCGGCCAATTACAGAGGAGGTGCCCCTAAGCATCCTGGGATTGGCCTATATATTCAGAGAACATGTGATCTCTGGGTCCTTCCATGCCTAGATGGTGGAGTGCACCAGCCGGGTTGAGGCAGGCTTGCCACCCCTGACACTTGCTGCCATGAGGCCTTAGGTGGTCAACCTGAGGGCCTAAAACTAAACAGAGGAGTGAGCCTGGTGTTTCTGAAAAGCTGACTGAAAGAGGGAGCAGTGCCAGAGAGGATCTGTTTGCAACTCTAGTGAGTACAGACCAATGATCTAGAAGCCTGTTCTTTTTGGCTACACCTGTGTGTTAGTACAGTCAGCCAAGGGTCCAAAAAAAAGGGATCACTGGCTAGTCATCTGAAGAGCTTGCCCAACTGCTGCTACTGCATAGGACTTTGCTCAGTTCTACTACTTTTGGACTGTCAAGCAGTCTGCCATAACTGGCTTGTACCTGAAAAGCTATGTCTACCTATCCTGCTTTACAAGAGACTTTGCTCATGCTGCTGATTTCTACATTGCTACACAGGAGAAGTCTGCCATCTGCTCATCAGTAAGGGACTTCATCTACTACTCAATTTTAAATAAGCTAGAGTCCTCAGGTTATATAGTTTTATTCCGGGAATAACCTACTAAAATCCCCTACCCTATCCAAGTTCTCCAAATAAAATTACAAAAACAACACCTCTAGACTGGTTAATTGACTACATTGAGCATAGTATGTGTGCCTGGCTGCACAAAATACCTTATGCCTGGCTGCCAGTGAAGAAGTGAGGACTGTCAGTGTAATATTCAAGCAGCTCCTACGGGGGTAGCGCTACACTGGGAATAGATTTACAGTATGTGCAACACAGTGTTGCAGGGAGGTATGTTAGAAGGATTGTATGCAGCTGCATACAGTTTTAACTTGCTGCTTTTATGCTAACTCCACTAACTAATGAAAGGCAAGAGGATACAATTTACTTCATCAGCTGCAACTATAAATGTATGGGTCATGCTTTTCCTGTGAATGCTATACAAACTGCTTGTTATCATAGAGAATGCTATCGTATTTTAAGATTAACAGAAATGTAAATATGTGCCACATTTTCAAAGCAAGGTTGCTCAACCTGCATTCCATGGAACCCTAGTGTTCCTTTAGAGGTGTCTAGTGTCTAATCATTTTAGCTATCTGTAAGGAGGTAATTCTTCTGACCACAATTGTAAGGAGCATTCTTCCCACTGACCATCACTCTGATGTATCATGAGTTGTAGATATTGTAACTTTTAGCAGGGATTCTCTGAGAATGGAAAGTCATTTCAAGGGTTCCTCTGTGTTGAAAAGGTTGAGTAAGGTTGTTCTAAAGCGAGAGCATGTTGCTAGAGACAATGCTATAGCTTTTAGTAATTTTCATTACAGCATATTTCAACCTCGGGGAAAAATATATGGTAGCTAGCTACGCACCATGCCAAGGAACGTCTATAGATAAAAAAAATGAGTGACCTTAATTGGAGGTTGCCCTATTCCCATTAAAGGTTAAGCTTTCAGCATCTTGTGTACAGATTATCATTTAGCATTTTGAGTGCTTCCCAGCACAGTTCTGTTACACGTTCTGTAGAATAACACTGAATTGGGCATTCCTAAAGGCTAATTCCTCTTCCTGGGCCCAAAGGTGCTGTTTCAGACAATTTGCCTCAAGGCAGGTTGAACTTGAAAATACACCTTATTTTATCATTCTACAAGTGACATTGCAGTCCTACAAAATGGATCGTTATCTTAATTTTCCTGAGGTTGTGGACAGACCTTGTCCAGCACCTCATATTGCCCTCCCGAGCTAGTCATTACCCGCTGGTCCTTAAAAGTATATTTGAAGCCAAAATGTGTTTTTATATTTGGAATAGAATAAGAAATTATTAAAACCCCTATTAGATTTTTATTGATTTTATTGGCACCCTGTGCAAAAGACTCTGAAATCCTAATTAGTTAGGCTTCATTCACGTGTCCGTAAAAGATACATATATATAAGTGTTTTTAATTACAAATCTGAATGCAGCTGCATTGTTCTCATTGCAGCTATTCACATAGGTGCTTAAACATGAGCTGCTTTCAGATCCGTAGCACAGAATCCAAAAATCATTGTCTAAGAACCTGCGCTTTCATGCACTTACGCATATGAACACATGTATAAAAGTTTGTAAGCGTCTAAACAAGTCTAATTAAAGGGGGAAATAAATTATCATAAAAACAAGTTATTACACATACGCATTTACACACATCTATATGTAAATCTTTTACTGATGATTACACAGGAACTTTTCTCCTAGAAAACACATTTGTAATAACATCAGTAGAATGTTTACAGCTGTGTGAATGAGGCCTTAGCAGTATATCCTAATAATAAATGAACAATATATGTGTGACAGACCTAGGGCAGGGGCTTTTGGAGAGGACTGAATGCTAGCCTCTTGCCAACTGACTATGGGCCCTGGATTTTAAGGGAACAATATTCTTTGTCAGGTGTATGCCTTGGGACCTTGAAGTAATGTTAATCTGGAGTCAAGTCCATGTTCCCCTAAAACACACAGACTCTGGGAACCCCTGTATATGCCATATTAGAAATAGTGACTGCTTCATAATGTTGGGACTCATAGAAGATGCTGATGTCATCAACTCCAGCCACCTGTCAGTCTGTTGTCTGCTATAATGTGTTTATTGTAAATAAGGCTAGTGTGGCTTCTAAGAGTCCTTCACCCATTGTTGTTTGTGTTAATTAACTCTGCTATTGTGTGAAGGAGTTCTGTGTTGATATTTATGATTATGTGTATTGTGTAGTCAGTGAGCTAGGAGACAACAAGGCTAGGACCTGAAATGTCATATCTTGGAGTCACCTAGTCTGGAAATGATTAGTTAATTAGCTCATGTTAAATTATGTTTCTGGTTACAGGTGTATATAGAGTAATATGAGCAAGAGGGGGGAACCTCCTCTTCAACAGTATATAAGACTGTATTCTTGTTCTAATAAACAGTCCATGTTGAGCAACCAAATGAGTATTGCCTTGTTTGTGGTTGTCAGCAGTTGGAATATCTGATATCTATATTCAGACTGGGAGGAAGCGGTATATGACGAAAGCACTCAAGCGGAGTGTAGGACGTTTTGTTACAATATGATTGAAAATAAAGGCAGTGTTTAACATAAATCATATGACACTGGGCAAAATAATACAATCCAGTAAAAAAGTATGTAAATGTCCACAATTTCCACCATGAAAAATACCCACTCTTCAATAAAAAAAAAACCTGGAAGCTGATTGGTTTCTATGCAGAGCTTCACCAGATTTTGCACTTTCCACTTTTAGTAAATCAACCCCATTGTCATCTGGACTGAAAGTAAGTGAAAATCCCAAATTTTGAGTTGTCCGTAGCAATGATGTTTGGGTTCACCACTACTATAGGTTTGTGGCGGATCCAGCAGGTGTGAAATCTGCAGTCCCAGGTGAATAAATATGGCAATTTGCTAGACTCAATTATTGTTAAGCATGCAGCACAGTCTAGATTTTAATCTATTAGATTGTAAGTTCTTCTGAGCAGGGCCCTCTTAATCCTCTTGTATTTTATTGTATTATAACTGTATTGTCTCCATTTTATATTGTATTTTATTGTATTATAACTGTATTGTCTCCATTTTAGCAGCATTAATGACAATGTGCTTTATATGGGATAGGGAAAGCATAGGGAGTGTTGCTGGCAACTATATAGGGAGAGATAAGTGTAGGATTTGCAGCCACTGACAGGTCTGTTAAAGTAGATGTAAACCCCTACTGAATATTATGTAGGTAGCAAAATGGTGGCACGATTTGTGTATTGTGATGCTCGGTATCAGGCCGCTGTGAGCGGCCCAGATACCACACAAACGCTGTCCATGATATGACAATAGTAAACAACAGTTATAAAAAAAAACATTCATGGCATCATTGTTTAACCTCCTTGGCGGTGTTCGCGATTCTGGCTCGGGTTCAGTTCGTTCTGCCAGGAGCGGTAACCCTGAGCCAGACTCGGGCTGCATTGCAGGATACAGGGGGGGAAGTTACTTACCTTTTCCCCTGGATCCTGCGATGTCTCCCCACTGTGTGAGCGAGCCATCCGCTCGCTCGATTCACACAGTGCCGAGTGCCGCCGATCTCTCTTTTCCCTGCGACATTCCGACGCACGGGAGCGGAGATCGGCGCCAAATTCAAAAAAGTTTAAAAACACACAACACATACAGTACTGTAATCTTACAGATTACAGTACTGTATACAAAAAATACACATCCCCTTTGTCCCTAGTGGTCTGCCCAGTGCCCTGCATGTCATTTTATATAATAAAAAGATTTTTTTTCTGCCTGGAAACTGGTGATTGTCCATAGCAACCAAAAAGTGTCCCTTTATGTCAAAAGTGGTTTTAGACCAGCTAGAAAACACTGATAAAAAATTAGAATCACAATTTATCATCAAACAATAAATTTAATGACAGCGACTATTCTGCAACTGAGCAAATTTCAGTGTTTTTGATTTGATTACATTATTGAATAATTTTTATATATATATTTTTATTATATTATAATTTATTATTTTGTGTTTCAAACTTTATCATACCCGGGATGTCTACTAGACTCTGGTTTGGACAGATTTAAGTGAGTTATTCATAAGAATTGCATGCCTACAATATAAAAACGCCAAATTTCCATGCAAAATAATTGTACCGCTTTCAGCACAAAATTCCAGCCAGAATCATACCGCCAGGGAGGTTAATACTGTGCATGGTACCGGGCCAATCACAGCACCCTGTACCATGCAATAGCTGTGGCCAATCACAGCATCACTATAGTAAACAATGAGTTATGAATGAAAGCTATTCATAACAGTTCAAATTATTGCTGTTAGAGTGATCATCACTGTAACAAGCAATCACAGTGTAAAAAAAAATCTGTGATCACCTGTCAGTAGTCAGTATCCCTGATCCCCGCCACACCAGTCATATTAATATGCTGTACTGCACTGATGACAATATGTAAAAAAATATATATATATAAATGTGGAGAAGAAAAAATGTTTAATTTCTTAATTTCCCAAAAAATTTTGACAAAATTCTACAACTTCAAAAAACTTGCCATGCCTTTTACTAAATACCTTGGGCTTTCTATTTTGCAAAAAGGGGTCATTTGGGGGGGGGGGTGATTTGTACTGTCCTGACATTTTAGGGGCTCAAGAAATTAGATGTCAGGCTGTCAGTACATCAGGACTAACCACTTCAGCTTCAGAAGGATTTAAAATGCTATAAAATGCTTTTTAACTACTTAAGGACCGGAAGGATTTGCCCCCTTAATGACCAGGCCATTTTTTGTGATACGGCACTGTGTCAATTTAACTGACAATTGCGCGGTCGTGCGATGCTGTACCCAAACAAAATTGATGTCCTTTTTTTCCCACAAATAGAGCTTTCTTTTTGTGGTATTTGATCACCTCTGCAGTTTTTATTTTTTGTGCTATAAACAAAAAAAGAGCAACAATTTTGAGAAAATTTTGCTATGTTGTCAGAATGGAGATTTGTGTGTTTACACACACAAAACCCTATTCTGGCTCTCTTGCCTGCGATCGCGGGTGGCCGGCGGACATCGCGCCCTCCGCCCACCCGCATCAGGTCCCCCGCCGTGCAGCACGCGCGCCTACTATGGCTTTTAAAGGAGCTGACGTACAGGTACGGAGATTCATGCAGAGGAGCCAACCTGCCGCCGTAAATGTACGTGAGCCAGTCTGGAAGTGGTTAAACAATTTTCAAACATAAATACCTCAGTTTGTAGTCTCTATAACTTTCACACACACTAAAATACACTGATTTTAGTTATTTGTACCAAAGAAATGTAACAGAATACATTTTGGCCTAAACTTATTAAGACAGATTATTTGTTTGCAAAATTTTATAACAGAAACTAAGAAAAACATTTTTTTTTCCAAATTTTTTTTTTTTGTTTATATAGCAAAAAAAAAAAAAAAAAAACCCAGTGGTGATTAAATACCACCAAAAGAAAGGTCTATTGTGTGAAAAAATTATATGAATTTCATTTGGGTATAGTGTTGCCTGACTGAGCAGTTATCAGTTAAAGTAACACAGTGCTGAATAGCAAAGAATGCCCTGGTCATGAAGGGAGTAAAACCTTCCGGGGGTCCAGTGGTTAAAGGGTTCTGGTGGGATATAAAAAACGACAGTATTTTGGGGTTTTGACCAGTCGAGCCACCTGAAAAAGTATTTTTAACTGGTTAAGTAGATTAGGGTGCCGCTGCTGTTTGTAATTCATCACATAAAAATACAGTGCCCAAATACACTGCAACCAATGGTAGCTATGACTAAGCACTGTTAAGTGTGAAACGTGTCCTATATTTTGCTGTGGCTTGTATCTGTTGGACTTTTTACAAATAAAGGCTATATTCCGGAGTGCGGCTGTCCAGAACTTCCTTTTTGCCTCATGTTGCTATATGCTTAGCCGGCACCTGGTGTTCCAGTTCCGAGGAGAGTTCTAGACCCACATTTCCACCTGGAGCGGGGATCCCCTTCTCTACACTGCAACCAATAATGTAACTTAAAACCGTGCTGGTTCCAAAATACAAAGTACAAATCCCTCAAACTTACTAATTGAAAGATTTGTGCTTTTCCCCCATCGCCCTTTGAAAAGTTTGCCTAATAAAAATGGCCAGAATTTAGTATCAAGATTCACGCACATAGATTTCACTCGGATTCACTGCTAAGTTCAGGTTTTGTAAATTTCAAAATGGGTTTGAGGAACCCCATCAACATGGCAAACTTAAATAATTTCCGTTCCCACATTAGTTAGAAAATAATGGGGCTTGATGGTGACACTCTAGCTTATATTCTTTGAATAGAGTGAAAAGCAGACCAGAAAGTCGAAAATATAGAACTGGGTGGCCCTGATATTAGATAAGCGGAGGAGACATCTGAAGAAAGGAATTCTAAAAGCCCAATGAGTATGCATAGATAAAGGTTGAGGAAATGGGCAGATAACACATAATATAATGAGTATATAATGTGACAGACAGACCACAGATGGAGAAGTGAAAGACACATGGCATGCATTAGACAACATACATTAGGAACAGATATGCTTGGTACAATAAAACAGGTCATAGAAAATAAGGGCCCTATTCAGGCTTACTCATTTAGCCAAAACTGCTTAATTGTAACTTGATTTTTTTTTTAATATAACCTACCTTTTTTCTTGTTTTAGTCTTTAATATGAATACCTAAATTAAAAAAGGAGTGTTAAAGGCTTAAAGCAGCAACAAAACACAGGCAAGTTTATGTGTGGGTCAGGGAATTCCATACCTTTGATCCTCTGTATCAATGATGAATGTAGCTTTTCATTCTGTTACTTTCAGGTGTGGTACATTGTATGTAGAATGAAAACGAAGCAGGAACTTTTTTTGGCACAGGAATATTCTTTCCCGCAAACAACATCAGTAGGAGAGTGATAAGATGTAATCCCACACTCTTTCAAAAAACTCTTTAGTACAAATGATCCTGATGCAGTAGAGATGACTAAACAAATAAAGGAGTTGATTTACTAAAGGTAAATAGATTGGTCACTTTGCAAGGGACTTTTCCTCAGAGCTCAGTAAATTTTGTGAAGTTTCACTCTGCAAAAGAATACCCAATAATAATTAAGCTCTGGGGCGAATTCACTTGCAATGTTCAATTTCCCTTGTAAAGTAAATAGCCTTTTTGCCTTTAGCAAATCAAAACAAAGGAGTTAAAGCGTTTGTTACCCCAACACTTTATATTCCTAAAATGTGTCTGCTGTACCATGCACTTGTATGAGAAAGTATCCTGTTCTCTTTGTATTGCTACCTTTATGTGAAATACCTGGTGTTCCTGCTAGTCCCCTTGCTTTCCAATTAAAAACTGACCACACTAAGCAGGAGAACACACCATGGTCAGTTCTCTAGGCTATGCTGGGAACTCAGTGTACTCTCCTCCAATGATCAGACTTGTTCTGACACGCCCCCACTGCACAGCCATTCATTGCGAAGCTTAGTGTGCTGCTGCTGCTTCCCCCCCCCCCCCAGCTCTTATGCAGCTGAGAACAGAGGACATGTGATCACTAATAAAAAAAGGGGGGGAAAAGGTTTTAATAATGTTTACTAACACTTTAAGTTTACATATTGGGGAATTAATGTTATTTGACTTTATAAAAACTTTGACAGAGGTTGTAAATAAAAAAGGAGCCCGTACCCCATCTGGTTTCTGAACTCTACAAGCTTCCAGATTCTGTTCCCACTTTAACAAAACCTGCCTTTATTCAGGAGTGGGAGCGTGACCTTAAGTTGGAGTTCTCAGCTGAACAACTTGCACATCTGTACAAACTCACACATTCTAGCTCCATAGAATCTAAGACTCAAGAGACTAACTATAAGCTGCTAATGCACTGGTACTGTGTACCTGCAGCTTTGTCACTGTCAGGAAAGGCATCTGCCTGCTGCTCTGCCTGATCCACAAGAACATTACCAAACCGGCCTGCCTGACTCTGCATCCACTTCTCCAGCTTGCTGCAGTTCTTCTCTGTGAATCGCACCAGTTCCTTTTTCCTCTGCGATCCAGTCTACCACAGTCCTGTTCTACCCAGCCCTCCCAGTCTGCCTTCTGCATCCCTAGCCACGGGCATCCAGCCATACCGATACTGGACTGATCCTAAGCACTCCTGCGTCACCGTGCTTCTGTGGCTGCTGCCTCAACCTCAGGGGCCCACAAGCCGGTGAGGCAAGAGGGGCTCTCCTCTACACGTCAGGTTCACGATCCAGTTATGTGACAGTCACGTATCTACCCTTTGGTCTCAGACCTTTGCTGGGGAAATGTGGTCAGAGGGGCACACTCCTACACCTTTGGTGGGAGTGTCCTGCTGTGATACACCCTGTTTGGTCGGACAATAAAAATCAGATAAAAGATGCTCTTGGGTTAGAAATTCCACTGTCCCTAACTCATTTCCTATTCTATGTTCCTACTCTCCCGCTTAAGAAAAGTGCTTTACCACATCTCCTGAATGCAGCTAAGAGACTTATACCTTTCTATTGAAAACAAGCACAGGTGCCTACTAAGGAGTAGTGGTTTAGGAAAGTGAAAGAGATCATGGAAGCTGAGCAGTGGATGGCAACATGCATGGACAAATGTGAACGCTTCTCTAGTATTTGGCAGCTTGGTGGGAATACACTTCTGACCCTTATCAAGTCTTGTCTAGCCTAGACACCTTGTTGGAGCTAGCAGAGCCCTCATTGAAAGTACCTTCCTGAACTATGCTGCCATTACCTGAACCTCGTCCTTATATTTCTGTTTAATATTTTTCATTTCCTTTCAGACATGCCGACTGGTGTGGGCGATTATGGTTATGGTTTACTCCATTTAAGTATACTCCTAGTCCTGGATTTTGTTCTTGTCTCTTCTTTCTGTTTTAATGTGTTATTCTTATTGCACTGGACTGACATTCTGACCTAATGTTCTGCTAAGTAAATGAGGTCTTCATTCTGTATGGGTTCCTGTCTGGCCCTTGGTATGGCGACTTGTTGAAGGAGGTTTGATGGAGGTTTTGAGACCCTCTCCTCCAACGTTAGAGCCAGTGGGGCTACTTTGTAGCTATTTTAGTATGAGGCCTCCCTCAATCGCTTAGGTTGGCTCTTGGACCTATCTGTCAGGACTTCTATATGGCTAGGTCAGTATGCCCGCCTTAATGGTTGCCTCTGGCTCAATTGAGGGTTAGCCCTCCAGTTATGGTGTTTTATACTTTTCCTTTTTCTTTGATATCTTTTATTTTTGTATTTCTGTACGCTGGTACATTTGCCCTTGTCTTCGTGTCCGCAAATCCTCACAACTATGACAATGTTTGTTATGGCGTGTTTTTTTTCCTATGTCTTATAAATAAATATTACATAAAAAGAAAAAAGAACTTTGACATTATTTCATAATTGAGCACCAAATTTACAGTTGTTTTACAAAATTTTTCTTCAAACAGGCTACCCTTCCAGCCCTGGTCGGCGATATATCTTTGTATGATATGAAGTTGGTGCTGTACTACTTCTGACCACAAGAGGGGGAATTAACAAAAGAAGTTGCAAACTTAATTTGTTCAACAAAAAAATGCACTTCCCTTGGAAAATTCTCAATATACTCTTTAACAAATTTCACTCAACCTAATCCTGACACATGTGAAGCGTAATATTGCAACAACAAATGATTTTCAAAGAAAAACATCTAATGGGCACCACATCGATTGATCATTTCCATCTGTTTTGTCAGCAAATAATCGAATAGCCATAGTTTGCTTTCTGATTGATTTAGACTCAATTTGAATTGGATTTCATCAAGCTGAGTTGATTGGCCAGGGTGGAAAAATCATTGATAATTTTGCATCCATTGGCAGCATTGAGATATTTTGTTCATAAAAACAATCGTGTTTCACTTACTTGTGGCCATACACACTTTGATAACATGTTTTTCTTTGTTTCTGTTATAACATTTTGCAAATAAATAATTTTTCTTCATAAATTTAGGCTAAAATATATTCTGCTACATTTCTTTGATGAAAAATCAAAAAATAGGTGTAAATTATTTAGTCTCTGTGAAAGCTAAAGAGTCTACAAACCATGTTATCTATATTTGAAAATTGATCAATCATTTCTTTCTCACAGCCTAGCCACAAGGCCTAAAATCCAAGGAGCACTTTAAGGCTTTCTAGGTGCATAAATTACACATAAATTACGCATCTAATTTCCTGACTACCTATCACATTTTGAAGGCCCTGGAGCATAAGGACAGTGGAAACACTCACAAAATGACCACATTTTGGAAAGCAAACAACCAAGGTATTTTCTAAGAGGCATGATGAATTGTTTGGAATTTTTTTTTTTTTTGCTACAAGTTTTTGGAAAATGCTGAAAGAAAATTAAGATGTATTATTTTACAAAAAGTTGTCAATTAAGAAGTTATTTCTAACATATAGCATAGGCATACCTAGAATTACACCATAAAATATATTCTGCAATTCCTCCCAAGTATGGGGATACCACATGTGTGAGACTTTTTCACAGTCTAGCCACACAGAGTGGCCCAACATCTAATCTAATAACACCCATAAAGCGACCACATTTTGAAAAAAGGCATAATAAGTTTTTTGAAAATGTAATTTTCCACAAATTCTTGGAAAATGTGGAAATAAAATAAAAATGTATTTATTTTTTATTTTTTTACACAAAGCTGTCAATTAATAAGATGCTGTATTTCTAATACACATCATAGGCATACTTAAAATTACACCCCAAAACACATTCTGCTACTACTCCCGAATATGAGGATACCGCATGTGTGAGAATTTTTCTCAACCTAGCCACATAAAAAGGTCACAAATCCAAGGAGCACCTTAAGACCTTTTAGGGACATAAATTACACATCTCATTTTCTGACTATCTATCACTTTTTGGAGGCCCTGAAGCACCAGGACAGTGGAAAGATTTTGGACACTTGCTCTGCTGACAATGGTACTGATGTGGCGGTGATCAGGACACTGTTATGGCAAAGATCAGGACACTGGTATGGGGGATGGCAGTGATAAGGATGCTGGTATGGGGGATGGCAGTGATCAGGATGTTGGTATGGCGTATGGCGGATCAGGATGCTGGTATGGCTTATAACGGTCTGGCATCACTGCAACCAGGAACACTGGCTGCTGTAGCTAGTGATAAGGCACACTGTTCTGGCAGCACTGGTGAAACTGGGATAGGTAAGACAGGTGGCTGGCTGCACTGCTTATTTCAAGTACACTGGGGGCAGTGATCAGGGACACTGTGAACAGGCTTGCATGTAGTTTTGTGTTTGTAAAATGCTATGTGACAGGCTGAAACTCTCACGGCAATGCTGTAATGGTTCTCTGTCCTCTCACTGCCACGATTCTCCCAGCGATTCCAAATCACAGCAAAAAGTGCAATGTGCACTTGGGTACTATTATTCTTATTAGCACCCCAAACGCTGATAGGGCAGCCCATTGAAATTAATGGGCTATCCTATGCAGGACATGTATATCACGCTTTTAAAATCCCAAGTTGGAACGCTCATTCCCAAAACAGGATGTCTGTATGGGGCCTAAATATTTTTTTTATCATACACTAAATCAACAACAGTTTATTGTCTTATTAGAATTACTATGTTTATTGATTTTAAGTCGCTTACATGTTATGGAAGGAAAACCTGAGCAGAGAGGTGAGAGCAAGAAGGAGAATGACTACACAGAAGGAGGGCATATCAGGATGACATGTAAATGTGCCTGCCCCCCTGCGCTACTATGTGCAAATAAACTTGTAACTGATATAGAGGTATTTGTGGGGTCTGTCGCTATATACCTATATGTGTTCCCACATATACTCAAACTGTTATTGTGAATAAAAATGGTAAAGCTCTACCCCTATATTGTATTAAAACATAACAAGTTAACTTACATAAATTGGGTGCACCACAAATAAGGCAATAATGGCAAAGAAATAATCAAATAATAATAATCTGTGATATAATACATTGATAGCTAATGTGAACCATAAAAATGGTAGGTGAAAAAAAAGTCATAATAAAAATTACAAACAAGTAATATCACACTGCTAAGTGACGGCACTCCATGCGATGACAAACAAATATAAAGCAGTGAACAAAGTCCATAATATCAACACCAATCAACACCTGATCCACAGATGAGTGCATCTATATTATAGACTTTGTTCACTGCTTTATCTTTGTTTGTCATCGCATGGAGTGCTGTCACTGAGCGGTGTGATATTACTTGTTTGTAATTTTTATTATGACATTTTTTTCACCAAGCATTTTTATGGTTCACATTAGCTATGAATCTATATCACAGATTATTATTATTTGATTATTTCTTTGCAATTGTTGCCTTATTTGTGGTGCAAACAATTTATGTAAGGGCACTTGTTATGTTTTAATACAATTTAAGGAAGTGCTTTACCATTTTTATTCACATTTTAGGATGTCAGCAGGGACAAAAGAAGTTTATACAAGGGAGATGCAATAGAGGAAGAAGGGCAGAGGCAGATGAGATTGGGTCTTGTGCTGTTTGATTTCTGACCTTTGGTCATTAACTAACAGCATTTTACTATTCAATTTAATTTAAAGCGTAAGTAAACCCATCGATTTAACAGTCTAAAAAAAAAGGCATGCCGTGAATGCTAACTGCACATTGGCTGGGCTCTCAACCAAACAGTCAAACCATCCAATGGCTGGTGTCATAATGGATCACATGTGCAGCACTGTGGCAGTTGAAGATTAAACAGAGGCAAAGATGGCAGCTTCCTTGGCTGAAAACGATAGGGGGGTTTACTTCCACTTTAAAGAAATGTGATTAAATCTGTGCCTTCATACCAAGATGCCCAAATCTTTATCAGTGGCCCTGCACAATGATGCCAAAATGTTCGAGTCAAGTGACTGTAAGTCCTGTGCTGTAAATAGTGGCTCCCATGAGCATGCGCAGAAGTGACGTCACCGTGGCTCCAGCCACTCACAAGGCTGGAGAGATGAAGATGGAAGCGCCTTCAGCGTTTTCAGGTAAGTTTCATATAATGTGCTAGTATGCGAAGCAGGTTTAGGAAAAAAAAATCACCCAGCGGTTTAAGTGCTTTCATCCACATCAGTGCACAAAAATAGTGCCTATTAGTATGCCCCAATAGTGGCCTTCACATGCTTCTTAAACCTGTGCAGGTGATCTGCTTACTATGCACTGACATAGAAGGACAGCTGGACCGCGACCACCAACTGCCCCAATGGCAGAGGCGGCTCTATAATTAGGTAAATTAGGCGGCTGCCTAAGGCCTCGCACTCACAGGGGCCTTGCGGCCACCTAATTTACCTGTGATCAGGGGTGTGGTTTCGGCATGGCGACGTGAGGACCCTTAGTCTCAGAGCTCTTGGCCAGCGGCTCCCACACAGCTTACCACACATTGCTGGTACTTACCGTCACCTCCCACGCCTAGGAAAATGGCCCGCTGATCTGCCTACACTGCTTGAAGAATGGATCGCTTCCTAAAGCCGCAACAACCGGCGGCAATTTCAAAGATGGAGCCGGCCCGTCATGCAGAGGGAGAGGCGACCACTCCTGGAGCTTCTCATCAGCCAGGGGATGACTACACCATGCTGTCCTACTCTCCTATCAGTGAATTTTCCCCCTGCCTTCAGAGATCTCTGACAGTTTGCAATGACATGGAGGAAGACATACTCAGCCCGGAGCATGTTTCTCCCCCAGCATCAGCCCCTCACACATGAAACACACTGCTACAGGGCACAGTGAATAACCCCACCACCTCACCACAATGACTGGAGCTTCCATTTAGTTCAAACTCTGCATCCCCCTTTCTCTCTACCCCCTTCTTTCTACATCCCACTTCTCTCCCTCTCTCATTCCCATCTCTCTCTCACCCCCTCTCCCTCCCGCCTCTGCCCAATGGTGACTCACCCTGACCCACAACAATACAGACTTCTGCTTCCTCTTTGGTTTTGGTTCCTCCTCTCTTTGAGTGGCTAAAGCCAAGAGCTTCCCAACCTAATAGCAAGTGAATGACTCTTTTAAAGTATAACTAAAGGCAAAACGTTTTGTTTTTATTTTGGATAGCGTGGAGAGGAATTAGAACACTTGTCAGGATTTTCTTACTTTCTGTGTCCCCGTTAGCGAGATTCATCATCTATATTTGTCACATTTACCATTATCAGGGAAAGTCAAGGAAAATTACAAATTTTGGGTTGTCCCTAGAAAAGTAATAGAGGGGAAATCTTTAACCAGTGGGCACTTAAACCCCCTTCCTAACCAGACCAATTTTCAGCTTTCGGTGCTCTCACACTAAGAAATGACAATTACTCAGTCATGCAACACTGTACCCATATGAAATGTTTGTCCTTTTTTTCACACAAATAGAGCTTTCTTTTGGTGGTATTTAATCACAGCTGTGTTTTTTATTTTTTGCGCTATAAATAAAAAAAGACTGAAAATTCTGTAAAAAAAATAAAAGAAATTATTTGGTTCTGTTAAAATGTATTGGCCAGTATTGGCAAGTATTGGCAGAGTATTGGCGAGTATTGGCAGAGTATTGCAGAGCATTGCAGAGTATTACATAGTATTGCAGAGTATTGCAGAGTATTGCATAGTATTGCATAGTATTGGCAGAGTATTGCAGAGTATTGCAGAGTATTGCATAGTATTGCAAAGTATTGCAGAGTTTTGCATAGTATTGCAGAGTTTTGCATGGTATTGCAGAGTATTGCAGAGTATTGCATAGTATGGCAGAGTACTGGCAGAATATGGGCACTGAGCAGCGCTGTGGGCTGGATCTGTAGTGCCCACAGCACTGCAAACGATCTCTACCTCTCTCCTCTCACACTGTACTGATCGGTACAGTGAGGGGACGGAGGAACCGGCGTCATGACACGACGCCGGTTTGTTTACAAGTAATGCTCTGTCATTTGACGGAGCGATCACCTGGTAAACGGCCGATATAGGTCACGGGTGTACCCAGGTGTGCGCAGGAGCGCTATTCTGTGAGGACGTCCCATGGACGTCCACCCAGAATATGCCGACCGCGCTGTAGCCGTCTTTCGGCTATGACCCGGTCGGCATGTGGTTAAAAAAAGGCGTTATAACCTTCCCCTACTCTATTCAAAATGAAGAATAAAAGTTTTGTCTATAGTTCTACTTTAAGTTCCTCATTCACGTTTTTGTGAAATATTGTGTTTTAACACACAAAATTTGATGTGCTTTTTGAAAGCACGTTTTCATGCTTTTTTCAGTGAAATGCATAAATATGTATGATAATGTATATTTAAACCATGTAAAAACAAGAGAAGTGAAAAAGGTCAATTGCATTAGAAAACTGGCTTCGTTGGTTTGAATGGTTACTGTGTTTTACAATACTTTGCACTTTGTTCCCATCTTTTTAAATAAGTCTGATAAAAAGGGACTCGTCTTTCTTTTGAAAATCCTTTATTTATTATAGTGCCCACCCCCGCAGGGGTCGCTGGAATTTTGTCCAGATTCACTCTGTGCAGAAGAAGCCAGGCACACAGAAACCAATACTCACCTGGCTCAGTAAACAGCCTAGGGATATCCTTTTTTAAAGTGTATTGCAGATAAACTGGAACATGGATATGTGCAGGGTAAACCGTGGGATACTCCAGCAATGTTAAATAGAAACTAGAGGATAACTATCTTCCTTCTAAGGATTATGAGCAAAGTCCATATAATAATGGGCTGAGCTACACATCAAAAAATGGGCTGAGCTACACAGAGACACCAGGAACAATGTCAACCTTTCAGTGCAAGCTGACTCTCATATAAGAGAGATAGCAGCAGCACACAATTACTAGGGTTTCACACCCCGCTCTGTACTAACTAATGTCCTTGGATAATTGGATGCCTCCTTCCAATATCTTCCAGACACCTCTCAATGGAATCCTCAGACCAGAAAGATGTCCCTTAGTTATATCCAGCAGAATATGCCCCCCAAGCTAGCATGCTGGAACCTCAATTAGCAGCAGGAAAGAACAGCTAGACTGCCCAGAAGGGCAGTATCCCTTAAGCTTGGATCTCCTCCTGGACAAGACCCCACAGCTCCAGGCTTCAGACTATTTCAGACTCCCAACCACCACCTAGGCACCCTCCCTCAAGGATTGGCTTGGGCTACATAAATATTCATACTGAAGATTTGACTTTCCCAGCTCACTACTTTCCAGAACCATCCAGAAAACAGAAGAAAGCATCAGAGCCCACAGCCTGTGAAACCCAGAGCAGACCAGAGTAATCACAAGCAGCCTCACCAATTACAGGATAGCTAAGAACTAAATGTACCTAACCTAGCACCTATCTAGGAGGGTGCTACATAGGTATAAACGACTGATCTTAGAGTTTTACAGGTAAAAAGTATCACTTATGAGAGCAAACACACCAATATACATATCCACAAATACAAATCTACAAAATCCTGCCTAGTATACAGACCAACAATCAAATGAAAATCAGACAGAAGGAGACTTTGGGGGTTATTTACTAAAGGAAAATCCACTTTTACTTGAAAATGCACTGAAAGTGAACTTGGAAGTAAAGTCGCTGTAGATCCGAGGGGGACATGCAAGGAAAATAAAAAACAGTATTTTAGCTTGCACATGATTGGATGATAAAATCAGCAGAGCTTCCACTCATTTCAGATCTACCCCTTAGATTAGAGCGACTGCACTTCCAAGTGCACTTTCAGTGCACTTATAGTGCAAAGTGGATTTTCCTTTCGTAAATAACCCCCTTTGTATTCATAACCCTAAAGCATGAGATTCAGTGTTGGGGCACAAAGAAGCCACAACAGGGTTTTTTGTTTTTTGGTCAAGGATGGGGACTCATCTTTGTTGAGGCAAAGCTAAACTGTATACAATAAAATAGCAATGAAATGAAATAAAATAGCCTATAAAGAGCTGTCAGTAGGGTCCTTGCACACATGGTACTGATGTAAAAACTCTGGATCTTTCAAACATGAGTATGGTCTATATGGTGCATGCATTTCCATGCATATATGTGTGCATATGCGCATATAAATTCTTATAATCTACTAATCAAGGTGGGGGGGTTTGATTTACACTTACGCAAAATACTGACCAGTAGTACATTTTTCTGTATTTTTTTTCTGTGGCACTAGTTTACTGATATTACAGGCCCATTGAAAGCAATGGTTTACATTTAGATCACTAAAAAAACAAAAACGTGAATAAGCCATTTTTGGCACCTGTGTGCAAGAGCCTTTAGTGTTGCTGACAATAAGCTGAATTTTCTATACAATAAAAACAAAACTGTCCTTTTGACATCACCATAAATTCAAGTTAACAGACAAGTGTAATAAAAAAATGAACACACTTGAGTGAAGAGGTGTTTTTCTAAGATTATCCTCTAGGTGTCAGTCAAAGACATATGTTGCAAAGAGCAGAAGAGGCTTGTACTGTAGCTGCTGCCTCATTATATGTTCTACTATGCAATCTTCAGAGCAGAGATCTTCATCTGAAGCCAACTTGGCACAACCACTAAGCGTTGGCTCATTAAACTTTACGAAAGGTGTGTCCATTTCCTCAGGGTCTTAATAAATATCAAAGTTAGTCAAATGGAATTGGTGACATTTTGCCCAACTTAATTTTGCCGATAAGCAAGTTTATTCGATGTTTAATCATTTTCCATGTGAAATGTTCTGCTAACACCTTGATTTGCTGTCTTTTGCACCAGCACTAAAAATTAGAGCATTGCCCATTGATTTCCACATTGAGATGATAAGATGATAATTAGCTCAGACAGGAGATCAGACATATAGGATAGTGTCAGAGGAACATCTTGCACATGTACTGTAGATAATCACCCTTTCCAGCACTTACATTTACCGTACATCTATACTGATCTGATGAAGCTTAGCGGAGGGTATACACTCTATGCTTCTATATTAGGAAAAGTGCAGCGTGTTCAGATGCCCATCTGTAATTATCCAAACATGTTAAACAGAACTGTCACAAGGCAATGCTTCACATATAATTTGCCATTCTCTGATTGCTTGGTTACTAGCTCTATGCCAACACCTTTTTATTTTTAATTGAGGTCCTGAACATGAAATAAAAATAGACATTATGCACAAAATACAGCATATTCCTTTTAAAGTTCATGAACTGATTTTCTTGAATAGTACCACAGACACATGCTTACCACCAAATCACAAACTTATGCCGCGTACACACGATTGGAAATTCGGCCAGCAAAAGACAGATGAGAGCTTTTGGTCGAAAAATGCGATCCTGTGTATGCTCCATCGGACTTTTGCTGGCCGAATTCCAGCCAGCAAAAGATTGAGAGCAGGTCAATCAGAAATTCCGATCGTCTGTAGCAATTCCGACGCGCAAAATTCCTACGCATGCTCGGAAACAATTTGACGCGCATTGAACTTAATTTTCACCGCCTTCTTGACGGTCGAAAATTCAGCAAACTTTTGTGTGACCGTGTGTATGCAAGCCAAGCTTGAGCAGAATTCCGCTCGTGTGTACGCGGCATAATTGTGGGTATTAAATGACATGTCACCTACCGTATACTCTGTGTTAACAATAAAAAGTGTTAAAGTTACCCGCTAGGTATTAGGTGTAATCCTGTTTTTGCTAAATATTCCAATACATTTATAATGCCTCCCATGTAAATATGGCTTCTTTTTGTAAAGTAATTTATTTCAGAACACAGGTTGTTAAAGCGTATCTATGGCCAAAATGCATAGCTCCCAACTGTCCCTGATTTTGAAGGGACTGTCCCTGATTTAGAACAAAGTTCCTCTGTCCATCTTTTCTCCTCAATCATCCCTCATTTTGGTCTGATCTATAAAGTGGTATATAAAATGCACTATTTATCTTTCTAACAGTGTTTCACAGTGCTAAACCTGTCATCTAATTTCTAAATTGCTGCATTTGTAAATTTTAAAAGTCATTATTAACCACCTGACATCACCGACCAGGCCATTTTTGAGAGATACGGCACTGCCTTACTTTAAGGCTACTTTCACACTGAGGCACTTTACAGGCGCTATAGCGGTAAAAATAGCACCTGCATAGCGCCTGTAAAGTGCCTCTCCTCTCACTCCAGTGTGAAAGCCCGAGTGCTTTCACACTGGAGCGGTGCGCTGGCAGGATGCCAAAAAATGTCCTGAAAGCCGCATCTTTGAGGTGCTGTATGAGCGGTGTATACACTGCTCCTACAGTGCCCCTGCCTATTGAAATCAATGGGCAGCGCCGCCAAAGAGCTGGCTGCAGCGGCGCTTTGCGGGTGCATTTAACCCTTTTTCGCCCGTTAGTGGGGGTTAAAAGTGCCCCACTAGCTGCCGAAACGTGCCGCAAAAACTACGGTAAAGCACCGCTAAAAAAAGCAGTGCTTTACCGCCAACGCACCAGTGTGAAAGTAGCCTAACTGACCATTGCGTGGTCATACAACGCTGTACCAAAATAATATTTATGGCCTTTTTCCCCACAAATAGAGCTTTCTTTTGATTTGATCACCTCTGCATTTTTAATAGGTTGCGCTATAAACAAAAAAAGACCGACAATTTAAAAAAAAAAAAGATTTCTTAACTTTTTTCTATAAAACATATCTGGAAAAAGATTCTTCATCAATTTAGGCCAAAATGTATTCTGATACATATTTTTGGTAAAAAAAAATCCCTAAAAGCGTATATTGATTGGTTTGTGCAAAAATTATAGCGTCTACAAACTATGGGATATATTTATTTATTCATTTTACTAGTAATGACGGCGATAACTGACTTATAGTGAGACTGTGATATTTGATGACCCTTTTTGGGGACCAATGACACTAATACAGTAATCAGTGCTAAAAAAATTGCACTGTCACTGTCCCGATGACACTGGCTGGGAAGGGGTTAACATAAGGGGCAATTAAAGGGTTAACTGTGTGCTTGACCAGTGTTTTAGTGTAGTGTGGGAGGTGCTTTTACTAGGGGAAGACATAGATCCATATCCCTGCTTTTCAGAGACACAGGATCTATGCCTTCCCTCCTGTCAGAACTGCGATCTGTCTTGTTTACATAGGCAGACCATTCTGCCTCTTTGCTGGAGGATCGGTGGGTGCTGGTGGACATCGAGTCTGCGATACCCGCCGATGGGTTCCTGCTGTGTGTGATCACAGCAGGAGCAAACCAGCGGTGGCGCACATGCGCGCCCCCTACCCAGAAGAGCCTGATAATGTCAATATATGTGATCCGGTGCAGAGGTGGCACCCTGTAGTGGTAAAGGGGCAGTCCTTAAGTGCTAAAGGAATAGTAGTGGTAAAAAAAAAAAAAAAGCACTTGTGGGTTTAACTAATCTTTTTTTTTGTATAATTCTTCTTTTAAGGGGGTGTGACAGGGGGTGTGTCTTATGCCTATATACTTTTGCTAATAGGTGTCCCTCGTCTCCATCAATTGGGAGGTATTAACCACTTGCCTCCCACCATATAGCAATATGAAGTCGGCAAAGTAGTTTCAATATCCTGACCGGGCGTCATATGAAGCATCAAGCCGATGCGCACCCCCGTGGCGATCGTTGTTGTGGTCTGTCAGTCTGACACACCGCAAACCGGAGACTCTCACGGAGACTCTTTACCACGTGATCAGCCGTGTCCAATCACGTCTGATCATGATGTAAACAGGAAGAGCCGTGATCGGCTTTTCCTCACTCACGTCTGTCAGACGCGAGTAGAGGAAACCCGATCGGCTGCTCCTCTGACAGGGGGGTCTGCGCTGATCGATTATCAGCGCAGCCCCCCTGAGGATGCCCACACTGGACCATCAGGGATGCCACCAGATCACCAGGGATGCCCACCACTAGGTATGACACCCTAGACCACCAAAGATGCCAATCAGTGCCCACAATGGATGCCAATCAGTGCCCACAATGGGCATCACAGATTGGCAGGCATTATTGTTTGGCACTGATTGGCATCCATCTATACCATCAATAGGTGTACATCAGTGTCTCTATCAGTGCCCATCCATGGCCATCCGTGCCACCTATAAGTGCCCATCTGTGCTGCCTATCCGTGCCCATCAGTGCTACCTATCAGTGCCCATCTGTGCCGCTTATCAGTGCCCATCCGTGGCGCCTATCTGTGCCGCCGTTCAGTGCCCATCAGTGCCACATATGTGTACCATCAGTGCCGCCTATCAGTGCTCTATCAGTGCTGCATATTAGTGCCCATCATCAGTGCCACCTCATTGGTGCCCATCAGTGCCACCTTATCAATGCCTGTCAGTGCAGCCCCAACAGTGAAGGAGAAAACTTACTTATTTACAAAGTTTTGTAACAGAAACAAAAAAAAGTACATTTTTTTTCAACATTTTCTGTCGTTTTTTATTTGTTCAGCAGAAAATAAAAACCCCAGCAGTGATCAAATACCACCAAAAGAAAGCTCTATTTGTGGCAACAAAATTACAAAAATTTAGTTTGGGTACAGGGTAGCATGACCACGCAATTGTCATTCAAAATGCGACAGCGCTGAAAGCTGAAAATTGGTCTGGCCAGGGAGGTGTATAAGTGCCCGGTATTGAAGTGGTTAAAATGTAAAATTATATATTAATTTATACATTTCAATTATTTCTAACCTACTCCTATAGTACTGAATGATCTTGAAGTTTATAAACTTACTTTGTGAAGAGCCCTATACATTTACTTCCTGGAAATCTGTGATACATACTCACTATGCCCTATGATTAAGCACTGCTGTATCACATAGTGCATGGAGCCTGCCTTTAAAACTACAGAGGTGCTGAATGAAGGGGTTTCTGGAGGCGCAGTCAGTACAGGAATCACAGCTTGCAGACAACAAGGTACTATGGGATATGTAGTCCTTAGAAATTGAAAATAAACAATGGAGAAGAAGCTGCAAAACATGCAGGGAATCCAGGAAGCTGTGGAAAGCGATGGCCAGCAGACAGGCAGCACTCACAAAATGAAAGAGATTTTTCAAGTAATTGGATTGCATTGGTTTGTAAAAAATAAATATTATTTGTATTGTTATTACCATAATGATGGTATAACATGAATGTGAATGCTTGGACCATAGAATTTGTTTAAAATGGAACTATAGGCAAAATATTTATTTCATTTCGGAGTAAGGGAGGATTATATCCTCTGTGTGATTTCTTTTCACCATCTGTGTCCCATTGTGAAGATTTCCCTTCATTTCCTGTCCCATAGCCAAACAGGAAGTGAGAGTTAATCCCTGCAAATTAATGGAATACCTTGGGACCCCACAGGTGACCAGAACTAGCCCCCCATTGGAAGATCTCCACTCCATTACTTTTCTGGGGACAACCCAAAATGTGGGTTTTCTTTTACTTTGTTAATGGTAAACAGGACAAATACAGGGTGATCTAATGGAGGCACAGACAGCAATAAAAACTGACAGGGGTTCTACTCCCTCTCTACTTTATCCAAAACCAAAAAAACATTTGCCTTTAGCTAGGGGTGCACCAATACCATTTTGAATGCTTAGTTCACCTGCAGAAAGGCTTTATTATGACACTATTAAAATCCATACTAGATACAGAGTTGACGGGGGTACAGCTGTAGCATCAGACTGATGATACCGCACCGAAATTAGTATGTATTTTTTTTTTCTTTAAGCCCTACACTTGTAGCAGTAACAATCAATACATTTTCCCAAAGTTATGTATGTATATATCTTGGCCAGCAACAATTATCAACTATGTAAAACAGATTTATTTACATGGTGTAATATAATTTGCATTGACTAATAAATGTACTGTTTATTAATAAAATAGTACAGTAAAATAATTCCTCTTTTCTAATATTGAGTCCATATTTAGACAGCAGCGTTTTTTTTTTTTTTTTTTTGATTTACAAAACATATGAGGATTACTTGCCCTTGGTTTGGCCAGACTTTACCTTGACTTATAATTAAACATGGCTCTTATTCAGCTTTACACATTATAAAAATTAAGACTTTGATGTTTTAATTAGGAGAAGTTAGTGATTTTCACTTTTCACACCAAACTACTCTGTAAAGTTGTATTTTATTTTGTCAGCATAAAACTCGTCACCTGGAGTGCACAAAATGTAATTTAGAATATTGAAAGTTGTAAATTGTGACTCACCGACTGAGATTGCATTATTTACATCACACTGAAACCTCATATTTAGTGTGACTTTCTTTGTAATATATAATCTGTTGCCCCACATATCATTTTCATTGTGACATTTCTTTAATTAAGTTATAAATTCTTCACTGTAATAATATTCTAAAGGTAATAATCAGGAAGGAAAAATGTAATAACAATGAGGGAAAAAAGTGAGAATTACATAGAGCTACATTTGTCTGCAATAGAGCTACATTTATCTGCAATGGTTAAGTTAGAATTAGATTCCCACTTCGGGAACCTAATTCAAACTTAAAACCAATTGTATATGTGAGGGCATAAGATGCAAGTACTGCATGCATTGTGAGGGCAATGGAAAAAAGCAATCTATTTGGGTATAATTTTACATATTTCATTATAGGAGACCAGTAAATTAGGCAGAAAGTTGCAAAAAACTTGGAATCAAAGCAGCATGTTTGCTGCAATATGCAAATTAGGGACCAGCTTCCAGAAGCCGGTGTCTTGTCGAATACTGTCCCCCGTCGGATAGTATCCGCCCTGTACTGCGCTTGCGCAGTACGGAGGACAAGGAGACGATGAAAGTCTCCTAAGATGAACGGCGCCTGCGCACTGAGTCCAGGTTCAAGCCCCACCATCCAAGTGGACATAGAGTTAGAATAAAAAGCCCTGTTACAATGTACTGTTTTACATCATCTACCGTATGTCCACTTGCATGGTAGGGCTTGAACCTGGCCTCAGGGCAGAATGTACTATTAAGTGCGCAGGCGTCTCCTTGTCCTCCGTACTGCGCAAGCGCTGTACCTGTGCAGTACGGGGCGGACACTATCTGATGGGGGGACACTTTTCAGCAGAACACCCGCACCTGGTTAACTGCATACCAGAGAGATACATGGGAGCTTCGAGCTGAACTCTCGCTTTTCCCCGAAACTTCAATAACCATAAATTTGGTAACATTTTGAAAATCGTTATGGTTTTATGGATGGGCTTCCAACACATTCGAAACACTTAACACTACAAGTAGTTCTTAGAGGCATGCTTGAGCTGGGAAGCTAGAGATGCATTATTGGAATAATTGTCCATGTTTTTAACTTGCCTGATTGTTAGTTTCCCTCAACAGCAGAGACCATCCATGGACACTAGATTTTCCACCAGATCAGGCGGATGTAATTGCATATTTATGGTTACCCTTAAGCTGGCCATAAACCAGTAGATTCGTCTTAGAAAATGCTTTTTTTTGGAATGTTCGTTCTTCTAAAATTCAATGTCCAATAGCCAACCGTTTTTAATCATAGTGACAAAAAAAAATTAAAGGAGCAGGATGGAAATTTTTTCTTGAACAAGCTAAATTGTAACGCACGGTCGGAATTTCCTGACAGAAAATGTTCCATGTGAGCTTGTTGTCGGAAATTCCGTCCGTGTGCATGCTACATCAGACATTTCCCATCAGAATTTTCGACAACAAATATTTGAGAGCTGGTTCTCAAATTTTCTGACAAAAAACGTTGTCGTCGTAAATTCCTATTGTGTGAACACAATTCCAACGCACAAAAGTCCACGCATGTTTGGAATCAAGCAGAAGAGCCGCACTGGCTATTGAACTTCATTTTTCTCAGCTTGTCATATGTGTTGTACGTCACCGTTTTCTTGGTGATCGGAATTTCCAACAAGATTTGTGTGACTGTGTGTATGCAAGACAAGTTTGAGCCAACATCTGTCTGAAAAAAATCCACGATTTGGTTGTTGGAATGTCTGATCGTGTGTACGCGGCATAATGGTAAACTAATGTGAAATTGTACTCTCCCCCAGGGATGTGGTCATCAAATGCACTATCCCAAGTGTTACTTACAAACAAAAAACAAAAGAAGAATCAGTGCTTCCCAAATTAGCTGCCAAAGTAGTAACCATTCAATAAATTCTAAAAGTAAATGTGGTTTTTGATTGTGAAATTCCAATCATTTTGAATCGAATGTTAAAAGTAAATGATATTTTGAAGTAATTTCAAACAGCATTTATCCTCTGAGGGCATTAATGAATGTACTGATGAGATATTCTGTTTAAACATTCATATGAAGGTGTACCAGTGTATGGTCAGCTTTAAATTGCTCACAGACTTTGCTACCTTATTGTACAATCTACTTTAGAAATACCAAGAAATACTGTAGTATGAGGGTCTTCTGGATATAAACTGAATGGATTGTCTAGGTAGGCACTTGTATTACACTGAAGAATCAGATTGTAAAGTGTGTGGCCAGTTTAATCAGGTAATCTTGAATATTGACAAAAGAGCTGCACTGTTATTATATCTAAAATTGTGACTTAACACGCTAAGCATAGCTGACTATCTGCTCAGTTCACAAAGGTGTTACCTCTCTGCTTACTGGTTGTTCAACCCCCTCAAAGTCCAGAATCCTCAGTACTGAAAATGGTCTAGGGTAGCCAAATCTAGTCCCATGATTTGGCTACCCTGTGTCAGCTGCAGGTGAAAGGCGGGAGCGCTAACAATGGCTGCACCATGGGAGCCTATGTACCCATAGGCGCTTTCTCCACTCTCCTGCAGCCACTGGCTGACACAGTGGATCACGTGACCACACTGGAGCAGACTGAAAATAGGTGCGATTATACACTTTTATACAGGTTAGTTAGCATAGGTGTTAGAAGGAGAGAAAGAGCATTTTTAAAACTAGTTAGGCTTTAGCTGGAATTATACTTTAATAAATACAACTTATGCAGTATAAATAAATGTATGAGGTAAGGACAAGATGAAAAGCACCTTTTACTACAAGCTACAAGAGCCCCATATGTTAGCCATTTCTATGTGCTGTCACTTATGGCCATTCTTCGTACTACACAGTGTTCAAAGGCCGTTGGAATGAGATGCCATCCTCGTCTGTTGAAATGAAAAGAAGATGGTAGTAGGGATAAAGCTACACACTAGCATGTGGTTGCAATAAACAACTACAAGTATAAATGATCAGTCAGATCTAAGTTTGTCAATGCTCAGTTGGTCAATTGAAGCTTAAGCTGGCTATACACTGTTGGGATTTCAGGGGATCCTGTGAATTGACCATTGTCTTGCTGGTACTGCCTGACTTGACAAACTTTGAATAAAAATCGACTGCAGTTCCGGTATTTTGACAGGCACAGGTGCTAGCTGTCAGATTGCATTCCATCCATGCTGTTTAGCTGAATCTAAGGCTGGCCATACATTATAAAATTTTCTTATTCAATTTCCTTTAGATTTACCTTCAAATATAGTGCAAGGGCCTGCCTGATTGCATAAAAATTTAAAGTGCTTGGGTTTGATCTAATTTTATATGGTTTTGGTAAACCTAAAGGAAAGTTGTACAAGAAAATTGTATAATGTATGGCCAGCCTGAGTGTGTATCTCCAGCATGTGTTTTAGATAGATAGATAGATATTCATTTTGCTGAAATATATTTGAAGAACAAGGCATTATTCTGATTGTCAGTCGGCCAGTTAGCGATTCCTGCCTTTAGGCATGCCAGAATTACAAAATACATTACATTTGATATATTGCAGCTGTGTTATTAACACCTGCAGCCTCCTAACATATTACTGACAACAGAAGATAATGTGTGGATGTAGACTTACAGTATATTGCCATCAGGACTGCATAGTGACAATGGTTGATTATTACCAGACAATCATTATGATTTGATTACCTTTTTTACATCCTGCAAACTTCTGCTCCAGTATCTTGGTGTCTCCTAAATAGGAGCCATTGTAGTGGCAGCCTAGGGCAGCTCAGACACAGGAGATAGGCTACAGGCTAAACAACTGCATTATTTCTTCTCTTCAGGTCCTTTGTCTGAAATCTGAATTTTACCTAATAGAGGGTACAATTATTTCTTTGTTTATACTTATGGTGGGAAACTACCAGGGCTTTTCTGGTTCAAATGCAGTTGCTCTTAATAAAATTATTATTTTGAGATATTTTAAAATATTTCAGCATAAAAGCAGAAATGATTGGCATTTTGTTATATTCAACCTAATTAATCTGAGCTCCAGGCTCATCAAAACGTACATTGTTGTAAAATGCTCTATGTTTCCATTGTTAATCAGTCTATGAAGTTATTTTTCTGCAGTATGTTGCAAATATGGCCAGGGTGCATATGTCATCTCACACTGAAGTAGTAACAAACCATTGATCTACATTCCCCAATAATCAATTATGCAGCATATCTTGCAGGAAAGCTTTCCAGGCAATGCAAAGGAACAGTGACATAAAAAGCTCCCCAGCAATACCAAAGGTCGCACAATAAGTCACAGGGTGGCAATGCTCAGAATATATATGTCTATTCTTAAATGTGACCATCACTGCTTTATATATTGATAAAACTGTGATATAACACAAACAGTATAATAATATATTCAATATTAAGGGCCTTATACACCTTTCTACCTGCTCCTTGTGGTCTTCACCTGCATACAATGTGTATTGATCATGTTGTTTCATTGTGTTATATGTTGCCTTATATGCACAGCCTATAATAGAGTAAATCGACACATTTTGCTATCAGAAGTTTCTTTTTGTGTTCAAACTGGAGGAATGGTACTCCACAGATTAATGCATGACCTCTGCCTGCCTGTCTTTAGTGTGAGAACTGGCACTTCCTGTGAAGAAAGTACATATCCCACAATCCCTGTGTCTATCAGGCTAGTGTTCCGCTAGTGAAAGCTGCATAGTAATTAGATCTGAAAAAGGCACAAGCAGGCAGAGCACTGAAGGGGAGAGATCTGTTTTCATCACTTTCACACTCCCACATTTTGTGATGCAAAACAGAGGAAATGGCAAGGCATCGATTGGAATTTGTGTGGCCTGTAACAAGAAGTTTTCTGTCCATTTAGTGAATAGGTGTAAGAGTGGAAAATACCACGCTGTCACCTGAAAATTTTAATTAGAAAAGTCCACAACGTGATAACAAGTGAATAAGTAAAGTCCACGGATGGCAGCTGGAAAAAGCTGTCGATGGCCACCTTAGTGGATGGCCACCTTAGGACATCAGTGGAAGGACAATTGTGAAGAGTGGACGATAGAAGCAAAACCACCGCCTTCCATATGTTGGTGATGGTTTTGCTTCTATCACCCACTCTTCACAATTGTCCTTCCATATTTTATATATTTAATATTTTTTCACTCTTCATTTTTTACTTTTTTGCCATTACACAGTCTTATCCTATATGACTGCTTCTACTTAGTGCTGCACTTATACCCATTTAGTGAACAGGGACAAGCTAGATGAATGAATACATGGACATAGGGCAATCGATCAGCCATGACACTACAGACTGCAGCCACAACATGTGGGCCCATTATTACAAGGTAAGGCAAACAAACAACACAGGGAATATACTGTAACTACACTAATACCTAGTTAAAACTTTTGAAATGTGCAATACCTTTAAAAAGAAAAGGGAGATTACAAACAAAATACCTCCTGCAAAGTGTGTGACAGAAATAATACTGAACTTCCCAGTGTTGCACTTATAGAGGGAATACAGCTGATTCTTGATCTCATGGGCTGAATGAAGTTAATAATGAACCTTGACCCCTTATAGAATACAAAGAATGATAAAGAAATATCACAAAAACCTTTCTCTAAGGAGAGATTAGTTGCCATTTTTACTGGCCATTATGCCAACTGAAATCCTGAAGGAAAGAGACTTATGTTTGTGTATAAGAAAAAGAGGACCTCCTTTTGCTCAGATGTTGAAACAATGTTATACATAAGGAAAAAAACAATAACTTTCTTTTCAGAGCATTAGCTACCTCTACTATGATTTATGTATAGACTGGGGTCTCTGGAAAGACCAAAAAGCAAAGCTTGACAAATATGAGCAGTAGCATAACTATAGCCATAGAGGTATCTATATAGGCATATGTGGTATCTATATAGGCAGCAGAGTCACACAGGGGAGCACTGAAGCCAATTAGAGAATATATTACCCAAACATTTCATATTCCTGATATGCGTCTGTGGTAAAATGTACAGTATTTGTGTTAAAAAGTGTTATGTTCTCTTTGCATTGCTTCCTTTGTGTGACATACCTGATGTTCCTGCCAGTCCCCCAGCTTTGCTATTTCAAATTGACCAATCTAGCCATGAGAGCACATCCATCCCAGCATAGTCATTTTTCTGGCTGTGCTGAGAGAAAAGCCTGCCTGTCCTACCATGGCCAAGACTTGTGCAGTCATTTACTTTTAATAATTGATTTGTGGCTGACAGCAACTAGTGTTCAAATAAGACTAGAAAAAAATGGTGTGAATAAATCACTAGAACCAGATGGCTTACACCTGAGAGTCCTCAAAGAACTTAGCCATGTTATAACTATCCCATTGTTACTAATTTTTAAAGGATAAGTTCACCTTTTAAAAACATAATAAATGCAATATCAGGCTTCTGCAGACACTGCCTACAGCTTTCTGCCTGTAACTTTGTACAGGCTTTCTGTTTGAAACCTATAGGAAGTGCCAATGAACTACGAGAGCGCTCATTAGCACCCTTTGTTCATTGAGAACTACAAGCTGTCTGCTGCGGTGGTAGACAGCTTGTGTAGTTTAGTCATTTACAGAACTCTGTGAATGAATGATGCAGCTGTGTGGGCGGAGCTCTGCACAGCCACGTTGTTTTTAAATTGTAACAGCGGGTGTGAGTAGGTGCTCTTTAGTAGCATGTTATATGTTATACCCTAAATACGGGTGTAATGTGTAACATGGTATTAAAGTGGACCTTCAGTCGTTTTTTTCAACTTTCCATCTATTAAATCCTCTGCCCTTGTTGATTTAACTTTGAATAGTAAAACATTTTTTTTCTGCCAGTAAATTTCTTATACAGCCAGAATGATTAGTGACCATATCCAAGACCATATCCAAGAATTTGCTGTGAAAATAATATCATTAGTAGTAACCAGCATGAATTTGTAAAGAACCATTTTGTAAGACTTTTTTAACATTCTGCAAGGAGGTGAGCTGTTATTTGGATGGAGGAAGGCAGGTTGACGTAGTGTATCTTGATTTCACCATTGAACAATTAATTTACCCCAACAAACAATGAATTTACAAATGAAGGTCTTTTGGCACTGATGATAGGGTATGTACTTGGATAGAAAACTGGTTGAAGGAAGACGTGCAAAGGGTAGTGATTAATGGCATATTTTCTGAATGTTTTGGAGTTGTAAGCGTGGTGCCCCAAGGCTTTGTCCTGGGACCAGTTCTGTTTCAGGAAAAGAGTGGCTAAAGCTCTTTATTCTATACTTATCCTGTGAAAAAACAAATGGCCACACGAAACTGGATGAAGTGGTTGAATCTCAAACTGCATAAGGTGTTCTTTACAGTTAGGGCAATAAGGTTGAGGAACTCCCTACCAGAGTTGGTGGTGTCAGCGGAGAGTGTAGATAAGTTCAAGAAACTTTTAGATGTGTTTCTTAGCAAACACAATGTACAGGGATAAGGAAAATAGTAGCCACGCATACACTCACTCAAACACTCTTGGGTTGAACTGGATGGACTGCTGTCTTTATTCAGCCTTACCAACCATGTAACTATGTACTGTATGTATCAATGATTTTGGAATGACCCTTACTTCCTGAACAAAACCCACATTCCATCATGCTCCTTCAAATGTTCTCATCATAACGATCAATAATGACCCCATGGACCTTTAGAAAATCAAACAAACATTCTTGAAATTAAAAATTTCAAACAAAATTCTACTGGCCCTTATAACACAGGGGGTTATTTACTAAAGGCAAATCCACTTTGCACTACAAGTGCACTGCAAATTCACTTGAAAGTGCACTTGTAAGTGCAGTCGCTGTAGATCCCTGTAGAACTGAGGGGAAGCTGTGAAATTAGGGGAAGCTTTGCTGATTATATCATCCAATCGTGTGCAAGCAAAAAAAAAATGCTGTTTTTTATTTCCTTGCATGTCCCCCTCAGATCTACAGTGACTGCACTTCCAAGTGCACTTGCAGTACACTTGTAGTGCAAAGTGGATTTGCCTTTAGTAAATAAACCCCACAGTCTTCCCGAGGCTGTAAAAATTCCCTGAACTAAAATCTGAATATTAAAGGCTAGGTTCACAGTTGTAAAAAAAAAAATTATGTTTTTGCTGAAAAAAGTGCATTCATAATTTTTTTCACTGGAGCCTGCTTGTCCATACCTCTGTATGGGCAGACAGTTCCTGAGCTGTAGGCAATATAAATAAACTAGGAGCGTGCTGATCAGCATGCTCACAGTTTATTGATACTACCTACAGACGGGACATGTATGTTATTCATTTACAGACTCCTGTGAATGAATCACCTGGCTGAGTGGGCAGAGCCCTGCACCAGTTTCGAAATGTGGCAGTAGGTTCTGGGAGAAGATCCCCCACTCGCTGTCACACAAAGGGCAGCACTAGCGGCGGGAGGCGGGTGCATAGGAGTATGTTACACCCTAACTATGGGTGTGACATGTAATATGCTCTAAGGGTGAACTTATCCTTTACACAAGCGTATAACACATATACATTGATAAATGCATAGCATCATATTTGACTTCTGTCTGTGCTCAGGTTGTCCAGCAATCAGCATCGAAAACTTTGGTCATTTACCAGAAATAGCATGCATCCAATGGTGTCACTCAGCCCCCTAATGCTATCTATGTGTGGTGATTGCAAAGCCTGACTGAGAAACACTTTTTCTGTGCCCTAATGCTGTCAAAGATATAGATAGCATGAGAGGGGCTAAGTGACACTATGATCAATAAGGATCTGTAGCTTGCTGGGGACTACATTTTGAATGCCACCTAAGTCCACTTACCTGGCCATAATGTTCCTGGTACATTCTTGTCATAGGGTTATTTTTTTCAGAAATATGGGAGTTCAATTGAGAGGGTGGAAGTTGCACAGGATACTTGCAGGTTTCTATTCAAAACACAGTTCTTAGTCTGCTGCATCTCTTTCAAAAAATGTTGTGATTCATCTTTCACATGACTATACTGGCTGGACTCATCTAAACTTAAAATGTGGCTCCTTAACAACTGAGACAGGACAGCAAGTAAGGTTTCTTTGTTGCTTTCCTAATCAGTCAGTCACTCACCAACCTTCATGTCTGGAATGACTGCAGTCTGCTTCCTCTAGAAATAGCTTTCCATGGCAGCCAGTATCTTCAGGGATCATCCTAGGAAGGGATATCCTTGTTCCCTAGGCTTTAAGGTCATGAACAAGATAGGTGTTACACTGGCATCCTTAAAGGGCAAAAGCCCAGGAAGGGAAGACCATGCGCCTGGAAGAGCCTCACACATTCCCACCATGCACCACCAAGTCTGCTGCTTGACCAGATATCTCTTGCACCTGTTATAGCACACTCACAAAGGTAATGACAAAGATAATATATTGTTTGTTATTGTGCCATGTTTCTGTTTGTTATTGTGATTTTGTTTTGTCTTTATTGAATGTAACTGTATCTCAGTTTCCCATAGGGATTAATAAAGTATTCTAAATCTGAATCTGAATACACTGTATGTTTAGAGGACACTAACAGACACATAGCTAAGCTGACTAAAGCTTAATACAATCACAAAATTACAATGAATGGTAATGAATGGTCTACATTCCTACATAATATTGTCTGTGATTACACATCATGTGCCACTGAGAAAATCTACTGCTGATCGTGGGTGCAATGCTTTACAGGCTCCTAACAAAAACAAAAATAATAAATGTATTTTTTACCTGCAAAAAATGTACATTTCTTTTTTTTTTTTGTAAAGGTGAACTTATTCTTTAAGCAAAGAACAGAAGCCACCACTCTATGTAGTGTCCAAAATTGAGAGTGTCTCTAGGGCGGACATCCGATTGAATCCCAATAGGAACTTTTATATGACGTTTTGGTGTCCCAAAAGCCTGACATATTGGTTCTTGTTGAATTTGCCAAGACCTAAGCCAAAAATACATTGGATAGTGGTGCAATCACCAATTTAGTGAAAACCTGGACCTTTATTACATTAGGTGTTAATGCCAAAGCGGGTTATCTGTCTTTTAAATTCATATCCACAACTTATACACTTGAGTTATCTTGTAAAACTTAAATGTCTTTATTATGTCACCAATTGTAATTCTCAAAGTCTGTACATTTGTCTATGAAAGGACATGTCCCTGTCTGACTTAAATAAAGAAATAGAAAAAAAAAATCTGATCCTTTTTGCTAATATGTCAACTATTTAAGCATAATATGGGTTCAAACATTTTTTAGATTATTTTATACTCAGGGTTTATAGTTTCTAGCAAAACAAAATACTTATTTTTTGAGGTTTTATATTTTTCCTTAATAAAAACAATATAATTCAATCAAATCCTTTATTAAACCATTTGATGCCAGCTTTATTCATTGCAGCTGATAGCAAAGATCTAAAATCCTGGGAAGTGAATATTCCATATGGCCAGTTCAAGAACATCAGCCAAAACAGTTCTTTCTAAAAGATTTAAAAACCATGCTAAGACTTTGGCAAATAGGCTTCAATAAATCTTTGTCCAGAATCCTTAATTAAAAATCTCTCAGCAAGAAATTTAAGTTGCACCAGTTTACACGGAGGATCTGGAGACATTGCAACTGCAAGATAATACAACAATATATTTGGTAAGAATTAAAGATGCAAGCTACTTGAGTAGTACTGTGTCCTTCATCTCTAGGGAAGTACTGTAAATCAAACCATTTGCCTTATGATCCCAAAAAGATGCTTTATTTTCATAGTTCTAAAAACATGCTTAGTTTTTATTAAATAAAAGAAAAAGGACATAAGACAAAACAATCAATACAACAGGTAGTAGTCCTGAAATATGCACACAAAAAAAGCATTAAAAAATCCCAAGGGATTCCTTATACCCCACAATATACATTTAATTGCCAACGTGCATTGCATAAAAGGTAAAGAAAATAAAGAAAAAAGATAAACCCTTAACTTTAAGACATAAATACAGTACCTTTTTTAATCTTCCTCAAACTGCATTCAAAAGAAGTCCCCCCCCCTCCCATTTTTTTTTATCTCTTTCTTAATATTTTTCCTATCCTTTCTCCCCCTTTTCTTTTTTCTCTTTCTGCTTCTCCATCTAAAGCACCCAAAAAAAATAAAATAAATTGTGCAAACAATTTGTAATAATTAAGAGGGGGAAGTGCCAGGCAGGGCCCATATGTGGCTACTTCCCTTATTGTACCCATCTCTTCCCATTCACCCCCCTAAATCTCCAGCCAGTGACCTCGCTCAAAAATAAGACTGCCCAAAAAAAATAAACAATAAAAAAACATAAAATACCAAAAAAAATGTGCACTAATAATTGTTGATTAGGGGTACGTCCAGGGGTAGCTGCCTATAGCTGCTACCCCAATCCCTCCCTCCCATATATTTAAACACAATTGATACAAATATAGAAATCACTCCATTGCCACATCCGTAACTATGCTATAGAACAGAGAGACAAACACCCCCCTTGGTTTGGACTTTAGAGGCAAATTTGGACACAGTATCGGTAAAAAAAATATATTTTATTCACACATAGAAAAAGCATAAAACTAACATCAAGACACAATTAAAAACATGTGTACACATCTTGTGCAAAAATCAAGCCCATAGTGCCTGAGGTTTACAAAGTAATATTCCATGGTATCAAGTGAGTGAGCCCCTAAGCGTCAGCGTGTTTCGCTGATCCATTCCTTTGAATTTTATTATCTCTGTGTGTGCAATCACTATTGCTAGTTTAAAAAAATTAAATAAGAAAAGGCGGGGGGGATCGAACAGAGCATAGAGACCTATAGCCAGACCAATCTCTGGCCAACAATTCTCCATTGCCCTTATACCTTATTATGAAATTTCCTCTGTCAACCCCCCCCCCCTCCCCTCACCTCCTAAAGAACATTCTCATTACCCATATAAACTGAGAATTGTTTAAACTCAAGCCAATTTCTCCAAGTTGTATGGAATTTTGACCAAGAGTAATTTTGCAGGTGTATTAATTCCTCCATTAATCTAGTACTATCTACTTCCCTAAACCAATCCTTCGTTGTTGGTATTTTCTTTGATTTCCAGTATTTTGGGATTAGTATTTTTGCTGCGTTTAACAGGAATGGAATTATGGACGTTCTGCATTGTCTCCTTGGTTCACCTGTGGCATGAAACAAACATTGCCAGGGGTTTTGCCTAACTACAGAATTACTGATCATCTTAATTAAATGAAGTACTTTTTTCCAATATAGCTGAATCGAAGGGCAGTGCCCCCATACATGGGCATGTGTTCGGAACATTCATTTTTGTATGTTTACACTCTGAAATTCTTTAGAGAGGACTAATTACAAATGGGCATTTGTAATAATCTGAATTTAAACACTTAGGGGGTCTATTTATAAAACATTCATTGCACAAATGTCAGAAACATTCCTGCAAGCTGAACTGAATTTCACAATATGTTTTTGAATAGATCAACCTCTGTATCATCAGCTCCCTCTAGTGGCCAAAATGCATCATGCCTTTCTAAATACCTCAATGATAATAAATATATATATATATATATATATATATATATACACACACACACATGGTATCTCACAAATGTAAGTACACCCTTTGCGTACACCCCTTACACATTTGTAAATATTTTATTATATCTTTTCATGTGACAACACTGAAGAAATGACACTTTGCTACAATGTAAAGTAGTGAGTGTACAGCTTGTATAACAGTGTAAATTTGCTGTCCCCTCAAAATAAGTCAACACACAGCCATTAATGTGAGTACACCCCTAAGTGAAAATTGTGCCCAATTAGCCATTTTCCCTCTCCAGTGTCATGTGACTCGTTAGTGTTAAAAGGTCTCAGGTGTGAAAGGGGAGCAGGTGTGTTAAATTTTGTGTTATGGCTCTCAACATGGCACCTCATGGCAAAGAACACTCTGAGGATCTGAAAAAAGAATTGTTGCTCTACTTAAAGATGGCCTAGGCTATAAGAAGATCGCAAAGGCCCTGAAACTGAGCTGCAGCACGGTGGCCAAGACCATACAGCGTTTTAACAGGACAGGTTCCACACAGAACAGGCCTCGTCAGCGTCATATCCAGAGGTTGTCTTTGGGAAATAGATGTATGAGTGCTGCCAGCATTGCTGCAAAGGTTTAAGGGGTGGGGGGGGGGCTCAGCCTGTCAGTGCTCAGACCATACGCCGCACATTTCATTAAATTGGTCTGCATGGCTGATGTCCCAGAAGGAAGCCTCTTCTAAATATGATGCACAAGAAAGCCCGCAATACCCATAAGGATTCCACCTCCTCCCTAGCTCCCTTAGTGATGTCATCTCTCACATTCACTTGTACATTATTCTTGATATACATGCATACCCCTCCCCCTTTACCCTCTCTATCCCTGCAATAAAGGATATACCCTTCAATGGTTGCCAGCCAATCATGACATCTGTTGAACCAAGTCTCTGAAATTCCCACAAAATCCAAATCCTCCTCATACAACAGTATCTCTAGTTCACCCATCTTGTCTGCCAGACTCCTGGCATTGGTGAACATGCCACGTAGTTTAGACCGGTTGCATACTATCCTCTTATTGGGTGTTCCGAGTTTGCAACTAGGACTTGTTACTATACTTACCTTGGGTTTATGTGCTTTAGTCAACCTACCACGAATGCCCCCAATACTACCCTCTGGACCATGTTCTCTGCTGACTATGTTCTCTGCTGCTCCAGACCAGGATTGGACTCCATGGCACTTCCCCCTCTATCCTTCCTGACTGTCACCCATCTAGGCCTGAAACAACTAATCGATTAATCGACAACTATTTTCATATTCGATTGGACCTGTAGTCCTGGGCAAGAAGTGTAAGAAACCATGAAATCAGGCCGAGACAGAAGTACAGTGAAATCACACTTGTTTAATAATAAAAGTAACAAACCTAGTCAAAACATAGCCAAAGTTCAGTAACTGGAACATATAGTCAGCCAAGCCAGAAGTCAGGTATCAATGTAGTGGAACAGCAAGCAGGATCTGGAGCCAGAAAGGGATGTCAGCAAAGCAAGTCTTGAACAGGATTGCAGGAGATAGTTTCTGTGATGTTGACCAAGGAGAAGGCAATGAACCTCTGGACTGGACGGCTTAAGTAGGCAGGACTGACGAGCAGGATATCATCAACAGACGAGTAACTGTGGAGAGATAAGAGCTGGCAATTAGCTGACAGCTGAGCAGCCAGCTCAGAGAAGGAAGGGCTGAGCCCAGCCCTGACAAGAAGTAAGTGGTTCTAAAGGCAGAAGTTTTATTTACCTTGCTATAGGGGCACTCTATACTACACTTTGCAGCGTGTTATAGGGGCACTCTGAAGGCAGGAGGAGCCAGAAGCGCCAATGGGGGACCCCAGAATAGGAGACTCAGGGCTGCTCTGTGCAAAACCCGTACACAGAGCAGGTAAGTATAACATCTTTGTTGTTTTAAAAAAAAAAAATTTAAAGACTGTGTGCAGGAAGATCAGCATCTGTACCCAGAGAAGGTGGAGGGTGATAGACTGGAGGTAATAGAAGGCATTACAAATTACATTTAAAGTAAACTTTTACCAGTACTGTGCATTATATTTAAAATGATCATATCCATGAAAAAAAAAGTCTCAGCCTTTAGTACTACTTTAATAGAAAAGATTTATATTTCCCTTCCACCCTTCATATAGCTTCATGTCTGACTCCTAGTTATAATGCCCATATATACTACTTCTGGCCGTATTTATTATTATATATGATATAAGTAATATATATTTTTACTGCCACTGTTTCACAATCTGAGTCTGATGACATTTATCAGATTCAACCTCTAAAAGTATACTGTATACATTTCTTCTGTTAGTTATTCTGGAGTGGATTAGAGATTTTCTCCCTAACCATGTAGTTGGTTATTTATATTTACCACTGCATATAGATATTTAATAATAAAATTGCCTTTAAATTAAACTTTACATATTAACTAAATTGTACACCACACTTTTTTTAAGGTTATTATCCGATAAATCAATTAATCAAAACAATAATCGGCCAACTAATCGATTATGAAAATAAGTTGCAGCACTACACCCATTTACTCTTTTCTGGTGCCTGCACCGCTTTGTCTCCACCCGCCTCTGTGCTGGCCCCTGCTGGCACCTGTCCTTTAGTATGGAGGGTCTTCTCAGTGCTGACAGTTGCTTTTCTAGATTCAGAACCTGGGCTTCCAGGGAAACAATGTGCTTACATTTTGCACAGCAGTATTTGCCCTCGATCAGATAATCAAGGAACGCATACATGCCACAAGATGTACACCAAGTCGCATCTCCACACCCGCCGGGCATCGTACCTACCAATTTAATGAGGATTGGGATTATACCCTGTCCAAATTACCTAACAACTAGTTTCCTGGCACTATTACTCAACAATACAATACACAGGTACTTAACAAGACAATACACAGGTACTTGCAGACCCACATGCACTCGCAGACCCATGTGCACTCGTAGACAACGTGCAATCGCAGACCCACATGCACTCGCAGACCCACGTGCACTCTCAAACCCACGTGCATTCGTAGACTACATGCACTCGCAGACCCACGTGCACTCGTAGACAACGCGCACTCACAGACCCACATGCACTCGCAGACAGCGTGCATTCGTAGACCACTTGCACTCGCAGCCAACTTGTATTCGCAGCTTACGTGCACTCGCAGACCACATGCACTCACAATACACAGGTACACACCATACACAAGGATACACAATACACAGGTACTAATGATCCACACACTACTCAGACAACACCAGGGCAGCCATCATAAATGTTTGGGCCCCTTACACAGCTTTAGACCTGGACCCACCCCTCCCCCCGAGCCTGACCACCAACATTCCCCAGGGCATGCCTATGGGCCACCCTACCGAATCTGCACACCAGCCACCTCATCTGTACGCACTCAGCCCCCCCCACACCTGTATATTTGTCAGCCCCCCCCAAACCTGTATATATGTCAGCCCCCCTCACAGCTGTATATATGTCAGCCCCCCCAAACCTGTATATATGTCAGCCCCCCTCACAGCTGTATATATGTCAGCCCCCCCCCCACACCCACCTGTATATATGGCAGCCCCCCACACACACCTGTATATATGTCAGCGCCACCCCCACACACACCTGTATATATGTCAGTCCCCCACACACACCTGTATATATGTCAGCGCCACCCCCCACACACACCTGTATATATGTCAGTCCCCCACACACACCTGTATATATGGCAGCCCCCCCATACACCTGTATATATGTCAGTCACCCCCCCTCCCACACACACACACCTGTATATATGTCAGCACTCCCCACACACCTGTATATATGTCAGCACCCCGCCACACACCTGTATATATGTCAGCGCCCCCACACACACACACCTGTATATATGTCAGCGCCCCCCACACAAACCTGTATATATGTCAGCGCCCCCACACACACCTGTATATATGTCAGCGCCACCCCACACACACCTGTATATATGTCAGCGCCCCCCACACACACACCTGTATATATGTCAGCGCCCCCCCACACACACCTGTATATATGTCAGCGCCCCCCCCACACACCTGTATATATGTCAGCGCCCCCACACACACACACACACACCTGTATATATGTCAGCGCCCCCACACACACACACCTGTATATATGTCAGCGTCCCCCCCACACACACCTGTATATATGTCAGCGCCCCCACACACACCTGTATATATGTCAGCCCCCCCCCCACACACACACCTGTATATATGTCAGCGCCCCCCACACACACCTGTATATATGTCAGCGCCCCCCACACCCACACCTGTATATATTTCAGCACCCCCCCACACACACCTGTTTATATGTCAGTGCCCCCCCCTACACACACACACACACACACCTGTATATATGGCAGCCCCACATACACAAATCTGTACACACACAAGCCTCTGGCCCCTCCCTGTACACAAACAGCCCCCCTCCCTTTCCTTCACTCTACTTGTAGCTTCCTACCTGGTCCCAGCTCATTTTTACAAAGCTGACATGTTGCTGAGAAGCATAGTACAGGCAGATCACTGTCACACATGCACATAGTAGCCAGAGGTGGCAGTAAAGAGCTCGATGTCTAAAATCAATGACACAAGAACTGCAAAAAATGTGAGATTGTTTCTATACTGCACAGCACGGATCCTCTTCACCCGTCCTGCCTTATTCTGACCTGGGCGGGCCCAGGGGCCCCTTACAGTTGTAACGGCTGTACCCCCCTGATGGCGGCTCTGGACAACACTCAGGTACTCACACTACACAGGTACTTTAAACGGCTGTTTAAAAAGTGACAGAGAGGGTGTTAAAAAAGCTGCAAGGAAAACCCCCAAAAAAACTAAAAATGCAACACAGCAATCAACAGCAGTCAAAAGCAAAACTTGTTCACACTCTCCACTCAAGGTTACAACGGTTCAGCTTCTAACCTGCAAGTCTGGCAGTCTCCGCTCTAATTCATTCAAAGGTGTTTTATCGGGTTGAGGTCAGGACTCTGTTCAAGTCAGTCAAGTTCCTCCACCCCATAGTGTATTTTGGTCTCTAGATGGCCCAGATAGTACATGGGTTAATTTATTTAAAAGCACATGCTGAAATTGAGTTCAGCTTGCATGAATGTTTCTGGCATTCGTGCAACAAATGCTGTATAAATAGACCTCTAAAGTGTATCTAAAAAGAAAATGCCTACTAGTACTTATATGGCATGCATTTGTTTTCTTTTTTCCATGCCTTTTGCCTTTATTTTCAACTGGTAATACTGTATAGAACCCATTTCCTGTCAATAGGTGGCTACAGTCACTCCTCTTTATTTGTAGCGGAATCCATGGTTGATGACCAGATTAGACTTCAAACATGCAATACCAAACACAACAAAGGACCCAACAACCTTGTGTATTCTAAAACATGCATTAAATAGATTTAAAAGGTCAAATTTACACTCACAATAGACTGGATGGATTAATGCTTATAAACAGCTTTTTTGGTCCTAGTAGCAATGGTCCTCCATAGGTAGGAAGATGGAATAACACCACCATTCTCAACTTGAAACTGAAAAACAGTGACTTTGCTCAAGGTACAGAAAAGGTGGCTTGGTCTGGCCATATACACCTCTCTATTATGCAGGGTTACTCCACAGTGGGATAGGAAACATCACATGACCTAGTACATCACCTACCTTACCAGGCCTTTTTTCAGGTTTTGGCACAGTGATAGTTTGACTGACAATTACTCGGTTGTGCAACACTGTAACCAAAAGAATTTTAAATAATTTCTTTAAAATGGAGCTTTCTTTTTCTGGTATTTAATAATTCCAGATTTTTTTAATATATACAGTGCCTTGAAAAAGTAGTCATACCCCTTGACATTTTCCACATTTTGTCATGTTACAACCAAAAACATAAATGTATTTTATTGGGATTTTATATGATAGACCAACATAAAGTGGCACATAAGTGTCAAGTGAAAGGAAAATGATAAATGGTTTTCAATTTTTTTTTACAAATAAATATCTGAAAAGTGTGGCGTGCATTTGTATTCAGTCCCCTTTACTCTGATAACTAAAATCTAGTGGAACCAATTGACTTCAGAAGTCACCTAATTAGTAGAGTCCATCTTTGTGTAATTTAAACTCAATATAAATACAGCTGTTCTCTGAAGCCCTCAGAGATTTGTTAGAGAACCTTTAGTGAACAAACCGCATCATGAAGGCCAAGGAACACACCAGACAGGTCAGGGATAAAGTTGTGGAGATTTTAAAGCAGGGTTAGGCTATAAAAAAATAGCCCAGGCTTTGAACATCTCACTTAGCACTGTTCAATCCATCATCTGAAATTGGAAAGAGTATGGCACAACTGCAAACCTACCGAGACATGGCTGTCCACCTAAACTGAGAGGCCGGGAAAAGAGAGCATTAATCAGTGAAGCAGCCAAGAGGCCCATGGTAACTCTGGAGGAGTTGCAAAGATCAATAGTTCAGGTGGGAGAATCTGTCCACAGGACAACTATTAGTCGTGCACTCCACGCATCTGGCCTTCGTGGAAGTGGCAAGAAGAAAGCCATTGTTGAAAGAAAGTCATGTGGGGGACACAGCAACCGTGGAAGAAGGTGCATCACCATGAACACACCATCCCTACCGTGAAACATGGTGGTGGCAGCATCATGTTGGAATGCTTTTCTTCAGCAGGGACAGGGAAGCTGGTCAGAGTTTATGGGCAAATGGATGGAGCCAAATACAGGGCAATCTTAGAAGAAAACATGTTAGAGTCTGCAAAGACTTGAGACTGGGGCAGAGGTTCACCTCCCAGCAGGAAAATGACCCTAAGGCCCCTTTCACACTGAGGCGGGAGCGGCGTCGGCGGTAAAGCAGCGCTATATTTAGCGCTGCTTTACTGTTGTTTTAGCGGTGGTATTCGGCCGATAGCAGTGCGGTTTTAACCCCCGCTAGCGGCCTAAAAAGGGTTAAAACCGCCCACAAAGTGGCGCTGCATCGGTGCTTTGCCGGCGGTATTGCCGCGGTGTCCCATTGATTTCAATGGGTAGGAGCGGTATAGGAGCGGTGAATACACCGCTCCTTCACCGCTCTAAAGATGCTGCTAGCAGGACTTTTTTGACCGTCCTGCTAGCGCACCGCTCCAGTGTGAAAGCCCTCCGGCTTTCACACTGGAGTGAAAGGGGCCAGATTTTTTCAGGCGCTATACAGGCGCTATTTCTAGCGCTGTAGCGCCTGAAAAACAACCCAGTGTGGAAGGGGCCTAAACATACAGCCAGAGCTACAATGAAATGGTTTAGATCAAAGCATATTCATGTGTTAGAATGGCCCAGTTAAAGTCCTGACCTAAATCTAATTGAAAATCTGTGGCAAGACTTGAAAATTGCTGTTCACAGACGCTCTCCATCCAATCTGACAGAGCTTGAGCTATTTTGCAAAGAAGAATGGGCAAAAATGTCACTACCCAAAAAGACACATAAAATCCCAATAAAATACATTTACATTTTGGGTTGTAACATGACAAAATGTGGACAATTTCAATTGGTGTGAATACTTTTTTAAGGCACTGTAAAAGAAAAATTACAAGAAAAAGAAAAAACCTGTTTGCCTTTAATTTGTATTATAAAAGCATATAAAAAAATGTCTTCATACAATTAGGCCAAATTTATGCTGCTACAATTATTTGGTAAAAATAAATAAATAAATGTATATTATTTAGTCTGTGTGAAAGTTATAAATACTTCAAACTATAGTATATATCTAAAAATTATAAACCCTGATATTCTGACTGCCTATAACATTTCTTGATGCCCTAAAATGTCTTGTAAAATAGAGATACCCCACTTTGAGGCATTGTGAATATTTTGAAGATCTTATTTTTTGACAAACTTTTGGGGAAAATAAAGAAGCATAGGTATACTTTTAGAATCACCCGCCAAAACGTATGAGATCTGAGGTCTTTTTGATCCCAGATCTCATATTTAAGAGGTCCTGCCATGCTTTTTTTTCTATTACAAGGGATGTTTACATTCCTTGTAATAGGAATAAAAGTGACCCAATTATTTTTTTTAAAAGGACAGTGTCAAAATAAAAAATAAAAAGTAAAATAAATAAGAAAAAAAATATCAAGTGCACCGCCCCGCCGAGCTTGCACGCAGAAGCGAACGCATACGTAGGTATTGTAGTGATCGTTAGAGCAAAAGCAATAATTCTAGCCCTAGACCTCCTCTGTAACTCAAAACTGGTAACCTGTAGGAGTTTTTAAACGTTGCCTATGGAGATTTTTAAGGGTAAAAGTTTGTCGCCATTCCACGAGCAGGCGCAATTTTGAAGCGTGACTTGTTGGGTATCAATTTACCTGGCGTAACATTATCTTTCACAATATAAAAAAAATTGGGCTAACTTTACTGTTGTCATATTTTTACTGTTGTCATAAAAAAAGTGTATTTTTTCCAAAAAAAACGCTGCGCAAATACCATGTGACATGAAGTATTGCAATGACCACCATTTTATTCTCTAGGGTGTCTGAGAAAAAAAATATATATATAATGTTTGGGGGTTCTTCTAAGTAATTTTCTAGCAAAGAAAATAACTTGTAAACACTGAGTCTGAAAAATAGGTCCGGTCCTTAAGTGGTTAACTCAATACAGATTTATCTTTTAGATTTTGCAGGAATTGTGTAAGTTAGGTTATGTTTGTGTTGGATAATAATTATTTTAGTGTATTTTTAGTGAAAATATCATTTTGAGGGAGGCCCTGACAGGTAGGCTGTACGGGGCCCCGTGATTTGTAACAGCCGCCCTGGCTGTGCAGTCTTGCCGGCTTAATGCTGATTCATGTAATATTAGATACATTTCCTGCCAGGCTGAATTACATATATTGAGTCTGAATGAATTTCAGTTCTTGAGATGTATTTACACATTTGGCAAGCGCCGACTGAATCTATAATCAATGCATAGCCTCTGGAAAGGGTACAGAGTTTTTGGCAAATGTGATATTACAGCTTTCCAGCATTAAGATTTAGATATGTCAAACATGATATGAAGTAGCTAACTGCAACTGAGGTAAACCCCACAATGGTGCTGTATCAAATCAATCATCACTTCTCCTCCATTTGGCTAGTGCGGGCACGTCCAGTGTTGTATGACACTCAGGATGTGAACTGCAAGGACATGTCCAAGATGGAGATGGACTAGCAGGAGATCTGTGAGCTGTACCACAAGGACTGGACTTCATGACCAGACAGTGTGCGTGTTGATAAATGTAAGTGATTTTTCAAACTCTGGTGTGTCTGTTCAATGTTAGCAATGGAATTTTTTTTTAATGGCGTGGGGACCCTCCCCCCCAAATCCATACCAGGCTCTTTGGGTATGGTAAGGATCTTGAGGGGAAACGCCATGCCTTAATTTAAAAAACAAAATGGTGTGCCTACCCCCTCCCCCCGAATCAATGGCAAGCATTAGGTCTGATATGGATTTTAAGGGAAACCCGACACCAAACTTTAACTCTATACCAGACCCTTATCAGAGAACGCAGCTTGACAGGCCAGGAAAGGGGGGGTGAGTGAGCGCCCCCTACCTCCTGTATCATACCAGGCCATATGGCCTCAACATGGGGGTGGGGTGCTTTGGGGCCCCCCCACCTCATAGCATCTTTTCCCCATGTTAATAAAGACAGGGGCCTCATCCCCACAACCATGGCTGGTGGCTGTGGGGATCTACAGATGGGGGCTTATCGGAATCTGGAAGCCCCCTTAGAACTGTCCTTTTTGTTCTTGGTTTGCGATCACAGGATGGATCGAATATTGACTCCTCCTCCGCTCTTACTCCTGCTGTGCTTCCATCAACACTGCCACACCTGAGGTGATGAAGGCTGATACTGCAGTTGACAAAGAGGACATAATGGCTGACCGACACACCAACACACAGGAAAGGAAGAGGTATTACAGCAGCAGGAAAAGGAATTTATGTCACACCGGGATTGTTTTGATTGGTCAAAGGACAAGTCGGACTATAACAAAAGTCGGGGCAAAATCATATCCTGTTCATTTAAGTAGGATGTCGTGCCTGGGGTGGTGTCCTTAGTATGCCTGTAAAGTAGCGCATCTTTCCGATGTTTATAACAGTGCCACAGCAAAATGACTTTTCTAAAGGTAATATAGATAAAAATACCAAAAATACCAAACAAAAATGGTGTGGATGTCACCCCCAAAATCCATACCAGGCCCTTCAGGTCTGGTATGAATATTAAGGAGGACCCCATACCCAAATAAAAAAAAAATGGACACTATATACTCTGAACAGCAGTATATATACTATACGGCCCGCCCTATATACTCTGCAGAAAATTGGGCCTTAGGTGTAGTGGTACCAGAACACTGTAAGCCTTCACAGATACTCGTTGGGCGCAGGAACGGGCCCTGCAGTGAAATATTATATCAAGAATTGTAATTACATGCCCCTGTTAAACAGGGGCAGAAAAATTGAGCCTTGGGTGGTGGTGCCACAAAACTGTAACCCCTCACAGATACTCTTGTTGTATGCAGGAACAGGCCTTGTTGGATGCAGGAACAGGCCCTGCATTGAAATATTATAACAAAAATTGTAATTACATGCCCCTGTTAAACAAGGGCAGAAAAATTGGGCCTTGGGCAGTTGTGGTGGTGGTGGTGCCACAACACTGTAAGCCCTCACAGATACACTTGTTGGACGCAGGAACGGGCCCTGCTATGAAATATTATATCAAAAACTATAATTACATTCCCCTGTTAAACAGGGGCTGAAAAATTGGGCCTTGGGTGGTGGTGCCACAAAACTGTAACCCCTCACAGATACTCTTGTTGTATGCAGGAACAGGCCTTGTTGGATGCAGGAACAGGCCCTGCATTGAAATATTATAACAAAAATTGTAATTACATGCCCCTGTTAAACAAGGGCATAAAAATTGGGCCTTGGGTGGTGGTGGTGGTGTCACAACACTGTAAGGCCTCACAGTTACTCTTGTAGGGCGCAGTTACAGGCCCTGCATTGAAATATTGTATCAAAAACTGTAATTACATGCCCCTGTTAAACAGGGGCAGAAAAAGTGGGCCTTTGGTGGTGGTTCCACAACACTGTAACCCCTCACAGATACTCTTGTTGTATGCAGGAACAAGCCTTGTTGGATGCAGGAACAGGCCCTGCATTGAAATATTATAACAAAAATTGTAATTACATGCCCCTGTTAAACAAGGGCAGACAAATTGGGCCTTGGGTAGTGGTGGTGGTGTCACAACACTATGAACTCCTCACAGACACTCTTGTTGGGTGCAGGAATAGGCCCTCTTGTGAAATATTATCTCAAAAATTGTAATTCCATGCCCCTGTTAAACAAGGGCAGAAAAATTGGGCCTTGGGTGGTGGTGTCACAACACTGTAAGCCCTCACAGTTACTCTTGTTGGACGCAGGAACGAGCCCTGCATTGAAATATTATATCAAAAATTGTAATTGCATGCCCCTGTTAAACAGGGGCAGAAAAATTGGGCCTTGGGTGGTGGTGGTGGTGGTGCCACAACACTGTAAGCCCTCACAGTTACTCTTGTTGGGCGCAGGAACAGGCCCTGCTTTGAAATAATATATCAAAAATTGTAATTACATGCCCCTGTTAAACAGGGCAGAATAATTGGGCCTTGGGTGGTGGTGCCACAACACTGTAAGCCCTCACAGATACTCTTGTTGGGCGCAGGAATGGGCCCTGCTATGAAATATTATATCAAAAATTGTAATTACATGCCTCTGTTAAACAGGGGCAGGAAAATTGGGCCTTGGGTGGTGGTGGTGGTGCCACAACAATGTAAGAGTTGTGAATATGTAGCACTAAACCAAACATGTGCAAACTTGTGAGTGAGATTAATCAAACAAAAAATAAGTGAAAAAAAGTCCACATAGAGGTATATGAAACAACAAATGTCCATCCAGACACGTAGGTGAATGCACAGGGTATCACACAGCCCCGAGAGTCATCAAACTGTAGGCGTCTTCAAAATAAACATCTAGGTTCATATACGCTTAACAGAGATGTTCGACTATCATAAGACAACGAGTCAATCGAGCATGAATGCACCCATGGGACAGGTCCACGATGACTGTATAAGCTATGTCAGTAAATTCCCGGATTGACCTTACTCCAACTTCATAGGGTATCGACCATGGATATAATGGATACTGCAGGCAGTACCAGGACAGGAACTCCAGTGATGGCAAATGAATGACCAAAACCAACCATAATGAGGGTGCTGGAACCAAATAGTGAAGCTCAGCAGCACTGGTATCGGTACACATAAAAAAGAAAAAAGGGGGGGCTCCGATCGGCTTTTAAAAGGTAAAAACCAATATACAAAAAAGGTATAAAAACAATCACATGTGATAAAAACAATATGGGGAATAGAGTACCTCGCCCGACGCATTTCGTCCAATATGGACTTCTACTGGGTCATGTAAGATGAAAAGACGAAAAGCTTGCTCTCCATCCACGGACCGAGGACGGACCCAGTTAACAGATGAGGACTCAATATTGACATGCTTTTAATACTCAACTATCTTGTAAGTGCTTTTAACTCCTTGTGCACTTAATTTCGTTTGTAATACCGCACTTAGAGGTGCCTTTCTTCCTTTATACATGATACAGATGGGCTGTGATTGGCCCTGTCTGTACCATGTGATCACTGTGACCAATCACAGCTAACAACAACATTGAATGGCATGAATCAAAGCCATTCATTTATTACAATTGTCATGTGATCTGCTGTGATTGGTCACAGCGATCATGTGGTACCAGCAGCAGGTCGATACACTGATAAGTCATCGGCTGTGTCCAGCCGCACGCAAGGTTCGTTCCGTGAGGACATCAAATGATGTTCACCCAGAACGATGAAAGTGGCGTCGGCCATCAAATTGCTATAGGCTAGGAGGGAACTGGTTAAAAAAAAAATAGAACTAAGGAGAAATAACTATAAATAAACCAAAAAAAAGTGTTTAAAAGGAAAAGAGAGTTTCCAGTGTAAAAAAAGCAAATGTCTCACATGCCAATTTATTAAGTAGTAAGTTTCTCAGTTGGTAAAGGACAAAATCACCCAATTAAACATTAAACATTTGTCAAAAATTCCAGTGATTCTGTAATTCATGGTCTTACTTGTACCTGTGGCCCTTTATATATTGGCAGCACCACCAGACCACCACATAGTAACTCACAATAACTTACCTATTAAATTATGCAACATCTTTCCTCTGATAATTTCTGCTAACATTTTACAAGATATCACTCTGAATACTGTTTTTTGAAATTGTCGTGTGACAGCGCAGCTCCAGCTGATCTGTGCATGACAATGGTGCTGATATTCCCATTACAGTGATGTCATCCTGTTGGTGTCCATAGTTGCCAGTATTGTTAAGGAATTGTTTGCCGAGTACAGCTTGCTATGGGGGCACTCGGCAGGAGGGAGGAGCCAGGAGCGTGGACAGGGGGACCTGAAAAGAGAAGGATCAGGGATGCTCTGTGCAAAACTATTGCACAGAGCTGTTAAGTATGACATGCTTGATCACTGCTAGGACACGGCGCGACCCCGATCTCTTTAAAGAGCCGCGTCTGTGGCTCTTTAACCATGTGATCGGCTGTGTCCAATCACAGCCGGTAACATGTTAACAAGGAAGTGCAGGTAATCGGCGCTCCTCGCCTCACACTGACAGAGTGTGTGGCGAGGAGAGTCAATCAGCGGCATCTCCACGCAGGGGGACATCTAGGAATGTAATCAGGGCACTGATCATCAGTGTCCTGATTACAATATAGAAATACAGTGTCACCATACAGTGCCCACCATTGCCCACCAATACCAGCAATCAGGGCCCACCAGTGGCAGCAATCAGTGCCACCAATCAGTGCCCATTGGCAATGCCAGTCAGTGTTGGCAATCAGTGCCGTCATTTGAAGTGATGAGACCAAAATTTAGCTTTTTTGCCACAACCATAAATGTTTCATTTGGCGAGGAGTCAACAAGTTCTATGATGAAAGGTACACCATTCCTACTGTGAAATGTGAGGTGGATCGTTGATGTTTTGGGGATGTGTGAGCTACAAAGGCACAGGAAATTTGGTCAAAATTGATGGCAAGATGAATGCAGTATGTTATCAAAGAATACTGGAGGAACATTTGCATTCATTAGCCAGGAATCTGCGGATGGGACGTACTTGGACATTCCAACATGACAATGATCCAAAACACAAGGCCAAGTCGACCTGTCATTGGCTACAGCAGAATAAAGTGAAGGTTCTGGAGTGGGCATCTCAGTCTCTTGACCTCAATATCATTGAGCCACTCTGGGGAGATCTCAAATGTGCAGTTCATGCAAGACAGCCCAAGAATTTCCAGGAACTGGAATCTTTTTCCCAAGAGAAATGGGCAGCTTTACCATCTGAGAAGATAAAGAGCCTCATCCACAAATACCACAAAAGACTTCAAGCTGTCATTGGTTTTAAAGGGGTATGTAGACTCGTGATCAGGGTCATTTGGGTAGTTTCTGTTGCCATTATAATTTAAAAAGAGTAAACACACACTTGATTGATAATAAATGGATTCAGCCAAACACTAACCATGAGTGAAAGAAAGGTTCTTGTGTTACATAGTTACACAGTTACATAGTTAGTAAGGTTGAATAAAGACACCAGTCCATCCAGTTCAACCTGAGTGAGTGTCCACAATTGTCCCTATCCCTGTACATTGCACACTCACATAGGTCCCTACCCACAATCCAAGGTCCCCATGCATATACTAGGGCCAATTTCTGGACAGAAGCCAATTAACCTACCTGCATGTCTTTAGAGTGTGGGAGGAAACCGGAGTACACAGAGGAAACCCACGCAGGCTCAGGGAGAACATGCAAACTCCAGGCAGGTAGTGTCATGGTTGGGATTTGAACCAGTGACCCTTCTTACTGCTAGGTGAGAGTGCTAACCACTACACCACTGTGCCACCCCGGCACAGTGGTGTAGTGTTTCTGAAAAATGGCCAAGAAATCATAAATTCTACCAGGGTATGTAAACTTATGAGCACAACTGTATGTCCATAAGAAGTCCTATGACTACAAATGTTGTTATTGTATATATGATGTTTAGGGATGTGGATTGTGGATATACAGCACACACAGGTATAAACAAGACCAAGGATAAATCCAAGGGAAAAAAAACAAGCTTAACTTACTGACCAGCATGTAGACAACCAATTAAACCTGTCTAACAGTATGCGTTAAAAGCAGGGGATTAGTCTGCACACATTTGCAAAAGCATGCGTAAGCCACAGAGCCTCGTCACGGCACCCTGGTATCTGTGGTACCTAACACTATCTTATAAGTGTCCCCACAGTGGAGGCACATGCATTCTAATGGATAGGTGAGAGCAGGTGGGCTGAAGGGGAGCCACCCCTTCTTAAAGTTACAGGGGTTTTGTCATGTTAACTAAAAACATAAATGTATTTTTTGGGAATTTTATGTGATAGACCAACACAAAGTGGCATATAATTGTTAAGTGGAAGGTAAATGATAAATGGTTATCAATTTTTTTTACAAATAAATATGTGAAAAGTGTCAATACTTTGTAGAACCACCTTTTGCTGCAATTACATCTGCAAGTCTTTTTGGGGGTGTCTCTACCAGCTTTGCACATCTAGAGAGTGACATTTTTGCCCATTCTTCTTTGCAAAATAGCTCATGCTCTGTCAGATTGGATAGAGAGCATCTGTAAACAGCAATTTACAAGTCTTGCCACAGATTCTCAATTGGATTTAGGTCTGGACTTTGACTGGGCCATTCTAACACATGAATATGCTTTGATCGAAACCATTCCATCTTAGCTCTGGCTGTATGTTTAGGGTTGTTGACCTGCTGGCAGGTGAACCTCCACTACAGTCTCAAGTCTTTTGCAGACTCTAACAGGTTTTCTTCTAAGATTACCCTGTTTTTGGCTCCATCCATTTTTCCATCAACTCTGACCAGCTTCCCTGTCCCTGTTGAAGAAAAGCATCCCAACAGCATGATGCTGCCACCACCATGTTTAACGGTGGGGATGGTGTGTTCAGGGTGATGAGCAGTGTTAGTTTTCCGCCACACATAGAGTTTTGCTTTTAGGCCAAAAAGTTAAATTCTGGTGTCATCTGACCAGAGCACCTTCTTCCACATGTTTGCTGTGTCCCCCACATAGCTTCTTGCAAACAGCAAACAGGACTTCTTATGGCTTTCTTTCAACAATGGCATTATTCATGCCACTCTTCCATAGAGGCCAGATTGCCACTCTTCCATAGAGGCTAGATTTGTGGAGTGCACGACTATTTGTTGTCCTGTGGACAGATTCTCCCACCTGAGCTGTGGATCTCTGCAGCTCCTCCAGAGTTACCATGGGCCTCTTGGCTGCTTCTCTGATAAATGCTCTCTTTGCCGAGCCTGTCAGTTTAGGTGGACGGTCATGCCTTGGTAGGTGTGCAGATGTGCCATACTCTTTCCATTTTCGAATGATGTGAATGATGGATTGGACAGCACTTCATTAGATGCTCAAAGCTTGGGATATTTTTGTATAACATAACCCTGCTTTTAACTTCTCCACAACTTTATCCCTGACCTGTCTGGTGTGTTCCTTGGCCTTCGTGATGCTGTTTGTTCACTAAGGTTCTCTAACAACCTCTGAGGGCTTCACAGAACAACTATTTATACTGAGATTAAATTACGCACAGTTAGACTCTATTTACTAATTAGGTGACTTTTGAAGACAATTGGTTCCACTCTTTAGGGGTATCAGAGTAAAGGGGGCTGAATACAAATGCACACCACACTTTTCAAATATTCTATTACATAAAATCCCAATCAAATACATTTACATTTTTTGTTGTAACATGACAAAAAGTATACAATTTCAAGGGGTGTGAATACTTTTTCAAGGCACTGTATTTGCACATTTTTATGATTCATTGTAGATGTATTGAGGCTTGATCTACTTATATATTATTTATTTTAGTTTATTTAGTTGGTGTTGATAATTTATTGATGTGGGGTCTTTGCACTGATAGCTCTTCATTGTTTGTAATATTTTTTTTCTGTTGTAGTGTAATGAGTGAAAATTTGGTAGTGATACCTGCTTTCTGATTATCTTTTTATTTTTATTTTTGAATAGCATGTGGGAATTTTCTCGTTCAATGTTTTTATTAAAGCATGTGGGAATGTTATTTTGTATTTTAATCTCTTATAAATGTCCTGAAGCCACAAGACAGTGCTTAAAGTCCTATTTGGAATGATCAAACTCTGTAGAACCACTCTATTATTGAATACAGTGGCGGAACAACCAGGGTCGCACCAGTCGCACTTGCGACTGGGCCCTGAAGTTCCGTCACTGTGGGGGGGCCCACTGGCCCGCCCGCACGTTCTCCCCGCCTGGGACCGCCCGCACGTTCTCCCCCGCCAGGGGACCCGCCGCATGTCCTCCGCTGTCCAGGGGCCCGCCCACACGTCCTCCCCCGCCGGGGGCCCGCCCGCACGTTGTCCCCCGCCGGGGACCCGCCGCACGTCCTCCGCTGTCCAGGGGACCGCCCACACGTCCTCCCCCGCCGGGGGCCCGCCCGCACGTTCTCCCCTTGTCGGGGACCGCCCACACGTCCTCCCCCGCCGGGGGCCCGCCCGCACGTTCTCCCCCGCCGGGGACCCGCCGCACGTCCTCCGCTGTCCAGGGGCCAGCCCACACGTCCTCCCCGCCGGGGGCCCGCCCGCACGTTCTCCCCCGCCGGGGACCCGCCGCACGTCCTCCGCTGTCCAGGGGCAGACGCTGGAAGGTAAAGTCAGCTGACACCAATGCAGCTCTGGAGCGACTGACAAAGTAAGTGACTAGTGCAACTGATCCCAACCTCTGCCTCTTACTGACCCCTGTCACTACCACAGATCTTATCCCTATCCCCCCATGGGATAGAGATGAGATCTGTGGTGGGGGGATGGGATCAGTATGAGGCAGAGGTGGTGGTGGGGGAGGATAGCACCACCACTGCCACTGCTCCCACCCCCCCTCACCACCATCACCGCCACTAATCCCACCAACCCCCACCACTGATCCCATCACCGCCGCCACTGTTCCCACCACCATCACCGCCACCACTGATCCCATCACCGCCACTAATCCCACCAACCCCCACCACTGATCCCACCCCCCTCACCACCACTGCCACCACCACCGCCACTGATCCCATCACCGCCACTAATCCCACCAACCCCCACCACTGATCCCATCACCGCTGCCGCCACTGATCCCATCACCGCTGCCGCCACTGATCCCACCACTGATCCCACCCCCCTCACCACCACTGTCACCACCTCCGCCACTGATCCCATCACCGCCACTAATCCCACCAACCCCCACCACTGATCCCATCACCGCCGCCGCCACTGATCCCACCCCCCTCACCACCACTGCCACCACCACCGCCACTGATCCCATCCCCCACACCACCACTGATCCCACCCCCACCCCCCTCACCACTGCCAGTGATCTAGCCCCCCTCACAGCCAAAACTGATCCCATCCCCCCACCACTGCTGCTACTCATCCCATCCAACCCCCCACCACTGCCACCACTTATGCCATCCCATTCTCCCGTCACTGCCACCACCGCTCACTGCCACTCATCCCAGCCCCATGCTTCAGGGGGTCCATGTGTCACCCCTGTACACCTGGATAGGAGGGGTAGCGGGCGGCATATAGAGGAACCAATACCCTCCATTTTCCTCCTGAAGTCATGGCTGCAGGAAGAAAATGGAGGGGATTGGGTCCTCTATATGCCGTCACCGCCGCTCTTCCTATCCAGGTGTACAGGGGTGACACATGGGCCCCTTGAAATATGGGGCTGGGTCGCCCCGGGGTCAGGGGGGCCCTTCATGGTTTCTTGCACCGGGGCCCTGAAGGTTCTAGTTACGCCTCTGATTGAATATATGTAGTCCAAATTGCTACATTCTTCAAGCATATATCTTCTCTTAATGTCCGCATGCAGTGCTTGTAATCCAATAATCAATATGATCACCCTCCACCAGATGTGCTCTCACCTGAAATAATGTGACCTTACAGTTAAGTATGTCCCTCAGGGACTCAATGGGATGTACTCTGTGGGTGGATTCCTCCAGTTTTATTTCTTCCCCAATACTTCACTTCTCTGGTAACCTCATACCATATTTGGATCAGGCATGCACATGGGAAAAAGGAAGGTCACCAAACAGAAGTGCTTATAACGTTTAAAAATCACTTTCCTTTATTCCCCAATCCTCCAGAAATTACACTCACATTAAATGGAAAATTACACCCCCATTATACAGCGCACCACACATATACAGCGAGATTCATAAAACGCCAATGGAGGAGATCAGCAGAACAATATAGTTTATCACTTGGGGTCAAACACAGAGCGTTGTATCCCGCCTTTGCCAGGTAATTCTGAGCCAAAATGGCAGAAGGTGGACCACAAACATCGTTCCTCCCCACCCAGAACCTCTACTCACCCTGACTGAGTCCCGGGTCAGCTGCATCGAGACCTTCATCCCCACCTCCGGCCGGAGATGGAGCGCCTCCACCAGCAAGTATACCACGTCTACTATAGTTCTGTGATGGTTGCCTCAGTTAGTCAATACTATTCTAGTGACAATGTTCATTAAGTTGTCCACATTTTATTTATACTTGGAACTGTGGCAGGCTTTGATCTATGCCCTGGGTATCCTGCTCTGTGATCGGGCCTCTATGTTCTGCCTGAACACTGTGTTCGGTGACAAGTTTATGGTTATTGTTTCGTATTCGTTTTTCATTTAGCTAATTTTTGTTGGTCTACTCTCTCATTTTACCTAATGTTGAGAGATACCATATGATGCCGGCGCCGGGGCATCGAGACACTGCTCACACCCCCTGTGCGGTTAGTGTCTGGATGCCCAGGTTCCTCCATCCTCCATGTAACAGGGGCTGTTGGGTGCGGCATTCCTGTGCCCCTGCCCCTTGGTGGGCAGTGGGTATGGGGGTGCTGGGCCTTATATGCACCCTGCTTCTGCACTGCAAACATATGCGTGCACACGTAGTCATCCCCCTCAGATGTCTCGCCATTAACCTTTCTTTCTTTCCTTTCCCTCTTTTGCTCCCACCCTTTCCCCCCCCCCCCACCCTCCTCGCTCTACCCTTGTCCTGTCTGCCTCTGGTCCATATTTTTGTGAAATCTGTGTTCGCGGTTCCTCTCCTTGGGCTCCCATGGTCACAATAAACTTGCTTTCCTTTAATGTTAGAGGTCTCCATGCCCCTGGGAAGAGACACAACCTATATAGGGAACTGGGTCACCTGCGGGGAGACGTGATCTTCCTATAGGAGACCCATCTTACGCATACGACTCCAGTCAAACTGTATTCACACCAGTACCCCACATGGTATTATAGTCTTTCGGATATTCATAAAGCTAAGGGGGTGGCCATTGGACTCCGCACGGAAACCGCGTTCACGCTTGAGTCTATGCTAAGCGACCCGTCCGGGCGCTTCTTGTTTCTGAGAGGTACCCTAGGTAGCATGCCCTGTACCCTGGCTACCCTATACTCCCCTAACCATGACCAGGCAAGTTTCATAGCATCTACACTTAAAACAGTAAGAGACTTCTGTCATGGGTGCATTCTCCTCGCTGGCAACTTTAATGTGCCCCTGGAACCAGTCCTGGACACTTCCAGAGGAAGTTCTAATATATCACATAAACGACTGAAATATATTTGCAGACAACTGCATGACTCTCAACTAATAGACGCCTGGAGGATCATGCACCCACGGGAACGAGATTTTACTCACTATTCTCAAGTCCATCAAACTTATTCCAGAATTGATCTATCTCTTATTGATCACCAACACTTACCATTACTTGTGAAATCACCATAGAAACCTCCCCCATATCAGATCACATGCCAATATTACTTATCATTAAGGTATTGTCCTTGCCACTTAAACCCACAAACTGGAAACTGAATGAAGAACTCATTACTGAGGAACTAGACAAAAAATGATAGGAGAAGACTTAGCGCTCTACTTTAAAGATAACTCGAACCCTGGGATTTCTCCGGAAATGCTGTGGGAAGCCCATAAGGCTCATATCCAGGGTAAACTTATTGAATTAGGAGCCAGAAAAAAAAGAGGATGTACACACCAGCAGACTAAATTACTTAATGAGATTAAGCAGCTTAAACAGCAACACAATGCCAAACAGTCACTGGCACTTTTCCACACCCTGACCGAGAGAAGGGAAGAGTTGAAATCCCTTATGCATTTGGACCAGAAACAACGAACCCATTTCGTAGCCCAAAGCATCTACAAATGGGGAAACAAGCCCAGTAAGTTGCTAGCGCGCTCCTTGCAGCAACGGAAATCTGCTTCATTCATAACTAAAATCAAAAACTCTTCGGCAGTTATGGTGCATGATACACCAAAACCAGCCAAAGAGTTTAGAGAGTTTTACCAACACCTTTACCACGTTCAACACTCTGTCACTGATAAGGGGGTTAAGTCGAAACTCATTAGTGACTACTTGGACCGTGCCAACCTACCCAGACTCCCACCTGAGACTCTAATCTCGTTAGAGGGTGAGCTTACCACTGCAGAACTGCACAATGCCCTAAAAGCCATGGCCTATGGCAAGGCACCGGGACCTGATGGTTTCACGGTAGCCTATTATCGATCCTATGCAGATATTTTAATACCCCGCTTGACTACTTATGCCAATGTGACCTCTGACGGTGGTAAGCTCCAGCCGGAGTCTATTCATGCACATATTAAGGTCATACCCAAGACTGGGAAAGACCCAATAATTGCGGAAGCTATCGCCCCATTTCGTTATTGAATATTGATGCCAAAATATATGCTAAAGCTATCGCAAACAGACTTCTCTCCCTGATCCCACAGTGGATATCAAAGGACCAAACAGGTTTCATCCCGGGTAGGGAAGCCTGAGACAACTCCCTTCGTACTCTCTCATTGATGGCACATGTGCGCAGAACCTCCCAGCCCACCCTTTTACTTTCTACTGATGCTGAGAAGGCGTTTGATAGGGTGGACTGGGATTTTCTCATGGCAACGTTGTCCCATCTGGGAATCAATGCCTCCCTAATCTCCCAAATCTTAGCGCTTTATAATCAACCCACGCCTCAATTGCGAATAAACAGCACGCTAAGCGACCCCTTCACCTTACATAACGGCACACGTCAGGGCTGCCTCCTCTTCCCAATTTTATTTGCAGTCTCTTTGGAACCCTTCTTTTCCATTGTTAGACAAAACCCAAGTATTCATGGAATAGTTATAGGTCATACGGAACACAAATATGCTGCATATGCAGATGATATTTTGTTGTACATACAGCAACCCCTAATAACTCTTCCAAACCTCATGTCTGAGTTTTCAATATATAGCACTATCTCTAATTTTAAAATTAACATGACAAAATCAGAAATCCTAAATATATCTATCCCCACGCGTACCACAATACACTTGAAACAGACCTTTCCTTTTAACTGGCAGGCAAGGACAATGAAGTATTTAGGCATCTTCCTCACACCAAACCCGGCCACTCTCTTTCGCCCAAATTTTATACCCCTTCTCAACACAATCAGATCAGACATACAGAAATGGTCTCAGCTTGCCCATTCTTGGTTGGGGAGAATTGGGGTGGTTAAGATGAACATGTTGCCTAGGGTACTGTTTTTGCTCCAAATGATACCGTATGGAATTTACACTGCTAAACTCCTTAACCAGTAAATATGTTCGGAATAGGAAAAAACCCAGACTCCCCAAATCCCTACTTATTAGATCTAAAAGAGAAGGAGGCCTGGCCCTACCGGACTTTGGGATGTATTTATGTTCAATAATATTAGTCAGACTCTCTGACTGGAAATATTGCAAGGACACCAAACTATGTGGAAACAGAGCTCAGTGTGACTGATCTCCCAAATCAAATGTGGATACCGAGGAAATGCAGAAGCCTATCAGCTGACACATCTCCAATAACACACTCCTCTCCTATGGCTTGGGACTCTTTGTGTAAGGCACACGGCATATAATTCTTCATTAATGTCTTTGACTGGCCATAACTATTTTTCACCAGGAAACATAGACTCCAAGACTCACTCTTGGCATCTGGGGACCAAAACCCTTTTGCATAAGGTCATTGATCATCAGGTGTACTACCGCTATCTACCATAATGAATGACTCTCCCATTTCTTATATGGATCAATGGAGACATCGACAACTAGTGGCTTTTGTCAACTCACTCCTGAAACCCCTGCAATCTTTTGCAGATCTAACACCTTTGGAAGCTGCATTCTCCGATGTACAACCCATAGAGAAGCCCATCTCTTATCTCTATCATGCTTTTCTATCACTATCCTCTACTAAATCCCCTATGTTTATCCGCAACTGGGAACATGATCTTCCAAAAGAGTTTACTCCGGACCAAAAAAACAACATTCTTACACTGGCCCACACTTCCTCCGGGGCTTCAAAAATGGCAGAGGTGAGCTATAAATTCCCGTCCAGATGGCACTATACTCCTGTGTTGTTACACAAAGTTTTCACACAAATCTCACCTTTGTGCTGGAGAGACTGTGGAGAGAGAGCAACTCACGCCCACATCTGGTGGTATTTCCCAAGGATACGGCCATTCTGGCTTACTATTCTATACTGTATTAAAGAAATCCAAGGCTGGGAAGTCCCCAACGACCCATGGTTTGTCTTATTTCATTGTACAGGTAAACCAGTAGGACCTTATATAAGATCAGTGACGCCACATCTTCTTAATGCTGCAAAAACTCTCATTCCACAATTTTGGAAGACAAAGACCATCCCAACACTACGTTGATGGTTGTTGAAGGTAGACAACATCTATCACATGGAGGACATGACCCTCTTTCTTAGAGGCAAATCTGATCTTGCAAAAAAGATATGGCAATTCGCGAGAGAGGGGGGGCTGAGCGAAAGAGAGGGGTTGTGTGAGAGAGAGAGGGGGGTTGTGAGAGAGAGGGGGGGGTGCTGTGTTAAAAAGATATGGTCCTGCTGGTTTGCTTTCAAAGACTGGAGACTGTACACCTCTTTGGAGACCTTTGGAGACTGTACACCTCTTATATGTATGTAATCATTATGTACTTTATATTGGATGCTGTCCATTCTGCAATACTGTATGTACCTCTTTTTTCTAGTAAATATTGATTAAAAAAAAAACACAGAGTGTTGTGACGTCAGTTGCCCCTCCTCTACGCGTTGTGCCACAGGGTCAAGTGGCTTCCTCTGGGGGATTCTGCCGTATGTATTGTTTCCTGTTTGTATGTATGTATGTAAGGTGGAGCAAGTGCTGATGTAATGCTGGAGATGGTCGCTGATGTAAAGATAATCACTTGTGCTGCCTTTGTCAAACTCAAGAGCTGCATGTGCACCACCTAGGTGAGCAGAGTGCTAAGGGTTACAAGACTGTAGAAAGTGACAGCATAAAAGCTGTTATCTCATCTGGGGACAGGTAATCAATAGAGAGGGAAGGGGGAGGAAAAAACACCTTTCAAATGAAAACTGAGCTACATGTTTACAGAGACAAGGCAGTACCCAGTCTCTGTAAAAGTGGAGCTCATTTTTCTTCCCCAGTGTGTCATCCTCTGTTGTCCAGGCAAGAGTTAATATAGATAGCAAGGGACAGATAGATAGAAGCCTCTCCTATATGCTGTTGTTTTCGGCTAGGCAGTCAGGTTTTATGCACCATAAAGCTCAATATTTAGCGCAATGTAAACTGTGCGTGCACTTTTTGCCTCAGTGTGCCACATTTTCTTTTTCTCAGGTAAGGAGTCCAACTTATGAACTTGCACACTGCATTCAGAAGACTCCCCTGCCTATGACAATATAGAGTGAGTTTACCCGGACAGGAATTTTGGGGCTCATCAAAATTTTCCTACATGGCTCCGTAGCCTGTAATTACACTCCTGCTTCACTGTGAGATGTAGAACATTCTTAGGTATTTACATTTTTAATTTGAGTGTTAAAAATAGATATTAGAGTGCTTTCAGGCAAACAGTCTTTTTATATTTGTATATTTTATATTGCATGTAAAATTTGTTGCAGTAGTATCTACTGGCTAGGACTGGAATACACGTATGACCAGGCATTTGAACACAAAGCATTTTTTTTTTTTTTTACCGTGTGCAAAAATAACCTGTGGTCAGAGTTCAAGGAACAGCCGTGCTAATTCTCAAGGTGTTGTTTTAGTAAAAAGCTTTATGCTAATGAATTTAAAAAGTGGGCATACTTAAAAGGAAAGCTGCGTGATCATTCAGGTTCGGAATATGGTGGAAAACCCCTTTTAATTGTGCCAAAGCTTCCTAACTCTTTAGGCTACAATTATACAGACAGCTCTTTATGATATAATACATCCCTTGCAGCAAACCGGTATTTCTTTTTTTCTTCTTCTTTCTTAAAGGAAGCCTAGATGAAGAGAAGACAGGTAAGCCTCTAGGTGGTGTCAGAGAGTTTACATGTATACATTAAAAGGGGGAAGAAAAAAAAAAAAAAAAAAAAAAAACTCTGCTCTCTCCAGGCTAAGTTTAATCACTTTTTGCAAAGCATGTGTACTGCTCGGAGAGAGACGTAGCGAACACACTTAGGTCTCCAACATTACCTGGAAATAATAGGGACCTCAAAGGACTGGTCACAGCTTGGTCACAGATGAGAACTTGGTCACAAAGACAGAGCCAGCCTGGTAGCAGAAAGGAGCTCCTATGAAAACACTGGATGGTCAGCACTCATACCTTCTTTGAAATACACTGAAGGTCTCATCTGGTAAGTCCATTTCACAAAATATATATTCTATCTGTACCGTCACCTCTGGAAAAAAAGTGTTTGACATCATATGAACTCCTTGCTCAAAAATCAATGGCGTAATATGTACTGCTTTTTGTAGAACTACAAGTCTCAGCTAACCTGAACGTCCCTAGTGCCATTGAGTTAGTCTAAGATTGGTAGTGTCATAACTAGATTTGGTAGCCTCTTGTGTAGCTAAAATACCTTGGCGTTTATTTATTTTTTAATATATATGGAATGTACGTTGTATAAAACTGGGATGATATCTACCATTTAATACAAGCTATCATTTTCAGATGTAAAATCCACCTCCCCCTTTTTTTTTTTTTTATTGTTCCTTTAAAGGTTGTTGACTCTTTAATCTTCGGCTGATAATTAATTGCCTGTTTTGATTGCTGCATTCCTAATAAAGCAGCTGAATCTACAGTTTAGTTTCCTATCCAGGCGAGGCGGTGCTCATCATCAGCTCTTTGGCTGAGGTTGAATGAATGTGGGGAATTACAGCCTGCGAATACAAGCCCTCGAGCACTTGCTACAATGTATCTGCAGCTACTGTGTATATAGGCAATTTGTGTGTACTCTGGGCATAAAGATAAGGCCCCTGTCTAATCTCCCTTTTATAAACAAAAATACAGCTTAAATAAATAGATAGCACACATCTGATCTTACTTCTATATCCGTATAGGCTCCATAAATATGGCAAAGCAGGTGAACCATTATCTACATGTTGACATTAGTATATACTGTAGATAAAAAGTCAGCAACTATAGCAGGGCTTTTAGGTGGTGCATGTGTATGGATTATTTTTGGAGAATAAGGATCTTGTTTAGTGTCACCTTAGCTATTCCAATATATGCGGTGCTGGAAACGCAACGAATCCTGAGAGTTTCCCACACTGGATTGGTATCGCACTCAGTTCATGCAATCTTCCACCAGTATATGTTACATTAATGGCACCCCAAAACAGGTCCCAAAACGCAGCTCAAACTGTTTTGTGAACACCCATGCGACCCGATTCCGGTGCGGTTAAAAAAAAAAAAAAGGATGCCTGCACCTTTTACTTGCAGTGTGAATTGAGCCATACTAAATAAATGGGCTGAAATTGCACTGCAAAGAATCGAGTCCGAATCACATGCGGTGTCCCATACCGCACAAGTGTGAACCCAGGCTAAGGTTTTGTAGTTGTAAGAGGAAATTCACTGTTTATTGAATCTTGTTACATTATAACATTTTCTTGCTCGATTTCCTGTAGATTTACTTTCAACTATGTAATGCAAGGGCCTGCCTGATTGCATACAAATTGAAAGTTTTTAGGTTTGTCATATTATATGGTTTTGGTAAATCTAAAGGAAAATTGTACAAGAAAATTGTATAATGTATGGGCAGCCTTAAGCAGCTCATAGATTTTGCATTTTTCTTTCCTTCCACCATGGGTAGTCAGTGCTGATGAGGGAATCCCTCCCGCAGCAAGCACTATTGTGTTCTGCTGGTGGGAAGCTTTCCTTGCTGGCATAACACAATGATCACTGTTGGCAGCTGTAACCGCCGCAAGTGTTTGCATGAAAAAATCCAACAGGCTGGTTGTACTGAAGTCGATCGATGTATCAACTTCATTAGAACCAGCCTGCCCATAGATAGGTCAAATGAACTGCCCGAGATTCGATCCATCTATGACCAGCTTTAGCAATTGATCTATCAGTGCATTGGGATGTTTAATATAAGAACTAGCCACTAATTTGTGTGTAAGCTCATCAATTTGCTGACCAAAAACATATCAAATTATCATACAAAACTTTGCAAAATCACCTGGATAATACAAATGCATAACTGCTTTCAAAAATACTTTATGCACTGCAATCACTAAGGAAGAAGACATTTTTTTGCAATGGTTAATTGTTAAAAAGTTTTGCACGTTTTTTACAAAGACTACTTGAAAAATTGTATTGAATCTACCTGCAAGTATCATTGTGCCTGGGAGACAAACCGTCACCATGTCATAATACTGGGGTAGGGCTATAATCTAATAGAATGTGGAGAAACTAATAACTTTGGCTCCCAAAAATGCTTATGAAATTTCCATTATGGGTCCCTATCTACAAAATGTAACCTCCATTCGAAAAAAGAGAAAGGAATATTTGAAATTATTCTTTATGTCTGAATCCAAGAACACAAAAAGTTTAATAATTTCCCTTTACCTTGTGATCTTGATAGTAAAGCACTTCCTGTCCAAGGGTGACAACACTCACGGTACTTTATTCACGGAGAGGCAGTGTTGTCACCTTAGAGAAAGAAGTGTGTTAGGACTGCAGAATACCTTCTACACCTCTCTTCCCTATAACATAGGGGATAGGTGTTCTGTAATTCCAACACACTTCATATTAACAAGTATTTTGTGCACTTGTTGAACAGATATAACAAAACACTACTAAGGGTATATTTAACAGCTCTAAATAGAGAAAATATGAGAAAACTTAATTGATATACAGTACTTTAAACATATTCATGTATTAGCTGCACAGTAACAGGATATATGTCTTTATAGATATTTTAATTGCAATCACCTATACCTACCATTTATAGAATATTTGTGGCCATGCCTCACATAAAATTGTATTTTAATGCACAACTTAAGCCCATTTCACACAGACCAGAATCCGCTTCGATCAGCCGGAGATCTGTGTGCTGGTCAGAGCAGAGCGGGACGTGGGTCACATCTGTGCCCACTCAGTTTACGCAGACGTGGGCAGACCCCACTGAGCTTTATGGGTGGCTGGATGTAAACGGACCCTGCAGAACTTTTCCAGACCTGATCCGACTCAAGAGTAGGCAGATGTAAACAGGCATAAGTCCATTTTCATCCACCTGTACATAGGGCTCCATGGACCTTTCGATCAGGTCTGCTTGAAAAACTGATAGGTGTATCTGATCAGAACACCTGTGTGAAAGGGGCCTGAAAAAAAATACCATTTTTTTTCGCTTTCGATTTGATCGTACGATAATCGGATCATTAGTACAGAGCTTTTCGAGAGCCGATCATGACAATTCATTCGATATTATTCTATTGGGCAAGCACGAAAATTTTCCTCGTACGACACCAGATTGTACAATTTTTGTTTAGTCATTACAGTTTTTGTCCGAAAATACAATACAGTACAAATACACTACAACACATGACATCACTTCCGATTTTTTTTTTGTCGTACGAGAATTTTCGGGACCTTAGTAACCTATTCAATTTCTACTTGTGACTATTAAGCGAAAAAAGTTGTACGATATTCGGATCGTGTGTACGGGCCATTAGTTGTCTTATGCTGAGAAAGTGAAATCCTAAGTGAAGTTTATGTTGCTTTTGTGTCTGGCGTAATGTTCACTAGTGTTATTTATTGAGGTCTGTGGTTAAGCCTGTTGGTGTTTTACGTCTGGTATATGATTCACAAACATTTTCTTATCAAGCTTGCCAGAACACAGTGCTGAAGTCAAGATAAAAAGGAAAGCAGAAAGCAAAAAGTCCACAATGACATCATATTTCTTGGCATGTTGCATAAACTACCTCCTTTCAGAGCAGTGTGTCCATGATAAGTAAACAGAGATAAAACAAAAAAAATATTAGGATTGCTGGTTTTACAATATATCACATGCAGATTCTTAGGGTGAGTTGTGACAGTTTTGCATGACTGCACTGCTGTCCATGTCAGTCCTTAAATGGCCTAGAAAATAGATGAATCGTCATGTATTTTCAATAGTAGCAATTGCAGGCCATCAGACATGCATGGGGAACAATTGCTTTAGGTGTAGGATTTGGGCTTTAATGTTCAGCTTCAGGGAACCTAAAAAGTCTCCCTTGTAGTGGGGCAGCACTTGCACTGCAAGGGTTAACTGCTTGTTTAGTCTGGGGCAGGGGTCTCCAAACTGTTTTTAATTAAAGGCCAGTTGACTGGTCAGCGGGAATAAAAAAAATACATAGCACCTGTAGTCAGTAGGAGGAGGAGTTGTGTGCCATAATGGGTATTAGTAATAGGAATAATGCCTTATCGTTGGGTGTCAGTGGGGGCAATAATGCCCCATCGTTGGTGTCAGTGGAAGGAATAATGCCCCATCGTCGGTATCAGTGGGAGGAAGAGTGTCCCATTGTTGGTATCAGTGGAAGGAATAGTACCCAATCGTCGGTATTAGAGAGAGGAAGAGTATGCCATTGTTGGTATCAGTGGGAGGAATAGTGCCCAATCGTCGGTATTAGAGAGAGGAAGAGTATGCCATTGTTGGTATCAATGGAAGGAATAGTGCCCAATCGTCGGTATTAGAGAGAGGAAGAGTATGCCATTGTTGGTATTAGTGGGAGGAATAGTGCCCAATCGTCGGTATTAGAGAGAGGAAGAGTATGCCATTGTTGGTATCAGTGGGAGGAATAGTGCCCAATCGTCGGTATTAGAAAGAGGAAGAGTATGCCATTGTTGGTATCAGTGGAAGGAATAGTGTCCAATCGTCGGTATTAGAGAGAGGAAGAGTATCCCATTGTTGGTATCAGTGGGAGGAATAGTGCCCAATCATAGGTATTAGAGAGAGGAAGAGTATGCCATTGTTGGTATCAGTGGGAGGAATAGTGCCCAATCATCGGTATTAGAGAGAGGAAGAGTATGCCATTGTTGGTATCAGTGGGAGGAATAGTGCCCAATTGTCGGTATTAGTGAGAGGAAGAGTATCCCATTGTTGGTATCAGTGGGAGGAATAGTGCCCCATCATTGGTTTCAGTGGAAGGAATAGTGCCCCATCATTGGTGTCAGTGGAATGAATAGTGCCCCATCATTGGTGTCAGTGGAAGCGTGTACTTGTCTTAACTAAGAGTAGTAAGTGTAATTTCTGTCTGCTGCTTTATTCCTCTGCTATCAGCGCGTATCATTTCTAACAAGTTTTCCTGACACCAAGAGAAAAATGGTGACAGGGGAGGGATCTCTTGCTAATTGACAGCTTCAGCTGTGTTCCTGTGTGCTGTGTGAAGGGGGTGTGTCCCTTCCCTCCAATCAGCTCTCAAACCTTTCCTCACTGCAGAGTGTAACATCAGCTCTAAGCCCCCTTTTTTTCTGACAGCTCAGACAAGCTTTTTTTTAATTCTGGACTTTTTATGGATGTAGAGACGAGAAGACTGCAGATAAACAGGTACAAATTGTGTAGGATTTGTTTCATCTCTGTATATCACCTGAAGCCAGTCACTTCACTGGGTATATGTGAGGGTTTATAACCATTTTAACTTTTGTACTGCTGTATAAAGACGTGTCTTTATAATGTACTAAAGTGGCCTTTCTCAACTTTTTTTTTTAACTTGAAGGAACCTTTGAAATAACTTACTGGTCTCAGAGAACACTTTCTGATAATTACTATATATACAGCTCTTTGCACATTAGTGTGTTTGTCAGTGGGAATGGAATTTCTTGACATCTGGTATAAATATTTATCCATGGATTTTGGGCTGTTTATGTTGGAGATGATTTTACAAGGAACCCCGCATTTACTTTTGTTATCTTTTGTTTGCACTTTGTTATGCATGTATTTGATTTTGTTATGTGATGAAGTGGTATATTTTGTGTACATTTTATAGCAGCAGGAATAAATGGTTTCTGGAGGTTATCCACCTATGTTTTAAAGTGTTAGATTATGTATCACTGACAGGAAAAAAAATACAACATATGAATCTGTTTACTTATTCTTTGCACCATACAAAATGGAAAGTCTTGTAATTCCTTCGAATTTCTTCAGATATTAATCAAGTTTTTTTTTTTTTTCCTATTGCACATCCATGACTGGTAATGCTATCCATCTGACATTGTATTAGAGTGAAGGAATGAATAATAGTCCCTGCGTGTGTTCACCGGAGAGTCCTGAAAAGCATAACTACACGCCAAAAACAAAAATGTAATACACTGTGGCTTACCAGTCTTTAGATGTGGCAGTTGCATTAGCTTTCTTTTTCAGGCAAACAATTTCAGCAAGAACAGAAAATACCTGTTGATCTTGCCAGAAATGCAGGATCCTTTTCAGCTCTATGGAGATGAACAAAGGCAGACATGTTTGAAGTCCAGTCTTGGTGATAACATGGCTCCCTCCATAGGTACAGTGGAGGAGTGAATGTAGCTACCCAAGGATAGGAAGTGTGTTATGTACAGAATTATCAAGTGAAAATACAGAAAAAGGTACAATGGGTACAAGGTATACTGTGGCAGGGCGGCCCGGCTGCGCACCTGTACGTGATTCTGTGCCTGCGATGTAGGGAGCTTGAGCGTAGCTCCCCGGTGATTGGACACAGCGGGAGCCAATCAGCGGGTCCGGCAGCCGCGATGGCCGCCCCCAAATCGCCGATCATTCACAGGAGACACGGAGCAGTAGTGTGCCTATGTAAACAAGGCACACCGCTGATCTGTCAGTCAGGAAAGGAGAGATCTTTTGTTTTAGCTAAGCTGAAACACAAACTCTCTGTTTTCCTCCAGTGTAGCACAGTTAAAAAGCACCCCCCAGGACACACTTAACCCCTTGATTGACCCTGCCATTTATAATGCACTTTTTTTAGCACTGATTGGTGTCACTGATTGGTGTCACTGGTCCCCAAAACAGTGTCACTTAGGGTCAGATTTGTCTGCCATAATGTCGCAGTCCTGCTAAAAATCACTGATCACCGCCATTACTGGGTAAAAAAAATAAAAATACCATAAATCTAACCCATAGTTTGTAGACACAATAAGTTTTGCGCAAACCAATCAAATTCTTATTGGGATTTTTTTTACCAAAAATATGTAGCAGAATACATATTGACCTAAACTGATGAAGAAATTCGATTTTTTACATTACAGAAAGTAAGGATTGTTGTTTTGTATTTAAAATTGCTGCTCTTTTTTTGTTTATAGCGCAAAAAAAAAAACCGCAGAGGTGATCAAATACCACCAAAAGAAAGCTTTATTTGTGGGGAAAAAAAAGGACATCAATTTTGTTTGGGTACATCGTCGCACGCCTGCGCAATTGTCAGTTAAACAACGCAGTGTCGCATCGCAAAATAATGGCCTGGTCAGGAAGTGGGTAAAACCTTCCGGGGCTGAAGTGGTTAAAGTGTTACAAAACCCACAACAGTAAAATCAGTCTGTATATGCAGTAAAGCATGCTTGTTATACTCACTGTGGAACCTAATGGGTTAATCCTCTGCAATGTGCAAAAAGGCTGTTTGATCCTGTCTTTTCCTATTCTCTCCTTCTTCCACTGTCCCCAAACCATCTCCTGATAGTACAGAGCCTAGGGGATAAGCTGCACGTGCTCAGTTTGGTGTGTATTGCTAGAGAGGTTTTTTTTTCTTGGGAGGGTGCATGTGATCAGTACAGGGCCAATCAGCACTGTCCAGAGGGTCAGGGGTCCTGCAGCCTTACAGGACAATCAGAGTAGGATAAAAACTCCTCCTACAAGATTTAATCAGTGCTTGGCCAGACACTGATAGAAGCCACAAGATTGCTATATACTGCTGATGAGAAAAGGTATTTAGCAGTTTATATTTACTAAAATAAATTAAATTTCCATGTTCTATGTACTGTGGGAAACCAGATATAGTGAATGCAGCACCCTGGGTTTAGTGACACTAAGGATTAGTAAGCAATATAATATGTTTTTGTGTTTAGATATGTTTTACGTACTATTGTTTCTTCATTGATTAAGACCACAGCATGCACATCATGTGCCACAGAAAACCAAATGGAAAGGAATAGTGCACAAAGTGTAATTACCCATTTCAACTAGCAAGCACTATTGCTGTAAATGTAAAATGGCTGAAATCATGGTAGTTATTAATGGTAACTATGGGCTTTGGACTAATTGAATCAGTACTTCTAGTCAGGTTTTTTTTTTTCCATATTGTGACATTTGAGTGGAGCTTAAATAAATGTAATGCCTTTAAATACCACCACATTTTACTGGAGACTACACCTCACATCTGCATATTGAATGCTATGTAATATGGCCATATTTATCCGAAATAAACTACAGGTTTACCATTTCTGGCACTACAAATGCACACACAATGCAGGGAGATGACCAGAGACTTAAAGTGCATTAAGGTTCCACGCAGGAGAACTGGGCCAAAAAAAAACAACCAATATATATATATATATATATATATATATATATATATATATATATATATATACAAATATTATCTACTGTTACTGCTTTTATTAACAATGAATGTTAACTACCGTATATACTCGAGTATAAGCCGACCCGAATATAAGCCGAGGCACCTAATTTTACCAGAAAAAACTGGGAAAACTTATTGACTCGAGTATAAGCCTAGGGTGAGAAATGCGCAGCTACTGTAAGTGGAAAAGAGGGTCAACAATGCCCATTTGCAGCCTCACTGTGCCCATTTGCAGCCATAGGTCCCCCGAACTTCAAACTTGGTCGTTAGGGGTTCCTAGATGCCCCCAAGTTGCAATTTGGGGTCTCTGGACCCCAAAGGGTCCCAAAATGACATTGCTGCAGATGGACACAGTTGACCAAATTTTGGGCCCTGTATTTCGGGGCCACTTGGTGCTAGGAACACCAAATTGGATATGTTGTAGTGTTTGTTCCATTGGGGTTGCACACCAGATTTGGGGTTCCTAGCACTAAGTGTACCCGAGATACGGGGCCCCAAATTCGGTTCGGAAAATGTAATTTTCTGCACAGTAAAGTGCTTGACATTTTCCAACCCGACTTTGGGGCCCGTATCTCGGGGCCACTTGGTGCTAGGAGCTAGGAACTTTGGATATGTTGTAGTGTTGGTTCCACTTGGTTTGCACACCAAATTCGGGGTTCCTAGCCCCAATTGGCCCCGAGATACGGGGCCCCAAAGTCGGGTCGGAAAATGTCATCCTCTGCTGCAGAAAAGTGCTTGATTCCAGTATAAGCCCACTTTCAGCACAAAAAAATGTGCTGAAAAACTCAGCTTATACTCGAGTATATACGGTAAATGTAGACTTGAAACCAGCACTCAATTCCAAGATATTTTTTTTATTTTTTTCAGGTGCTCTATAATTTTTATAGGACTGCAATTCTAACATTTTAACAAAAAGACAGCTTTTATGCAGAATCGTTCATTAAAATAGTTTCGATATGTCAATATGCCCTGAACATATCAGGCTTTCTGAACTTGTGTGAAGCTAAGTGAAGTTCACCTGTGTTCGCTTCATACATCCAATTATGTGAGTTGATTGGATGTCAGAAGTAAACATAGGTCCACTAGATTTCACTTCATTGCATTCTACCTAGCTTCACACTTAGTAAATCAGGTCCGCCGCTGTGTTCTTTTGTAGCCCAGCAGTGTTAGTTAGAAACAGATTTATAGACATGGTTTGATATTGATGCAGAGTCCTGCTAGGAACATGGAAATAAAAGAACAATCAAAGGAATATTAAAATTCAATTGAATATAGTAAATGGAAACAGATTTCTAGAGTATACAAGAAAACAACAGATGATGGTGACAGATATAGAAAGGAGGAAACAACAAAATAAGCAGTGACAGTTGGTAAAAAGAAATGTGAACAGTGTGGGCACAAGATGCTACACAAATAGCTACGTTTCAAATATAAAAAGTACAATGCAAATACATTTCTTTGTAGAGAAATTTCAAATAGTCAATTGCTTTCAGGTTTGTGATACTAATTAATGATTGTACTGTCATATAAAATACTAAATAATAGTTCAGAATGTTCATCGTCAAAAGCGGAATAGTTTACTATTAGCTAAAGGCTCATGAGCTCCTAGTTAAATGGAGTCTTGACTGATGGAAACATGGCTCATTAGAGTGGTTCATAACAATAATTCAGATAAGCTTGAAGTAATTCAGATGTGATTTGCTGCTATGAGGGTTGTGTCTTAAGGGGTTGTGTCTGAACTCCAGCAAAGGCGTGTAGCCTCTACTGACCTGAAGACCTTTATCCCTCCTAAGGGTTGACCACCCACTGGCGATCACAGCTTTATTGGTGGTTTGATCTTGCCAGCGGGTAAAGTTTATTTAATGGTCTAGGCCAGTGATGGCGAACCTTGGCACCCCAGATGTTTTGGGAAGTTGGAACTACATTTCCCATGATGCTCATGCACTCTGCAGTGTAGTTGAGCATCATGGGAAATGAAGTTCCAAAACATCTGGGGTGCCAAGGTTCCCCATCACGGGTCTAGGCCTTCAGCCAGGTTTTTGGGCTAGTCTAATGCATGTCCAGCACTCATGGTAAGGACAGGCTTTTTGGGCCATTGACGTTTACTGTCCAATGTTCTCACAGTATAAATGTGGCTGGCACTGGTTTTGTTGTTATGATGTAAATTAGTAAAGCTGGGGCCTTGCTGTTTTACAACTTAACCTGCCATCTTTGGGCAAAGTTAGATATTATGCTTGGTTATGGCTTTTGGTTTGTGCTTCTCATCAATCATGGAGTCTAGAGAATGCCAAGTCTAGAGAGGTCCCAATTGCATGTAGTCACTGGTCAGACAGAATAATAATCCTCATTATAAAAAAGCTCTAAGGCAAGCATGCACCACTCTCCTGTCTGTAAGTCTGTTATTTTTTAATTTCCTTCAACAGACAAATTTGTCCTACAAAAATGTCCATGCTTACAATGGTCAGCTTTTTTCATTTAGTGTAAACCTTTATGCCAAAGGGAAAAATAAACTTTTTTTGGAACTGCTTTAAAAGTGTTAGATGAAGTTAGGCTGTAATTATGTAAAATTAAATCTAACACTACCCTCTTTATAGGTTGACAGTGCTGCTGTCCAAGAGTGCTGCTGATGTTGGTTATCTATACATACATACAGTGGAGGAGTGAGCATGGCCACAAAGAGCTGTTTTACTGGCTGATTACCAGGTGAAAAAAAAATCCCTAAATAAAACTAATACTAATACTAAATCTAAGGATTGGTAAGCTGTGATTTAATACATTTATTAAATTTGGGTTTAGATACACTTTAAAAATTGAAACTGAATAAGGCCCAAGCTACACTTAAATTGATAAATACTACAATTTACAAATTCATTTTGCAGCTTCACATTTGTTTTATATACCATTTCTAGGAGATAAATATTGTAAGTTGTAGTGAGTACTTTAAGGATTCATGTACACAAGCAGCTCCTAAACTTGAGTTTAGGAGCTTTTTGTGTTTTTTTGCCAAAGCTCCTAATCTCAACTCCATAAAAGCCTATGGGGGTTATTTACGAAAGGCAAATCCACTTTGCACTACAAGTGCAATTGGAAGTGCAGTCGCTGTAGATCTGAGGGGGACATGCAGGAAAAAAAAAAATTTTTAGCTTGCATGATTGGATGATAAAATCAGCAGAGCTTCCCCTCATTTCAGATCTTCCCATCAGATTTACAGCGACTGCACTTCCAAGTGCACTTGTAGTGCAAAGTGGATTTGCCTTTCGTAAATAACTCTCTATGTGTCAATGTACACATAGGCTTTTAGCAGAGTTTAGGAGCTGTGGTGGTTAGGTGAGGTTCAACCTCCCTCAATTTTCCTCTCCTGAACGCAAAACGCAACAGAACCGCTGCAAAATCGCGCCATGGCCGTGGTAAACGATGGCAAAGTGTACATGAAGTCTAATGTTGATTACCATAGTGCTCTCTGTTTCTGTAATTAAGTAGGTGTGACCCTCATAAGGCAAAATACAGCTTCTTGCAATTTATTCCAATCATTTCTGTGCTCTGTTTTATTTAAGTATGAAATACCTGCTTTAGGGGAAAAGTCTGACCTTTACATATATTTTAGTGATACAAAATTGTTTCCATGGGTGGGAAAGCAGTTAGAAAACCCTTAAAGTGGAAGACAAAGCTAATTACAATTATTCATAAAAATGCTGCCTCCACCCTCCTCCTACCTATGCTACATAGCCTGTATAAAAGAAATCTGTGTACATACCATTTTTTTAATCCAGTCCAGTCACTTGATCCATAAGCTCCAGCTTCCCTGTGTCAAAGTGTGGCTGCTGCAGGGGAGAGGAGCAACAACAACAGAGAGACAATGGAAGCCAACAGGTGACATCATAGCTCTGAGAATTACTTACACAGCTGCTTGATAATGTGACCAGACTTTTTAAGCATAGTTTTAACTAGCGTTTACTACTTGCACTTTAATTATTATATCTGTGAATTATCTGGTTGGTTGTGGCTAATGGGGTCTTTTATGGTTAAATATCTGCTCAACCAACCCATGATTCAGGTCATCAAAATGAGGGACCTCTACTCGGTGGCCGTCCTCTTAGATCCCAGATACAATGGTAAAATGGCTGACCTGCTTCCACCAACCCAGAATCAGCCCAAATGCAACACTTTGAGGAGGTGCTCTGTAACAACCTCTACCTCACTTTTTAATAATAGCAAGATCTGCTCTGATGGCCAACGAGCCTCTGTTGCTTGATTTTTTAAAGCAAGAGCAGCAATGGCTGCATCAGTGCAGCTTTTCAAAGATTTTTTTAAACCGCAGTGGCTAGGCCTGACCGCAGGCAGCACTCACAATCAGTGCCTAAATCATGTATCTGCAGACTACATTTAGTCTAGGGCAAATATGGACACTACAAGCAGGAGGTTGTGTTACAGAGAAGTGAATCCTCCTGTCCCCTGACAGTGCAGCCTGGGTAAAATAAATCAGTCCTGGATTAGCAATGAAAAGTTGGACCTCAGCTTCCAAATGTCTACTGTATACTGCAGGGTAAATCCTGTAATGTGTCTCAAAATTATACAGCCTATTCCAGTGCTAATGTACTGTTAAGGGGCCACACAATGTTTTCACAGCTGATCCTCAGTTCTAAATGTCTAGTTTGCTGCAGGGTAAATCCAACGCACCTCAACATTTGCAGTCTATTCTGGTGCTCCATTACTCAAAAAAATGTGGCTTTTGTCTCCCAGATAATAACCTATAATGTTTATTTCAAGATAAAACCTGCCTAATATTATATTCTTATATTGTGGATTTACCAAACTGCTTACATAGTGTCCAGCCACTGCACAATATTTATGAATATTGTCTCTCAGACACAGATACTACACTATATTTACTGATAAAAAGTTAACAACGTCCTTTTCTCTTTCTATTTGTTACCTATTCAAGTGCTCACATACTGTGCTGATGCTAGCCAATTTCTAACAAACACATACCTAAAATCTAATTTTGAATATTTGGAAAATAATTGGGGATACAGGGACAGTAAAGTGTTCAGGGAATGTGACAGTGTAGTTTTGAATTGTTTTTATGATCTTTGTTTTGATGTTTTATTAAACTTTTAGGCTGGGTTCACACTGAGGAATGGAGCAGCTCACAGCAGGGGGTCCGTCTCCATGCACTGGTTCAGGTCCGATTTCAGCCAAAATTTTGGGCTGAATTCGGACCTGAAATGGACCAGAAAACACACAGGACTCCTGTGCAGTTCGCACTGGAGCCGCTTCGGAGATGTGTGAACCAGCTCTATAGAGAGTCGGTCACAATCTCCTGCCATGCAAATTGGATGTGGGGAAAATCGATATTTAGCTCCCATCAAGAGGGCTAAAAGTCTGGTGTTGGGACAAACATCAGAACAGCAAATGTTCAAGCCAAACTTGTGTTCAGACCAAACCTTTAGCTAATTTTTAACCCTTTCCTGTGTTGCGAGATTCCAGTGACAGACTAATTATTTTTGTAGAGCGCAGTTGGATCCAGAGCTGTTTCTACCTCTCATCTGCTAGCTAAAATTAAAGCTTTACTCCAGGCATCTATAGAAGACAAAAATTAATTATGTTCTGTATTCACTAACCACTTTATGAATTTAAACGTACCAGATAAGTCATAAAAAAGCTGCAACAAAGCATAATTTATGTCCAGCTCCCCTCCTTTTGCCACTACTCTTAGGCCCCTTTCACACTGGGGCGATTTCAGGCGGTACAGCGCTAAAAATAGCGCCTGTACACCACCTGAAAAAACCGGCCCCATTCACTCCAGTGTGAAAGCCGGCGGGCTTTCACACTGGAGCGGTGCGCTAGCAGGACGGCAAAAAAAGTCCTCCTAGCAGCATCTTTGGAGCGGGATAGGAGCGGTGAATACCGCTCCTTCCCATTGATTTGAATGGTACACCGCGGTAATACCGCGGCAATACCGGCGCTCTGCGGGGGATTTTAACCCTTTTTCGGCCGCTCGCGGGGGTAAAACCGAACCGCGAGCGGCTGAATCCCGCGGGCAAAACGACGGTAAAGCAGCGTTAAATATAGAGCCAGTGTAAAAGGGGCCTTACTGGCAATTACCAGCTGTCAAAATGCAGAAAAATACTGTGTAATATGACACTTGTAGATAGTCTGCAGATGTCATTGAGTTAATACAATGTAACAAAGTATTGTTCAATTATATTTATTATTTTATTCATATGCAGATCAAACATTTGACCTTTGATTTGCAGATGACATAATTTAAATAAACCTTACAAGTAAAAACATTTTTAAAATGTATTCCTATTTCACCCCTTAATCTAATAAGACCGAATTAACTCCTTCCTCACCTTCTCCCCTTAGCTATGATTTTTATGCCAATTTTTATTTTTTATTTTTTTACCAGTATATTGTTTTTTTTTTCATTTGTTTTGATTGTCTTTCTTTTTAGTGTTGCATACAAAATGTAAAAATTGGAAAAAAATACTTTTTTTATTATTTGCAAATAACTTTGCCAGGCTGTATCATTTTCACTTACAGCAAAATTACTTTATTATTATTTATTACTTGTTTTAAAAGTACTTTATTTTAAAAGGACAAGAACATTGTCCAAAAAGGATAATTTTTACCTTTTTTTTTTTTTTTTTTTTACATTTTTTTCTATATGTTACAGTAGAATAAAAAATAACCTGCAATACATTATTGCCAAAAAACCTAGTTTGTCCACAAAAAGACAATGCATTACATAGTTATCTTAAAGTGGAACTGCAGTCTGTTCACATAATTTGTAATAAAATCATCTTTGCCATTCTGAAGCTTCCCTCCAACCACTTTGCATATTATTTTATATATACTGTGATTCTGTACTTGCCAAATATGCTGCAGAAATCTCCCTCCGCTAAATCTGGCTGCATCCATTTTAACTGTGGGCAGCTGAAGCTGCTGCCTGTTCACTTCCTGGATTTACACACAGAGGCACACCTCTAGCTTTCTTTGGCCCTCCTATGACTCCTTCCCCCTCCCGTCCTGACAAACTCTCACAAGAGTGAGAGAGAGAGCTGTGCACGATGTCATAAGCCTAGGCTAATGACCAGACAAGAAACAGGAAGTGGGCTTGATAAGGTATTTACTGGCAGAAAATTTTTTTTTTACTATACAAAGTTAAAACAACATGGGCAGAAGATTTCATAGATGGAAAGTTTAAAAAATGACTGAAGGTTCTCTTTAATTAATAACTTGCCCATAGTGGAATGTAGAAATCCCTCCAGTCAATAAGGTTTATACAGGTTTTAGAGTTCAATTGACTAAAACCATCATTAAATTTAGTTTTGTGGGGGTTTTCTTTCTTCATTTTTTTAATACAAGCAGTATTTATATGGTATGGTATCCCCTGTACAACACCTGGAAGGAGAGAGGCAACATGGCTAAGCGGCAACCATCAGTAAAGTTACTATAGCGCAGGGAGCCAAGGAAGGAGCGGGACGGTTTTGAATTGGAGGTCTGGCTAAAGAGACTTGGGTGAGACACACACAGGCTGAGCCTGACACACCTTGGGTCCGCCGTGACCACACAACAGACAGTTATTATTTCAAGTTGGATTTGCAGTGCAGTGCGGTGCTGTGTGCCACTACTTTTGCTGGTTTAAATGTGATAAATGTGAGTGGATCTTTTGAAGTGCTTTCTTGTGATTTGCAATTAAAGTTTTTAAACTGATTCACACTATGGAAAGCATCCTCTTTTATTTCACATGTGGAGTTTAACCGGCCAACCAGTTAACCTGTTATACTACTGATCTGCGGAAATTCAATTGACCCCCCTTGGAGGGACCCTTATGCGCAGTGGCCCTTCACGAAAGTGTGGGCATATCTTTGTGGCGAGTGCGTTTCTTTTGGGAGAGGAGACACGTGTCACTGTGGTGTGGTGGAAGAGTACAGAAGATTTTGATTGATTTGCTTCACTTCAATATTCATTTATGGAACTTTTTGCACTAACATTCACCAGCGGTCTTATTTGAACTTTAATTTCTGCTTGCTTTTGATTGGCATATCTTTGCCAATTACTCTAAATATATTTAATTTGTTTTTTTGTTTATATGTATCATTAGACACTTAGAGGTGTGTTGAGGTATTATACACATATAGTTTAGTGTATTATTTTCATATATTTTTGCACTGTAATATTGTTTGCACAGATATTTGATATCACTGTAGCGCCACTATTTGCTGTAAGTCTTTTTTAATTC